>CM070826.1:46191588-46791588 GCA_036326025.1 Chrosomus eos | reverse complement strand
GTTACAACACCATGAGGTTAACACCACACTGGTGTACACCAAACTGAGCGTCACACACACCATGAGCTGTTACAAACACACGCACTAGCGTTACAACACACACGCTGAGCGTACACACACACACACGAGCTGTTCAACCACCATGACTGTACACACACACACAGGCTGTTACACACACAACCACTGAGCGTTACAACACACACACCACTGAGCTGTACAAACACACGAGCTGTTACACACAACACATGAGGTTACACAAACACTGAGCTTTACACACAACGCACTGGCTGTTACAACACACCACTGACTGTTAACACACACACACTGAGCTTACACACACAACCACTGAGCTGTTCACACAACAACTGTTACAACACACACACCCTGAGCTGTTACAACACACACCCACTGAGCTGTTACACACACACACGCACTGAGCTGTTACAACCACACGCACTGAGTGTTACAAAACACACGCACTGAGCTGTTACAACACACACACACACTGAGCTGTTACAACACACACCCACTGAGCTGTTACAAACACCACGCACTGAGCTGTTACGCAACACACACCACTGAGCTGTTAAAACACACACACACACTGAGCTGTTACAACACACACACACTGAGCTGTTACACACACCACACACACTGAGCTGTTACACACACACACGCACTGAGCTGTTACAGCACACACACCCACTGAGCTGTTACAACACACACACGCACTGAGCTGTTACAACACACACGCACTGAGCTGTTACACACACACACACACTGAGCTGTTACAACACACACACGCACTGAGCTGTTACACAACACACACGCATTGAGCTGTTACAACACACACACACACTGAGCTGTTACAACACACACACCACTGAGCTGTTACACACACACACACACACTGAGCTGTTACAACACACACACGCACTGAGCTGTTACAACACACACACGCACTGAGCTGTTACAACACACACACACTGAGCTGTTACAGCACACAACACGCACTGAGCTGTTACAACACACACACCACTGAGCTGTTACACACACACACACGCACTGAGCTGTTACAACACACACACGCACTGAGCTGTTACAACACACACACATGAGCTGTTACAACACACACACCACTGAGCTGTTACAGCACACACGCACTGAGCTGTTACAACACACACACTGAGCTGTTACACACCAACACGACACAGCACTGAGCTGTTACAACACACACACCACTGAGCTGTTACAACACACACCACTGACTACAACACGCACTGAGCTGTTACAACACACACACACGCACTGAGCTGTTACAACACACACACGCACTGAGCTGTTACAACACACAACACATACCCACATGAGCTGTTACAACACACACACGCACTGAGCTGTTACACACACACACGCACTGAGCTGTTTACAACACACACACGCACTGAGCTGTTACACACACACACACACTGAGTGTTAACACCATGAGTGTTACAACACACACACACTGAGCTGTTACAACACACACACCACTGAGCGCACAATGTGTTACACACACACACAGCACTGAGCTGTTACAACACACACACACACTGAGCTGTTACAACACACACACACGCACTGAGCTGTTACAGCACACACACGACACTGAGCTGTTACAACACACACAGCACTGAGCTGTTACACACACACACCACTGAGCTGTTACAACACACACACACTGAGCTGTTACAACACACACACACATGAGCTGTTACAACACACACACACTGAGCTGTTACAACAACACACACGACCAACTGAGCTGTTACACACACACACACACTGAGCTGTTACACACACACACGCACTGAGCTGTTACAACACACACACCACTGAGCTGTTACACACACACACGCACTGAGCTGTTACAACACACACACACTGAGCTGTTACAACAACTACACACACCACTGAGCTGTTAAAACACACACACCACTGAGCTGTTACACACACACACCACGCACTGAGCTGTTACACACACACACGCACTGAGCTGTTACAACACACACACACTGAGCTGTTACAACACACACACGCACTGAGCTGTTACACACACACGCACTGAGCTGTTACAACACACACACTGAGCTGTTACACACACACACCACTGAGCTGTTACACACACACACCACTGAGCTGTTACAACACACCACGCACTGAGCTGTTACAACACACACACCACTGAGCTGTTACAACACACACACCACTGAGCTGTTACAACACACACACACTGAGCTGTTACAGCACACACACGCACTGAGCTGTTACAACACACACACCACTGAGCTGTTACAACCACACACCACTGAGCTGTTACACACACACACGCACTGAGCTGTTACACACACACACACGCACTGAGCTGTTACAACACACACACACACTGAGCTGTTACACACACACACACCACACACTGAGCTGTTACACACACACACGCACTGAGCTGTTACAAACACACACGCACTGAGCTGTTACACACACACACACTGACGTACAACACACACTGAGCTGTTACAACACACACACACACTGAGCTGTTACACACACACACACACACTGAGCTGTTACAGCACACACACAGCACTGAGCTGTTACAACACACACGCACTGAGCTGTTACAACACACACAACGTACAACACTCAGCACTGTTACACACACACACACGCACTGAGCTGTTACAACACACACACATGAGCGTACAACCACACACCACTGAGCTGTTACAACACACACACACACGCACTGAGCTGTTACAACACACACACACACTGAGCTGTTACAACACACACACACTGAGCTGTTACACACCACACACACTGAGCTGTTACAACAACACACACACCACTGAGCTGTTACAACACACACACACTGAGCTGTTACACACACACACACACTGAGCTGTTACACACACACACACTGAGCTGTTACACACACACACCACTGAGCTGTTACACACACACACACGCACTGAGCTGTTACAACACACACACGCACTGAGCTGTTACAACACACACACACGCACTGAGCTGTTACAACACACACACACACTGAGCTGTTACACACACACACGCACTGAGCTGTTACAACACACACACCACTGAGCTGTTACACACACACACACCCCTGAGCTGTTACAACACCACACGACACTGAGCTGTTACAAACAACACACACCACTGAGCTGTTACAACACACACACGCACTGAGCTGTTACAACACACACACGCACTGAGCTGTTACAACCACACACACCACTGAGCTGTTACACACACACACGCACTGAGCTGTTACAACACACACACCACTGAGCTGTTACACACACACACGCACTGAGCTGTTACAACACACACACCACTGAGCTGTTACAACACACACACGCACTGAGCTGTTACAACACACACACACACTGAGCTGTTACAACACACACCACTGAGCTGTTACAACACACACACACACTGAGCTGTTACAACACACACACGCACTGAGCTGTTACACACACACACGCACTGAGCTGTTACACACACACACACCACTGAGCTGTTACACACACACACCGCACTGAGCTGTTACAACACACACACGCACTGAGCTGTTACAACACACACACACACTGAGCTGTTACAGCACACACACGCACTGAGCTGTTACAGCACACACGCACTGAGCTGTTACAACACACACACACACTGAGCTGTTACAGCACACACACGCACTGAGCTGTTACAACACACACACACACTGAGCTGTTACAACACACACACGCACTGAGCTGTTACAACACACACACACTGAGCTGTTACAGCACACACGCACTGAGCTGTTACGACACACACACACACTGAGCTGTTACAGCACACACACGCACTGAGCTGTTACAACACACACACACTGAGCTGTTACAACACACACACGCACTGAGCTGTTACAACACACACACACACTGAGCTGTTACAACACACACACACACACTGAGCTGTTACAGCACACACGTACTGAGCTGTTACGACACACACATGCACTGAGCTGTTACAACACACACACGCACTGAGCTGTTACAACACACACACACACACACACACAGACGCACACACACACATACACACACACACACACACACACTGAGCTGTTAGCCTACACTACTGTAATAAATAGGGGTGTCACGATTTCGATTTTAAATCGGAATCGACCGAAATTAAGTCACAATCTCGAACTTCGAAATAAAAAACGGAATCGTCGATGCTGCCACGCTCCCATGTCACGCCCGTTCGGATCTTTTTACTGACTCTCTTTAGTTCGATCTCGTTCATCAAAATAAACTAGGCCTAATCTTTTTTTCTAGTCATTTCGTTCATTCAGGGGCTTTAAATGTTATACTTTTAACAGGCAAATTCCCTGAACACATCCACCTACACGATGCAGTCAAAAATAATTTACAGGGATCAAATAATTACTTTACCTTCCGAGTCTTTTGTTCATTTGTCGCGTGACAGAGGCAATGAACAGCTAGTTCATGAACGACTCATCACGGCGCGGAAAAAAAACACACACGTGTTGAAAGGCTTTGAGTCCTCTAACCTAGCTTAGATTCTCTGCCCGAGCCCGAACTTGACCCGACCCAGGCCGATATTTCCCGTCACTATCTTCGAGCCGGGCCCTTGATCTAGACTAGAGACGTGCACTCGCAATAAAGTGAGGCCCGGGACTAGATTTGATAGCCGAGTGTAATGCACTCACTTTGTGTGCGGGAGAATAAAACGATTCGCGGGACTCCCGCAAACTAGAAATATCTATGAATAAAACATAAAAACTAATACATTTTTATTGATCTGTTGCAGAAAACCTAAAAACAAAACTAAAACAAAATAGAAACGATTTACAGGCCAGATTTACAGGCATATGTGTGTTGATTTCTTAAACGCAATGGCCAATCAGAAGCATTTAAGATGGACTCCCCTCACCGCTCAAAACTGACTTTTTGTTCAGTGCTGAATTCTTTATGCTGGCAAATCCTCTAATTATAACAAACAAAGAGTATATATTATGAAATATTCATTGTTCAGTCAGCTTCATTGATAATAACAGAGATGTGTGAGATCACGATTAACTGATGTCAGCTTTTTAGGAGCAACAGCAACCTGTGCTTAAAAAAAAATATATATATATATAGGTAAAAATCGAGAATCGAATCGAATCGTGACCTTAGAATCAAAAATGTAATCGAATCAAGGATTTGGAGAATCGTGACACCCCTAGTAATAAAGACATGTATAAAATTGCCTCATTAAAGAGAGTTTTCTGAATGCTTCTATGTTGTAATAAGGATGTTACAGTTACAGTAATCACAGTTACAATAATCACAGTTACAGTAATACCGTTACAGTAATCAGTTACAGTAATCACCGTTACAGTAATCACCGTTACAGTAATACCGTTACAGTAATCACCGTTACAGTAATACCGTTACAGTAATCACCGTTACAGTAATCGCAGTTACACTAATCGCAGTTACACTAATCGCAGTTACAGTAATCGCAGTTACACTAATCGCAGTTACACTAATCGCAGTTACAGTAATCGCAGTTACAGTAATCGCAGTTACAGTAATCGCAGTTACACTAATCGCAGTTACACTAATCGCAGTTACAGTAATCGCAGTTACAGTAATCGCAGTTACAGTAATCGCAGTTACAGTAATCGTAGCTCCAGTAATCGTAGTTACAGTAATCGTAGTTACAGTAATCGCTAGTGATGGGATTTATGGCTCTTTGAGGGGATCCGGATCTTGGCGATCCGTTCCTTTCAAAGATCCGTTCAAAAGAACGGCTCTTTTGGCTCTTTTTAAATATTTAGTCAGTTTTAAGAAGCCAGCTTGGGGGCATCTCACTTTATCCTGGAAATAATCACTGGGAGGAATGATGAGGTGAGATTTGTAGTCAAATAATTAAAACTCAGATATCACACACCAATATCTGAGTTTGAATTATTCTGAAATATTGATTATTACCTCATCATTTGTCATGTGTGGACTATATTCCAGGGTTGCACAACATCACTCTGCTTTAGAAAGTGACATCACTATTTTGGATTTACCTTTAGTAGGCTACAAAGTGTGAGTATGTGTAAAGCTATGTTGACTTATGTTATTCATACAATACCACAAGAACATTTTGAAAAATATATATATATATTTAAAGTTGTAAATATATACTGTAGATACAATAACATGAACATGAACACAAAATGCAATGTAAATAAATACAAAGCAGTTCCGAGAGGCACTCGCACGTGTGTGTGTTTTTTAAAAAAAAATTTTACCTGGAGTAACCATGTGACGGCGCGTTTGCCGCGAATGTCTTCCGCGCAAGTTGAAAAATTTGAACTTGAGCGAATGTTCAAGCGTCTAACTAGACGCGATAGACGCGTATTTGATGCTCTATTCGCGTTCGATGTGAACACACCATTAGGCAGTAGCACCCCTGCGCTGGGTGCGCCCTTCCCCTATTACTGAGGAGCTAATTTGTGTGCATATATGTGAAACACGCATAGGAAAAAAAGAACGACAGAAAGAACGGCTCCCCACCAGCCGCGACTCGGCTCCCATCGTTCATGTTTATGAGCCGTTCAAAAGAATCGATTCGTTCGCGAACGTCACAACTCTAGTAATCGCAGTTACAGTAATCGCAGTTACAGTAATCGCAGTTACAGTAATCGCAGTTACAGTAATCACAGTTACAGTAATCGCAGTTACAGTAATCGCAGTTACAGTAATCGCAGTTACAGTAATCGCAGTTACAGTAATCACAGTTACAGTAATCGCAGTTACAGTAATCGCAGTTACAGTAATCGCAGTTACAGTAATCACAGTTACAGTAATCACACTTCTCTTTTTCCAGAACACACAGATGCAACAGGCATGCAAGTGGATCTCCCCCCCGCTGCCATGTTAGCGCTAATATAGCCGTGACGCGGACGCGACTCTGTCCTGACAGACGGCATGCTGGGATAGAGTATTTGTGTGTGTTTGCTGTATTGTACAGTATATTGAGGAATGAATAAATAAATGTGCCAATCTATCCACTGATTGTGTCTTTTGTGCCTAACATTACTTACCAGTTTTGGAAATGTTGCTTTGAATGTATTGCACCAGTGTGTAAGACTGTGTAGTGTGTAGTGTGTAGCGTGTGTGTGTGTGTGTGTGTTGTGAGGGCTTGTGTGGTTGTTCAGCAAGAGTCAATGTCTCTGAGTGGAGAGTTTCAGTTTGACTGGAGGATGTTTGGGGATGTTTGGGAATGTTGGGGAATGTTTGGGGAACTGGGAGAGGCGTTACAGATTTGAGTTTAGAGTTTAGAGAATACGAGGCATAGTGTTTAAGCAATCGAGAAAAACTGTATTTAGGGAGGTTGCAAAATGCAATTATGAAATGTTGTTTTCCCCACAGATGGTTGAGGATCATTACCCAGCATTCCCTCTGATGACTGCGCCTCACTGATGCAGATCCGTCAAGACCAGCGGATCATGCGCTTAACTCTATTCCTTTCTCTTTTATTTCCAGTTTCTCCTTTCTGTCTGGTTTTTGTTCAGCGAGTTTTCCTTTATTCAGTTTTCCTTTATTCTGTTTTCCTTTATTCAGCTTGAGTGTTTCCGTTTAACAGTGCTGAAGTTTTATCAAGTGTTTAATGTGGATTGTAAACACACAAAATTGTACTGATTAAAATATTGAGTATCAAAGACTAAAAATAACAGTTTGTGTAATTTGTGTTGATTAATGTGTTTGTTAGTTTAAATGTTCAGGTTTCCACAGGGAAATGTTCCGGTTTCCACAGGGAAATGTTCCGGTTTCCACAGGGAGATGTTCCGGTTTCCACAGGGAGATGTTCAGGTTTCCACAGGGAGATGTTCAGGTTTCCACAGGGAGATGTTCAGGTTTCCACAGGGAGATGTTCAGGTTTCCACAGGGAGATGTTCAGGTTTCCACAGGGAGATGTTCAGGTTTCCACAGGGAGATGTTCAGGTTTCCACAGGGAGATGTTCAGGTTTCCACAGGGAGATGTTCAGGTTTCCACAGGGAGATCTTCAGGTTTCCACAGGGAGATGTTCAGGTTTCCACAGGGAAATCTTCAGGTTTCCACAGGGAAATCTTCAGGTTTCCACAGGGAGATGTTCAGGTTTCCACAGGGAAATGTTCAGGTTTCCACAGGGAAATGTTCAGGTTTCCACAGGGAGATGTTCAGGTTTCCACAGGGAGATGTTCAGGTTTCCACAGGGAGATGTTCAGGTTTCCACAGGGAGATGTTCAGGTTTCCACAGGGAGATGTTCAGGTTTCCACAGGGAGATGTTCAGGTTTCCACAGGGAGATGTTCAGGTTTCCACAGGGAGATGTTCAGGTTTCCACAGGGAAATGTTCAGGTTTCCACAGGGAGATGTTCAGGTTTCCACAGGGAGATGTTCAGGTTTCCACAGGGAGATGTTCAGGTTTCCACAGGGAGATGTTCAGGTTTCCACAGGGAAATGTTCAGGTTTCCACAGGGAGATGTTCAGGTTTCCACAGGGAGATGTTCAGGTTTCCACGGGGAAATGTTCAGGTTTCCACAGGGAGATGTTCAGGTTTCCACAGGGAGATGTTCAGGTTTCCACAGGGAGATGTTCAGGTTTCCACAGGGAGATGTTCAGGTTTCCACAGGGAGATGTTCAGGTTTCCACAGGGAGATGTTCAGGTTTCCACAGGGAAATGTTCAGGTTTCCACAGGGAGATGTTCAGGTTTCCACAGGGAGATGTTCAGGTTTCCACAGGGAATGTTCAGGTTTCCACAGGGAGATGTTCAGGTTTCCACAGGGAAATGTTCAGGTTTCCACAGGGAGAATGTTCAGGTTTCCACAGGGAAATGTTCAGGTTTTCCACAGGGAATGTTCAGGTTTCCACAGGGAGATGTTCAGGTTTCCACAGGGAGATGTTCAGGTTTCCACAGGGAGATGTTCAGGTTTCCACAGGGAGATGTTCAGGTTTCCACAGGGGAATGTTCAGGTTTCCACAGGGAAATGTTCAGGTTTCCACAGGGAAATGTTCAGGTTTCCACAGGGAGATGTTCGGTTTCCACAGGGAGATGTTCAGGTTTCCACAGGGAATGTTCAGGTTTCCACAGGGAAATGTTCAGGTTTCCACAGGGAGATGTTCAGGTTTCCACAGGGAGATGTTCCAGGGGTTTCCACAGGAGATGTTCAGGTTTCCACAGGGATGTTCAGTTTCCACAGGGAAGTAGGTTCAGGTTTCAGGTTCAAGGGAATGTTCAGGTTTCCACAGGGAATGTTCCGGTTTCCACAGGGAGATGTTCGGTTTCCACAGGGAGATGTTCGGTTTCCACAGGGAATGTTCAGTTTCCACAGGGAATGTTCAGGTTTCCACAGGGAGAATGTTCAGGTTTCCACAGGGAGATGTTCGGTTTCCACAGGGAAATGTTCAGGTTTCCACAGGGAAGTGTTCAGGTTTCCACAGGGAAATGTTCAGTTTCCACAGGGAAATGTTCAGTTTCCACAGGGAGATGTTCAGGTTTCCACAGGGAGATGTTCGGTTTCCACAGGAGATGTTCGGTTTCCACAGGAATGTTCGGTTTCCACAGGGAAATGTTCGGTTTCCACAGGGAGATGTTCAGGTTTCCACAGGGAGATGTTCAGGTTTCCACAGGGAGATGTTCAGGTTTCCACAGGGAGATGTTCAGGTTTCCACAGGAGATGTTCAGGTTTCCACAGGAGATGTTCAGGTTTCACAGGGAAATGTTCGGTTTCCACAGGGAAGTGTTCAGGTTTCCACAGGGAATGTTCAGGTTTCCACAGGTGAAATGTTCAGGTTTCCACAGGGAATGTTCGGTTTCCACGGGAATGTTCAGGTTTCCACAGGGAGATGTTCAGGTTTCCACAGGAATGTTCGGTTTCCACAGGAGATGTTCAGGTTTCCACAGGGAATGTTCAGGTTTCAGGGAGATGTTCGGTTTTCCACAGGGAAGTCAGTTTCCGGGAATGTTCATTTCCACAGGAATGTTCAGGTTTCCACAGGGAATGTTCAGGTTTCCACGGGAAATGTTCAGGTTTCCACAGGAGATGTTCAGGTTTCCACAGGGAGATGTTCAGGTTTCCACAGGGGATGTTCAGGTTTCCACAGGAATGTTCGGTTTCCACAGGGAATGTTCGGTTTCCACAGGGAAATGTTCAGGTTTCCACAGGGAGATGTTCAGGTTTCCAGGGAGATGTTCAGGTTTCCACAGGAGATGTTCGGTTTCCACAGGGAGATGTAGGTTTCCACAGGGAGATGTTCAGGTTTCCACAGGGAAATGTTCAGGTTTCCACAGGGAAGTTCAGGTTTCCACAGGGAATGTTCAGGTTTCCACAGGGAATGTTCAGGTTTCCACAGGAATGTTCAGGTTTCCACAGGAGATGTTCAGGTTTCCACAGGGAGATGTTCAGGTTTCCACAGGGAGATGTTCAGGTTTCCACAGGGAATGTTCAGGTTTCCACAGGGAGATGTTCAGGTTTCCACAGGGAAATGTTCAGGTTTCCACAGGGGATGTTCGGTTTCCACAGGGAATGTTCAGGTTTCACAGGAGATGTTCAGGTTCCACAGGGAATGTTCAGGTTTCCACAGAATGTTCGGTTTCCACAGGGGATGTTCAGGTTTCCACAGGGAGATGTTCAGGTTTCACAGGGAGATGTTAGGTTTCCACAGGGAAATGTCGGTTTCCACAGGGAAATGTTCAGGTTTCCACAGGGAATGTTCAGGTTTCCACAGGGAGATGTTCAGGTTTCCACAGGGGATTTCAGGTTTCACAGGGGATGTTCAGGTTTCCACAGGGAGATGTTCAGGTTTCCACAGGAAATGTTCAGGTTTCCACAGGGAAATGTTCAGGTTTCCACAGGGAGATGTTCAGGTTTCCACAGGGAGATGTTCAGGTTTCCACAGGGAAATGTTCCGGTTTCCACAGGGAAATGTTCCGGTTTCCACAGGGAGATGTTCAGGTTTCCACAGGGAAATGTTCAGGTTTCCACAGGGAGATGTTCAGGTTTCCACAGGGAGATGTTCAGGTTTCCACAGGGAGATGTTCAGGTTTCCACAGGGAGATGTTCAGGTTTCCACAGGGAGATGTTCAGGTTTCCACAGGGAGATGTTCAGGTTTCCACAGGGAGATGTTCAGGTTTCCACAGGGAGATGTTCAGGTTTCCACAGGGAGATGTTCAGGTTTCCACAGGGAAATGTTCAGGTTTCCACAGGGAGATGTTCAGGTTTCCACAGGGAGATGTTCAGGTTTCCACAGGGAAATGTTCAGGTTTCCACAGGGAGATGTTCAGGTTTCCACAGGGAAATGTTCAGGTTTCCACAGGGAAATGTTCAGGTTTCCACATGGAAATGTTCAGGTTTCCACAGGGAGATGTTCAGGTTTCCACAGGGAAATGTTCAGGTTTCCACAGGGAGATGTTCAGGTTTCCACAGGGAAATGTTCAGGTTTCCACAGGGAGATGTTCAGGTTTCCACAGGGAGATGTTCAGGTTTCCACAGGGAGATGTTCAGGTTTCCACAGGGAGATGTTCAGGTTTCCACAGGGAGATGTTCAGGTTTCCACAGGGAGATGTTCAGGTTTCCACAGGGAGATGTTCAGGTTTCCACAGGGAGATGTTCAGGTTTCCACAGGGAGATGTTCAGGTTTCCACAGGGAGATGTTCAGGTTTCCACAGGGAGATGTTCAGGTTTCCACAGGGAAATGTTCAGGTTTCCACAGGGAGATGTTCAGGTTTCCACAGGGAGATGTTCAGGTTTCCACAGGGAAATGTTCAGGTTTCCACAGGGAGATGTTCAGGTTTCCACAGGGAAATGTTCAGGTTTCCACAGGGAAATGTTCAGGTTTCCACATGGAAATGTTCAGGTTTCCACAGGGAGATGTTCAGGTTTCCACAGGGAAATGTTCAGGTTTCCACAGGGAGATGTTCAGGTTTCCACAGGGAAATGTTCAGGTTTCCACAGGGAAATGTTCAGGTTTCCACATGGAAATGTTCAGGTTTCCACAGGGAAATGTTCAGGTTTCCACAGGGAGATGTTCAGGTTTCCACAGGGAGATGTTCAGGTTTCCACAGGGAGATGTTCAGGTTTCCACAGGGAAATGTTCAGGTTTTCACAGGGAAATGTTCACAGAGGTCTTAACTGACTTCTACACGGATCCGGATCTGTTGTGTTTAAAGGAAGTGTGAACATGAGTTTCTTCTTCTGACGGTGTAAATGTGAGATTTCCCACAGTCCTCTCTGTTCAACACGTGACGCTCACAGTTCCCCGACCGGCGGAATAAAACACAAACCATCTATTATTCATCTACAGGAATAGAGGATATTAGATCTATTTTACTAAAAAAGATCTATCACAGGAAACTTTTGGCCTTTTTTGAATTTCCAAAAACTGCATTTAGTATGTTTTTTTAAGCCGTTTGGTTTAGGTCCTCATAAACCATGTTTACGTTGTAATACCCATGTCATTATACACATTTGTGTCCTAATAAACCATATACAAGAACACACATACACACACACACTAACAGCAAACCCTGACAGGATGAGGACAGAGTAAAGTTACACAGGACCTAAAATTTCCACACTTTTATTAGCCCCGGGTAGTGTTAATTTCGTCAGACGAGACGAGACTAAATATGTTCGTCAACGAACTTTTTTTCCATGACTAAGACGAGACGATGACGAGACTGCACCAATGTCCAAAAACGCTGACTAAGACTAAATTAACATGCATTATTGTTGACGAAAAAAGACGAGACTAAAATGTTTTGCATTCAATAAAAACTAAGGTAAAATCTCTCTCCATTTTCGTCTACAATCGTCTCTACTTTTTCATGATGAGATAGAATATTCAACTGTTACGCCTTCAAAATATTCCGAATGAATTCGCGCTGTTGCTGCTCAGGTCTCATACTCCTGTTGCTGCCAATGAATTTGTCCAGTGTCAAATGAATCACTCTTTTGAGTCGATTCTGTTCAAAGACTTCATCAAACAAGTTGGCAGATCTGTCTTAATCGGTTCGCGAATCAGTTTGAATGATCTGTTCAGTTTCCTGCATGCACTGACTCATCTGAAGCGCTTTCAATTCACACTCGACTCGGATTTAAGAACAGCAAAAGCGTTGAATGAAGTGGCCGTGGACCTATAGTAGTCAAGTGAAAGCATATCTGCAAATGCATCATATTTTTGCCAGCGATGAAGATCTTTATTAGTTGAACATCTTCGTAAGCTGTAGGCTATGTGAAATTCCACAGGACGAAACGATTTCATTTCATTCAGGTAATACATTTTACAACCAAACAGATTATTACGCCACGATAGCACTACTACAAAGTATGACATTACCCGTTTTTTGGACATATAGGCCTACATTAATTTATACAGTTTATGAAATGAACACCCGCCATCCCGCGGTAATGTGTGTTATTGTGCAGTGCAGTGCCGAAAACGAATGCCTTTGCCTGCCTTAGACACAGTTAAACAGTTTAAAAATGCTTGCAGAAATATACATTTGATTACATTTTGGAGAACGCGAGCAAATGTGAAGTTTTAACTCTTTCTTCTCTGTGTCAATGGTTCCCTTTACATGCCTTTGAATGCGAAAAAACTCTCCAGAGTCACGTTATTTCGACATTTTCTAATAATCCAAATGTAGTTGTATAAGTTACTATTATACAAACCAAAGGGCAATGATTTTCGGGCTACAGATGGCCGAAATAATACTTGTCTCTTCTGTTTTTGTTGCAAAGATAGATCTAATTATGATATAGTAATAGTCATTTAAATGAAAAATATCTAAATAATATCATGTTATATATATATATATAATCATCCGAAGTAACAGCAGAAATATTAATTGTTAAGCCTTGTTTAATCTCATTTGTTATTTCTCAAGACCAACCTAGAATGTAAATAGGTTGTATTTTACACTACAGTAGGCCTATTCTTTTCAGTTTTTCTGGGTATACTTATTTTATTTCTGCTCTGAACAGAAAAATGAGACACGTCACGTGGCAACCAAAAACAGTTTAAAAAACCTTTGTAACCTGTCAGTGAAGATTGAGTTCTCTTTTGACTAAAACTAAACTAAAATGATGAGACTTTTAGTCGACTAAAACTTGACTAACAAAAAAAGATATGTGAATGACTAAATATGACAAACTAACAAGGACATTTGGCACAAGACTAAGACTAAGACTAAATTAAAAATAGGTGACAAAATTAACACTAGCCCCGGGTCCAGTGGACCCGAACATCCTGTGTGTAATATAAATGTGTAGGGGGGGTGTACATGTGTGGTCATTGAAAATATGTTCGGATATATGTTCTTCACAGAAAATGAGCCAAGGCCAATGAGTTTGAGGTTGAAAAAATTATTAATTGTATAATTTTTCTTTTGATAAAAAATGAAAACGGGTCCTACAGACCCGAACACCATACAAGGGTTAAATATATATATATAGGGGTGAGCGGGACACAATGTAACGCGGGGCTAGTTGTCTTGTCACACACTTGTTTTGAATACTTCCACACATGCCAGCATCACCAAACTTACTGTATTTACTAGTTGCCATATCAACATAGAGGAAAAATTTAACCACAATTCAGAAATCTTTGGAAGATATCACTGAACATTTATTTAACCATAGCAAAAGTAAAGTTCTTGTGTTCATTTTTCATCTCTGTTCTTTGTGTTTATTTAAAATGAGACACATCTGATATTATTTGAATCTCCAATATGTTATTTAACAGTTGATAGTTGTTTAATGCTGATCTAACAGCAGAAACACTCGCCAGGTTTAAAGCCCAGTTCCTCAGATGGGGCACGTTGTCACACTGCGTTACAATGAGCCCCTATTAGAAATATTCTATTCTGTTCTATTCTATACTTTTATGAATACTATTGAGAAAACATTAGAAAAAGGTGAATAAAGACGGAGTCAATGTTCAGAAATTATTCATTATTATTGTTTTGAATTATGCTGTGCTCGTTGTCAAACTTAAAAATTAGTTTATTTTTAATTATTACAAAATGCCATTATTTTATATGAAAAAGTGAATAATTGTATTTTATTGAGAAAGTATTTTAGTTAGTCTTGTATATACGTTTGATTCTGTCATATGGTCATGTTATAATGTGCTCCACTATGGGGCATGTTGTCACAGTTCACTTCCATTCTATCGGGGTACATCAAGAAAACAGTATACACTGTAATAATAAAACAAAACCACATAATTGGACAACACGTGTGAAATTAATGTGGGTAAAATAAATACTCTGAACCCTAGATTTACACAAACTGAGAAATAGCTCCGCTCTTCCCTATATGTGTATATATATATATGTATACAGACGTGCTCACATTTGTTGGTACCCTTACAGCTCATTGAAATAATGCTTCATTCCTCCTGAGAAGTGATGAAATTAAAAGCTATTTTATCATGTATACTTGCATGCCTTTGGTATGTCATAGAATAAAGCAAAGAAGCTGTGAAAAGAAATGAATTATTGCTTACTCTACAAAGATATTCTAAAATGGCCTGGACACATTTGTTGGTACCCCTTAGAAAAGATAATAAATAATTGGATTATAGTGATATTTCAAACTAATTAGTTTCTTTAATTAGTATCACACAATCTTGTAATCAGTCATTCGGCCTATTTAAATGGAGAAAAGTAGTCACTGTGCTGTTTGGTATCATTGTGTGCACCACACTGAACATGGACCAGAGAAAGCAAAGGAGAGAGTTGTCTGAGGAGATCAGAAAGAAAATAATAGACAAGCATGGTAAAGGTAAAGGCTACAAGACCATCTCCAAGCAGCTTGATGTTCCTGTGGCAACAGTTGCAAATATTATTAAGAAGTTTAAGGTCCATGGAACTGTAGCCAACCTCCCTGGGCGCGGCCGCAAGAGGAAAATCCACCCCAGATTGAACAGAAGGATAGTGCGAATGGTAGAAAAAGAACCAAGGATAACTGCCAAAGAGATACAAGCTGAACTCCAAGGTGAAGGTACGTCAGTTTCTGATCGCACCATCCGTCGCTTTTTGAGCGAAAGTGGGCTCCATGGAAGAAGACCCAGGAGGACTCCACTTCTGAAAGAAAAATATAAAAAAGCCAGACTGGAATTTGCTAAAATGCATATTGGCAAGCCACAATCCTTCTGGGAGAATGTCCTTTGGACAGATGAGTCAAAACTGGAGCTTTTTGGCAAGTCACATCAGCTCTATGTTCACAGACGAAAAAATGAAGCTTTCAAAGAAAAGAACACCATACCTACAGTGAAACATGGAGGAGGCTCGGTTATGTTTTGGGGCTGCTTTGCTGCGCCTTGAATCTGTGCAGGGCACAATGAAATCTCAAGACTATCAAGACATTCTGGAGCGAAACGTACTGCCCAGTGTCAGAAAGCTCTGTCTCAGTCGCAGGTCATGGGTCCTCCAACAGGATAATGACCCAAAACACACAGCTAAAAGCACCCAACAATGGATAAGAACAAAACATTGGACTATTCTGAAGTGGCCTTCTATGAGTCCGGATCTGAATCCTATCGAACATCTATGGAAAGAGCTGAAACTTGCAGTCTGGAGAAGGCACCCATCAAACCTGAGACAGCTGGAGCAGTTTGCTCAGGAAGAGTGGGCCAAACTACCTCTTAACAGGTGCAGAAGTGTCATTGAGAGCTACAGAAAACGTTTGATTGCCTCTAAAGGTTGTGCAACAAAATATTAGGTTAGCGGTCCCATCATTTTTGTCCATGCCATTTTCATTTGTTTTATTATTTACAATATTATGTTGAATAAACAATCAAAAGCAAAGTCTGATTTCTATTAAATGTGGAATAAACAATGGTGGATGCCAATTACTTTTGTCAGTTTCAAGTTATTTCAGAGAAAATTGTGCATTCTTCGTTTTTTGTGGAAGGGTACCAACAAATTTGAGCACGTCTGTATATATATAATTATATAAAGCATTTTACACCTATTAGCCTCTACGGTTCTACATTATTAAAGTATTAACATTGAACAATGCACTGAAACATTACTATATGAAGTTGTATTTTTTTGTAAAGGAAACTCCTCAATGTTAAATTATAATTTTATGTTAATTCGATACCTTTTCAAAAGTCATTCATATAATGTCATGAAAAAGTGTCGCTAAATTGCTGGCTCTCAGTCAGACGCACACAAGAACCGGCAGCAGCCTGAGAACGTGTGGGGGCGGGGCTACAGGTGAGGCTCCTCCCCATGAGAGAACCATCAGCAGCCTGAGAACGTGTGGGGGCGGGGCTACAGGTGAGGCTCCTCCCCATGAGAGAACCATCAGCAGCTTGAGAACGTGTGGGGGCGGGGCTACAGGTGAGGCTCCTCCCCATGAGAGAACCGTCAGCAGACTGAGAACATGTGGGGGCGGGGCTACAGGTGAGGCTCCGCCCCATGAGAGAACCGTCAGCAGCCTGAGAACGTGTGGGGGGCGGGGCTACAGGTGAGGCTCTGCCCCATGAGAGAACCATCAGCAGCTTGAGAACGTGTGGGGGGCGGGGCTACAGGTGAGGCTCCTCCCCATGAGAGAACCGTCAGCAGCCTGAGAACGTGTGGGGGCGGGGCTACAGGTGAGGCTCCGCCCCATGAGAGAACCGTCAGCAGCCTGAGAACGTGTGGGGGCGGGGCTACAGGTGAGGCTCCTCCCCATGAGAGAACCGTCAGCAGCCTGAGAACGTGTGGGCGGGGCTACAGGTGAGGCTCTGCCCCATGAGAGAACCATCAGCAGACTGAGAACGTGCGGGGGCGGGGCTATAGGTGTGGCTCCGCCCCATGACTCCTCTCATTGGCTCAGCCGCCTCTCATAGACTCACTGCTTTAAACTATAGCATAGTCTGGAGCAATACCTTACAGTAAAACGTTTTTTTATTAACTATTACGTTTATAAAGATAGTATTGGGTAAATTGGCAGTGGGCGGGATCACACAGACCAAAACACAAACACTGAACACACAAAGCAGAATAATGTCTGTCGCATTGTTCTTCAGAGAAACGAGTATGTGAACTTAGCATGTTTCCTAAATATCTGCAAACATGGTATTTTTATAGCCTGACTTCGTCATACTCATATTCTAGTCAGATAGGGCTTTGATTATGAGGCGTGTCTTAACCCAACCAGGAAAAAAAAAACTCTGCACTCAATTGGATACTTACAACCAATCAGAGCAACGCAGTAAGTTACGTAGGCTATGTTAAGCGGCATTGTTGTCAACAGAACTCAACTGCACGAACTCTGGAAATAGTATTAAAGGGTACCTATTATGGCATTTAAAATGTTCCTAATATTGTTCTGGGAGTCCCCAACAACAGTTTTACATGCATGCAATGACAAAAAACACTTTTGTTGTCTTATAATATGCATTTATTTTTACCTGATTTGCTCACCGACTCCCTAATGATCCGTTTGACGACTCATTTGTCCAAACCCCTCCTTTGCGTGACGCTAATCGGCGGTGATTGGTCAGATGACGCAGTCAGTTATATTTTGCGTTAGCCCAAAGCTTAAACATATTGATAAAGCACTGCAGTACTACAATACGCTCTATTCTTTATGACAACTCCAATAACAACGACAAACATTTTACATATAAAAAATTAAAAAAAAACTGACATTGGAGACCTAATAATAATAATAATAATAATACGCTGAGCGTAACTGACACACACACACACACACACACACACACACACACACACACACACACACACACACACACACACACACACACACACACATAAAAGCAGTATGCTTTTATGAAAAAGAAATAAAAGTACAAAATATACAAAAAAATAGTACTTACAGGTTGTGATTCGGAGGAGGAAGCTGATCCAAATAAACTTGGTATTGAACGTTCCTTCAGTATCAGGCGACTCGCGAATCCACACTTGAAAGCATTTGTGTTTGTGAAGCGATCGTCATTAAAATAACGCGAACACAGCTCAAGGTGGCTATACTTGTGTGTTATAGTTGTAAATATAAACTCTAGCCACTGAGTCTTCACATGCTTGTCCCTGGGCAGTGAAAAAAAAAGTTTGCTTTTGATTCGCACTTCAGAACAGAGTCTCGTCGACATGTTGTTTTCACTGGTGTCTGGCGCGCGCACTGAGTAGGGCTGTCAAAATTGCTCAAAAATGACGTTCGAATATTCCCTCTAAAAAACCCACATATATTCGAACTATTCGAATATCTGGTTGCGCATTTTGTCAATGACGTGCATTACGTCAATATCAGGACAAATGAATACAAAGAGACACAACTATTTATATAGGTAGTTTATCTAAGTTTAAACATATTTGACAACGTATTAACTTACACAAAAACAAGTAAATCAATGGCCAAGACCGCAGACCTTACTCTCGCTCGCACTCGCAGGCACTCTTTCTCTCTCGCTCGCTCGCTCGCACTCGCAGGCACTCTTTCTCTCTCGCTCGCTCTCTCGCCCTCACGCTCTCTGCGCATAACGGTTTAAATGAACAACAATACACAAATGTTGAGTGCTGATCAAGAGTTTTGTGCAAGCAATTTAAGGTCGCGACTCTTGTCCTAAATATAGCAGGCTTCATTCAGTGATTGAAACAAATATTATTAACATTAATTGAAGTTTTACAGTATATAGAACCGACATTGAACTCTCCGAGCAGCTCGTGCTGTGGTAAACTGATGCTACTATGGCTATTTCGGGGACGTCTGGCCACGCCCCCTTGGCGGGCTCTGTATGATGTAATGCTAGCTCATTGGCGCACACGTCGGAGGCGCCGCGTCATTGGATGTGCAGTTGCCGCAGCACAGCCAATGAGTGAGCCAGACACTCACTGTGCTATCTGTGCAGCTGGAAAATGCGTTTTACATTTTAAGCTTCAGGATTTTGCCCCTCGCAAAGCAGACAGCCGCGCCTCTGCTACCGCGGGCGTGTTTTTCCACATGATTCGAATATTAATTTTCACCTTCGAATTTCTGTTTTTTAAAACTATTCGAATATATATTCGAATTTAGAATATTCGTTGACAGCCCTAGCACTGAGTGGGCGTATCTTATTCAAATAACTTGTCTTTGTGACGTCTCAAAGCTAGAGAGAAAGCATCGTTCGTCTATCGATTCATATCAGCGACTCAGAGTCGACTCTTACTTTTGAGAGACAATAACTTTGTATACGGTGAACTTTCATATTTAAAACTTTGCAGGATGTTTTCGTTCACTTAGATCTATGTTACACACTACATGAAGGGTAATTTTTAAAATTCCATAATAGGTAGGCTACCCTTTAAAAAAATAATGAGTATTAACTATCTTTGCCTGTGTTGTAAAAATTATTTAAGGATTCGCGGAGTACTTGCAAACATTTTTGAAAGAAATACATTTGATGACGTGATGATTACGTAAATGCAGATCATCTGTCCATCATCTTATAAAGCCCGCCCTGGCAATTTGATTGGCCCGACGTCCAGACGGTCCAGAACGAACTTCCCGACTGAAAAATGTTGTGGACGGTGTTCGGGCTGGCATCCAGGCTAGTATTTTTATGCATTAGTAGTCAAAAATAAAAAAATACATAGTACTTATAACTATTTGTGAACTATTGTATTTGAAGCACTATGTGAAAAGCCCATGAGACTGCTGACAGCTTTTCTATTAATCAGTTTTATCCATGTTACAGATCATCAATTATATAAAGCGGTGAAATCGCTCCTTAAAACGATCGATCTGTGACGATCTTCACTCCTATTGGCTGTCGGATCTGCACTCCTATTGGTATTTACCAGAGCCATGGAGAGAAAGAGTTCCGACACGTGCATAGACTGCCATAGTAACTCAGGAATGCGGAAGTACGCGTGTCGTGGAGCAGCGATTAGTTCCAAAACACTGATAGTTCCAGCATTGAACCCCATTCATTTTCAGTGGTTCCGAAGTACGCTCGCTCTGTAAATTAATGAAATTAGTATTTTTTTTACTTTTACACACATTAGCCAACCTCTCGTGAATCTAGTCTGTAGTTATATGTTATGTAGCCAGGTTTAGTAAATGTTTATTGGAAGATAATAGGTTATTTGCAGCGATAGCTTACGTGACTAACACTTCACTAACGTAGCTAACTTACGGTAACCTTATGTAAATAATATATAATATTTTTAATAATATTTTATATATGTATATATATATGTATATGTGTTTGTGTACATTTATATTTATATATGTATATATATATATATATATATATATATATATATATATATATATATATATATATATATATATATATATATATACTATGCATACACACACACATATATATATATATATATATATATATATATATATATATATATATATACACACACACACACATATATAAATAAATAAATATAAATGTACACACACACACACACATATATATATATATATATATATATATATATATATATATATATATATATATATATATATATATATATATATATATATAATACACACACACTTCATTTATTTAATTGGGTTAGGGTAATGCATATATGTGTTTGTGTAATACATATAGTACTACATAAATACACATGCATTCATATAGTCGTTGCTTTCTACGTTATGGGAGCAGTCTATTTCCCTCCTAAATCATTCATTTGTACATTATACATACACAGTGTAATTATATTTTATGCTGGTTGTAATTCTGCACAGATTGCAGACCTCTTTCCGTGATCACGAAGGTAGGCTATAATGGCTGAATCGGAATTTATACGCAATATCACGGGAATCAATAGCCTAATACAGCCCAGTTGTGCTAAAGTAAATATCATGAGACGTCCATCATCAGATGAATGACATGGAAAAGTTAAGTTAGAGCCGCTAAAGCCAGTGCTACTACCCATGCGAACATGAACACTAAAGCTTTTCCTTCCAAAAACATAGCCTAAAACGTATCTAAGTTGTCACCCTGCCTCTCCAAATGCAAAACTGACATTAACAAAATGCACTAACAGCTTAAAAAGTACTTGGGTGTGTGTTTTATGTTATATTTACCGTTTGATAATGCAATCGCTGCTGTCTGTCCATAGAAGAACATGACAGACCGCGTATGTTTTGGAACTATTGGGGCTTACATGAACCACGTGACAGCCGTCGCGGCGACATCAAAGCGTGTCGCAACTCTCTCTATATACGACTCTGGTATTTACTACATTGTGGTGGCGTTCATGTGCACTCAACTAGATCTACGAGATGACTTGAACGCCCCATTATACATTTATCAACTTCCTCAAAGGTTGTGCGGTTAGTTAAAAAATCAGGAGACAGAAAGCATGTGGCATATTTGCGATTGTGATCCTATTACATGAGGTTTCACATCTGTAAATGAATGCTATAGGCTACATTTATTGAAAATAATGTTCACAAGAAATGTGACATCACAGATCTGATCTGACTTGATGCTTAAAACAATCTTAAAACAACACTGATCGAGTGTGTGTGTTCTCACCCAGTCTTGTTGATGTGGTTGCTGAAGTTAGCGACAGCGACAGAGTCCGGCTGAAATCCCTCTTTCAGGAACAGATTGGATGTTTTCTCATCATAGAGCGCAGAGTAGATCTGAGCCCATGACACTGTCACGTTTAAAACACAGATTACACACAGAAACAAGCGATGACACGCCATTGAACCTCCAGAAACACTCTTCTCCTTTTCTTCTGAGCTTTAATGGTGTTTGGTAAACTATCTAAACTGCGTTACAGCCACCAGCTGGACGGGAGCGCGCGGGCACGTGATTCTTGTTGTCATTCCGCGCTGTCAGTAAGTTTAGTTTAGTTTCACTTCGTTTGCTTTTTGGCTGATAAAAGCTGTTAGGAACCAGCAGGAGCTACATGACTAAAATACATTTTTATAATTTTTAGATTAATTTAAAATTAATTAAAAAAATAGTGATATTATGCAGGAAAAGAAACTCTGTCATCTTTCTTATTTTATTTTCAAATTGCAGGAACGATAACTCTGCTTTAAAAAAAAAAAAAAAAAAAAAAAATGAAAGACTTAACGGAGTGATGCGTCTGGAAGAGTCATCATTGTCCTCCAGTTTAACTTATCAACAGACTTCAGTGCGCTCATGATGACCACTGACATGACCTTTATGACAGTGCAGCCAAATCAAGGATTTAACAATTTTAGGACATCAGATCAGAGATATACATGATCAGAGATATGATCTGCATGCACTACTTACCCCTAGTGGCCTAGAATATGTTCTACAATAAACTCAATAATAATTTCCACATTAGACACTGTATAAATCAATAGTGTTAATAATAAAATGAAAACAGACTTCAATATATAAGCCTACATTTCTTATGTATAGACTCCAAATAAAATCTCACATTTATAACTAGCAAATCACACTGGATTATTAAGTAGTAAATACATATTTATGCATTACAAATCATTTGAATAATAATTACACTTACCAGCAGATTAAGGTTTGTGTTACTAACTTGTAAAGTTATATTAAACTACTCGAGAGCAACATAAAAATACTAATGTGTATATATCATACAAATGTTATCATGTAAATTGTATTACATTTTTGTTCCTGAAATTCACCCTTCTCCTGGGATGAGGAAGAGTCACCCTGTTAAACTCTGAAGGAAGACCAACAGCAGAACTGATGGAGGGTGGAACGACCCAGGTGTGTGTGTGTGTGTGTGTGTGTGTGTGTGTGTGTGTGTGTGTGTGTGTGTGTGTGTGTGTTCCGGTTCCGGTAGCACGAGTGAACGCCGAAATGTTGCTTGGTAAAAACTAAACCAACCACACCCGTTGTAATTGCCAGCGTTAATGCAATAGGTGCAGATACGATGTTTTGCCAATTATTGTGGACTATGTGTTTGATCGCAACAATCAAACTAGCTTACAAGCAAGCATTACTTACCGGGAGAATTTACCAACAGCCGCTGCCACCCCATGATCTCTCCCGTGGATTACATCTAATGGGAGAAGAGCCTACAGCTTTCCAGCAGTATGTGTGCCCGCTGTCTGAGCATCAATGGATGGCTTTTCAGTCTTATGAAAAAGCCTATAGAGATAGTCTGAGCACCAAACGCCAACGCGAGACGAGCTTTTGTTCCTCTGGTGACCCGGGGAAGTGGATAACGCTTGCTAAATTGTTAAACGGGATATTCTTCAAAAATGGACTCTTTACAGCTGAAAGCCACATTGGTAAGCCTTTCGGATTACAACTTCTGAAATATGTGGCGCGAGTTTTGAAGAAGTTCCCGGTGACACAATCATATCCTGAAGACGTAACTTCGGTCTCGACAGCTGACTGGATCCACCAACAGCTGCGCTATCTGCGGGAAATCGTCTTGCCTTCTTTGCGGACGCGAGCGACTCAACCCAAGCGGAATAGAAAGGTGAGCAGGAATAAACTTGCATACCTGTGGCAGCATAGAAGATCTAAAGCGATTCAAGTCATTTTAAACAATAGTGAATATCCTGCTCGTCCATCGTGCTCTAGTGATATCACAGTCATACGTGATATCACAGTCATACAAACTTATTATGACAATAAATGCCAAGATCAGAGGCGTAATGATGATCTCCCACCCCACCCTGGTATTTGAATGTGCCACCAATGAAGCCAACCTTTTTCCCTGAAACCACGCACTTCACATTTAAGGAAGTAGAGGCTGTCCTAAAAAACCTCCCTAACAATAAAGCAAGTGGCAAGGATGGGGTGACATATGAGACCCTTAAAACAATACAGTCACGTAATATTTTAACTACTATTTTTAACGTCTGTTTGGAAAATAAGAGGGTACCAGATTCATGGAAAGGAGCACTAATCCATCGTATTCCAAAAAAAGACAACATTCCTGATGATCCATCAACATGGAGGGATATATCCCTTCTCCCTACCATCTATAAAGTGTTCATGAAATGCATATTGGCTAGAGTTCTCCCTTGGTTGGTGGAAGCCAACATCTTATCCACTAAACAAAAGGCGTACATCAATAGACAAGGTATGAATGAGCATGTATTCTGCCTGAAAACAGGGATAGATGATTTTAAGCACGAGTCTTGTAAACTGTACTCAGTCTTTTTAGACTTTAGAGATGCATTCGGAACTTTATCTCACAATGTCATGTTCAGATCACTGGAGGAAATACAGCTGCCTAAACTGTTTATTGACATAGTGAAAGATGTATATAAAGACTCCTTTATTGAAGTAATCTGTGGAGAACAGCTCACCCAGCCAACACCACTCCAGATAGGCATTAAAACTGGCTGCCCTTGGAGTGCAGTTCATTTTATAATTGCCATCAACCAATGGATAAAGTGGATGTGTCAATGTGCCCCCCCTGGTGTGATATCGCCTATCCCAGTTCAGGGCTATGCAGATGACGTCCAGATTGCCTCCAGAGAAGAAAGCGTTATTAAGAACATGCTGGCCAGGACTGACTCTTTTCTGCAGTGGTCAGGCATGGAGATTAACAACACTAAATGTGCTGTTCTGTACGAGAGGAGAAGTGGAGGGAACAGGTGGTACCGTTCAAAAACTGATAAATGCCCAGTGTTTACAGTAGCAACAAAACCTGTACGTGTATATTCTCTTCATGAGACATACACTTATCTTGGACATAAAATTAACGTAGCAGGAGAATGGAAGGAGCAAGTAAGCAAAATTTTGTCAGAATTTACATCTAGGCTGGATTTGATTGACAAATGCCCACTGCCACTGACAATGAAGTTAGAGGCTGTTAGACAGGTGGCGCTGTCTAAAGTACAGCATTTATTCTCCAACGTGCATATCCAACAGAAAGTGCTGAGTGAAATGAATAATAAGACCGTGAGCCTAGTGCGAAAATGGTTTGAACTGAACACGCATAGTACCCGTGATATTATTTTTCACCCTCAATGGGAAGGAGGGTTGGGTGTACCAAACATGATCTGGATTTATACCAGCATGCGGATTTCCCATCTTCTGAACATGCTGAATAACGACGACAAGGAAGTGAGAGAGCTGGCCCGATCCTCCCTGTTCTTGGACCTACGGAGACGCAAGGTGCCGCTGGCCAGAGAGTCAGAGACACACTTCCTTGGCTTTAAAAGAAAATCCAGCGGGAAACTTGACACTCATTCTGCCGGCTTTGGTGTCTGGTCAGACTGGCCGGACCTGAACGACCTCTGTGTTCGAACTGGAGTATCACTGGAGTGGGTGCGGTCTGACTCTGGGACTGTGAGGGTCTCCGAGGACATCATTACTGACCCCGTGACCTCTGTCAGGGCCACAGCCACATACGGTGGGCACACCTATACACTTACATCCACAGGGGCCCGGACAACTCTACTGGACCTACACCAACATCAGCAGAAACAACACTGGACAGGACTGAAACTTCAGGGGAAACTTGCGTGTCTCTCCTCCGCTGATCACTCTGTTTCTCACTCATTTCTTAAGAATACTGCACTTAGTGAGGACATTGTCATTTTTACGGTAAAAGCCAGACTACAAGTTCTTCCAACTAGACTCAATCTGTCTATCTGGTTTCCTACAACTCAGGTACCTCATTGCTTACACCACACTACAGAACACATCACTGAAACACTGCCACACATCCTGAACGGCTGCCATGCCTATAAAGGAATGTACATCGCACGCCACGACAGAATAGTGGATCTTATAGTGAAGGACATATCATGTCATTTCTCATCTGCTGTAAAAATGTATAAACATTGTTGTGTAAAATCTTCTATGTTTCAGAATTGTAATAGCCCTGAAACCTTTTCTCATGTGCTTGCAAATACACCAGATATTGTTGTGATTAATGAAGAGATCCGCGAGGTGTTCGTTGTGGAGGTTGCATGTACTTTTGACTCTAGTATGGAAGAAGCCTTTATGACTAAGATGATTAAATATCAACCACTCCTAAACGTCATCTCAGAGTTAGGTTATCAGAGCCGACTTCTTGTGATCATATTTGGCAGCTTAGGACACACACACAGGCTGGTTGTAAGGGGGCTTCAACAACTAGGGATGCCCAAAAAGAAGGCTAAACGGCTAGCAAAGTACTGCGCTCTGTCTGCTATTATAGGCAGCCGTCATATCTGGCGGAGACGGTGCTACTTGTACCCATAACAACTGAGTGATGCTAATAATGGTGAAAATCTGCTGTATGCCACTAGTCCTTGATTATGTGCATGCATTTGATTGCATCTGTAGTATTTGTGTCCCTGTAGATCATTTCTTTTAAGTGGACTTAAATAAATAGTTAAAATGTGTGTGTGTGTGTGTGTGTGTGTGTGTGTGTGTGTGTGTGTGTGTGTGTGTGTGTGTGTGACTGTGTGTGTGTGTGTGTGTGTGTGTGTGTGTGTGTGACTGTGTGTGTGTGTGTGTGTGTGTGTGTGTGTGTGTGTGTGTGTGTGTGTGTGTGTGAGAGAGATTGATTGAAAAAATCCTTTAATTCCTATTTAACATCCTAAAAGCATCAACATTATAACATCAATCTTACAAACACTTTATATTATTAAAAAGATAAAACCATCTCTCCATCATCACCAACAACACAAAGAACATTTTCGACAGACCATTTTTTAACAAAACACTGTAAATTGTTTGTCAACTTATAGTAAACAAATTCAATTCTGAGACGGGCTGCTAGTAGGCCTAAAAAGACCCCATTAACTTCGCTTGACCCTTTATTTTGAATCATATGTTTCCTTGAAATCCATATGGAAAGTTTAGCCACTCCAAAAACATAATTCATCAAAACATGCCTTTGTTTTTTCTTTACCGAGTACTTTGGTCCAAAAATAAACAAAGAAAAAGAAAAACATTCTCCCCAAACCAAACACCACTGTTCCAATAAATGAAACAACTCTCCTAACCTACAACATCCACAAAACAAATGAACCAAACTTTCATTTTGGGTACAAAAAGGACATTCCACCCCTTGACTGGGATCTAAATGGGAAACATGTTTATTAGTGGCTATAGCCCCATGTGTTATTCTCCATTGGAGATCTCCCGTCCTCTTATCAATTGGTAATTTATACAGAGATCTCCAACAGCCTTTCACAGACTGATCAGGGCCAAAAAAATCAAACCACTTTGATGGTTTCATTTCCTCCAAGGATCTCATATAAAGTATTTTCACACACAGAATATAAGTTTGTTTCTTGCCCAACTCTTCAAAAGAACCCAGCTGTACATTTGAGAATGAAAGAAAACTATTCTCTATGCCAAGCCCCTCTTCCACTGTTAGAGAAACATCAAGTGATGGGAAAACATATTCACACCCGTCCTCCCACTGACCCAACACATCACTATCACTGGAAAAAGCTTTCAGTGACTGTGGCAGTGACTCACAGACCTCATCCACTATTTTTCCAATCAATCTCTCAGATCTTATATTGGCCAATTGTCCCAGTTCAACTAGAGATGTGTGCATGGCTCTAAATAGATGGCCCAGCTTTGTGCATCCGGCCTCTCTCAGTGCTGATCGTAGACTGACAGACTGTAATGATCTTACACGAATGAAATCATTAAAAAATAGAGGCTCTTCAAAGAGCCACATTCCAGGCAGTGCATTTGAATCTCTTGAAATCTTCAAAATCTGCCATGCATTTAAAACTGAATAATAGAAAGATGTTAGATCTCCAAAATCTACTTCTTCAGTTTTTAACAAAAAAAATTGCTTACTGTAACCCAGCCTACCTGCCTTCTTTAGAAGCAACTTTGCAGTTTCATGCCATCTCAACCCATTCCCATATAGAAATCTCTTTGCAGTTTTTAATCTAAAAGTCACAATACGTGAAGATAAATCAACAAGTCCCTGACCCCCCTCACAAAGAGGAAGATAAAGGGCTGCAGCTCTAATCCAATGACAGCCTGACCAAAAGAAATCTAAAAGTTTCCTCTGTAAACTTTGAATCAGTGCCTCTGGTGGATTTAAAACCATGAATTTATGCCAAAGCATGGAAGCAACCAAATTGTTTATGACAAGAACACGTCCTCTGTATGACATCTGGGAATCAACCAATTCCACTTGGACATTTTTGCACACACCTTCTCCATTATTCCCTCCCAGTTCTTTTCTTGATATTGCTGTGTGCCCAAAAAAATACCCAAAACTTTAAGACCATTTTCCCCCCATTTCAAACCTCCAGGTAAACAAGGCAGCTTTTCCTGTTCCCACTTTCCCACTTGTAAAGCTTCACTTTTATCCCAGTTGACTTTTGACGAAGAGGCCTTCTCATAACACATCAAAGCCTTTACAATTGTACATACATCATCATCATTTTTAATGAATATATTGATGTCATCAGCATATGCTGAAACAACTAAAGGGGACTCAGAATCACAATTTGGTAACCTAAACCCGTTCAAGTTGTTCCTCAAAAAGCATAAAAGGGGTTCAATAGCTAGTGAATAAAGCTGTCCTGAAATGGGACAACCTTGCCTTATTCCTCTTTCCACTGGAATTGGTCTACTAAGTCCTCTCCCCACTTTAACCATGCATGAAGCTCCATTATAGAGGAGATTTATCCAGGCAATAAATCTCTCTCCAAAACCAAAAGCTTTTAAAACAGAAAATAAAAACATATGATCAACTCGGTCAAAAGCTTTCTCCTGGTCCAAGGATAAAAGTCCGACATTCTGATCATACACTTTACACACATCTAAGACATCTCTCATCAGAAATAAATTGTCCATTATAGTCCGATCTGGAATGCAATAGGTCTGATCCATATGCACAAGTAGGCCAATATAAGGCTTCAGCCTATTAGACAGAGCTCTAGAAAGCACTTTATACTCAGTACATAAAAGCGCAACAGGTCTCCAGTTCTTAAGATGAGATAAATCTCCTTTTTTAGGAAGTAATGTTAAAACAGCTCTTCTACAAGAAGTTGGAAGTAAACTTTGTTCAAAAGAGTTCATCAGGACCTCATGAACATCAGATCCTATAGTCCCCCAGAAATGTTTAAAAAAGTCAATGCTGAGTCCATCTATTCCAGGTGAGCGCCCCGAAGTCAGCTGATTAACAGCTATAGTAAGTTCCTCCAAGCTTAGTTCTTTATCCAGTTCTGTTTGTTCAATTCCTCTAAGTTTCGGCAGACCTTCTAAGAGTTCTTGGACACATTCATCATCACATTGTTCTTTGCCATACAACTCTGTATAAAAAAGTGCGGCGCATCTTCTCATTTCCCCTCCATCTGTTGTTACATGCCCATCTGGACATCTCAGACATGTCATGCGCTGATTTTTCACACTAGTTTTTTCCAAGTTGAAGAAAAACGTACTTGAGGCATCCATATCCTTTAATTGGATGTATCTTGACCTCACGAGGGCCCCTTTTACTTTTTCTTGCAGCAAGGAACTCAGCTCCACTCTTTTTATTTTCAATGTGTCATTACTTTCAGCATCCCCGCCATTTAAAAGGTCATTTTCAATCTGTCTTATGGCCTCCTCAACTTCCCTTATTGCCTGTTTTAACATAACAGAAGAAAAAGAAGTATATTGTTGACAAAAAATTCTGATTTGAGCCTTTCCAACTTCCCACCACTTATTTAGAGACTCAAAAAAACTTTTTTTTTCCTTCCACTTCTGCCATAGAATTTTTAAATTCTCACAGAATTTTACATCTCGGAGCAATTTATTGTTAAAATGCCACTGAGATCTAGTAACATCTTGCATCAAAGAAATAGTCACAGTAATGAGGTGATGATCTGAAAATCCAACTGGTCTAATTACACTATCAATTAACTTTGATCTAAGTCCTTGTGACAAGTAAAGTCTATCCAGTCTTGCTGCACTCACTCTTCCATCTAAGATTTTAACCCATGTGTATTGTCTTTCATTTGGAAATTTAACTCTCCATGCATCTATTAGATCGAACTGGACCAATAAACTTTTTAGATTTCTACTAGATTGCAAATGTGGCTCCTCACTAACCCTATCATTGTTAAAATCAACAGTACAATTCCAGTCCCCACCTAGAATAAGATAGTCAAAATCATTTAACTCAAGAGCTTTTTTTATATTATTGAAAAAATCTATTCTTTCAGTCCCAATATTAGGGGCATAAATATTAATAAAACAGTAGACTAAACCCTCTATGTTAACTTTAACCATTTGAGCTCTACCTTTAACTAAATCACAGGAACTCAAAACATTAATTTTTGAATTACTGGAAAAAAGTATTGCTACCCCTCCGCTCAAATTACTCCCATGATTTAAAAAAAATGTTTCACCCCAAGATAAACCCCATTCAACTTCATCTTTTATTACGCTATGTGTTTCTTGTAAAAAGATTACATCTAGTCTGTTTATTTTTCCCACCTCCTTAACCATTTCTCTCTTCTGTCTATCCCGCCCACCATTCATGTTTAAAGAGCCTACTCTTAAACTCCCCATAGAAAAAAAGAAAGAGAGGGACAGACATAGAAAAAAAATACGCAAAAAGTGCAACATGATCAAAGCTGACATCACTTATTTTTTACTAATGCTTTCCTTCCTTTTCTTGTCTTATTTGACTTGGAAACCTTTTTAAGTGCTGTGACATGTTTTCTTAAACGATACCGCTTCCGTTCATCCAACAAATCAAAACTAACCATCCTTTGTAATAATGCCACCGACCTAATGAATTTGTCTGTGTCAGCAAAGTGATCATCAACCTTAACTGACTGACCAAATGTTTCATCCAGGAAATGATTAATTTCCAGCAAAGAATACAAATCTTTCACCTTGTTTGACCCATCAAATCCTTCGCCATCTGACTCATCCTGTTCCATCTCTTCAGCATCACTTTCCACCTGACTTCCAACATTCAACAAAGTAGTCACTTCATTCTCTGTGGATGCAACAATAGCATGCTGGTCAATAGGTACACTTTCCCCTGTAGCTTCAACTTCACTGATTTGTTCCCCTGTAATTTCAACCTCCTTTGGAAGTACCACCGCGCTCTCAGCAGAAGTTGATGGCTCCGAAGAGCTCTCTTTATCTACACTATGCATTATTTCTCTCCGAACAGTGGACATACTGCTAGAAGCGGTGACACCTTGCCCATCAGCTTCATGCGTTTGTTCAATGTGGTTCTCTGCGCGTTCAGCTTGTTCTCTGTGCGGGCAAGCAAGACGCTTGTGCCCCACATCCCCACATTCAAAACATTTCATGCTCCCTGAATTAGCATACACAGTATAATATCCTCCTCCATGCTTTATCTTAAAGGATACATCCAAAGACTGTGTTGGAGAATCTAGGAACATGAACACTTGCCTGCGAAGTGAGATGACATGTTTCAAACGCGCATCTTTACACCCGAGCGTCACAGTCTTAAAACCACTTGCAAACTTTCCAAACCTACGCAATTCTTGCTCAATCAACTCATTCGGAATAAAAGGCGGTACACCTGAGACAACTACTCGTGTAGACGGCACTGATATAACGGCGAAACTTGAACAAACAAATCATTGATAAATACCCCATTTTCAACCAAATCATGTACCAAGCGTTCGACTTTCAAAAAAACTACTGCCGCTTTATTCATTCGAGACGCGTGAGATATATTATCAAAACCTACCTGTTCACCAACTGCAAGCAGAGCCTCCTCCATCGTAACACCGGGATCAGTAACAAACCGAACCCCGTGTCCAATGGACAGCGGCGGCGTCACAGAGGACGCCATACCCGCGAAAATTCAAACAATTACTATTCCGACTATTTTCCGCCCGATTCAAAGAAAATAAATGATGTCTTACCTTGACCATGCACATGAGAAAATATGAAAAAAGATCACCACAGCAGCATGCCAAAAAAAAACATAAAAACGAGCTCTCCGTACACATCCACTCACTCAGTCATCCACTCACACCAACCAACGGAAACCGGAAGCCAGAGAGAGAGAGAGAGAGAGAGAGAGAAGAGAGAGAGAGAGAGAGAGAGGAGAGGAGAGAGAGAGAGAGAGAGAGAGAGAGAGAGAGAGAGAGAGAGAGAGAGAGAGAGAGAGAGGAGAGAGAGAGGAGAGAGAGAGAGAGAGAGAGAGAGAGAGAGGAGGAGAGAGAGAGAGAGAGAGAGAGAGAGAGAGAGAGAGAGGAGAGAGAGAGAGAGAGAGAGAGAGAGAGAGGAGAGAGAGAGAGAGAGAGAGAGAGAGAGAGAGAGAGGAAGGCTGGACAGGACAGCGGAGACTGGAGGCATCCGCTCAGGATCAGGATCTGAGAGTCTGAGTGACCGGCACATTCCTCCTCTACCTCATTCACGGACACACACTGAGCTCTAGAAGATACGGAGGAAGGGCAGGTGAATATAACTGGGTAACTATGGTGACTAATGACTAGGAAACATAGGAAACAAAAAAACAGGAAACAAGGAAAATCCAATTGAGTCAGAACACAGACCACCCTGCAGTCCCATGATCCTTCAGAAATCAGCAGGAATAGGACTGGAAATAAGCACTACTGAGTTTTTTAATATTCTATTATTCATTGTTAGTAAATAACTAAATTAACTAGTAATTCTGTAATAATGTATTTAGCATTAACTAACTTTGACTGATGATTTGTGCTTTGCTAAACCAGTGTGTGTGAAATAGATGTATCACTGACACAGAAGACACAACTTTACTCTGCTTCAGATTCCACTGGGACGAAGACACAACAGTGTGTGTAACTACATGAAATTAGATTCAACTTTATTGTCATTGTGCAGAGTACAGTAGAGCCAATGAAATACAGAAGCATCTAACCGGTAGTGCAAAGACTATATAAATATACTCAAATATAAAACATTAGTGTAGTAAGCTGAGTTAGATGTAAACAGTGATTATGGCTCATGGATCAGTCCTGACACACACACACCGTCGGGTTACCAGAGCGCTAACCACTACTACCGCCACAGCTCTACATCAACACCTTACGTTTGAAAGAAAACGTCTCCGGTTACTTTCGTAACCTCGGTTCCCTGAAAGGCAAGGAACGAGACATTACGGATGTCGTATATGGGAACTCTCTCTCATCCTTCACTTCCGCTGAAATCTTATTGGCTAACGCCAGCAGAGCTGGCCAATTGACGCAAATCATGCAAATACTGAAACCCCGTTGCAGTAATATGCGAGTGCAGCGTCAATTCTCTTCAGAATCGAACAGAGCGCCAAATCAATAGCGAACACGGCGGCGAGCGTAATGTCTCCGAGACCGGAGACGTTCCCTTTCAAGGCTACGGAACTTCGACATTACGGATGTCGTATATGGGAACTGTATAGAATCCCGCCGTGGTAGCATAACAACCGGCACAGACAACAGAACCCAATACACTTCCCCAGAATGCAAGCAACTGATAGGACGAGACTGGCCAATAGCGAGCCTCCAACCTCTGATAGGCCCAAAGGGACGAATCACAAGCTCACAAAACACTGCCAGAATTTGTATATCCCGTGCAGTTTAACCGGGGAAAGTCTGCACTGTTGACCAACAGGGCAACAACAACAGTAGAGAAGCCAACGCATAGCGGTGACAACAGTAAAAATACACATAAGCACACAGAACAACTCATGAGCAAAGCGCAGAGCAGCTCTAACAATACTGTGTATGTATTCAACTCACCGAAAGCACTCGAGACGCCACAGAGGGTAAATCCAACTTATAAAACCTGGCAAATGTGTTCTGAGAAGACCAGCCAGCCGCAAGACATAAATCCTGAATAGACATACCCTTAGTCCAGGCCCACGAAGAGGCGATCACCCTAGTCGAATGGGCCTTAACGCTGAGGGGGCATTCCTGCCCCATGCAATCATAAGCCAAAACAATAGCGTCCACAATCCAGTGAGCAAGCCTCTGTTTAGAGACTCCCCGACCCTTATTACACCCACCAAAGCATACAAACAGCTGGTCCGAACTTCGAAAAGCGGCCGAGCGAGAAATGTATTCCCGGAGCACTCTGACTGGGCAAATAGCACTTTGAGCATCCGGACCTAGTGAGGTTGATGGCTCAACAGATAGGGCAGGCAAAGAAACAATCTGCGCCCTGAACGGGGTATTGAGCGATTTCGGGACATAACCCGGCCTCGGTCTGAGAGTCACGTTACAGTCTCCGGGTCCAAAACGAATTCAATCATCGCTGACAGAGAAAGCCTGTAAATCCCCAACCCGCTTCGCCGAAGCGAGAGCGAGAAGCAGCGCCGTTTTAATCGAAAGCTCCTTAACTGCAATCGAAGCTAAGGGCTCGAAGGCGGGTCGTGACAAAGCCTCCAAGACCAAAGTCAAATCCCACGCCGGCACAGAGGGCGGTCGTGCAGGGCATAATCTCTTAGCTCCTTTAAGGAACCGTGTCACCAACACGTGTCTACCGATAGACTGTCCGTCAATCGGGGGGTGAAACGCCGCAATAGCAGCCACGTATACCTTCAGGGTGGATGGCAAGCTCCCCTCGTCCATTCTGTACTGAAGGAAGCGTAGAATATCCGACACCGAGCAGTTCGCTGGGTCTAAACCGATATCCTGACACCATTTAGAGAAAACACCCCACTTCAGAGTGTACAGGCGCCGGGTAGACGGGGCTCGCGCTTCCGCGATGGTATTTTGAACCCGCGAATGAAGCACATCGATCCCGCTCAGCGTCCCTGCAGCGGCCACACATGGAGCCTCCACAGCCCCGGGCTGGGATGCCAAATCGATCCGCTCGCTTGAGATAGTAGGTCCTTCCTGAGCGGAATTTCCCACGGCTGCTCCGTTAGTAACTCTACCAAGTCCGCGAACCAGGGCTGATTCGGCCAGTACGGGGCTACTAGAGTCACCGCCGCCTTCTCCTCCCTGATTTTGCACAACACCATGGGCAAAATTTTCACCGGAGGAAAGGCATAGAGACAGACTTTCGCCCATCGCGCAGTTAGCGCGTCCATCTCCCGGGGGGAACGGAACAGCGAGAAAAACCTCCGACAATGCGCGTTCTCGCTCGTCGCGAAGAGGTCGATCTCCGCTCTGCCGAAACGTTCCCATATCAGTTGAACCGTCCGGGGGTGATGCCTCCATTCCCCTTGAGGAATCCCGCTCCTCGAGAGCATATCCGCCCCGCGATTCAAAACGCCGGGGATGTGCGTCGCTCTTACTGAGAGAAAGAACCGGTCCGCCCACCGCAGGAGGGATTCCGCCTGCTTGAAAAGGTCCCTGGAATGCAAACCGCCTTGGCGATTGATGTAAGAGACCACAGAAGTGTTGTCGGTCCGAATCAACACGTGCCGTTGTTCCAGCCGAGGCCGGAAGACTTTTAGGGCTAGAGAGACCGCTTCCAGTTCCAAGCGATTTATGTGCCACTCCATCTGCCTCTCTGACCACCGACCAGAGGTGGGCTTGCCCAAGCAGACTGCTCCCCACCCGGTGGACGAAGCGTCCGTCAGGACCTCCACGTGTCGCGTCACTATACCCATGGGATCCCCTGAACTGTAGAGATCCGGGTTCTTCCACGGGGCCAGGGTGTGGGCGCATACACGGCTGACCATAATGCGCTTGCGGCCGGAATGCCACGCTCCCGGGTGGACGCGCGCTTTCAGCCAGTGCTGAAGCGGTCTCATATGCAGCAGCCCCAGATGACACACTGACGAAGCCGCTGCCATTCGTCCCAGTAGCCTCTGAAACTCCTTCAGTGGGACGAGTCTGCCAGGTCTGAAGAGACAGAGAGAAGAACTCAGAGCCTCACCCCGAAAGACACGAAGTCCGCGACGTTGCGAGGAGGTCGAAAGGACGGATCCGAGCCTCGACTCCGCGGTTGGGGGGGCCTGCCAGCGGCTCAGAGGCGGCAACAGGCCCAATCCCCGCAGCAGCGCGGGCTTCGTCCCGCCTGGCCTTGAGGGCTCGGAGGGACATGTCCGCGCAGAATTCGCAGGACCCTTCATCCCTGAGGGCTGACTCCGCATGGGCCAGCCCCATGCACGCGATGCAGAACAGGTGCATGTCAGGGGGCACTATGGGGCCCGAGCATAAATTGCAGACGGTCGCCATCGGATGCTGGAGACAGTTCAGGTATCTCCGGTGCACCTTCAACGATAGCAATATCCAATGTAGAGTAGTATCAGCTTTCTAGCACACGATTTGAGCGTGAAGAGAGAGATTCTGAAGAGAATTGACGCTGCACTCGCATATTACTGCAACGGGGTTTCAGTATTTGCATGATTTGCGTCAATTGGCCAGCTCTGCTGGCGTTAGCCAATAAGATTTCAGCGGAAGTGAAGGATGAGAGAGAGTTCCCATATATGACATCCGTAATGTCGAAGTTCCGTAGCCTTGAAAGGGAACATGAATTACAATGTTTTATACCACAGTATGCATATGCGCACACGTGATTGTGCATATTTACATGTATAAATGAACTCCATGCTTCAAATATGCCCATATGGTGGATCTTTTATTGAGTTGTTCTGTTGTATGTTGACTGCATGCTCATTGCACATGTGCCGGTGACATCATCACACACACCCCAACATGAGTTCAACACACTCGATGAGACTTCCCCTGAGTTGAAGAGAGAGATAAAGTAAAAAACATAACAAAAAATGGAAATGATGCCAAACCACTATTTGCTTATTTTAAAGGTTCAGCTCCACAGGGCTTGTGGAAGCGTCTGAGAGGACTGGTGTTGTGGGTCGTCTCTCTATATTCTCTTATAGCACGCATAATGTGTCCTTCAAAACACACTGAACGAGGGACGCAAAACATAGACGGATCCATCCTTCACATGAAGACGGCTTCGACGGCTCTTGATGAACACAGCCTGCCGCCTCAGAAGACTCAATATTCAGAACTCAATAGCAATGAAAGATGAAGCTTCCTTACCTATTTTACCTATTATACCTATTTTACCTATTTTACCATCAAATACTGCCAAGCCATTGCTGAATCGTTGCATTTAAAAAATCCATTTGGTTAGTTTTCCACCGGCAAGGCAAGTTTATTTTTGTAATACACTTCATATACAGTAGTAATCGAAAGTGCTTGATCTCAAACATAGTCAGAAGACATGATGTGGGACTCGAGATTGGATGAAAAATGGTGAAGATTGGACACAAATTTTTGGAGAAGAAAAAACAGCTGAAAGGGAAAGCTTGTGTTCCCAGAAGACTTTTAGAATTTTATATCATAACCTGCTTGGGCCACCATCAAACAAATAAACCACAGCAAACCCACGCAGACATGTGAGGCTTTTGGGATTATTGGAGCTGGGATTATCGCACTATATTTGAAACCCCGTGTGGAGAAATCATGGCATCTCCTTTGCCCTATAAAAGTGTGTGGGTACACAAAACTAGCCTCACTTTCTAAGGCCTCACACAGACCCTGGACAGACACAAAGCCCTTCAGTGTCTACTCTTCTGCAGGGACGACATCGGGATTCTGTCATTGCGGTCGAACAGGACCATCACCAGCTCTGCTCTCTACAACTGCCAGAACTCAAAGAATCTGAGAAACGAAACGCTTTATCCTATTGTGCTGTGTCTCATTCGACGTCCATTGTTGCAATGGTGTAGGAGAGTCCAGCACTAGCACTGCTAGCAGGGCAAAGGCAGCAGACCCACGCACACATGTGAGGCTTCGGGATTACTGGAGCTGGTCCTCTATATTTGAAACCCCGAGTGGAGAAAGAGTGGCCAAAGAAAAGCTCCTCCAGACCGAGCTCGCACTGATATGCCGCCCATGTGGCATCATACCATCCTTTTCCACTCTTGTTTTCAAAAGTAGACCTCAGCTTCCCTAGTATGTGCTGTACCACATTCTGGAGCACACACATGACCCCTGCATCAGAACCAACATCAAGCAAAGGCTTGGACAGTGCTTCCTCATCAAATGTGGACTTGCATGATGGACCCCATCCTCAAAAAGAGCTACCTGCTCAACTCGAGCCCTGGCGGTCGGGCCACACTTCAGGGCTAGCTCTGACATGTATGTCTGATATGTGTTGGCCCCAGAACACAACCCACAATCCACCAAGCACACACTTAATGAGTGCACATGTACTTTTTTTGATGCTATTGTGTGGCGTGTTGCTGTACAATTGCACAAATGTTAGAGTAGCCAAGCTCCGCCTCCTGAAACACCCGAAGTGCCCTGGAGATGTCCATATCTCCATCATCAAGACTGGAGGAGAAGTGGGGTTCTCATTCATTGAAAGAGCAGAAACTCTCTCTGTTCCCCACCGCCTCCTGGACACCGTACCTAGACCACATTAAGGGGATCTTCTGTGTGTACGGAGTGTGTAAAGACACACACACAATGTACTCAGGATCCACAATGCTACTATAATCCACAATGTCGTCCATTTTCTGACCAAACTGTCTCATTGTTAGCATTATTTCAATGACGAGGCCTTATTAAATATGCTTGTAAATTTGCACTGAATTTGGCTTGGCCCAATTGGAAAATGGGAAAAACGGCAAAACGGATCTCAGCAGAAAATGTAGTGTAACTGGAGACGTTAGAGGCTATGCCATTTCACAACCTTTGATCCTGTGGTTATTTGGGCTGATATAGATTCCCATGGCAGAAGAAAAGTGACTAACAAACACGTTTTGGGGCATTACACATCTTTGGGACTTGATGCCTATAATGATGGGGGTTTTTTCTTGCTTCATTGTCTTTCAAACAGATATTTACACAATGAGAGACAAAATATGTGCACATAAAAAACATAAAAAAGATGATAAAAGATAAAAGAACTTTGTAAACAAAGAAAGACAAACAAAATGTTCCACAGCAAAAGCAAAGGAAAGCCAGCAGTGAGCAGGTCTATGAGGAGAGCGGGGCCGGATGAAGAAGACGGTTCACTCCTTCAGACAGAAAGTGTTCCGGCGGGGCAGAGCCCATTCGATGGACCACCGCTGAAACACACAAGCACATATTAAAACACACAAACAAGAAAGAGCAGATGTGCAAACTCTAACAAATTGCTATGTGATTCAATGTAGATGGTGCTTTTGTCATGTTATACTGTAATGTATATGAACATACTTTAGACATCATTAAGTCTCAGGAGTCTCAAACCTTCCTGCAGAGTTCAGCTCCAACTCTCATTAAACACACCTGGAGCAGCTAATCTAGGTCTTCAGTGAAGCGTCTGAGGCTACGCTTACACCTGGAGCAGCTAATCAAGGTCTTCAGTGAAGCGTCTGAGGCTACGCTTACACCTGGAGCAGCTAATCAAGGTCTTCAGTGAAGCGTCTGAGGCTACGCTTACACCTGGAGCAGCTAATCAAGGTCTTCAGTGAAGCGTCTGAGGCTACGCTTACACCTGGAGCAGCTAATCTAGGTCTTCAGTGTAGCGTCTGAGGCTACGCTTACACCTGGAGCAGCTAATCTAGGTCTTCAGTGTAGCGTCTGAGGCTACGCTTACACCTGGAGCAGCTAATCAAGGTCTTCAGTGAAGCGTCTGAGGCTACGCTTACACCTGGAGCAGCTAATCTAGGTCTTCAGTGTAGCGTCTGGGGCTACGCTTACACCTGGAGCAGCTAATCAAGGTCTTCAGTGAAGCGTCTGAGGCTACGCTTAGACCTGGAGCAGCTAATCTAGGTCTTCAGTGTAGCGTCTGAGGCTACGCTTACACCTGGAGCAGCTAATCTAGGTCTTCAGTGTAGCGTCTGAGGCTACGCTTACACCTGGAGCAGCTAATCTAGGTCTTCAGTGAAGCGTCTGAGGCTACGCTTACACCTGGAGCAGCTAATCAAGGTCTTCAGTGAAGCGTCTGAGGCTACGCTTACACCTGGAGCAGCTAATCAAGGTCTTCAGTGAAGCGTCTGAGGCTACGCTTACACCTGGAGCAGCTAATCAAGGTCTTCAGTGTAGCGTCTGAGACTACGCTTACACCTGGAGCAGCTAATCAAGGTCTTCAGTGAAGCATCTGAGGCTACGCTTACACCTGGAGCAGCTAATCAAGGTCTTCAGTGTAGCGTCTGAGACTACGCTTACACCTGGAGCAGCTAATCAAGGTCTTCAGTGAAGCATCTGAGGCTACGCTTACACCTGGAGCAGCTAATCAAGGTCTTCAGTGTAGCGTCTGAGGCTACGCTTACACCTGGAGCAGCTATTCTAGGTCTTCAGTGAAGCGTCTGAGGCTACGCTTACACCTGGAGCAGCTAATCAAGGTCTTCAGTGAAGCGTCTGAGGCTACGCTTACACCTGGAGCAGCTAATCAAGGTCTTCAGTGTAGCGTCTGAGGCTACGCTTACACCTGGAGCAGCTAATCTAGGTCTTCAGTGAAGCGTCTGAGGCTACGCTTACACCTGGAGCAGCTAATCAAGGTCTTCAGTGAAGCGTCTGAGGCTACGCTTACACCTGGAGCAGCTAATCAAGGTCTTCAGTGAAGCGTCTGAGGCTACGCTTACACCTGGAGCAGCTAATCAAGGTCTTCAGTGAAGCGTCTGAGGCTACGCTTACACCTGGAGCAGCTAATCAAGGTCTTCAGTGAAGCGTCTGAGGCTACGCTTACACCTGGAGCAGCTAATCTAGGTCTTCAGTGAAGCGTCTGAGGCTACGCTTACACCTGGAGCAGCTAATCAAGGTCTTCAGTGAAGCGTCTGAGGCTACGCTTACACCTGGAGCAGCTAATCAAGGTCTTCAGTGAAGCGTCTGAGGCTACGCTTACACCTGGAGCAGCTAATCAAGGTCTTCAGTGAAGCGTCTGAGGCTACGCTTACACCTGGAGCAGCTAATCAAGGTCTTCAGTGAAGCGTCTGAGGCTACGCTTACACCTGGAGCAGCTAATCTAGGTCTTCAGTGAAGCGTCTGAGGCTACGCTTACACCTGGAGCAGCTAATCAAGGTCTTCAGTGAAGCGTCTGAGGCTACGCTTACACCTGGAGCAGCTAATCAAGGTCTTCAGTGAAGCGTCTGAGGCTACGCTTACACCTGGAGCAGCTAATCTAGGTCTTCAGTGTAGCGTCTGAGGCTACGCTTTCACCTGGAGCAGCTAATCAAGGTCTTCAGTAAAGCGTCTGAGGCTACGCTTACACCTGGAGCAGCTAATCTAGGTCTTCAGTGAAGCGTCTGAGGCTACGCTTACACCTGGAGCAGCTAATCTAGGTCTTCAGTGTTCTGATGCAGAAGTATAGGTTTTGCTAAACGGTTGCTAGGGTACTGTTTGGTTGCTAGGGTACTGTTTGGTAGCAGAGGATACTCCAACTGCTGCTTGTCAGTATGTATGATATAAACCAACTGCAATTCGTCTATGACATTCGGTTTTGAAGATATCCCTCTTTGGGTTTGGGTCGCTAGGGTGCTCGATAATGGGTGCTAGGGCGTGGCTAAGAAGTGTTGACGGTGATTCGTGATTGGCTGTTTACTCCCCCGAGTTAAACAAGTTTTACCCACCCTCATGTTTCTATGACACTTCTATCCAAAGATATCCCTTTGACCTATTTCAGTGGAAGTCTGTGGAACTTGTTGCTAGGATGCTCTAAATGGTTGCTAGAGCGTGGCTTGATAGCTTTATGGTGATCCTGAGAGACCACCCCTTGACACTGTCCCTATGCAATTTATCATAGTAGGATAAACATGTATGCGCAATCCCAGTTTCAGTCCCTTCACCATAGTATGCCTATGGGGCAACTTTGGGCAGCTTATTCTTAGAGCCTGCCAGCCTCCTCAAACGTGGACATTTTCTATGATGTTAATCCCAGACACTCATTATTTCATTAAACTGCAGGATGACTTCTAAGTTTATTTGTGAAGACCTGATTTGAAGAAAACCTGGTATGATATTGTAAAGTCTAAAGCTTCCCATTGAACTGTGCCTCCTGTTGTCACTGACGCTGTTTGCTTGCTCAGACATCTACAGTCTGAGGTCTGAGAGATGTACTTCCATTTGTTGCTGTCGTCTGCCTTATTATAATCCCCTTCCACACGAAACATTAGTCAACAACTCCCCAGTGAACAGTAAATTGCTGCTGGTGTGTTATTTTACAACATTGAGTGATTTACACACTATTTGATCTCATTTTGTAGGGTTTTTTTGGTGGGTTTTTTCACCATGTACAAGGAACTCAGGATTCCGGGTAAATCCTTGAACTCACCCAACTCTCTTTGAGCTGGAAAGTGTTTTCCTGGGTCCCTCTGCAGTCGAATCTCCTTCACGGAGAAGATGGAGGTAGCTGTGGGGACAGATTTAAAAACTGTTTATAATAATTAAAACATTTCAACAGTGAATGTATGACATAAATATGTAGAAATAGTTGTGCTCAAGATTGTTTCTTACAAGCAGAAACGGCCATCTTGACTTATGATGTTCACAAATGTTTTGATGAATGAGATGTCTTACAAACATCTTACAAACATACATTTGTGAAACTACTAAATATGAACTTTAAAATAAGCGTATACTTCTGTAATGTTACTAATATGAAATACTTACTGTCATCCAGGTCCTGCACTTTGTCTCCCAATTCTCTGAAATAAATGTGCCGAAGAGCCACTTCTGCAGAGATACGCCGCCTTGCTTCAAACTACAAAAACACATTAATTTAGAGTGAATATGTTTCTTTAGCAGAGCCAAAGCACCACCAAAACAATGTTCTTCTACAAACTCATGCAGTTTTGTTTAACCGCTAGAGGGCCAAAAGTTGCATAGTGTACCTTTAGGAATTATATAAGGACAGGTGTAGGCTATCAATGAAAGTCCAAAAGTCTCTTTCATAATAATGAACATACTAATCTGGTAAAGCAAAATATAAATTATTAAAGCAGACATTGATCCAAAACCTTTTGACCAAAGCGAATTCGTACTTTACCTGTAAAAACTGGCATAGCAGATCATGACCGTCATTGGTGATCCTGTAGAACAAGATTACACACATCCTATTATAGCTTTAGCTTGCAGTCTAGGGGTGGGCGATAGGAGCAAACATTCATATCACAATATTTTTCACTGTCCGGACGATATCGATATTATATTGCGATATGAGAAAAAAAATTTGGAATCACATTTTAGTACACCTTAGTTAAATTACAGGCAAAATATGTATTTTAACTCCAATAAACTAAAAAGAGGTGAGGGATTTAATTGGACATAGACCTGAAAAATCAGTTTTTCTTGTGCCATTGTTTTTCTCAAAAAGTGCAAACGTGGAACATTAGGTGGGCCTGAATTCACTTGTTTTTTTGCTATTACACTTTTTATTTTGTGGGGGTCAAAATAATTCCTTCGTTAATAATTCGTAAGATGAGTAACACTGGAGTATGGTTCATTGAATAAGTTATAATCAATAAATATGAAATAGTGTGATTTCAGAGAGGTTTGACACCTAGGCCTCCATACATCTTATATAGTAATTATATATTACTAATATCAATTTACTAATGCTCGAACACACTCGTTCTCTCGCTGTCGCTCGCGGAGTTCGCTTCGCTTTTGTCCAGTCCGGCGCCTCATAGACAGATGCTGTGTGTGTGTGTGTGTGTGTGTGTGTGTGTGTGTGTGTGTGTGTGTGTGTGTGTGTGTGTGTGTGTGTGTGTGTGTGTGTGTGTGTGTGAGAGAGAGACAGACAGACGTGTGAGTGACAGAGACAGAGCGAGAGCAGGGAAAGGAAATGCAGCTGAATGAATACGCTGCGTGTTTTAAATAGCGTAAATAAATAAATGAATAATGAAACGCATTATGTGGTGGCCGGTGTTGATTCTGTGGCGCACCGTCATGATTCAGTCTGTGTGGGGAACACTGGACTGCTCTCTGTGTTGATTATTATGCATCACGCGAGTTGGACACAATAGAGGAAAATGTTAAACGTTCAGTTCAGCCTTGATTTTGTATCGTCATTAGTAGTGTTAAACATTTTAAAGAGTAGGCAACCAAATTTAACGAAACAATATAACAGCAAAATTAGAATTTTTGAATATCTACCGGTATCCTTGCAAAATCCATATCATGGTACAACATAATACCGGTAGTCACGTTCATACCGGTATAGCGCCCACCCCTATTCCAGTCTCGATGTTTAGATATTTTAGTGGTAGTATGTGTGGGCTCTGGCGTAATCGGGTGTCCTTGTTCTTGTCCTCTGCTATTGAATTTGGACTAGTTTGTCTCTGTTGTCAAACATTATCAATTAGAGACCCTGTTCAGGTGTGGGTACTAGAGACCTTTCCCAAAAAAATGTAATCTAACAATACACCTCATATATAGATCCAGAAATATCTAATCCACACGGACAGGCTTCACACACACCTGGGTGCATGAGTGATCAGAGGCTCTCCGTCATAATGGGGGAAGTTGAAGGAAAGGAAGTTTTCATTGGTATTGACTCCTGGCCAAGAGACTTCAGTAGGAGAACCTGGAGATGACATGAGTTTATAATCAATACACACTCCAACTACACTTACTTGCTATCACTAGAGTCACTATAGTAGTCAGACTTCTAAATAACAAAGGTAAAGTTGCTCAGATGTGTAAACGTGCCAGTCAAAGGTTTGGAAACAGAGTCTTGTGATGTTTATGAGAGACACATGCTCCTGTATGAACAGTATGAAGATTTACTCTGCCCATACATGTACAGATGTTGGCACAGAGAGCTTCATGTTCCTCAGACGGTCACCGTAGGCAATAACAGTAGGTTTGGGATGAATACATGTAGCTATGTCATATTACACTTCACGAGTTTCTGTTTAAATGTGGAGAACATGCTCATAAATCATTATATATATCTAGATTAAATGCCCTACAGGCCGTGACTTAATGATGTTGAGTGATTGAGTTGAGCATTGATGCAGGTTACAGGTTACAGGTTAGTAAATAGTAAATAAGGCGTTTACACATCTCTTCTAGTGTTTGTAGTTTCCAAGATGGCAAGAAAGAACAACATCTGTATTGAAAAACCCCAGCCTGGAGTAGTCTTGAGAAATGAGGGTTATATAAGCACTAAAGACGCACTGAGCTCTTACCCAAGATACGGAATATAAGATGAAGTTCGTCCTCCACTGTCGACCCAGGGAAGAGGGGGCGTCCGGTGATCATTTCATAGAATATACACCCCACACCCCTATGTTAAAGAAGCACAGCAGACAGACAGAAAGAATAAAACGTCTTTTTCAGAAATGCATGAAAGGCACAAAATACGTTGTAGCAAGATCTGAGCAAACACTCATGCACACAGTTTAGCAGAGGTGGGAGTAAGTCACTAAATGCAAGTCAAGTCAAGTCGCAACTTAGTCATCAAGTCATACCAAGTCGCACACAGGCTAGTTTTACACATTTGTTAACTCTGGGACATTTATTACTTATTTAGACACAGGGGACTGATGGGTTACAAAAATAAATAAATGAACAGTGTGTAATAAATAAAATATCATTAAGAAGCACTTTAAATGCTCTAAAACAAAAATAAATTAAATGAACAAGTAAACAAGGATTAATAAAACTTTTCCCATCTTGTGCTAGCCCTACATATAGTTATTTTGCTGTGATGTCCCCGCTATGAAAGTGTAAACTAAGACTGCACGCAAAGTGCGCTCCCTTGATAATTTCTAAAAAGCTGACATCAGTTCATCGCAATCTCACACATCTCTGTTATTATCAATGAAGCTTTCATAATATATACACTGTGTTTGTTATAATTAGAGGATTTGCCAGCATACAGAATTCAGCTCTGAACAAAAAGTCAGTTTTGAGCGGTGAGGGGAGTCCATCGTAAATGCTTCTGATTGGCCATTATTGCGTTCAAGAAATCAACACATATGTCTGTGATTGGCTACATCGTTTAACGCTGCAGACATGTTAGAAATAGAAACTCTGTCTGTAAATCGTTTCTATTTTGTTTTAGTTGTTCTTATTGCTTTTCTGCAATAGATGAATAAAAATGTATTCGTTTTTATGTTTTATTCATAGATATTTCTAGTTTGCGGGAGTCCCGCGAATCATTTAATCCTCCCTCAACCTGCACACACAGAGTGAAGGCATTACTGCCCGCGCTCCCTTGTGCCTATTTACTTGAAATGACTGAAATGACTCCAATAATGTCATTTCAAGTAAATAGGCACAAGTCCGAGTCAAGTCTAAAGTCACAAGGAGCAAGTCTAAAGTCAAGTCAAGTCGAGTCAGAGATCTAGTCAAGTAAGTCCAGAAAATTGTGACTCGAGTCTCCCACCTCTGCAGTTTAGGGTTTTCTTTAAGGTCAGGGTGTTGACAACCGAGTAACCGTCCCGCAGAGTTCAGCTCCAACTCCAATCACACACACCTGGACCTGATAATAATAATAAAGCATCCTGTAGAAACAGGACAGGTGTAATGAACTAATTAACTACCAAGGAGATTAACTACATTGAGCATAGGCAGAAACTGAAGAAAGCACTGAAGGACTGAACCAAAACACTGACACTAAACAAAGCAGAAGAATAATCCTGACATAAATATTATATTCAGTGTATTATAAATATCTAGCCTGGTTATAACCAGAGCATTGTCAGTAGTAACTGAGTTATGGTCTGGCAAAGCATCATAGGCTGCATTTACACTGCAGGTCTTGATGCCCAAATCCGATTTTCTGACTATATATAAGGAGATGATGAACGTATGCAGAGCGACGGAGAAACATCTTCGAGTGTTGTTCTCTGCTCGGGTTTTAACAAAAAGGAAACGTTCAAATCATTTAAAACAGACGCGATAGCTGATTCGAACGAGTGATGTTCACGGCGGCATCCATCTTTGTAATGTAGGCTACAAAATCTTCTTCACCGTCGCTGCGCTGTCGTCATCGTGTAAAGCCCGACCCAACGCTTCTGATTGGTGCCTTGATCTCGACGAATAAGAAATGGGCTTGATGAGCTCTTTGCCAGACTTACTTGCAGAGCAAATCTAAATTTGCCGGAAGTTGTCTGTGTTTTCCCAGGCTAATAAGTATCTATTTCAGTCATGAAACTCATCATTACCGAATGGCGCCAGCTGATTGTCTCTGCTGATCCTGCAGCCAATGAGATCGCTCAATATTTAAACAGTCTGGTTCAGTGTTTGCTGGAGGCTATTCCTCTAAAAACCCTCCACCTCCCCAGCTCCACCTGTGTGTGTGTGTGTGTGTGTGTGTGTGTGTGTGTGTGTGTGTGTGTGTGTGTGTGTGTGACCTCACCAGATGTCGATGGAGGTGAAGTACTCTGTTGACCCCAGGAGCACATCTGGAGGTCTGTACCACAGAGTGACGACTTCATTAGAGAAAGTCTTTGAGGGAACTGACTTCTCACGAGCGAGACCTACAGCCGACACACACACACACACACACACACACACACACACACACACACACACACACACACACACACACACACACACGTGATGTAAATCTGTAAACATGATGAGTCTTGATCATTTCACACTGATCCTACCGAAGTCCGCCAGTGTGTGTGTGTGTGTGTGTGTGTGAGATCTACCGAAGTCCGCCAGTTTGAGCTCATGTGTGTGTGTGTGTGTGTGTGTGATCTACCGAAGTCCGCCAGTTTGAGCTCATGTGTGTGTGTGTGTGTGTGTGTGTGTGTGTGTGTGTGTGTGTGTGTGTGTGTGTGTGTGTGTGATCTACCGAAGTCCGCCAGTTTGAGCTCAGGTGTGTGTGTGTGTGTGTGTGTGTGTGTGTGTGTGTGTGTGTGTGTGTGTGTGTGTGTGTGTGTGTGTGTGTGTGTGTGTGTGTGTGTGTGTGTGTGTGACCTACCGAAGTCCGCCAGTTTGAGCTCGCCCCTGTCGCTGATGAGGAGGTTCTGAGGTTTGAGGTCTCTGTGCAAAACTTTCTGCCGATGGCAATAAGCCAGACCTCTCAGCATCTGGAAGAGGAAGATCTGCGGGAAACAGGAACACAGTGAACTCATTACAATAACCTCTACTGTTGGAATAGGCAAAGGCTGATGTGCCAGCCGGTCAGCACTCCAGTTTCTGTTCATCCTTTACATGGTGATCACTCGTCCTCTCTCATGCCTGGCTCTCACTACAGGAGATTTAGCCCTGAGTTTAGAGAATCTGAGAAAAGCTCTAGTGGAGGACCTCGATCGGGTCCGATGTTCAGATGATCTGGTAATGTGAGGCGTTCACAGATCCTGCAGCTCCAGATCTGCTTTCACACACATCCGGCTCAAACATGTTTGATATTTATCGGGATGAGCAAGACTGTGATTACGTCAGTACTGTCACAATAGCCAATAAGAAACCAGTAGGGCTGTTGCAGTGAAGGAATTTCGGTGCGATATGTGGTATTATCTCCATTTATTAATATATTTATTGTTAAATAAGTGTAACTCTGTGGTCAGCAGGCACGAAGACGAGTACATGTTCAGTAATGAACACGAAACTAAAAAGCGTATTGAAACGAAATGGAGTAATCAGAAGATACAATGTCAAAATAAGGGTCCATGTATTATAAAACAGAACATAAACCTGACAATAAGCTTGTTATATAACACTTAGTTATGATCTGTGGATCTCACTTTACGAGAGGCGTTCTGCTGATATTAACCAGCTCATATTAACTCTGCGTGTTATAGACGTCACTTAGTGCAGTTACGCTGTTACAACAGTAGGTGGCGGCAACAGACTGCTTTTGAGTGAGTCATTAAACCGTTCATTCAAAATGCGGATTCATTGAAAGATAGATGTGATGAAACAAGCTTTTAGGGAGAGTTCACTTAAACAGAATGACATTTCAGCGGATTATCTCTGTCTTTATCTATTCAGGCCATATGAAGTTGTGTTGTGCTAAGACATGAAATAGTTTCAGTCATTTTCCCTGATGTATAGTATTAAACTCAAGATAAACTGAGCTTAGACTGTTATAGAGATATGTGTTCTCGCCCTAACCTTTACATTATAAATGCTCATGATGCTCCCACAGTCCTCCAGATACTGCTTGAGGTCCTTCTCCTGAAACACACAGAACACATGCTTCAGAAATACAGTAGATGGACACAGTTAGAAATGCCATGAAGAATAATCTCTCACACACACCAAGTACTCGAAGACGAGTGTAAGGCACTTCTCTGTGTGGATGATGTCGTGGAGCGTGACGATGTTGGCGTGTTTCAAGTTCTTCAGGAGAGACACTGACAGACAGAGCAATATCATCCAATCAGCATCCATTAAAAACTCACATGATTCTCTACACTTAGAGTGAGTTTATTGCACAGTTCTTTAAGCTTACTAGACAAATATTGGTTTTATCAATGGCCAAACACATTTCCCTAGAAACAAATCAGCTTGGTGTAGTTTGACTATTCCATAAAGTATTGTGTGTAAAGATGAGTGTGTGTGAGTTATAGCAACACACTCTTGAGCGTCACTGAACTACAGTCTGAGCGGTGTCGTACCAAAGATGAGTGTGTGTGAGTTATAGCAACACACTCTTGAGCGTCACTGAACTACAGTCTGAGCGGTGTCGTACCTTCTCGTATGGCGGTGCAGGGAGCGCCTTCCTCATACTCCAGACGGATCTCTTTCAGAGCCACTAGATTATCCGTTAACTTACTGCGACCCTTAAACACGGTGGCATATGTGCCCTACACACACACACACACACACACACACACACACACACACACACACACACACACACACACACACACACACACACACACACACACACACACACACACACACACACACACACACACACACATCGTAAAATGATTTGAAAAGAACAAGATCAACTGACAATTGTCCTAAAGAGAGATAAGGATAACCAACTCAACTCTACTGACGACATATTAGACAGTTCTGATACAAGATCAAATACATTTGATTTAGTTGAACAGAAACAGTGGAGGAGATTGGAGATTCTCACCTCTCCCAGTTTGCCCAGTTTGACGTATGACTCTAATTTGCCAAAGCCGATTTCTGACTGAAAGGAAAACAGATCTCAGTGATTATCTGGCCATATCAAATAATATATTTTTGTCCTAATGTAAACAATAATCCAAGGTGTTTTGAACCTTGTCATCCACCAAGAGATTTGACAGATTTCACAGACCAGGCTTAATCTAGTCCCAGACTAAAATGCGTGTTTGATCTGTTTTAAAGGAACACTCCACCGTTTTTTGAGATAGGGGTTATTCACCGTCTCCCCTACATTAGGAAAGGCGGGCAAACTCATTTCTGTCTCAGTGCATGCATTGTCTAAGTGCGCCGCCGCTAGCTTAGCTTAGCATAATGAATGGAATCCTTTTGTTGCCAGCTAGCATGTCGTAAGTAAAAGTGATAAAAAATATATTTTTTAAAACCTAATTACTTATTGTGGCCTGCGTATTCACAACGAGCACAAATAGCAGTGCAGATTAAGACTAGAGGATCTCCTAGGCAGAGATTGACCTGGGACTATATTAGGGTGAAGCACAGGCGAAGCACTGCTACTTGGGCGCAGAGATATCACACAACACCTGAAATCCCCCAAAGAGTATCTTCGCTTTTGGATTGTGTTGAGTTTGAGAAGCTAAAGCTACAGTTACAGCAAACATGGTAATTTCCTGCATAGCAAAAGGTTGTGGGAACAAGCGAGCCTCCCCCAAATATAGTCAATCTCTGCCTAGGACATCACCTAGTCTTAATCTGCATCGCTATTTGTGCTCGTTGTGAATACGCAGGCCACAAGAAGTAATTCGTTTTTTTTTTTTGTAATCACTTTTACTCACGACATGCTATCTGGCAACAAAGGATTCCATTCATTACGCTACGGCGGCGCTGCCAGACTAAGACAATGCGTTTGCCCGCCTATCTAATGAATAACCCCTTTCTCAAAAAACGGTGGAGTGTTCCTTTAACTGAAAGCAGATCTTACAATATAGCAGTGCCAGTTTCATCTCAAAACTCACACCAGTAATGTTTTTTTTCTAAGACACGATTATAAGAGCTCCTCTGATCAAACTCCGGCCTAATCCTGGCTTAATCTAAACCTGTCTGACAGAAATAGATACAGATATAGATATAGAAATGCATCCTACACATTTGATGATGTCACACTAATAGATCATGACAAAGAAAGACTTACAAGAGACGTCCTGCGAAGCCTTCGACTCAGAGGTTTGTCAAATGGAGGGCTGTGTGTGGCGAACTTCTTCAGGTAGCCCTCTGGCAAACGAATATCCGCTGGCAGTGAAAGACGTTTATTGATTTCCTGAAGGGGAGAAAACATATAATGTGACAAAGAGCCGTTTTATGAAACCTCAAGTTTGGACACTGAGATCCTTCGGGGATCTTACAGAATGCCATTCTTGAGACACAGCATTTGCTTAAATGTGTGTGTGTGTGTGTGTGTGTGTGTGTGTGTGTGTGTGTGTGTGTGTGTGTGTGTGTGTGTGTGTGTGTGTGTGTGTGTGTGTGTGTGTTACTCAGGTATGATTACATGCATTACCTCATTAGAGAGCCGCTGCTGGAGACTGCGCATCCGCACTCTTACAGGACTCTGGACTTCATCAGAGGAGGTTCCTGAAGCTTGATCACTTTCTCCATCAGACCACATTTTCCCCTGGACTACACCTGTACACACACACACACACACACACACACACACACACACACACACACACACACACACACACACACACACACACACACACACACACACACACACACACACACACACACACACACACACACTTTATAACCCCTGATGTCTTTTTACATTGCACATCATACAAGTGAAAAAAATGAAAAGCCAGTGATGACCATGACATTTCACTGATGATTTATGGATTCTTACAGATTCTAATGTAAAGTAACCATGTCAGGTGACCAAAAGTTCAGGTAATTGATCTGGAGTAAAAAGGGGGCCGTCTCGCAGACACTGAATTCAGTATAGTTGAAATAGTTGTGACCGTCCCATCTTAGTTCTGGACTATTTAAACACATTTACAAAGCAAGAAGAAAAGAGCTGTGCACAAAAAGGAAAAACTACAAGACAACATCCGGCTATTCATAGATGCCACCTACGTCACACCAAATAGAACGCCGCCATATTTACGACCGATCTCGCCTGTTATGGGCGCCCAAACTGCCCGTTTGAATGAGAGAGAGACACTGAGACAAAGATAACTGAGAAATTTTTTTATTTTAGGCTCCGATCCTTATTTGTTACCCCCAGTTTTCTTTTGTCCAATATTATCTGCCTCATACTTGCCCCAATTTGTTTGTTTATATTGTGCATAACCGTCCCTCCCCATACAGTGGGGATAGCTTGAAGGCTTTCAAGATTAACGTTACCGATGCATATATCATATCAATATGCTGTGGCTAAAAGTGCAGCACCTGGCCACCAAGGATTTATATTTAATCATGTGAAATGTAGGTATTATTTAAAAAAAAAAAAAATCAAATGTATGATTTTGGTGGTATTTTGCTCTGACTAGCGAGTTGTTTAACAGCTGGTATCTTATAGCCACGGCTCACGGCTATCTGTCATTCATCGGGATTAGGCCTGTCGCGATAGTCATAATCAATTAATTGCACGATTAAAAAAAAATGAGCTCGATATTTTTTCCGGTCGCGATAATTTCCACTTGCATGGTTGTTTGTTTTCCTCGTCTCTCTCTATCTCTCTCTCTCTCTCTCTCTCTCTCTATCTCTCTCTCTCTCTCTCTCTCTCTCTCTTCGCTCTCTCTCGCTCTCTCTACCAAAGAGACTGGATGACAACTCTGTGTAAGACATAACCGACATATTTTACGTGAATACTCTCCAAAACGGACATTTAAACATAATGTTGTGCGTATTTGTCCATTCAACACGAAACAGAGCTCAGTTCATTACTCGCGCACTGCATAGGGATCTATGGCCGCATGCTTTGGGTCAGGTGTGTGCGCGCACAGAAATATGAGACATTATACACAATATGAGACATTATACACAATATGAGACATTATACACAATATGAGACATGATGCAGCGCATGCCCGCTAGGTAGATCAGCACGTTACAGTACAAATGTAAAAATACCAGTTCGGGGTTCCTCTTTCGGCTGTTGTTGCAGCCGACTGCACAACATATTGCAGGCATTACTGAGAGCGTCGGTCGTAAAGATGGCGGCGCAAAGCTACAGTGACGTCATGTGAACCGAACGAATATCAGTGCAAGATGTAAGTTACAGTACAATACATGTGAAGAAGAGCGGGGCCGAGAGCCGTGGGAACAGAGCGCGTGTTGACGAACACACCGGTCTCAGGTGACAGCAGTGAAGGACGAGAGAGAACCAGGCCTGGCACTTTATGTTGTGGTTTTGATTTAGTTTGTGACAGTCGTCCATGAGGGGCTGCCGCTTTACTTTAGTTTTGTTTTGTTCTTTATGTTTATTTTATCAATAAATTCGTTCCCGCCTCCTTCTTCCCTGAACTTGAACTTTGATACAGATCCAGCAGATGGACGCCCATCAGATAAAAAACTGTTATTGTAGTAATCGCAAATCATACACCTCACAAGGTTGTTTCCAAAATAGTCCCATACAATAGAACAGGCTGTATTTATAAAGCCGCTCAGATTAATATTTTAGTCTTATGTGTGTCCAAACTCTACAGTTCTAGCTGTTAAAATCAGGGCTGCGTTCAACGCCGACACTTGCCGCCCAGAACACAAGAGAACATCCCGATCGAGTGAAGGGATTTGTGGAAACTGAAATGGAAGCACATCTTCCCTAATAAAGACTAAAACACATCTATTTAGCCTCACATACTGACTTTATTTTGTTGCTCATACTGTTTTATTAATAACCTTTATTTTCTTTCTCATTTTTAGGAAAAGCACTTTACATGCATTGTCTATTTCTATACCAAATGTCATACACTTGCAATGAAACTAAAAATACAAACAACTACATCATTGTGTTGATATCCTATATCTTCACAATAAAACTTACAACAAACATGTCTACTAATATCCTCAGTTGTTGCGTATCGAACACTTATGTAAATTACTTCTATTGTGCGAGTTCTCTTTAATACCGCGTGCTGTATACACATGTTGCTGCTGATTGGACTGCAGTTCTGACACGCCCACCAAACAAGAGAAAACGCATCTCAAACCCCGTTGCACACCGGTGCAAGCCGTTTCCAGGAAACATGACGTTCAACCCGGAAACCGTAGCAAAACGTTGCGCACCGTTGTGATCTTGGTCTCAGATCCTCAGTAATGTAAGAGTGCAGGAGAGGTATCCTCACCACCAGATGGCAGCAGAGAGGAGACACACTTACCATCGAAGCAGGAGTTGTAGGATAGCAGGGTGTTGGTAAAACGATACAAGCTATTCTATTCTATCCATTCAATACCTATCCATCATCAAGCTATTCTTTTTGTAACTGACCTTGTAAGATATTTGATACCATATCCCACTCTACAAATCAATGCTCTAACTGCAGAAATGAAAGTAATAATGAGTTTTTTTGGCAAGTGTAAGAGTGCAGGAGTGCAGATTTAGCTCATCGGTCCACAGTAAGCCAGGTCTGAAACAGCACTGACCACACCACACATACAGCAGTGGACACAAGTGACCCAACAAGCTTGATTAGATCCACTTCTATTGTTAAATTTGAAGATGATACCGTTGTGATGGGTTTCATTGCTGATAACAACGAGACTGCATATTTGGATGAGGTGGAGAAATTAACAACATGGTGTCAGTTACACAATCTCTCTGAACGTTATAAAAACCAAAGAGATAGGTGTGTATTCCAGGAAAAGGCCGCAGCGGCACTATACCGCCCTCAACATCGCTGGGCATCAGTAGAGAGAGTGAGCAGTTTCAAATACCTTGGAGGATTTGACCTGGACTCATTATATTCAAGCCCAAGTAAAGACAGCTAGAAAAAGGCTATACCACCTGCGCTTGCTGAGGAAATTTGGGGTTTCACCAGACTTACATCTCACTGCTCGATGTATGAACTATAACTGGTATGTGACAAATAAACTTTGAACCTTTGAACTTTGATTAATCCATCAAATTATGAGGAAAATATTTGATGTATTTTTGTTAAATGAGGGAATAACAAAACACTAAACTTGGTTATCTGGCTAATTTATTTGGTAAAAAAGGCAAACAGCTACAGGTTTTATTTTACTATGCAAGAAAAAAGAAAAAAAAAATTAAAGATTGCATAGAAGCTGACAGGAACTTATTCCCAAGAGTGAATGGAAACATTGTGTTGGTTTTTGTAATGTCTGTTAATGTTAATGTTTTGATGATCAGTTTTTCTCATAAGCTGTAAAAAAATAAAAAAAATACAACACTCAAAGTTTTGAAAAAATGTGCCATGTTACATAATGAAAATAATGTTTTTGTCCTATATCAGATATTTCCTTTTTTACTTCTAATTTCTATTGTTATATTCGGCTACTTCTGCTGTTCTGAGTAAACATCTCTGTGTAAGAATGCAGCAGAGTTTGTGTGTGTTTGCTCAGTGATTACAGGAGTGTGTGTGTGTGTTTGCTCAGTGATTACAGGATTGTGTGTGTGTGTGTGTGTTTGAACAGTGCTTACAGGAGTGTGTGTGTGTTTGCTCAGTGCTTACAGGAGTGTGTGAGAGTGTGTGTGTGCTCACCGATGTCTCGGCTCAGGGGAGGCTCGTCCAGGCCGCTGTCTTCTGGAAGCTCAGACAGACTCTCGTCCAAACGCCGGACGCTCTGCAAGCTCATGGACAGCCGCTTCTTAATGATCTTCATGCGGTCCATCAAGAATGCTGTGGGATCAGTCACATGTGCACAGGAGTAAATCTGAGGCCACAGTCTGAGCTCTTCAAACACAGCTGGATATGATGACGTACAGTCAATGCCCAGTATCATCACTAACAGGACAGGGTCGGTTCACATATTGTTTTGGGAAAGTAATCTGTCGTGGATCATTTAGTCCTTGTGTTAATGTGAAGTCGACTCGAATCGATTGTTGAGGGAATGGATAGATATATAAATATACCTCTTTCCCTGCCACTGATGGGTTTTCCCGGTTATCCATGTATTCACTGTACAGTAGGGGGCGCTATACACTGTAAATAAAATATATGATCTATAAGCTATAACAACATGTTTTTACATTGCTTTAACTTTTTAGTTAGACAAGATTCAAATGTTTTTAAGTCAGTTTAATGCGCTGTAAGTTGAAATGACTTAAACATCCAAGTTGATTGTACTTAAAAATGTAAGGCAGCAACTTTCAGATTAAAACAGGGGTAAAGAAGATATAATAAAGCAGGAGCAGATACAGGTTGTGTGTGAGGTTGTCTGTGTTTATCATCGCACTGAATCTGAGGCAGGCTTATAGCCTTTTACAAAAACATGCAATTTTCTCAGATTTTATTTCTAAATGTTGCTTTTTTAAATGAAACTTGCCCACATTGAAGTGTTGATAAAAAGAATGCATGAAGCTAGAATAAGAGTTTTTTGGATTAGCATTGTTTGTAAATGTCTCCTTGCTGTATATAAATGATGAAAAAAGTCTTTGCGTCAATTATCGCATTAAGACATGCCTATTATATTATATTATATTATATTATATTATATTATATTATATTATATTATATTATATTATATTATATTATAAAAACTAAGTGAACCAAACCTGTCCCTTGTGGGGCACTGTAATTATGAACCGAAATGTGTTTCATCAAAACTCATGTAGAGGAATAAATGTGTGTGTTCAGCATCTGTGTTCTTCAAAGCTGTTCTGGAATATTATCAGTCAATGGTTTAATCAGTTTACTCAGAAACTGAGACATGTGTGAGCTTGTGGCCGTGGATCTGAAGGAGAGCAAGCAGTAAAGAGTTAACAAGTTAACGTATCGGTTACCTAACGTAACCTCGGTTCTCTCTAGATGAGGGAACGAGTATTGCGTAAGTTAGCTTACACTACGGGAAAGATTAATCTTCTCGAGATATTGAAGCCAAAAATTATCCTTAATTTTGTACTCCTTGTCACCGCAGTGCAGAAGCTAGCAGACCTAGATCAGGCTGTCTCGCGTGCTCATTGGCTGCCCTGCGCCAACTGCACCAGCCTACCACTGAGCCCGGCGTGACGTCCAATAAAGGGCGCTCGTGCCTTCAACGTGTCCTAGCCCACCAGAATATAAGTTTATAAGCGGGGCTCGGAGGCTGTCTCCCTGGTTTCTGGTTACGCAATACTCGTTCCCTCTACTAGAGAGAACCGAGGTTACGTTAGGTAACCGATACGTTCTCTTACGAGAGATTCTCTCGTATTGCGTAAGTTAGCTTACGCTACGGAAACCCTTTGTCAATGCCGTGCGCGCCAAGCACCCACCTCATGAGTCCCAGGGAAACCCGGGGAACCCAGATAAGCGGGGAATAAGGCGGCCAGCAACGTGGGCCGGCACATGTACAAAACCACGCATAGGGAATACAGATGCCTCTAGTGGTATTGCAGACCTTTTGACGCATAAACCACTCAGGGCCGAGTCGGTCGACGGCCTAGGAAAAGGAGGCGCATCAGCTCAGCGTCCACTCCAGCACGGGTCCGGCCGGATTCCTGGATCGAGGAGGAGGCGGAGTGATGAGAACTTGACCACTCCTCACGATCCGATACCAGAATAGAACAGCAGTCACCTGCGTGTTCCTTCGCCTCGTCATCTGACGTGACGGCAGAGCGGGCCGAGGCCGGCGGCTGCACGTCCATGTTGGGTGGAGAAGGCGGGGGCGAAGCTGGAGGGAGGTACTACGGCGAGCGTTTCGCGGCGGCCACAGACTCAGGAGGCCTTTGAGAACGGCGCCTACGAAGGGCAAAGTGTTAAAAACTTCGAGTCGAGCCTGCAGGGTCGACATCGGAAGTTCTTCGCAGTGCTCACAGCCTCCTGACGAGAGGGCGAGAGCTGCGTGTTCCTGGCCCAAGCAGAGAGTGCAGATCACATGGTGGTCTCCGGCGATGAGCAGGGCTCTGCACGAGCCGCAGGAAGCGCGAGACATCTTTACAAAGACATTTCGCTTGCTCTTTTAGAAGGAGGGGGTGTAGCAGCGGTTAACACACACACACACACACACACACACACACACACACACACACACACACACACACACACACACACACACACACACACACACACAGTAAGAGCTCAAAAGGATATGTCGCTGGATAGCGTAGCTCACACGGAAGGCTGAGACGGCGAAGACGGCCGGCTTCCTCAGACACTGTCCTAAGCTGGCTTTGTCGCTTCCTCAGACGGCGGCGGCTAATCTCGGAATCCAGCGATGCGAAGAGCTTCGCTGAAGAGATGAAAACCAGGGAGACAGCCTCCGAGCCCCGCTTATATACCTTAAGCCACGCCCATTCTGGCAGGCAAGGACGCGACGCGAGCGCCCTTCATTGGACGTGACGCCGGGCTCAGTGGTAGGCTGCTGCAGTTGCCCCAGAGCAGCCAATGAGCACGCGAGACAGCCTGCTCTAGGTCTGCTGGCTGCTGCACTGCGTTGACAATGAATTCAAAATTAAGGATAATTTTTGGCTTCAATATCTCAAAAAAGATGAATCTTTCCCGTAGCGTAAGCTAACTTACGCAATACTAGAGAACCTCTCGTAAGAGAACCAGAAGCAGTAAGAAGGCAGAAAACTAGTGAGAAAATATCAGACAAACATTTTCTTACTTATTGTGTGTAGAATTAAACTGATTCAAATTTGTCATGGAACTGAGTAAAGTTTTCTGTTGGAAATGCCAGAAAGTTGATCAAAAAGTACAAGCACTAAGGATGATGTTAATTAAATCACCATCCAAGAGTAATTTAATCACAATCATATTATCAGAAAAGCAGTCATATTCAGTATATATAAAGTAGCAGTCTATAGTTTCTCCGATCTCAGTGCAACCGCTGCAGAAGCTTCATGTGTTTCACACAGATCCAGAACAGCATCATGAGAAGTGCATGAGTGACGCGACACAACTGATGCTGTGTATGTCACGTGAATGTAGTATGTCCAGATTACATTCATTATAAAACATACTTTTTTAGTGGTCGTGAAGAAATTACGTATTTAAAATTAGTAGTGTTGTACAGAGTGTTATGACTGCACATCGGCTGCTCCAGCAGGAAAAAATAGCTATTTGAAGCATAAGAAAACCACATTTATGAGACAGTTCATGTCCATATTTTTGTTGCTGATTTGAAATATGTTATTTAAATGTGAGTTTGGCACACTGTTTTCAAGATTATCTCATTTAATTAAACAGGACTTGGTCTTGGATGCCAAAACAGCTGCCGGAGGAAGAGCAAATATGGAGAGAACAGACTTTCCTCGAGAGGGACTGTGCGCAGTTAAAGGGATAGTTCACACAAATGATAATTAGGATTTACTCATCCTCAACCCATCCTAGTGTATATGACTTTCTTCTTTCAGACGAATATGTCCTGTTTCTCCCAAGCTTTATAATGGGAGTGAATGTCCGTTTCTGTTTTGAAGTCCATAAAAGTGCATCTGTCCATCATAAAAGTGCATAGATCCATCTATGGTTAATAAAGGCCTTCGGAAGCCAAGTGATGCGTTTGTGTAAGAAAAATATTCAATCATTTTATGATGGATAGATGCACTTTTATGATGGATTGATGCACTTTTATGATGGACAGATGCACTTTTATGGACTTCAAAACAGAAACGGTCATTCACTGCCATTATAAAGCTTAGAAGAGACATCATGGGGTGGGCTAATTTTCATTTTTGGGTGAACTATCCCTTTAACATAAGTTATTTCACTCTAAACACTGGCCAAGCTAAATTAGGCATTTATTATAACCAGGGTGTGTGAAGTTTTTAGTATTGACTGCTGTCAACTTTAATAGGGGTAACAATGTTACTGTATGTAAAAGAGCAGCGTGAACATTCTTCAGAAAGAAAGCCAAAGGGTTAATTTAAAGCGCTTTAAATGAATGTATGATTTAAGGGCTTGTGTTGTCAATGTGTGTTGACATCTAGTCCCATCCAGAAACACATGCGTCATCATCATCCCATCTGCTGAAATCACTGAATAACATCATGACAGGCTTTAATAAGCGCTTAACCCAGCGCAGTAGCCGAGTTACACACCGCGAATCAACACAGCTCTACATCAGTCAGTGAGTGTGCTGAAAGTTCATAACTGGACTGGCATGTGATGCACATAATGCATGAAACACCGCAGCCTACCTGCGGCAAACGCGACGCGACGCGTGCTCTCTTCACCGACGCTGTTCGCTGCACTCCACCGTGTCACATTTATATCTCAGTAAATAACATCTACACTGAGATAAGGTGAATGTTTGAAGACTTCGAGCTGAATCACCGATGCTCGGATGAACGGACATTTCTCCGGTCCGGCCGGGACTCCTGGAGATCACGTGACCGCGCTGCCCTGTGTGTGTGATGAAGCGCGTGCTGCTGATGATGCGCGTTACCGTGAACATCCCATATCGGAATCACCCCACTTCATACACAAACATGCACTTGTGCACCATTAATATTTACCTACAAGATTATTTTTCATATTTTTACATTTAACAACATTTACAATGCATTATGCTTGCTGCTGATCACTGTAGCAGATCTTCATATTACACGCTTATTCTAGAGAAAGGTTCCGCCTCTTTTTGATATTCAATGAGGACGATTTTTTTCTAAAATAGTCAGACTCAGCAACAATAATAATTCACACATGATTTGAAATATTACAAATAATGTGACTTTTTCTGTAAAGTTCCTTTTATCCGAATTTTTAGTGAGTTGTATTTATTAATTCATTCATTTATTCAAATGAAATAATGGCACTTAATTTTACATTTTTAACTTACTCATATGAACAGTTTGTTGTCAGGCTAATTAAGTAATAAACATCCATCTGTAACTCCATACTCGTCATTATACAGAAGTCACAGTTAAATTTTATTCTCTATTGTGCTGTACATCCGAGTGAAACTAGCCTGGCAAGCCAGAGCTACATCAAGACGTTAGGTCTGGGAACTCTCCATTGGCATGCCTCAATCCGACGGGCGGGATAAACGGTTGTCTTTCATAATCCCTCGGCACGCAATAGGACAGCGCTACAACCAACCAGAGCAACGAACGGCTGTGGCTGAGTGAGTGCCATGTGTTTTCCAACCAGTGGAGCTAGTTGACATATTAAACTTTTGCCATATCCGGTCGGCAAAACCTTGAACACATCTTCCTTTTTTAAGAATGACTTCACTGGCGTTCGTTCTTTTCTCAAAGAAAATTTTAACTCCAAGTCCTCCAAAGTCACGGCCAGACCGCTGTTCTCCAGCTGCAGCCGCCATCTTCTTTGTTTTCAAGTAGCAGGAATTCAAGCAGAACCATCACAACTCTGCCGTCATTATGTTAAGCCCGCCCACCAACTCTATATACGATGTGATTGGCCTGACTACAGTTTGGTTTTTCCAGCTCGAAAGCCAATGGAGGGTTGCTAGACTACACTGGCTGCAAAATTATGTTACTGCTGCTATTCAGTTTCAGCTCTCTCCAGAGATGCTTGTCTTTCTGCAAGTCTCCCTCATCTCCACTCATGATCTCTGGAGTGGTTCTTGTAACCTCTCTGACCTTGGCCCGTCTTCCTCGATTGCTCAGTTTAACCGGATTCTTCCTCCAGATGCTCATTCTAATCTTTACATACCAGAACTGTGAAGAAAATAAGGAATTAACCTGCTGAAGCTGAGTAAATGTTTACTTTATTAAAGGATAATTCTGGTATTTAGCACTTTGAGTTTAATTTCTAGTTTGTTTCGGATGAGCTAGAGTGGTGGACACAAAAATGTTGACGATGGGTCCTGTCTCGACTTTTTGACTATTTTAGAATCGCCTCTGAGCACTTCAGAGTGCCTGTCTACGAGCATACTGAAACATGTCCTTAAAACAACCCTTAACTTTCATTTTCAAAACTGTGACACTCACCGAGTGATTAGTGGTCTTCGTTGATGTTCCAAAACAAGTAGTGTAGCGAAATACAGTTTCTGTCGTGTTTTATTTGCCATTTTTAAAATGCCATTGATGTCTGTTGGAGCCTCAGTGCTCGTTGATATTACTGCGCTCCCGGATACCGAAAGGGGTCTGTTTACATTTGGTTGTAGTCTTTTCTCTCAGTTCTCCGTCTCTCAGAAGGCTAGTGTGAGCAGAGCAACTGCGGCAAAGAGGTTGTCGCCATCAAGTGGTCGGGAGTGTGCTAACGCTTCAGACTCAAATATCGAGTGGAAGTTTATACGCGTTGTGAGGTATCTGAAAAAATAGTTCTACTATAGTAAATAACACGGATTGAAAGCATACATTGCACCGATATATTTGTTTTTAATCATCAACAAACACAACTAACCACTCGGTGAGTTTCACAGTTTTGAAAACAAACGTTAAGGGTTGTTTTAAGGACATGTTTGTGCATGCCCATAGACAGCCACTCTGATGCGCTCCGAGGCGATTCTAAAATTGGAATCAGCACGGTGGAGCTGGACAGATGACAGCCTCAGGTGGAGCTGAGGGGGCAAGGAGCCACAGTGGAGCTCAACGGACAACGGCCTGAGGTGGAGCTGAGGGGGCAAGGAGCCACGGTGGAGCTGAGGGGGCAAGGAGCCACGGTGGAGCTGAGGGGGCAAGGAGCCATGGTGGAGCTGAGGGGGCAAGGAGCCGCGGTGGAGCTGAGGCGGCAAGGAGCCGCGGTGGAGCTGAGGCGGCAAGGAGCCGCGGTGGAGCTGAGGCGGCAAGGAGCCACGGTGGAGCTGAGGGGGCAAGGAGCCACGCTGGAGCTGAGGGGCCAAGGAGCCACGCTGGAGCTGAGGGGGCAAGGAGCCACGGTGGAGCTGAGGGGGCAAGGAGCCACGGTGGAGCTGAGGGGGCAAGGAGCCACGCTGGAGCTGAGGGGGCAAGGAGCCACGGTGGAGCTGAGGGGGCAAGGAGCCACGGTGGAGCTGAAGGGGCAAGGAGCCACGGTGGAGCTGAGGTGGCAAGGAGCCACGGTGGAGCTGAGGTGGCAAGGAGCCACGGTGGAGCTGAGGGGGCAAGGAGCCACGGTGGAGCTGAGGGGGCAAGGAGCCACGGTGGAGCTGGGGCGGCAAGGAGCCACGGTGGAGCTGAGGCGGCAAGGAGCCACGGTGGAGCTGGACGGACGACGGAAACAGGTTGAGCTGAGGGGGCAAGGAGCCACGGTGGAGCTGGACGGACGACGGCCTCAGGTGGAGCTGAGGGGGCAAGGAGCCACGGTGAAGCTGGACGGACGACGGAAACAGGTTGAGCTGAGGGGGCAAGGAGCCACGGTGGAGCTGGACGGACGACGGCCTCAGGTGGAGCAGAGGGGGCAAGGAGCCACGGTGGAGCTGGACGGACGACGGAAACAGGTGGAGCTGAGGGGGCAAGGAGCCACGGTGGAGCTGGACGGACGACAGAAACAGGTTGAGCTGAGGGGGCAAGGAGCCACGGTGGAGCTGGACGGACGACGGCCTCAGGTGGAGCTGAGAGGGCAAGGAGCCACGGTAAATAACATTGAAAAATCCAGCTTTTACCACATGGGAACTTTAAGAGTAGTTAATACATTTATGACTATAGGGCTGGGTACAAATATTTACTAATTTTTCCAGTTAATTGTTTGAACAATTCAGTAACAGTTATTAAAATCTTGGGCCCAGATGTTCAAAAGCAATCTGATGGGATTTCAGTTTTTTTTTTTTGTTCAACAGATTTGATTTTTTTTAGAAATTGGATTAGTTGGTTTTGATCTGGATCAGTGTTTTCCAAAACATTTTGATAAGATTAGGATGCATTTGATCCAAACCAAAAGATCATCTGTAGCTGAGAGCTTGCAGTCCATCTGCAAATGAGTTTCTGTGATCTGGACTACAGGTTAACTAAACTTTTGACTCCAGATGTCTCTCCACTCTCTGCACAATCCACTTAAATACAAAAGGCTCATTTTGTTTTACCTGCAAAAATACACAAGTCACAATATGCTGCAAAAATAGTTTATTATGACAGCTGACAGGTGAAGTGGAGCTAGTGAAGGTGTTCATGAAATGATCTCGGTGTAGAGTTTGTTGGCGGGAGCATGGGTTGGGTTGTGTTGTGTTCATGAAATGATCTCAGTGTAGAGTTTGTTGGCGGGAGCATGGGTTGTGTTGCTGGCGAGGACTTGCTTCTGTGACTCTCCTAAAAGCCCCGCGCTGCTGAAGTAAAACGGCACGTGAGAGATTCGCCCGTCAGACCAGCACTACCAGAGACAGACAGAGACAGACAGAGACAGAGACAGAGACAGAGACAGAGAGAGAGAGAGAGAGAGAGAGAGAGAGAGAGAGAGAGAGAGAGAGAGAGAGAGAGAGAGAGAGAGAGAGAGAGAGAGAGAGAGAGAGAGAGAGAGACTTTAGCTTGTGTGATGTACACTGCAGTTGGCATTTCTATAGCCAAGAAATTACTGACATCCACTTGTCAATCGAATTATCTGAAGTTCGGTAAACAAACTGTATGTTTTCAAATCCGTAAGACTTTCGTTCCTCTTCAGAACACAAATGAATATATTTCGGATGAAATCTGAGAGATTTCTGTCTCTCCATTGATAGCTACGACACTCACACTGTAATAAGGCCAAGAAAGGTAGTAAAGACAATTAAAGTAACCCATGCGACTCCAGTGGTTTAACCTCAATTATTATGAAGTGATGCGAGGGCTTTGTTTGTGCAAAAAACAATTTACCACTCAAGTTACAAAATAGTAATCTCCAGCACACGTTCACGCAACGGCATCTGCTCTTGCGCCAGAACACATCTTGCGAACGCGTGTTAGAGAATAATATTTTGTAAATAAAGTGATAAATCATGTTTTTTTGTCAAACAAAGCACCCTCTTTGGAAAAAAAAGGGTGAGTAATTAATGACAGAAATTTCTTGTAATTTGTGTTAAATTGTGAAAGAGGCTATGGTGAGGAACGCTTGAAAGACTGCAGCGCTCGATCCATGGACTGATCCCTCCAGATGGCAGGGATAGTTTCCCACCAGATCACAGGGAAAGTTTCCCACCAGATCGCAAGGAAAGTTTCCCACCAGATCGCAGGGAAAGTTTCCCACCAGATCGCAAGGAAAGTTTCCCACCAGATCACAGGGAAAGTTTCCCACCAGATCGCAAGGAAAGTTTCCCACCAGATCGCAGGGAAAGTTTCCCACCAGATAAGTTTCCCACCAGATCGCAGGGAAAGTTTCCCACCAGATAAGTTTCCCACCAGATAAGTTTCCCACCAGATAAGTTTCCCACCAGATCGCAGGGAAAGTTTCCCACCAGATCGCAGGGATAGTTTCCCACCAGATCGCAGGGAAAGTTTCCCACCAGATCGCAAGGAAAGTTTCCCACCAGATCGCAGGGATAGTTTCCCACCAGATCGCAAGGAAAGTTTCCCACCAGATCGCAGGGAAAATATCCCACCAGATCGCAGGGAAAATATCCCACCAGATCGCAGGGAAAGTTTCCCACCAGATCGCAAGGAAAGTTTCCCACCAGATCGCAAGGAAAGTTTCCCACCAGATCGCAGGGAAAGTTTCCCACCAGATCGCAGGGAAAGTTTCCCACCAGATCGCAAGGAAAGTTTCCCACCAGATCGCAGGGATAGTTTCCCACCAGATCGCAAGGAAAGTTTCCCACCAGACCGCAGGGAAAGTTTCCCACCAGATCGCAGGGATAGTTTCCCACCAGATCGCAAGGAAAGTTTCCCACCAGATCGCAGGGAAAATATCCCACCAGATCGCAAGGAAAGTTTCCCACCAGATCGCAGGGATAGTTTCCCACCAGATCGCAAGGAAAGTTTCCCACCAGATCGCAAGGAAAGTTTCCCACCAGATCGCAGGGATAGTTTCCCACCAGATCGCAAGGAAAGTTTCCCACCAGATCGCAGGGAAAATATCTCACCAGATCGCAAGGAAAGTTTCCCACCAGATCGCAAGGAAAGTTTCCCACCAGATCGCAGGGATAGTTTCCCACCAGATCGCAAGGAAAGTTTCCCGCAAGGAAAGTTTCCCACCAGATCGCAAGGAAAGTTTCCCACCAGATCGCAGGGAAAGTTTCCCACCAGATCGCAAGGAAAGTTTCCCACCAGATCACAGGTATAGTTTCCCACCAGATCGCAAGGAAAGTTTCCCACCAGATCGCAGGGATAGTTTCCCACCAGATCGCAAGGAAAGTTTCCCATCAGATCACAGGGATAGTTTCCCACTAGATCGCAAGGAAAGTTTCCCACCAGATCGCAGGGAAAATATCCCACCAGATCGCAGGGAAAATATCCCACCAGATTGCAGGGAAAGTTTCCCACCAGATCGCAAGGAAAGTTTCCCACCAGATTGCAGGGAAAGTTTCCCACCAGATCGCAAGGAAAGTTTCCCACCAGATCGCAGGGAAAGTTTCCCACCAGATCGCAAGGAAAGTTTCCCACCAGATCGCAGGGAAAATATCCCACCAGATCGCAGGGAAAGTTTCCCACCAGATCGCAGGGAAAGTTTCCCACCAGATCGCAGGGAAAGTTTCCCACCAGATCGCAGGGACAGATTTCCTCTGGATGAGTCTTGCTTTCTCCTCCTCATCCGGTGCCGCTGAGACTCACCACAGTAAGCAGCGCGCCGTGCTGGAAGTGTGGGTGGAACTGCATGAATCTGGGTTCTGCTCCAGTCTCTCCCATCACAAACCCACTGCACCACACAAACACATGCAGAGATTAACTCTTGATCTGGCTCAGAACATGTGTTCTGGACTCACACTCACTCCGATATGATCATGATCATTAGCTCAAACCTAATTATTCTGCTCTATCAGGTGGAAAAAAGAAATCAGATTTAGACTCAAGCCACTGTATCAAATGTGAAAAAATGCTGGAGATTAATGACTGAGATAAACATCACTATACATGAAACAACTATATATATATATATATATATATATATATATATATATATATATATATATATATATATATATATATATATATATATATATATATATATATATACAAAAACAATGTATTACAATATCCTAACTGGAATGTTAGTAAGTAAAAGCAACTCTGACCAGAGATGTGCACTGACTAATTTCTATGGATGCACAATATATCAGCCACCATATCGGTATCGGCCGATATATGTTCATTTTTGATTGATTGTTCCGATACTAGTATCAGAAATGCCGCCGATACCAATAAAAATTCTGGTATCGTATCGGCGAGTACTTTTACCCATGTACCGATCCGATACCATTTTCTTAAACAATATCTAGTTATGCACGCTAGCTTTGCAACGCTGCAAATCCAGTGTAAATCAGGATTCGGAGATCGATTCTTCTTCGCTGCTCTAAACAGTGGTTGCTTGTGGAGACACAGGAAGTTGTGCTGTTGCCGAAACAAGCAACCACTGTTTAGAGCAGCGAAGAAGAAAACGCGCGCGCGCACGCAATAGCAGTATGTCCACTGTTTAACAGTATTTCAGACTGGACCAACAAGCCAGTAAAACGACGACATGTTTCATGCAATACTGCAATTTCGAGGAGTGGAACAAGTATTAGCAACTTCAACACGAGTAACTTAAGCATTTGAAGACGCGTCACCTCGCAGAACACGATTACACAAAGGCAAGGGCAGAGAAGGATGAGCCGCGCCAGAATCAACAATCTCTGAAAGCTTCATTCAAACAGAGAGAAAAGTTTTCAAAAGACAGCCAACAAGTGATAAATATAACCGACAACATGTATCGAGTTTATTGTTCTGGATGACCAGCCGCTGTCAAAACTGAAATGCCGTTTATATAACAAAATTTTTATGGACTTTAAATTATAAAGAGATTATTTTCTTTTATACCATGGTCTGGGTGAATACTCGATTCTGATTGGCTGCAGGGTGTCCGTTAAAAAGTGATAGAGGACACCTAGTAAAGTAGTTCTGGTGAAACTGCCTGTTTACCATTCGAAATTAATAAATAAATGCGCTGCCTACAACAGCTGTGAGTAACCATAGCAACAGGCAGTCAAAGTATCCGTTAACAATTTGGTCAGCCCGTTCTCACCCCAAGGCGTCATCTAACTGACGCCTTGGGAATCATTTTTACCATGCTTCAATATCCGACGCTTTAGGCACCCTTTAGCGTAAGTTAGATGACGCCCTAGGATCGCGTCTAAACCTAACCCTACCCCAGACCTAAACCTAAGACCCCAGACCCGCTAAAGGGTGCCTAAAGCGTCGGATATTGAAGCATGGACAAAATTGTCAGTTAGATGACGCGTTGGGGTGAGAACGCGTTGATTTGCTCCATCAAAACGAACATCTAACGTTAGTTAGATATTACATAGCCTACTAATACAACAATGAGCGACTTGGTTATTTCATCTTCAGTCTCTCACGGACTGACGGAGCCCAGTAAGCCCGCAGACTGCTCTCGCATCGATGGCCTGTCACCGCTCTCCAGTCCAGCATCGGAGAGTCGACCTACAGCGCTGCTTCGGAGGCTGTGGTTAGTGTAGACTAGTGTAACACATAGTGTTTTATGTGTAATAAAAAAATAACTATGCCTACCTTTGTGTTTCATGAAAAAAATAAAAAAGCATTTTTGAACCTGAAGGGTTCTACAAGCTGAGCGGACTATACATATCTCAAGTTGCTAAATAAATCGTCAGGCAAGTTATTATTTGTAAAAACTAGATTTAGCCTAATTAAAATATAAACTAATGTTTTAAAAATGTTTTATTTGGCAAGTGACCATGGTATAAGCGGGTTAATGCCCGACGAGGTGTCCGTTGTCAGGTTTTAATGGACTTCGGCGGAGGCAAAATCCGCTGCGCGTCGGCCGGTTTACACCTCGCCGTCGTCCATTAAAACCTGACAACGGACACCTCGTCGGGCATTAACCCTTACATATTATTCATATGTCATTTTTTAGATTCCTAGATTTATTTGTTGCACATTTTGTATACAGTTATATTGTAAAACTAAAATACCTTTTTCAGTTTACAGTATTAGATGTGTGATTGCATTATAAGTTCTTTTTCACTTAAAGGAGTAGTTCACTTTTTAAAAAACTTTTGCTGATAATGTACTCTCCCCCATGTCATCCAAGATGTCCATGTCTTTCTTTCTTCAGTCGAAAAGAAATTAAAGTTTTTGATGAAAACATTCTAGGATTTTTCTTGTAATGTAATACACTGGGTGCCAAACGGTTCAAGGTCCAAATGACAGTTTTTCAGTGCAGCTTCAAATGACTTTAAACGACACCAGACGATGAATAAGGGTCTTATCTTGCGAAACGATCGTCATTTCTAAAATAAATAAATAAAAAAGTAAGTTTATGCCTTGCTCTGTTCCGTGATGCTTGGTCGTCACTCTCCTGTTCGAACTCGTTCATCCAAATGAACGAATCTTTTTTCAAGTCGTTTCGTTCATTCAACTGGTGTTGTTTAAAGTCATTTGAAGCTGCACTGAAACTGTCATTTGGACCTTGAACCGTTTGGCACCCAGTGTATTACATTACATGGAGAAAAATCCTAGAATGTTTTCATCAAAAACCTTAATTTCTTTTCGACTGAAGAAAGATAGACATGGACATCTTGAATGACATGGGGGTGAGTAAATTATCAGCAAAAGTTTTCAAAAGTGAACTAATCCTTTAAGAAAGATAAATAATATATTGCTGTGAAATGTATGTCAGATAATAAAAATACTCTAGTTCACTGTATGTATTTGTTCATGTTTAATTAAGGGATAAGTCTGAAGCACACCATAAAATAATTCTATCAATTCATACAGTGCTAGTATGAATTGCAGCTGTATAGATACTGTACACACCCAGGTATCGGATCGGTACTCGGTATGGGCCGATACCCTGAGTCCAGGTATCGGAATCGGGGAAGGGAAATAGGGATTCGGAACATCTCTATTTTTGATGTTATCGTTATTCGCCTGATAAGAAAATGTGTCTGATGTATTAAAGCTGATAAATAATGTATTATTTCCTTCAGCTGAGACGCTTCAGATGCGACTGTTCAACATGATGGATTTGAGCTGCTTAAATATGATTGTAATCACTTCAAAAAAGGAAAAATACAGTAAAGTGCACAGTAGGGCTGACTTCTAATAGTCGAGGATTCGACGATTCGATTCGGAGAGGTCTGATTCGACTATGAACCTCATAGTCGAATAGTAGGGGGTCTGTTCACATATCGCGTCTTTTGCGCGCTCAAGTTCGTTATTTCAAAATAGGCGCGCGGTATGCAGCGAATGAGCAGCAGCACACTACATGCCTGTAACGTCTGGACCACATTTGTTAGCATTTACGGATTTATTGACTCACAATGGCTTCTAAAAAAATCATCAAAAGTGTGGGAGTATTTCGAGAAGGTTAAAGATGACCCAGAGAAAGTTAATTGCAAGTTGTGCCAGCAGCTTCTTTCATATCACACGACGACAACCAGCATGGCTCATTTGAAACGGGTAAGGCTTGTTAACTTTACAAATAAGAAAAACAAACAAACAGTTATACCACTCTTTTGTCAATACAGACATAAACCCTATATTATTATTATTATTATAATTTTGGGGGAAGACGCGTGCGTATTAATGAGTAGCCTACACTAGCACACACACGCAAGGTCTCTCGCTCTCTCTCCCTCCCTCTGTCTTGCGCGTATTCAACGAAACCTATAATATATAAAAATACATATATGTTAACGATGAAATACGGGACAAATCATGATTTTTTTCATAATAGCCTAAGTCGGGACACTAAAATTAGAGTTGAAATATGTCCCGGGAAAAACGGGACGTCTGGTGACCCTATGTGTGATATGTTTTGTTCATCTGGCTTTAAATTAATAAAAGGTATTTGTTACACACCATGTTTTTCTTTTAATTTTTTTTAGCTCTTTTGTTTGAAATGGAAAAAATCTAGCCGCCATCTAAAAAAAAAAAAAGGTTCGACTATCAGTCGACTATGGCAAAATCTAACGAATCAGATTCGACTATGAAAATCCTTAGTCGAAAACAGCCCTAGTGCACAGCAAGTCTGTCATATCGGCTACATAACATTATATAATGAGAACATTATAATTGTGTGCTTGGGACATTACTTTTAATGGTGAGACTTTTTGTTTTGATAATCAGGCTCTCAAATTATAGAGAAATTTGGATTTAAATCTATCGGCTAATATATCGTTATTTGCTTATAAATATAAAGAATTATCGGTAATAATGTTCATATATGGGTGTATCTCTAGTAATGAGTGTAGTTGAGTTTTCCTTATCTCGTACGCACCAGGGCAGCAGCTCGAAGACAGGAACAGAGCGTGTTTTAAACACCGCTATCACGGACGGGTGATTATCGGCCACAGGATCGCCTGCACGGGAAATCAATAACAGCTGTTTCAGAGACTTAAAACAGGAGAACAGTTTGCTATTATCTTTTATTATTATTATTATTATTATGAGGAAAATTATAAACATTTAAACAACTTTTGACCAGCAAAACAAAATCATGTGGTTCAATGTGCAGAAAAACCCAAAGGCCTGTTTCCACTAAAGAAAATAACTATACAATAATAACAATATATCGGTCTAAAAATCATTTTAAATGTATAATATATTATATCAGTGTCCACACAACAAATAACAACTTTCAGTGATTTTTTACAGTTGATGAACGATTTAAAATTGACAGCCAATCAGAATCCATCCTGATTTAACCCTATAAGCCCTGAAGCATTTTAGAAGTGTTGTTTTTTTCTGAGTGACATACACAAAATTAAAAAGTCATAACTCCAAAACTATAGAGAGTCAAAGGGCAGGTATCGTTTGGTAGAAAAGTTAAAAATAATGAAATAAAAAAATATTACATTTGGACATTCTCCTGCTGAGAAACTGCTGAGAAAAGAAAAGTGGTCATTTCTTTTACATGTTTGACATGCAATAACTCACGAAAGAAATAAAGCAGGAGGGCGATTATTTTCGGAGAAGTTCCTCTACATGTGAGCTGCATCTGGATCATATTTTGTGTTGATGGAATAAAGAAATCAAAAGTTACAGCCTTTGAAACCAAGGTGGCCTTTTTGTTTAGCCCTTGACACCAAGAAACATGTTGGACTCATTTAAATCGGGATCTTCCACTGTACGATGTGTGCATGTTGAAGGCTTCGTTTTGATTTTAACTACAAGTGTTGTTGCAGATATATAACACTGATAGCATCAGATTTAATCACACAAACCTATTCATGTTCCTGGTCATTTGCTACTTATCATCAGTATCGGTTTCCTGACCGTACAACATGAATGAAGGTTTTACAGCGTTTAAGCCTGACAGACAGCATCATAAACACAGCTTCCTAAGACAACTGTCCAGTTCAGGTTCAGCTGTATGTGTTCAGCTGTATGTGGATACAGTGGGGCTGTACTTTACCTTTCAGAAGCACAGCAAGTCTCTCTCCTCTCGGATCCCATGAAAGCGAGCACACCTCTCCCCCAACACTGGCAAACACACGGGAACAGGAGCACACACACACACACACACACACACACACACGTTCAGTTGCTCACAGTATTTCTGCAGCCCTCACTGCTCTGTATCACTGCAGTCCACCTGACCCACTCTGTAAACCGGTTTGCATGTAAAGTCTTACGTGAGGTCTCCATCAGGTCCAGGGAAGCTGGTCTCGGAGAGGTCGGCCACCACTGTGGCGGCTTTAGGCCCACCTGAAACTCCACCGGAGAAAACACTCTCAGATCATGAGCGTTCATGCTAACATCATGTTTTTAAATCCTCAATAATCTCCTAAACTTGATGTGGATGTGACATAGCAGGTGTAATCAGTAGAGATGCATTATATATCGGCCAATAAAGCAACCTGATTCTTGAACATTTAGTCAACTTAATTTCAAAAACAATCAATTTCAATCAATCGCCTAATATATATTAAACTGAAGCTAACTGAATTCATTTGTGTTCAAACTACATGAATATCATTCTAGTTATCATCTGGGCAGTGGATCTGTAGTTTTCTCCTGCATTAGGAGAGTAAATGTTATCTTGTGTTTTTCAGTGAAGGGAAAGACATGTCCGTGTTTAATGTTCAGTTGTGTTCCTGTAATATTTAGTTGCTTCACTTAATTAGTAATAATCACACTAAATCCAGTACTGGCACTAGTCTCTTATTATTTGTACATTATGTACTGTACATTACATATAATGAAACTACAAAAATAAGTTTGTTCAATGAGCTTAAATTACAGAAAGCTTGTCCACAAAGTTAGTTTAGGTCAGTACAATATAAATGAAACTAGTTTATTTAATCAAATAATGTTTTGTTGAGTCTTCCCGTTCCTCTTTCACACTAGCGGTTTGCCAGGAGTCGATGTGCTGATGTTCATACCTGTGAGGTCAGAGAAGGTGAGCGCGTATACGAGCCGCTCTCCCTGAATGCTCAACAGCAGACAGCCTCCGTCAGGACTCCAGCAGGCCGACTGACACACACACACACACACACACACACACACACACACACACACACACACACACACACACACACACACACACACACACACACACACACACACACACACACACACACACACACACACACACACACACACACACACACACACACACACAGAGTGAGTGAGCCAGGGATCTTAACCATCCGTCAATCACTCTTCCTGGCAGGTGTGATGTGTACACTAGTTAGAGGACTTCCCTTTTAATCGCTCACGTTCGACATGCCGAGATAACTGGGATCACTTGAGGGCGCCCCATCATCTTCCGAGTACCTACAGAACGAGCCAATGAACATTGGCGTGCATGAATCACGTCATGCGCGGGTATAAACAAGGAAGCGAACACGTACCATTGTCGTTCACGATCCCCAAGAGGCCTCCTTGTCCTGAACCGGTCCCTTTACCGGCTGACGTTTAAGATGCATATGCAGAAACACATTTCGTTAGCCTCAGTCATTTTGTGTGTTTTTTCTTGTTTTCCAAAGACATTGAAAAATGACTTAGGCAATTATGCTATGAGGCTAACGATTTTCAAGTGCATTAGTCCCCAAGATTGGTTTGCAGTGATCAACCTTCGAGGACACTTCACAGGGACATGGTGCTCAGTCACCTCAGCCACCCAGGGCTTCGGGTCAACTGGGAAAAGAGCAAACTCACCCCTGGGCAGAGGATCTCTATTCTCGGTATGGAGCTAGACTTGATCAACATGACAGCTCGCCTCACCGAGGCCCGCGTCCAGTCAGTGTTGGACTGCGTGAGCACGCTCAGATGCAGAACAGCGGCACCGCTGAAACTGTTTCAGAGGCTCCTGGGGCATATGCCCGCTTCCACACTGGCTCCACGGTCGAGTCTCGAGATGGGCGTGGCAGAGCGGCTCGTGCCGGGTTTCTGTCACCCCACACTGTTGCCAAACTCTCAGCCCGTGGTGGGACCCTTTATTTCTTCTGGTAGGTGTTTCCCTAGAACAAGTGTCCAGACATGTTGGATGCCTCTGCCACCGGCTGGGGGGCCACGTACAATGGACATGCAGTTTCAGATCTGTGGACGGGGCCTCAACTGCACTGGCACATCAACTGCCTGGAGTTTATCAGAACACCTTGCGCAGGGCTGCTTCAAAACGCCGCTACTAGGCAAGCATGTACTGGTTTAAGTGGACAGCACCGAGTGGATAGCGTTGCGTACATCAACCGCCAGGGTGGTCTATGCTCCCGCCACGTCACAACTCACCCGCCTACACAAGTATGCATTTCCCCCAGTGAGCCTCCTTGCACAGACACTGGGCAAAGTCAAGTAGGACGAGGAGCAGGTCTTGCTGGTGGCACCGTATTGGCCAAACCAGACCATGAGAGATCTCTCAGAGGCAGGGCACCTTATAGCACCCGCGTCCAGACCTCTGGAAACTCTGGAAGGGACGCGGAGGTTCTAGGTGACCTGCCCCAGGCGGTAGTTGACACCTTCACATCCGCTAGAGCCCCCTCTACGAGGCGCCTCTATGCGTTGAAGTGAAGTGGTTTGTTGATTGGTGTGGTTTTCACCAGGAGAACCCCCGAACTTGCTCAATCAGAGCTTTCCTTCCTATCCTTTACTTTCTCCCTCCCATCACTATCTAGTCTCGTGTAAATTACATTTAGCCAAGGCTGCAAAGCCGACTCCATGTTATAAATATGTTAGACCTATCACTTCTGCCACTAAAGATTGCTTTATCAATAATCTTCCAAATCAGTTTCATAATCTCAGCATCCCAGATAGCTTAGAAGAACTTGATATTGCAACAGAAACTTTTAACTCTCTCTTTTCCAGCACTTTAGACACAGTTGCTCCGCTGCGCTTAAAGAAGATCAAAGAAAATAGTCCAACGCCGTGGTACAATGAGCACACCCGGGCCCTTAAGAGAGCAGCCAGAAAAATGGAGCGAAACTGGAAGAAAACAAAACTAGAGGTATTTCGGATTTCATGGAAGGAGAGCTCGATTGCTTACAGAGAGGCCTTAAAAGATGCTAGAACTAATTATTTTTCAACCCTATTAGAAGAAAATAAACATAATCCTAGGTATTTATTTGAACAAGTGACTAAACTAACGAAAAAGAAAGCTTCAAGCCCAGAAGTTTATAAGAAACACAGCAGTAATGACTTTATGAACTTCTTCACTTATAAGATTGATAATATCAGGGACAAAATTATAACTATGCAACCGTCTACTACAGTATCGCATCAGGGAGTATATTGTAGTCTCTGTGAGGAACATTTTGATTCATTTGTTGCTATAGGAGAGGAAGAATTTTGCAAAATTGTTAATTCATCTAAATCGACAACTTGTATGCTAGACCCTATACCGACTAAGCTACTGAAAGAGATGCTTCCAGAGGTCATAGATCCTCTTCTAGATATCATTAATTCATCTTTGTCATTAGGATATGTACCAAAAACCTTTAAGTTGGCTATGATTAAACCGCTTGTTAAAAAACCGCAACTTGATCCTACAGAATTAGTCAATTACAGGCCGATCTCGAATCTGCCTTTTCTGTCAAAGATACTAGAAAAAGCAGTATCCTCACAACTGTGTTCCTTTTTAGAAAGAAATAATATCTGCGAGGATTTTCAGTCCGGATTTAGACCGTACCATAGTACTGAGACTGCTCTCATTAAAGTCACAAATGATTTGCTCCTATCATCCGATCGTGGTTGTATCTCTCTATTAGTGTTACTTGATCTTAGTGCTGCATTTGATACTATCGACCACAACATTCTTTTAAATAGACTAGAAAACTATGTTGGCATTAGCGGAATTGCACTAGCATGGTTTAAATCATACTTATCTGACCGATATCAGTTTGTAGCAGTAAATGAAGAGATGTCTTATCGATCACAAGTTCAGTATGGCGTACCACAAGGCTCAGTACTAGGACCGCTGCTCTTCACTCTGTACATGCTACCATTAGGAGATATAATTAGGAAATATGGAATTAGCTTTCACTGTTATGCTGATGATACTCAGCTGTATATTTCTTCAAAACCTAACGAAACTTACCAATTCACAAAATTAACGGAATGCATAGCTGATATAAAAAATTGGATGACCAGTAATTTCCTATTACTAAATTCTGAAAAAACAGAGATTCTAATCATTGGACAAAAAACTTCCTCACCTAATAACCTAGAATACTGTCTAACACTTGATGGCTGCTCTGTTAAGTCTTCGACGTTAGTTAGGAACCTGGGTGTGCTCTTTGATACCAATCTTTCATTTGAAAGTCACGTGTCTAGTATCTGTAAAACCGCATTTTTCCATCTTAAAAATATATCTAAATTACGTCATATGCTCTCACTGACAAATGCGGAACAATTAGTTCATGCTTTCATGACCTCAAGGCTAGATTATTGTAATGCTCTACTGGGTGGTTGCCCTGCACGCTTATTAAACAAACTACAGCTAGTTCAAAATGCAGCCGCTAGAGTTCTTACCAGAACCAGTAAGTATGACCATATTAGCCCGGTTCTGTCAACACTGCATTGGCTGCCTATTAAACATCGTATAAATTTTAAAATATTGCTGATTACTTACAAAGCACTAAATGGTTTAGCTCCCCAGTACTTGAGCGAGCTCTTAACGCATTATAGTCCTTCACGTCTATTGCGATCTCAAAATTCTGGCCAGTTGATAATACCTAGAATATCTAAATCGACTGCTGGCGGTAGATCCTTTTCCTATTTAGCACCAAAACTTTGGAACAATCTTCCTAACACGGTCCGGGGAGCAGATACAGTCTGTCAGTTTAAATCTAGACTAAAAACACATCTCTTTGGCTTAGCATACACATAACACATTATAGATTTCTATAATTCAATGTTAGGCTGCATAGATTAGATCAGCCGGAACCGGGAACACTTCCCATAATTCCTGATGTACTTTGTACATCATAAGAAGGATGGCGTCTACGCTAATATTAGTCTCTCTGTTTATCCCGAGGTTTACCGCAGACCGCCAGATCCAGGGCATATCCAGATCTGATGAAGGACCATCACATGGACACGTCGACACGCATTATCAGGGCTGTGAAGGTCCATGGACACCTCACCACTCATCTCCTCACCGGCCGGATGACCCAACCCAACCAGATGAACTGGATAATATTGTGAAAGTTCTGATCCCATCTGACTCCTGACATTATGCTGCCTAACCCATAATCATACACTGTTTCGTTGGCCAAAGGAGGACTGGCCCCCCGACTGAGCCTGGGTTCTCCCAAGGTTTTTTTCTCCATTCTGTCACCTGATGGAGTTTTGGTTCCTTGCCACTGTTGCCTTCGCCTTTTGGCTTGCTTAGTTGGGGACATTTAATTTTCAATTGAACAATACTATTACAACATTGTTTTCCTGTTATCTCTGTAAAGCTGCTTTGAAACAATTTGTATTGTAAAAAGCGCTATATAAATAAAGGTGACTTGACTTGACTTGACTCCAAAGTGTATGTTGCTGCTATCACTGCAAATCACGATGCAGTTGAGGGCAAATCCATGGGAAAACACGTCCTGATCGTCAGGTTCCTGAGGGGGTGAGGAGACTAAATCCAACACACGCGCTCTCTCCATACCCTCTTGGGATTTGTCTCTGCCGATTTGCAAAGGGTGGTTTCTGAAAAGCAGAGTTAAAAATCCTGTCCTGTAAGACAGTACTCCTGGTTGTATTGGCCTCCATCAAGAGGGTAGGGGATCTGCATGCATTTTCGTTGACGAATCGTGCCTCACGTGATCCTGAGACCCCGGCCCGGATAAGTCCCCAAGGTTCCTACCACTCCCTTCCAGGACCAGGTGGTGAACCTGCAGCGCTGCCTTCGGAGGAGATAGACCCATCCCTTTTCTCTGTCCCGTTCGCGCTTTGTGCCTATATGTGGACAGAATTAGGGCTGGGATAAACGATTATTTTTTAAACGATTAATCTAGCGATTATTTTTCCCAATGCATCGATTAATCTAACGATTCATTTTTCCAGTCCGATTCGATTTCGATTCGGTTATCGATTATCTCCCCATTAATTGACTAATAGCAATTTATACATGTTGATTTACATCCAATCAGCTCCCTGGGGTGAGCCTGTGTCTTTTCCTTGGCAGAGTACGTTCTGCCGTCACCGTCTGGTGAAGTCTTCTCCTCAGGCTGGAGTCACCCCAGTGACATTCCATATGTTGTACCGACCCCTCGGCCAGTCCATACGTGTATTCTCCACGTTACCTCCCTTCGATCAGGATGTGGCTCCGCAGCGCCCCTCTCCCCTGTATGGGTTATACGGCACAGCAGTTCGAACTCCCGCTACACAGGCCTTCCACCCCAGTCAGTAGGGGGTCTGAGACTATTGCGTATAGCGCCGGATGTGGCAGCAACCATGGCGTTTTCCATAGGATCCCAATTACGTCGGCACCTCGACGTAATGTCGAACTGGACCGACTGAAAGATCTCCTCCCTGAAGGAGGGAACGGGAGACGCTACGTCCCGTCGCCACGGTTGGTAACCATCGATGTACGGCCGTCACGATGACGGCTCATCAGTGAAAAACAAAAGTTTCGTATATATAACTGCCTGGCGCATGACGCGATTCACACACGCCAACGTTGGCTTGTTCTGCTCAAAGATAAGGCTTCCTGAAGTGATCCCAGTTACGTCGGCATGTCAACGTAACGTCTCCCGTTCCCTCCTTCAGAGAACGAGGGTTACATGTGTAACTGAGAAGACGCTTTCTTACCTGACAACTGCCTTTCAGACACGGCCATCTCTCACAGGTCCACATGCGCGTCTCCCAAACCCTACAACACAAAGAACACGACCTATAGTTAACAGTTCATGTGTGACGTCACTGTCTGGCACGGGCGTCAGTTTGGTTTGAAATGTGGTGGGGACAGAGACGGATTCGGAAGTGCATTTTCAAAAGTGCTGGGTACAATGGTCTAGTGGCAGAACTTTTGCCAAGCGTGTCAGAGGTTACGGGTTCTAATCCGCCCTCGGTATAGTTTTTTTCTCTCTCATCAAAACCGAATATGTTCATCAGTGGTTACAGTTAGGGATGGGAATCGAGAACCGGTTCCACTCGAGAACCGGTTCTAAGTTTTACGATCCATCGATATTGTATGCCCTCGACGTTAACGATTCCTCTTATCGATGCTCCTGCTCCGAGTCCCAGCCATAATATACAGACCGTGAACTCACAACTGTCCCTTTTGTCCTTTATCAAGCACCATAGCACGGCGTCCAAATCTAATTTTTGTACCGCCAAAGTCTTATTTGATCGTTGAGTAATGTAGATGAACTGCTGCGCTTGTGACAGGGCGCATGTTTAACTGAACGAGCAGAAAGAGAGAGAGCCCCGGCCGCGCGCGCGCACACTCTGGCGGGTTCACCGTCTCAAAACTAAGCGCTGTCTTGCTCTCTCCCTCGCACATATTAATCAAAATAAACGACACAATGGTAAGGTCGGGAGACTAAAGTTTCATGTGGAGCATTCGGAGATTTGTTTTTCCTGATTTTGGTTACCGCTGGGTGTGAATTGTGCTAAAATACCTTATCTTCTCTGAAAAGCGTTCTGCACATTCAGCTGACATAAACCACACTTTAAATAAACGAAAATAACTATCCAGTGATGAAATGTTTTCTGTGACGACACATCTTGTGGGATGTCCGTCCAACTGCCTGCACACGTCCGATAATGACACGTCCAATTCGCGAACTAATGACTCATTTGAACCGATTTGTTTTAATGAATGGTTAAAACAACTGATCTTTCCAAGACTGAACTCACGGTACGTTTAATCGTTGTATAACTAATCGGTAACACTTTACAATAAGGTTCCATTTATTACATAAAAAGTACAGTTTGCTTACTCAAGTGTAAGCTTTAAAACAAATAAAACCACTTGGTTTTTCCCCCCGAAAAAGAATGATTACTTTTTTCCACACAGTGCTATAAGGAATCGATAAGAGAATCGTTAAAGCATCGGATCGATAAGCAGAATCGTTAGTGGCATTGATATTGATAAAATCTTATCAATTCCCATCCCTAGTTACAGTCTATGTCAAGCAGGAACACGTTTTTGGGCAATTTTTTTTTGTGATTTCACCGGAATGAAAAGTCTCCACAACTGCGAGGAGTGCGAGTGAAGACTGCGTGCGCGCCACAGACACTGACAGCAGCGGACGTGAGCACTCAGCTTGAGTTCAAAAACAAAACATTTTAGCGCTAGATCTCTTATTTAAGAGCGGACTAACTGAATGCTCTGCTAGTTAAAGCTCCAGTCGGCAAGTCTGGCAGATTGAGTGGACTTAGGCAAAATTTTGAATGTTTACAACTCTCATGCCCCTCCCCCACTATCAACGGATACCCTCCCACCGACTCACCGAGTTCGTGCTCATCAGTGCGTGTGCACCAGGTTTTCTGTGAACGCGCCCGTCTCATCAGCATCCATCAACACCATGGAGTATTTGGAGGTATGCTGCCTTGGCTAATCTACCGATAGATTGCAATTGCTAACGTCATTTATACTCTAAATGAGCTTACTTGATCTGTTAGTGTTTTGAAAGCGAGATACATCTGCCATCACTCTTCGTTACTGCGCGAACTTCAGGCGTGTGCATGTGATTGTAACGAGCGTGAGGGGTGGCGTGTGCCCGATCTGTGATTGACAGTCAGAACTCACACCCCCCGTGCTGATTGGACCCGATGAACAGGGAGCTGTGGATTTTTGCAAAACAAATAACACGCTCCAGGTGGAGTTAGAAACTCGGGTTTTTTTCTAAAACCACTTTATTTATGTTGTTCTGTCGGATTATATTGTCGAATTCACTGAATATGATTAAAAAAATGTTGCCGACGGCAGCTTTAACTGGAGATGTTTTATTTGTATTAGGTACATCCGTGCCTCAATGACGAAATCTGGTGGGGATGCGTACCCATCGTCCCCACCGAAATCGACGCCTATGCTGTCTGGCCATCTGAGCTGTCGGTATGCAGATAACTGAGGATTTCAGTAGTATTTAGGGTTGGGTATCTCTTGAATTTTAACTAATCCGATTTCGACTCTGCTTATCGATTCCGATTCCTAATATCAATTCCAATAAGGTAAAAAAAAAAAGCTTGGATATCATTCACATTTAGTCTTATTGCTAAATGTTTAATTGTAACAAAAATCAACAGGCTAAAGAACACTTACAGATTTGGCTTGAAGTCGTTCATCCTCGGATGCGGAGCGCGCTGTTTCAAAAAAAGCCTTGCACACAGCCAAGCGAAATGCACGCTCTGATCGGTAAAGCGGCAGAGATTTCAGACCTCTGTTTATTAAGGAGATTTCCAAGATGATTTCTCCTCTTGGGGGCACAGACCTCTCCCGAATCATCTCCAGCAGGAGCACCACTAACTCTGCCTCCGTTTCACTCGTCAGCTGATATTAGCATTTAAACATGCTCTGTGATAAAAAATGTTTGTAAAAAAATATTTGAATAACACGGTTGTGGTGGTTATAGAGTTCTAATGACGGTGTTCAACAATAACCGTCGGTCTCACGGTTATATAATAACCATCACACCCCTAAGAACGAGTGAATTTTCTCTTAGTCTTTTGTTGTTTGATTAGTGTAATTATAGAGACGGCAGCAGGAATATGCTGTCACGTTAAGAGCTGCACGGATGCAATATACTGATACACATCTGTGAACAACACAGAAAACAGTCGTCTAACACAATAATTGTTTAAAGTAGTATTAAAATGTACACAAAGAAATCGACAAGAGGAATCGACTTTTTACTGTTATAACAAGCATCCGATTCCAGACCTCAAGTATTCGATCCCAACCCTAGTAGCCCTACAGCACACTGTCAGTGTATAGGGCTGCACGATTTGGGGAAAATGTCATATTGCGATTATTGAGGTCAATATTGCGATTGCGATATGCGATTGCGATATAATAAACAAATGGTTTCGTGAGTCTGCTTGGTTCTAAAGTAAAATGCACACACTGATTAGTGATCATTCTGTGTATTAATGTGTATTTCTCAACTCAAACTAGCAACAACTAAATGATTGATAACACCTATAATGATCAATAAACCATTGATGTCTGGATAAAAATGATGACACCCCCCACATTTTAAACGTTAATTATAGACATCCAACATTACAGTGATTCCATCATTACAGTTGAAAGCTATCAACTTTTAAAATATTTATTAGGCTTAAAAAAAAATATATATATATATATATATATATATATATATATATATATATATATATATATATATATATATATATATATATATATATATATATATATATATATATAACAGCTTTTAAATTAAGTGAACTTCAAACAATCCTCACATAAACCCATAATAAATGCCATATTTACCTGTGCCCTTAACAGGTAGGATACAGAAATTGAATAAAGTTAACAAACAGTCTGCGCAGCATGAATTATAAATTATATATAGACTAATCCTTATTAAAGCTACAAAAGTTCTTTAGTCAAGAGCACCGAGTAATTTTCTCTGTTCCCTTTGTTCTTTGATTAACTTTACTGACAGAACGCTTTATTCGCTGCTGGCCCTTTAAGAGCAGCCGAGACGCGGATCTCACAAGCACAACTCTTTTCGTCCATCATAAGACTGCTCTTATGTTATGAAGATACTCGACAAAACGACATTTTGGCATAATTGTGTGTGTTGTTGTTAGTTCAAGCTCGAAAGAGAACTATTCTGGCATGCGGTCTGTACATGCGCATTAACGTTATGGTGTGCGTCTTTCTGTGAGTCACATTCAGGACATTCACAGGCAGCGCGCTCTCTTTTGCTTCTTGTCGTGCAAAATGGTTTAAGGCATTTGCACGAATGAGAGCGGGATCATGTATCACTATAGTCAAAGGATGACAAAAAAGAAGAGCTGCTGCGTTAATAGCCCAATTTGTTTATTTCATATAAAATCGCGGCATTTTGCGTTATATAATCGCATAGGTTTGACATCGCGATTACGATTGCGATACGATTAATCGTGCAGCACTATCAGTGTATATCGTCACCGTGATAGAGCGATATATTGGTCCTGTAAGCCAGAGGTCAGCTGTGTGTGTGTGGCACCTGAAGAGAGCTGACGCTGTGTGTGTGTGTGAGAATGTGTGTGTGTGTGAGAATGTGTGTGTGTGTGTGAGAGTGTGTGTGGCACCTGAAGAGAGCTGACGCTGTGTGTGTGTGTGTGTGTGTGTGTGTGTGTCACCTGAAGAGAGCGGACGGTGTGTGGCGGCCAGCAGGCGGCTGCCGTCGGGAGACCAGGACAGGTACGTGACGCCACCGCCACCCACTCGCTGTAGAGGAACACAGCTCTCGGCCGCCACGTCCCACACCTGCACAACACACACAACACACCACAAGCTCAACACACACACCGCAATACAGCCAACACGAATGTTCTGGCATGAAATCGGGGTCAGAATTGATGTGTTACCCGTAAGGAAGGGAAATAGTTGGGGTGAGACAGCACACACACATCAGCACAAACCAGTGTTATAGTGGCGATGAGTGAAATACACACGCTACAGCTCCAGATCAGTGTAAGACTCACCATCATGGCAGTGTCGACCGGAGACGCAGACACCAGCAGAGAGCCGGTGGGGGACCAGGCCATGGATGTGATGGGAGAATGACCCGGGTGAGACAGGACCTGCGCACAGCCGGACGACGGCCTGAGGGACACACACACACACACTCCATCAACGCTCATGCCTTTCTGTTCTGGTGCCGCTCCTTAAACACTGAGATGGGGTTTGGAGCTTGCAAAGCTCTACATTCAATACACGTTATCGTCCCTGATTAGAAAATTTGTCATGTGTGTGTGTGTGTGAGTGAGTGAGTGAGTGAGTGAGTGAGTGAGTGAGTGTGTGTGTGGTGTGTGTGTGTATGTATGTGAGTGAGTGAGAGAGTGAGTGAGGTACCTGGTGGAGCAGTGCTGTGTGTGTGTGTGTGTGTGTGTGTGTGTGTGTGTGTGGTACCTGGTGGAGGAGAGAGGTGTGTGTGTGTGTGTGTGTGTGTGTGTGTGTGTGTGTGTGTGTGTGTGTGTGTGGGTACCTGGTGGAGAGAGAGGTGTGTGTGTGTGGTACCTGGTGGAGAGAGAGGTGTGTGTGTGTGGTACCTGGTGGAGAGAGGTGTGTGTGTGTGTGTGTGTGTGTGTGTGTGTGTGTGTGTGTGTGTGTGTGTGTGTGTGTGGTACCTGGTGGAGAGAGAGGTGGGCTCCACGTGCCAGATGAGCAGACAGGACTGACAGGCCACAGCGAGGACAGAGCCACACAGAGGCTTCCACTGCAGCGCACACACAGACCTCTGACAGCGGTGCTTCAGCGTCGGGCTCGTCACGCTGCACACACACACACACACACACACTCAGGACTGAGGAAACAACACTTAAACTGCCCATGTTATGCTATTTAGGTTCCTAATGTTATTCTCATAATATCCACTGGGCCATCAGTGTCTGAAACGGTTCATTCAAAGATTCAGTCTCTAAGCCCCGTCTCTCTGAGAGCTGCTCTGCTGTGATTGGTCAGAAACCAAACACTCATTATCATATCTGAATCTCAGCTCTCAGGGCTCCAGACTAACTTTTCCACTGGTCGCACTGGTGCTACCAACTTTCTCAGTTGGTCGCAACAGCATACGATTTGGTCGCACCTTTTTTTTTTTTTGTTGCTACATGCCATGGGTTTAATCAATGCATGCTTATGAATAGCTTAATAGACCAAGGCTAGCAAAGGCTTTCTGGGTTGCAGAATAAATACCTGTAATAAATTATATAAAAACTAGGGGTGTACCGATACCCTCATGTCACGATTCGATACATATCACGATACTGAACTCACAGTATTATTGCGATACTCCAAGACAAATGATAAAAGGTTATCAAAAATGTACTGTTGATTAAAATGTTACATTTTGATATTACATTGTGTGTTTAAATGAATAGGCTTGGACTCTGTGCTTTTAACCCAAGGAAAATAGAGACACCAGAATAAAAATATTCATGAATCTGAAGCTGAAAATACAGAATTATTTTAGATGAATATTCTGGCACTTTTTCACTGACTAGATATATTTAAAATAATATTGGACACTTTTTACTGGTCAGGTAACATAAGACATTTGGTATTATGGATTTTGGACAGTTATTTTATTCTGTAATTTTAAGCATTTTACATTTGAATTATAAACAATCTATTTATTTACATTTGAATCACATTCTATCTATCTATCTGTCTGTCTGTCTATTATCATCTTTCTATCAGCATCATCTTTCTATCTTTTAAAAATCATTAAACATTCAAATGTATGCATTACATTTTAAAAGATTAGAGTATTATAATACGCTGATACAGATTTTTTATTATCAAAGTTTATAGTTGTAACAAAAATCAGAAATCTCACACTCCTGCTTACCTTCTGGATTTTATTATCTTTTCTTTTTCCTCTGTCGAGCGATTACTCTCATCTAACCGCTGAAAGACGTAGGAAGGGGCTCAGTGTTTCGTGAGACCTTTTCATTTTTATATGCCTTTAATTCCTGAATTCGTAATTGGCGCGTTTCACCATCAGTGTGTGATGCGCTTGACGTCTAGTACGTTCGTCAATAAATAAACTGCACGTGTCTTGCGGAAGAACATTGTAGCCGGAGCTACTTTTACTCATTACTCCGTTAGTGTCTATGGCGAGTCACGCAGGCACTGGGCAACTCCACAGCCGCCGAGCCGATCCCGGGATAAAATAGAATATAAACACTTATTATAAACGTACCGTAGTGATTCAGGATAAGTCAAAAACACGGTTTGGAAAATGGATTCATGATGTACTCGTTCATTTTGAACAAAGTTACGGACTGCTGCAGCTGCAACGGCGTTCTGTTGCGCGAGCGTCCACTCGCACTAATGCGACCACATGAAATCGCATATGCGACCAATTTGGTCGCAGTCTGGAATCCTGGCTCTTGATCACAGTGATACGAACAGTGACGATGGCGTGGGTTTCACCGTATCAATCTCAGAAAACAGCGTCTTCTCGACACGAACAACACGAACCAAACTCTCCCATCTCAGATACACTAGTGTTCGAGGGCGGAGCTACGAGACACTGCTCAGCCAATCAAGACCAGAGGAGGACATTATGCAAATAAGCTACACACCTACACAGGAAGTGAGACTGAATTACTGACAACTCGTTTCAGTTCAGAACCTGTTCTTTCTTTTTATATTGTTTATCGGCTGTAAACAACGGTGCATTGTGTTTTAGATAACTATACGGTTCAACAGAGAGCATAAACCAAGGCTCTCAGACATAGTTTTTGACTTCTGATGCAAATATACCCAAAATTTCATCAGTCACATTCGTTCAAGTCCATTTAACTCAGACTTTACCTGTGTTTTGTCACACCTATAACATTAGTTTAGTCTAAGCTGATTTGTTGCTAAATTAATGTTGTTGAACAAACAGTCCGTGTGGTTTAAACCACTGTAACATCACTTAAGGTGTGTGATGATCTGTAATGGTAACCCAGACATTAGCAGTGTCGGCCCAGATCCGGCCCACATCTGGGCCACGTTGAGTCCACATGTGCCGGATCTGGGCCGAGAGTGTGTTGCCGTCTGGGAGTTTGAATGCCTGTGTAATATCTAAGCTGTAAGAGCTGTGTTTGTGTCCGCTGGAGTACCTGTGGGATTTGTAGATCTTGATGGAGTCGTCCAGTAACGCCACAGCGAACTTATCCGTGTGCGGATGCCAAGCGAAGCTCCTCAGAGCGCCGTCAGACCTGACACACACACACACACACACACACACACGGTTTCTGTATGAAAATCATAAGCGCTTCAGACCAGAGGCTCATAAACGTTCACAGTTCAGGACCCATTCATATGCTTGCACTGAGTTTCAACAGAAGGGATCACATCATATGAGCAGTATATCAACACTGGATAAGGACTCCAGACAGACGTGAAAGATCATAGGCTGATAAGATGACGTACCAGTCCAGCATCTGTGAGAACTCTGCCACCATCTCGTCACGGCTCAGCTAGCAAACAGAAGCAGAAGCAGTGTTTAAGAGTGTGTGTGTGTGTGTGTGTGTGTGTGTGTGTGTGTGTGTGTGTGTGTGTGTGTGTGTGTGTGTGTGTGTGTGTGTGTGTGTCACTGAGGAGACGCTGGACGGCTCGTACTCACGGTCAGATGAGGGAACAGAGAGCCGTGGAACGAGGACGCCCATCTCAGCAGAGCCAGCAGACAGGCCGAGCTCACCGATAGGCACCTGGGCACTGAAACACACACACACACACACACACAAGATGACGCACAAGAACACACATCGCCACTGCAGAGACATCGTGATCATGTGACTCACCTTCGTCAGCACTGCTCGTGATCTCGTCTAAGAGACCGTACAGACCCGCATCTCGCCTGAGAGAGACGGAGAGAGATTTATTATTTTCATGCTCATATAAATGTTTTGGCAATACAATGTACAATTTTTCATGCCGTTAAAGGTTGTGTAGGTAGAAATTTATAAAAAAACTTTTTTCCAAATTTGTTTAAACTTTTTATATATATCAATGCATAATTAAAATCTAAGTACTCTGAAAAAAAAGAGTATAAAAATCGATTGACTCTAGACCGTTTAATCTGCATTAAACACAGCTCATTATTTCGAACCGGGACGAAACAACGGATTGGCCTAGGCGACTGTCACTCTCTCGCAACCATGGCAACCACCCCTTCGCCACACAGGACCTGCCCTTTTGCGCGCACTCGTTTGGTTTGTGTAATTGAGCCACGGAACCTAGGATTACCAAAACAATGGCAGAGAAAGACCAAAGTCCACATTTGCAGTTCACGAAGGCAACCCAGTCAAAAAAAGGAAGTCATTTACATTACAAGAAAAGGTAATGAACAAAAAGTTGTTGGATAAACAAAGAAATAAAACTCGGGTGCCGGCGTGGCTTTCCAGCGTTGGCGAGAACTGAGGGACCTCAAGGGGCTGAAAAGTGACGCCTTGATGGCTTTATTTCTGCTGGACAGGTAAATCTTTCTTTTTGTATTTAGATCATACAGATTTTTTTGTTTATCTTTTCAAGAAGCATGCGTCATTAGCACACGCAGCTGCCTAATATAGCTAACATAGCATTACTCAGCGAGCCGTAGTAGAGACGGTAAATAATAGACTTAGCTCAAGATGATAGCTGTAGTGTTGAATTGTGCATAATTTTGTTTAGATAACTAAATGTAGGTTTAACAGATAGTAGGTCTAACGTTACTCCGCATCCTGGTATTTTTCTTAGTATTATATTTACCCTCTGTCTAACTCTTTTAACATGTTTACCATGATTTATCATTTTTTTCATCTTTGTTTTGTTTTTATATTCTAGACCGATGTTTACTGATGTCTTTATCGTGTATCTTTGTGTGTCGTACACACTATGTTGTATGTGTGTGTTAATATTTTGTGTTATAAATCTTACACGAAATTCATCTACATCACAGTGTAAATGATGGCAATGGAACAACACGCAACATGTGTTTAGCTTTGCCTTATAGATAACTAGCTCGTTAGCGAATCAATAAATATATATTGTAAAGTTTACCAATATCAATATGCTAGTTTGATAGTGAGTAATAAAATACAACTTATTTGTTTAACTTCATAATGATAAAGTTAGATTTTTTTATTTACATGTGTGTCTGACATGATGTCACTACATGCACTCGTTCCTCTACTCTTCGCTTGTCTCAGGTAAATAATGCGTCTTCAGCTCAGCTGTCAGAGTTGCGCGTTCATGTGTTTTGGGGGTGTGGCTTTGGAAGGAGACCAGAAGGGAGGGGGTGAAGTGAATGGAAATAATGAGCTGTCTTTAAAACAGTCGTGAGAGGTCTACAGACACTCGATTTTTATACTTTCTTTTTCAGAGTACTTAGATTTTAATTATGCATTGATATATATATAGAAAGTCTAAACAAATTTTGAATTTTTTTTTAATACATTTCTTACCTACACAACCTTTAAAAGGCGACCTCGACTCAAACACACACTCAATCTGATTCCTAAATGACAGCGACTCAGATCTGTGTTTGGATCCAGAGAGAGCCGTTGTCATGAACATGAAAGTTTCAATAACAGTCTTTAACACACAGTATCATTACTTCTGTCTTACAATCATTCATATTGTCACAGAAATACTGGATACAAGTTTATAGTTCAGATAAACGCTAATGTCTACAGTAGTGATCAAAATAGAGCAAATCAACTTTTGAAAGTAACTTGAAGCTTCAAATAAAGTGTCTCAATTACATCGTTACACCAGTAGGTGGAGACAAGTGAGCATATCGTGAACTCGGCTCGCTGAGAGGCGGAACTAAACATTGGGTCAGCTGTGACGCTGCGGGAACTACCTTCTCCTCTTTTGTCGGCTAACGCCAGCTTGGAACAGCTGGAACCAATTGTCACAAAGTCTGACAGGCTCGCGGAGATTATAAAATGCATGGGCGCGACAATCGTGTCAGAATCACGACTGAACACTTGAACAGCTGATCGAACAGCGAACACTGCGGCTAACGCAATGTCTCGTTCCCGCCTCTCATGGAGAAGACCAACCAGCAGCAAAGCATAAATCCTGGACAGACATGCCTCTAGCCCAGGCCCACGCAGAGGCAACCGCCCTTGTGGAACGAGCTCTGATGTTAAGGGGACAATCCTTTCCCAGTGCGTAAGCCAGTGCGACAGCGTCCAGTGAGAAAGTCTCTGTTTTGAGACAGTTCAGGCCTTTCCCCTAGTACATCCACCAAAGCACACCGAAGGCTGGTCCGACTGAAGGAAGGCGGTCGCGCGACTCACTTAGATCCGCAAACAGCGCTCTGAAGGCCAAACAGTGCCCTGAGCGTCAGCGTCAGGACGACGGCTCAGCAGATAAAGCGGGCAGGGAAAACTGTGCTTCGAAGGGTGTAGAGAGTGACTTGGTGACGTAGCCCTGTCTCGGCCGGAGAGTAACACTGCAGTTGCTGGATCCGAAACAGATAATATCAACATCAACGCTTAACTGAAGCAAGGGCAAGGAGCAGAGCCGGTTTAATGGAGAGCTCCTTAACAGTTTTCGAAACCAAGGGCTCGAAAGGGGGTAGAGATTGATCCCTCAAAACTAGAGGTAGATCCCACGACGGCACTGACGGCGGCCGTGAAGGACAACCTCCAGGTCTACATCAGTATCCAGGTCTACATCAGTACATCAGGTCTACATCAGTATCCAATAACCATTTAACAATCGTTTAAATCAGCAGTATCGCGTCAGCTTGACGCTGCGGGAACAGAATTAGTCCCACTGTGCAGAGATGAAGATCAGGAGGAAGATACCGGTCTAAGGCTACACCAAATTACAGAGTAGAACAACAGCCAATAGCGTCGTTCCTCTAGGAGTGCTCACAGCTGATAGGCAGGGACAGACCAATGAGCTGCTCAGCTCAAGCCCAACCGTCACAACTGTGCACAGACTTCGTCAGATCAGAATTGCCAGTTGCACTGAATAATACAGAGCAGCATAACAGCAGTAATCACATATCAGCATGTACATAAGCACAGCGTCATCAGCCGAAGCGGCAACAACTGTGCAAACACGTAGTCAAGACTAGGAGATAAGTGAGGTTAATCACTCACTGAAAGCACTGTTCTGTGAAGATCAGCCGGTTGCAAAACATTTAAACCCTAAAGACAGGCTTACCTGACCCATGAAGAGGAGATAGACCTCGATGAGTGAGCTCGCACATCAAGGGGGGGTCTTTCCTCCTGAACGTGTGCTTGTGAAGGGCTCGGTTGATGGGTCTCGGGTCCAGTAACAGACGGAGTCCTCCATCCCTCTTGGGCACCACGAATTAGCGGCTGTAAAACCGTTCTCCTGTCTGAGACTTTCATCCATTCTCAGGAACATGAGGCGTTTTGAGGCAAAGCCAGTGACAGACCCAGACGCCTGGCGCAGGGTGGTCTGCGCCTGAACTGAAGAGAATACTTGTTGAATTATCCCCAGCAGCCAAGGGAAAATGCCTGGAATAGCTCTATTGACACTGCGGTCACATTAGTCATGCGGGCGTCGTTGCCCTTGGTTTCCTCTTCGCCCGCAGATGTGCACGCCTTGTCAGCCAGATGAGCCGTGCACGGCTTGGACTGCAGGCTGAGATCCACGCCCAGAGACCAAAGGACGGGCACAGGTGCACAGCGACGGTCTCCTCGACAGAGGGATTGTCCACATGGGAGAAGATGGCCTGTGTGCAGACCACCACTTCACCACGTGCTCGTGGACGTCTGGAAAGAGGCGGCGGCCCGACTGCAGGTGCCAGGACTCCTGCTTGCTCTTGGTAGGCTCGTCCGGAGCACTCCACGTCGAGTCCAGCGTGTCTATGAAAACGAACGTGGCGACAGCAGAAGACATCAGCCTTAGGCCTCGTCACCGTCGTTTCTGGGTGGGGAGGGTGGGTCTCGACCCAGTAATAGCATTAGCAAAAGCCCTCCTGGTTCTCAAGAGTGCACGGATGGGGCTCGCACAAATCCTGCAAAGGCGAGGAAGAAAAGGTAACTAGTCCTCAGGTGCAACTTCAGCGATGACAGCGTGAAGGAAGAGATTAACGCAATTGTTGCGGCCATGCATTTTATACTGCCTGTGAGCCTGTCAGTATTTGCAAACTTCGTGACAATTGGCCAGCCGTTCCAAGCAGGAGTTAGCCTATAAGATTTCAACAGAAGTGGAGAAGGGAGGAGTTCCCGCAGCGTCACAGCTGACACAATGTAGAGTTACTGCCAGGGGCGCCACTAAGGGGGAAAGGTTAAGACGATTCTAAGGGCCCACACACTTTTGGGCTCCCCAGAGATTTTAATAACGGAATGGGGGCCCAACCTCATATTCTTTCATCGGGCCAAAATTTCTAGCAGCACCCCTGATTACCCACACACACACACACCAGGCTCCGGCGCTCCTCATCCACAGCGTGTCCCTCTGGTCTCACACACACACACACACACACACACACACACACACACACACACACACACACACACACTCACCAGGCTCCGGCGCTCCTCATCCACAGCGTGTCCCTCTGGTCACACACACACACACACACACACACACACACTCACCAGGCTCCGCCGCTCCTCATCCACAGCGTGTCCCTCTGGTCACACACACACACACACACTCACCAGGCTCCGGCGCTCCTCATCCACAGCGTGTCCCTCTGGTCACACACACACTCACACACACACACACACACACACACTCACCAGGCTCCGGCGCTCCTCATCCACAGCGTGTCCCTCTGGTCACACACACACACACACACACGCACACACACACACACACACTCACCAGGCTCCGGCGCTCCTCATCCACAGCGTGTCCCTCTGGTCCAGGAAGGCAGATTTGCTGCTGCTCTCGGGGCGACTGTGACCCTTCAGAGAGTCTCTGGTGAACTGAGGACTGGGGAGATCCGACCACTGAACACACACACACACACACACACAATGTTATTCATATTGTGACACAAAAACACTGTAAGCTCTCCTTGTGTTACAGCAAAATCATGAGGTCAACATGTGGGCGGGACTTGTGATTGGCTGGATCTAATATTCCCCTTTCCAACCTCGGCATTAAAGGGATAGTTCCCCCATCCATGGTGTATATGACATTCTTCTTTCAGACGAATACAATCAGAGTCATATTAAAAAATATCCTGGCTCTTCCCAGCTTTATAATGGGAGTGAAAGGCTGTATGTCTTTGGAAGTCCACCAAAGCACATCCACTCATGATTAAAGAGCTCCACACGTCTCCGGGAGTTAATAAAGGCCTTCTGAAGTGAAGCGATGCGTTCGTATAAGAAAGATATCCATATTTAAAACTTTTATTGACTAAAATAACAAGCTTCCGACAGACGGCCGTACGCAATACAACTAACGCCAAAAGAGTAACCAGTGACGCAGATGTAGCAGTAGCGTAAGCTCTGAGCCTCTCGCGGTTCACACACACACACACAGGGCCGGATCTAGACATTAGGAGGCCCTAGGCAATAGTCATGTTGGAGGCCCCCCACCACCAATAAAAAAATCTTGAAACAAATATGATTCCTAACCTTTCAATTTATACAACATTTAATTTTAACTGTTGTATATTTTTACTTGCACAGTACATAAGTTTGGACACATAACTATTTTTAATGTTTTTGAAATAAGTCTCTTATGCTCATCAAGCCTGGATTTATTTGATCAAAAATACATAAAAATAATATATAGTGAAATATTATTAAAATAATGGTTTTCCTATATACTATACTTTAAATATATTTCTGTGATGCAAAGCTGAATTTAGTGTCACGTGATCCTTCAGAAAACTTTATAATATTCTGATTTATTATCAAATGTTAGAAATTGTGCTTAATATTTATATTATAACCTGTGATACTTTTTTTCAGGATTTTTTTATTATTAAAAAGTTGTTTTAAAAAAGTCTTCACTATCACTTTTTATATATTTAACACATTTCACGTTTGAGAATTCTGCTGGCTACTGTATACAGGCCACCAGGGCACCATAAAGATTTTATCAAAGATTTTGCTGACTTTCTATCAGAATTAGTATTGGCTGCAGATAAAGTCCTAATTGTTGGTGATTTTAATATACATGTAGATAATGAAAAAGATGCATTGGGATTGGCATTTAAAGACATTATAAACTCAATTGGAGTGAAACAACACGTGTCAGGACCTACTCATTGTCGTAATCATACTCTTGATCTAATATTATCACATGGAATAGATGTTGATGCCGTTGAAATTCTGCAGCAGAGCGACGACATCTCCGATCATTATCTAGTCTCGTGTAAATTACATTTAGCCAAGGCTGCAAAGCCGACTCCGTGTTATAAATATGTTAGACCTATCACTTCTGCCACTAAAGATTGCTTTATCAATAATCTTCCAAATCAGTTTCATAATCTCAGCATCCCAGATAGCTTAGAAGAACTTGATATTGCAACAGAAACTTTTAACTCTCTCTTTTCCAGCACTTTAGACACAGTTGCTCCGCTGCGCTTAAAGAAGATCAAAGAAAATAGTCCAACGCCGTGGTACAACGAGCAAACCCGGGCCCTTAAGAGAGCAGCCAGAAAAATGGAGCGAAACTGGAAGAAAACAAAACTAGAGGTATTTCGGATTTCATGGAAGGAGAGCTCGATTGCTTACAGAGAGGCCTTAAAAGATGCTAGAACTAATTATTTTTCAACCCTATTAGAAGAAAATAAACATAATCCTAGGTATTTATTTGAACAAGTGACTAAACTAACGAAAAAGAAAGCTTCAAGCCCAGAAGTTTCCAAGAAACACAGCAGTAATGACTTTATGAACTTCTTCACTTATAAGATTGATAATATCAGGGACAAAATTATAACTATGCAACCGTCTACTACAGTATCGCACCAGGGAGTATATTGTAGTCTCTGTGAGGAACATTTTGATTCATTTGTTGCTATAGGAGAGAAAGAATTTTGCAAACTTGTTAAATCATCTAAATCGACAACTTGTATGCTAGACCCTATACCGACTAAGCTACTGAAAGAGATGCTTCCAGAGGTCATAGATCCTCTTCTAGATATCATTAATTCATCCTTGTCATTAGGATACGTACCAAAAACCTTTAAGTTGGCTATGATTAAACCGCTTGTTAAAAAAACGCAACTTGATCCTACAGAATTAGTCAATTACAGGCCAATCTCGAATCTGCCTTTTCTGTCAAAGATACTAGAAAAAGCAGTATCCTCACAACTGTGTTCCTTTTTAGAAAGAAATAATATCTGCGAGGATTTTCAGTCCGGATTTAGACCGTACCATAGTACTGAGGCTGCTCTCATTAAAGTCACAAATGATTTGCTCCTATCATCCGATCGTGGTTGTATCTCTCTATTAGTGTTACTTGATCTTAGTGCTGCATTTGATACTATCGACCACAACATTCTTTTAAATAGACTAGAAAACTATGTTGGCATTAGCGGAATTGCACTAGCATGGTTTAAATCATACTTATCTGACCGTTTTCAGTTTGTAGCAGTAAATGAAGAGATGTCTTATCGATCACAAGTTCAGTATGGCGTACCACAAGGCTCAGTACTAGGACCGCTGCTCTTCACTCTGTACATGCTACCATTAGGAGATATCATTAATAGGAAATATGGAATTAGCTTTCACTGTTATGCTGATGATACTCAGCTGTATATTTCTTCAAAACCTAACGAAACCTACCAATTCACAAAATTAACGGAATGCATAGCTGATATAAAAAATTGGATGACCAGTAATTTCCTATTACTAAATTCTGAAAAAACAGAGATTCTAATCATTGGACAAAAAACTTCCTCACCTAATAACCTAGAATACTGTCTAACACTTGATGGCTGCTCTGTTAAGTCTTCGACGTCAGTCAGGAACCTGGGTGTGCTCTTTGATACCAATCTTTCATTTGAAAGTCACGTGTATAGTATCTGTAAAACCGCATTTTTCCATCTTAAAAATATATCTAAATTACGTCATATGCTCTCACTGACAAATGCGGAACAATTAGTTCATGCTTTCATGACCTCAAGGCTAGATTATTGTAATGCTCTACTGGGTGGTTGCCCTGCACGCTTATTAAACAAACTACAGCTAGTTCAAAACGCAGCAGCTAGAGTTCTTACCAGAACCAGGAAGTATGACCATATTAGCCCGGTTCTGTCAACACTGCATTGACTGCCTATTAAACATCGTATAAATGTTAAAATATTGCTGATTACTTACAAAGCACTAAATGGTTTAGCTCCCCAGTACTTGAGCGAGCTCTTAACGCATTATAGTCCTTCACTTCTATTGCGATCTCAAAATTCTGGCCAGTTGATAATACCTAGAATATCAAAATCGACTGCTGGCGGTAGATCCTTTTCCTATTTAGCACCAAAACTTTGGAACAATCTTCCTAACACGGTCCGGGAAGCAGATACAGTCTGTCAGTTTAAATCTAGACTAAAAACACATCTCTTTGGCTTAGCATACACATAACACATTATAGATTTCTATAATTCAATGTTAGGCTGCATAGATTAGATCAGCCGGAACCGGGAACACTTCCCATAATTCCTGATGTACTTTGTACATCATAAGAAGGATGGCGTCTACGCTAATATTAGTCTCTCTGTTTATCCCGAGGTTTACCGCAGACCGCCGGATCCAGGGCATATCCAGATCTGATGAAGGACCATCACATGGACACGACGACACGCATTATCAGGGCTGTGAAGGCCCATGGACACCTCACCACACTCATCTCCTCACCGGCCGGATGACCCAACCCAACCAGATGAACTGGATAATATCGTGAAAGTTCTGATCCCATCTGACTCCTGACATTATGCTGCCTAACTCATAATCATACACTGTTCATTCGTTGGCCAAAGGAGGACTGGCCCCCCGACTGAGCCTGGGTTCTCCCAAGGTTTTTTTCTCCATTCTGTCACCTGATGGAGTTTTGGTTCCTTGCCACTGTTGCCTTCGCCTTTTGGCTTGCTTAGTTGGGGACATTTAATTTTCAATTGAACAATACTATTACAACATTGTTTTCCTGTTATCTCTGTAAAGCTGCTTTGAAACAATTTGTATTATAAAAGCGCTATATAAATAAAGGTGACTTGACTTGACATCCTTGCTGAATATTCCTGTTTTTTTTCTGTATTTTTGATCAAATAAATGCAGGCTTGTAGAGCATAATAAAAAACTTATTTCAAAAACATTAAAAATAGTAATTGGTCCAGACTTTTTACCAGTAGGCTACGGTGTGTACTTCATCTAATGTAATCTCTTTTTTGTTCAATGAAGATGTTATTGTTATTTTGCTGTTTTATTCAATTTATTCACAGTTCCAGAATACCACTTCAGTGATATATGCTTTTATCATTTTTTTCATAGCTGCGGTGAGCAGGATTTTCCCATCCCATTTAATCAATATTGACTGCAGATATTGTCATATTATTAATATAAGTAATATGATATTATGCATTGCATTATTATTGCATTAATATTAAAAATAATATTCGACAATCGCTGGGAATTATTTGATTATTATTCAAAAAAGTAAAACGCACCTCTGCCCCTCATGCTTACCGGTGATCCGGCGTTCGCTCCGACATTACATTTCTCTGTACTGTAGCCCTATATGTTGTAGCCATTAAAGAAAAGTTAGTTTCATATTTATGTTTAAATAATGTTACTTTTTCCATTTCATATATGTTGATTATATGAAAAGTGAACAGCGTGCGTGAGTAAGATGCGCAGTATTGACACATCATTTTGACCACTTCATTAAGTTTTGTTTTGTATAAAGCATTTCTTTAAAGTGAATTTCGTTTTGTATAAATTATACCTTAATTATAATCAATGTTTCATTAACCAATTGCTTGGATTAAAAAAATTAGAAGAAAATATAGCAGACAATAGCCTATAATCAGGACATGGAGGCGCCTACGCGATCTAACTTGCATCGATCGCACAAGAACTGGAGCTTGTCTCATAAATGAACAGAAACTCAGAAATATATCTAAGGCCATGTCCACACTAATACGTTTTCGTTTGAAAACGTATATTTTTCTCTCCGTTTTGGCCTTCCGTCCACACTGAAACGGCGTTTTAAGTCAACGAAAACGTAGCTTTTGGAAAACGCTCTCCAAAGTGGATAAATTTGAAAACTCCGTTTTCGCGTTGTAGTGTGGACTGTGAAGCCGGAGGTATTTGAAAACGATGACGCAAGTTTAGTCATGTGATCCATGTTGTACCAATAGATGTTTACCATGATGTTAACCGGTATTGTGCCTGTTATGTGCTATTCACTTACACTGTTGCTAAAATATGTTACTTTGCACACTCTTCATATCACAGTACTGCACAGATGACAGAAAATGTACTCACATTTGCTGTCCTGCGGCAATACAGGAGAGAGTAGTCGCGTTTTAGACCAAACATATGGTGACTGAGTGCGACCTGGACGCATCAGTGAATGGTGAGATATTTTGCTAAATAAAATTATCATGTTAGAAGAATTGCGCGATACCTTTCTTTATTTTTCCATCTGTATCATCTCAGTGAGCTTTTGTGAGGTTTCACGCATGCGCAGTAAGGTGAATTTATAAGTTTCTCATCCACACTGAAACATCTGAAAACGCCTGAAAACGCTAGTGTGGACGGAGAGCGTTTTTAAACGAAAACTCTGTTTTCAAATGTATCCGGATTAATGTGGACGTAGCCTAAGCTTGAAATGTCTACTTATAAACAAAACAATTCAAAACGAAAAGAAACAGACAACTCTAATTCGTATGAAGTGTAAATTTCTCTCTATAGGCACCTTCTCAACACTGCGAAGCATCGTCACACAAAACACTAGTTTATTAATAAACAATTAAAATGTCTCCTTGCTGTATTTGACACTTTCATAATGATTAGGCTATTTGCCGGTTCTTTGTGGCAAGCTTTATGCGTCTGCTAACTAATCAAATATCGTGACTCATCCCATATAGCCTACGTCGGTTTGAGTTGGTTTCAGTGTTTTCCTGTGTACGCAGATATTTCTTGACACGCCGCCGTGTTTCCGAATTTTTTTTTAGAACGAGGGAAAAAAAAAACATCGGATAGGGAAAGCTCTGGCTTCGTGTGGATGTGGCCTTAATCAGCTCCCGACGCGATGTTATTCATTTTACGCGCAAATTCAAAGCGTCGCGTCTGGGCACGTTAATGACGCTCGCGCTCTTTGAAACTCGTAATAAAGCGGTGAATGATTTTTCCAGAAATGACGCTGATCTACAGTACAAGTTTATATTAAGAATACATTGCAATCACTCCAAAATAGATGACGACAACGCACACACCTGCATTACGAGCTGTGCTTCTTTGCGTGCCTATTTAGGCTTTTGCTTCGCAGCACCTGATGGGCTGGCGTTAATGTGATGTAATGTAACAGTCTATGGTTAAGATAAACATTGTCACTATTTTTAGTTAATTAATAAATATTGAAATAAATTGTAGATAGGACATTTGTACATTTTTGTTTGTCCCTCTGTCTGGGCCCCATCCCGCCAATCGGGCCCTAGGCACGTGCCTGTTTGCCTTTGCGTTAATCCGGCTCTGCACACACACACACACACAGCGCTGGGAAACTGCGTTCGTCATAATGTGTGCGTTAAAGGCACACTATGCAGCATTTGTGTTTTTGTCAAACAGCGACCCCTAGAGTCGCTGTGGAATACTTGCACTGTCGTAAATAGCAATATTCCAGTGGCTATAGAACATGCTTTAGAAGCGTCAAGGGCATGAAACAGACACAGATACACTCCGAAGATATTGACCAGGTAATGTTTCACGATTTCATACAAATATTAGGTTACTGCATAGTTTACTGAACTACTGATGATGGTAATAGGATAATAATAACTATATATGTCAAGTGTTAGACTACTTTATAATAATAAAGTACTCTACTGCGTTTGCTGGCTTATAACGTTTTGCACGATTGCTGCTAAATCACAAGTAAATAGCCTATAGTCTAGGCCTACTGTATAATTTCATTTGTGTTTTTTGCTTGTAATGTAAACATTACAAAATGCCAGATGACATCAATAAAGTACGTCGCACTATTTCATAACATTGGCCGTTATGATGTCACACGATTATTGAAATTTATCATACTACTTTGCAAATTGTGCTCGTTTACACTATTTACAACCTCTAGGCTTATATGTCCTGATAATTATGTGAGATATTGACAACTGTATGATAATCGCAAACATGGATGAATGAACAGCATCGTAAAAAAATGACATACTACAAGCAAGCGCAACATACAACATAGAACGCAAACAAGTTTACAAATAAGAGATTTACTTACTAGTTCATCAACAAGATCGCCAGGTCAGCATCACTGCATCACTCGCTTGACACGAGGCTCGACTCGCCTGACACGGGGCTGGACTCGCTTGACACGGGGCTCGACTAGCCTGACACGGGGCTCGACTCGCCTGACACGGGGCTCGACTCGCCTGACACGGGGCTGGACTCGCCTGACACGGGGCTCGACTCGCCTGACACGGGGCTCGACTCGCCTGACACGGGGCTCGACTCGCTTGACACGGGGCTCGACTCGCCTGACACGGGGCTCGACTCGCCTGACACGGGGCTCGACTCGCCTGACACGGGGCTCGACTCGCCTGACACGGGGCTCGACTCGCCTGACACGGGGCTCGACTCGCCTGACACGGGGCTCGACTCGCTTGACACGGGGCTCGACTCGCTTGACACGGGCTCGGACTCGACTGCTTGACACGGGGCTCGACTCGCCTGACACGGGGCTCGACTCGCCTGACACGGGGCTCGACTCGCCTGACACGGGGCTCGACTCGCCTGACACGGGGCTCGACTCGCCTGACACGGGGCTCGACTCGCCTGACACGGGGCTCGACTCGCCTGACACGGGGCTCGACTCGCCTGACACGGGGCTCGACTCGCTTGACACGGGGCTCGACTCGCCTGACACGGGGCTCGACTCGCCTGACACGGGGCTCGACTCGCCTGACACGGGGCTGGACTCGCCTGACACGGGGCTGGACTCGCCTGACACGGGGCTGGACTCGCTTGACACGGGGCTCGACTCGCCTGACACGGGGCTCGACTCGCCTGACACGGGGCTCGACTCGCCTGACACGGGGCTCGACTCGCCTGACACGGGGCTGGACTCGCCTGACACGGGGCTGGACTCGCTTGACACGGGGCTCGACTCGCCTGACACGGGGCTCGACTCGCCTGACACGGGGCTCGACTCGCCTGACACGGGGCTCGACTCGCTTGACACGGGGCTCGACTCGCTTGACACGGGGCTCGACTCGCCTGACACGGGGCTGGGCTCGCTTGACACGGGGCTCGACTCGCCTGACACGGGGCTCGACTCGCCTGACACGGGGCTCGACTCGCCTGACACGGGGCTCGACTCGCCTGACACGGGGCTCGACTCGCCTGACACGGGGCTCGACTCGCCTGACACGGGGCTCGACTCGCCTGACACGGGGTGCTCGGTCGACTCGCCTGACACGGGGCTCGACTCGCCTGACACGGGGCTCGACTCCTGCCGCCTGACACGGGGCTCGACTCGCCTGACACGGGGCTCGACTCGCCTGACACGGGGCTCGACTCGCCTGACACGGGGCTCGACTCGCCTGACACGGGGCTCGACTCGCCTGACACGGGGCTCGACTCGCCTGACACGGGGCTCGACTCGCCTGACACGGGGCTCGACTCGCCTGACACGGGGCTCGACTCGCCTGACACGGGGCTCGATCGCCTGACACGGGGCTCGACTCGCCTGACACGGGGCTCGACTCGCCTGACACGGGGCTCGACTCGCCTGACACGGGGCTCGACTCGCCTGACACGGGGCTCGACCTCGCTTGGGCACGGGGCTCGACTCGCTTGACACGGGGCTCGACTCGCCTGACACGGGGCTCGACTCGCTTGACACGGGGCTCGACTCGCTTGACACGGGGCTCGACTCGCCTGACACGGGGCTCGACTCGCGACAGGGCTCGACTCGCTTGAGACGGGGCTCGACTCGCTTGACACGGGGCTCGACTCGCTTGACACGGGGCTCGACTCGCCTGACACGGGGCTCGACTCGCTTGGGACGGGGCTCGACTCGCCTGACACGGGGCTCGACTCGCCTGACACGGGGCTCGACTCGCCTGACACGGGGCTGGACTCGCTTTTCACGGGGCTGGACTCGCTTTTCACGGGGCTCGAATCGCTTGACACGGGGCTCGACTCGCCTGACACGGGGCTCGACTCGCTTGACACGGGGCTCGACTCGCTTGACACGGGGCTCGACTCGCTTGACTCGGCGCTTTTGCACGCAGTGCTGCATGCTTTTTAGCTCGCGACAAACGAGTGAAAGCCCGACCGAGTGACTCTTATCCGGTTCCTCACACGGTCAGATTCTCTATTCCTTTTCCTAGTCTCTTCCGACCGCGTTTTCTTTGCTTTTTCCATCGTCGAGTATCACGCATGGTATCACGTCTGAATTGCGCGCAACTGTCTTCGTGCTTCCTATGATGTTGTTGTTGATGTGTGTGACGTCGTTGCCGTAAAGCATGTCGTGATTCTCGCGAGATTTGTCAGGGGCGCTCCTCTCAAACTTACATTGCTGGTTTATCCAGCGGCGTCCCCCCCGAGCTTTACTACCAGGATGATTCGCCCTACTATGAGTTTGTTTACCACCGAAATGACTTTGAAGCTGTTATATTAAGGTACAATTGTTGCATAGTGTGCCTTTAAGATCAAGTGTTACTCTTTTGGCGTAAATCGCTGCGTACAGCCGTCTGCAGGAAGCTAGTTATTTTAGGTTTTTTGGGGGAGGTGAACTATCCCTTTAACAGTGAGTCTCGCACATCCGCCATGTTAGTAGTTTCTAACACTGTTTATCCGTATGTAGTTCTCATCGAATCCTCATCCACGTGGACCTTATTAGTTGTTACAGTGTGTACATAATCAAGAAGTTATATTTATATTTGTAGATAACTTTAAAATAAGTTATTTCTGTAGTTTGTACTTAAATCTATTATTTTGTTTGTTCAAATATGTGTTTGTAGTTCTAATCGAATCCTGATACATGATATTCACTTCAACATGTCATAAACACTGACAGACTGTATGACGTGTGTGAAGTGAACGGTACTGTGTGTGTGTGTGTGTGTGTGTGTGTGTGTGTGTGTGTGTGTGTGTGTGTGTGTGTGTGTGTGTGTGTGTGTGTGTGTGTGTGTGTGTGTGTGTGTGTGTGTGTGTGTGTGTGTGTGTGTGTGTGTGTCACGCGCACCTGTGTGTGGGGCTGTCCGGGCACGAGCTCGTTGTTGTGCTCGCGCAGCGTCAGTCCGGCGGTCACGGGCGCGGGGAACAGGCTGAGTGAACACATCTGCACAAAACACACACATTACACACACATCTACACAAAACACACACATTACACTCACTTCCGCAGGAAGATCATAGACACGTGCGACTAGCAACGCATAATCAGGGTTTAAACATGATCTTTTAGCTTCACGAGTGTGTTGTTGTGTTACTCACTTCCCGATGAGGTAAATATAAGGAGCTGTACCGCTGCTGAACTCGCGCCTTTAGTTTACGGAAGCCCAGAGGAAGCACAACACCACACTGACGAACAACGCGTTTTCATAACAAAAGTCCTGAAGCCGTTGCCTAATTTAGAACGATCATTTTCGGTTTTAAACATAACTGTATGTTTTTTTTAGTAATATAATGGTTAAAGTCCACATTAAATCGGGGGGGACTAAAAAAAACTTTTAATAACTTTATTAAAAATTATATAATCTGTAATAGCATTAAACAGGCCAATTCCATGTTTCCTCCAAACAATATTTTCTTGATTATCAAGACAGGCACATGAAAGGTCAATGAACAACATTTATTAATTGTGTGTGGCACAAACACGTTTATTCAACAGAATCTCTGCTTGGAGAAAATCCCCTGTTTGATTTTGGCCAAATTAAAGATACATCGTCCAGGAATCTGCATATGTGGAGCATACAGAAGTGAACAGGTCACACAGACCTTTTAAATACATTTGTCCTTGGGTTAAAGAAAACAAGAATATTTTGGAAGGCAGCTTCTCAGTTTAGTACTTAAAATCAACAATTATTAAACATTTAAAGGTGAATCCAGTTTTAAGCTGATCATGTGCATTCTAAAATGCAAAATAATTTGATTTTTGATTTTTATTAAATATTGTTTTTCTTAAACAATGGTTAAAAGGGTTGAAATGTGATATTTATCATTTTATACAACGTTTTGTTCTGAGGATGTTTCCATCAGGGCCCTACGCAGGGTTTTATGAATACAGAGGTCCCAAAAGAACGTTTAGTTCCCTTTATCGAAAAAGGGAACTTCGAGATGCGTCGAATGACACGGTGGGAACGCCTCTTGCGTGATTGCGTCTGAAGCATCTATGCCAACTAGTCCAATGGAAATGAGAGAATGAGCGTCACGGGCGGGTGACGTCATGAACCAGGAAAGGATAAGAGCACTTCCGCTGCTCGCCGGCATTTAGCTTCTGTTGCCTCAGCAAGCGATCTGTGCTACCGCTTCGCATGCTTCGCTCCCGCCTGTCACTCTTTGATAGTGTGAGTGGACAGGCTCGCGATCCACAAGGATCAGGACCCGCGTCTGCCGAGGCAACGCGGAGAATGCATTCTTGGGGATCGCAGTTAGATCTCTCGGAGGGGTTGGAGACGGGTCTTCGGACCTTTTCTCCTTCCCTACCTGGGAGATCTAGCTCTCCTCTCCCGGTGTCGGAAGCACGCTCTGCGGTTTCTCCCGCCCGGGAAGAGAGCTCTCCCTTTCTGCATTGTTCTTCTTCCGAGGAAGTTGATGTTATGAGTGTCGAAAGTGAGAATGCACACACAGGGGAAAGGGATACACAGTTTATTTCCCCGGCGTATGATGAGCTGGTGGATGTCATGTCACGAGCTGTAGAGAAATTAAATATTGTATGGCCATCTGAGAATAAAAACACTCGCCCTAAAAGCAAGTTAGATGAGCGATTTCTCTCTTCAGCCACATTATGTCCACCACGAGGGCTTCCATTTTTCCCTGATTTACATAGTGAAATATCTAGATCTTGGAATAAACCTTATTCTTCTCGTGTTTTTAGCCCTCAAACCACTACTTATTCAAGAATTAGAGGGCTAAAAGAATATGGTTATGAGTCGATGCCCCAGGCTGAGCAAAATTTAGCGAGTTATCTCGCGCCTGGTCCAGCATCTGCTATGAGAGCCCCAGTTTTGCCCACTAGACCGCTCAAAACTACATCTACTTTAGTGGGCAAAGCTTATGCGGCAGCAGGTCAAGCTGGAGCGTGCTTACACACCATGGCACTGCTTCAGGCTTATCAGGCTGACCTGCTGGGGGATTTGGATAATAGTGAGGGTGTTAGTCATGACGATGTTCGAGAACTTCGTAGGGCGACCGATCTTTCTCTCAGGGCTACTAAAGAGACCGCTAGAGCTATTGGGCGGTCTATGGCAGCTTTGGTAGCCACTGAGAGGCACTTATGGTTGAATCTTTCTGAGATTAAAGATAAAGATCGAACTTTTTTATTAGACGCTCCTCTTGAACCCTCTGGTCTCTTCGGTGACGCAGTCCACGCTGCAGTGGAAAAGTTCCAGGAGACTAAAAAACAGTCTGATGCGTTTAAAAAGTTTATCCCTCGCCGTGTCCAGCCCCCTGGGGCTGCTGGGCGTGAGCAGCCCCAGCCGCCTAGCTCATCATATCGTGTGCAACAAAAAGAGAGTGTTGCGTCTCGTGCACCTCCACGTAGATACTGGAGACAGATGCAACGCTCTCAACCGAAGTCGCCTAAGCCTAAGCCGGATCTGAGGACCGTTCTTCAGGCGAAGAAGGCTTCGGCTCAAAAAAAAAAAAGGTCCTGATGCTTAGGCACCAGGCCTGTGAGGACAGCCCCGACCGAAGTGGAGTGGTGTTCACCTCATCACACGGTGCCCGTTCCACTTCGGGGTCCTCACGAGGCCCTCCTGCCAACCCTGCCACCTCCGGTGCTTCAGGGCGCAGTGGTCTCCAGCGAGTCGCTGATGCTATGTTGCGGCACAGCATCGGTTTCCGCGCCCTCTGAGGGGGGCTTTAGAGCAGTCAGGTCAGGTAGTTCCTGCCATTATGTTTCAGGCTCCAGATTTGGCTCTCTCAGTAACACCAGAGACCAGCCTCGAGAGGCTGGTTCCCTTAGTAAATGTTCTGGCAGCGTGGAAGCTTCTGCCGAATATTTCTCATTGGGTCCTGCAGATTGTAGAGAAAGGATACAGAATCCAGTTCGGCTCTCGTCCTCCTCGTTACAGCGGGATGCTACCCACAGTGGTGCGTCCCGAGCAGGCTCTGGTAATGGAGCAAGAAGTAAAGGCCCTGTTAGCAAAAGAAGCTATAGAACAGGTGTACTCACCCGACAGAGAATCGGGTTTTTACAGCCGTTATTTCATTGTTCCAAAGAAGGATGGAGGGTTGCGTCACATTTTAGATCTTCGCCTGTTGAATCGGTCAGTTCAGAAACTCAAGTTCAAGATGTTGACCATCAAACAGATCGTGACCGAAATCAGATCCGAGGACTGGTTCGTCACGATAGATCTAAAGGATGCATACTTCCATATCTCCATCCTCCCTCAGCACAGGAAGTTCCTAAGGTTTTCTTTCAGGGGCAAAGAATACCAATATCGGGTTCTTCCTTTCGGCCTAGCTCTGTCACCCCGCACATTCACGAAATGCATGGATGCAGCTTTAGCCCCTCTCAGGCTTCAGGGCATACGCATTTTGAATTATATCGACGACTGGCCGATTCTAGCGGAATCAGAGCAGTTGGCGGTTCGACACCGAGGTGTCGTTCTCGCTCATATACGGATGTTGGGGTTGAGGCTCAATGCCAAGAAGAGTGTTCTTTCTCCAGTACAGAGAACCACTTTCCTTGGTGTGGTATGGGATTCAGTGACGATGAGGGCCAGCCTATCGCCCGTTCGTGTAGCTGCTATCCTGTCAGCCATCAAAGAGCTAAAGCTAGGTCAGTCACGCACTGTAAAACAGTTCGAGAAACTGTTGGGTCTACTGGCAGCAGCGTCCAACGTGATACCTTTTGGCCTGCTGTACATGAGGCCTTTACAGTGGTGGCTCAGAACCAGGGGGTTCTCCCCGAGGGGAAACCCGTTTCGTATGATCAAGGTTACGCGGCGATGCCTTCGTGCCTTAGAGATATGGAAAAAACACTGGTTCTTAACCCAGGGTCCTGTGTTGGGAGCTCTTTGCCATCGAGTAGTGATCTCGACAGATGTTTCCCTCACCGGCTGGGGAGCGGTAATGGAAGGCCGCTCGGTTCAGGGTCTGTGGAAAAGCCATCATCTTTCTTGGCACATAAATTGCCTGGAGATGATGGCCGTCTTCAATGCGTTGAGACATTTCCTTCCGGACCTAAGAGGCCATCATGTGCTCGTTCAAACAGACAACACATCAGTGGTCTCTTATCTGAACTGCCAGGGGGGTCTGCGCTCGCGTCCGCTTTGCAAACTGGCGCACCAGATCCTCCTGTGGTCTCTGGGGAAGGTACTCTCTCTGAGGGCAGTGTATATTCCTGGGGACCAGAATATAGGAGCAGACATCCTGTCGAGGCAGGAGCTGAGGCCAGGGGATTGGAGACTCCACCCCGAGGCGGTGGAGAAAATCTGGGAGGCATATGGTCAGGCAGAGGTGGATCTGTTCGTGTCTCAGAACACGACGCACTGTCCTCTCTGGTATTCTCTGACGCACCCAGCCCCCCTGGGGCTGGACGCCATGGTGCAGACGTGGCCGAGGCTACGTCTGTACGCCTTTCCCCCTGTTGCTCTGCTCCCAGGAGTTCTGGAGAGGGTCCGTCTGCTTGGAATAAGCCTACTGCTAGTAGCACCACGCTGGCCAAGTCGGATCTGGTTTTCGGACCTGATCCATCTTCTAGACGGGCCTCCATTGGAGATCCCGATCAGGAGGGACCTTCTGTCTCAGGCCGGGGGCACAATATTTTACCCTCGACCAGAGATTTGGAATCTTTGGGTTTGGCCTCTGAGGGGGCCCAACTTATAGATAGTGGTCTTTCAACTGAGGCTGCTGAGACCATCCTAAGCTCCAGAGCTCCGGCTACGAGGAAACTTTATGCGCTTAAATGGAGAGTTTTCTCCTTGTGGTGTCACCGACATCAGTGGGATCCAGTTAACTGTTCTGTCAACACAGTACTCGAGTTCCTGCAGGAGCGCTTTGTGTCAGGTCTATGCCCTTCCACGCTAAAAGTTTATGTGGCAGCCATTGCGGCTTACCACACTATGGTGGGAGGTATATCTTTGGGTCGAGACCCCCTGATTACACGTTTCCTTCGTGGCACTTTGAGGCTGAGGCCTGCAACTCGCACTAAGGTGCCAGCTTGGGATTTCACTGTAGTTCTAGAAGGCCTTTCTAGGGCCCCATTCGAGCCCTTAGATTCGGTCTCAGAAAAGTTCCTTACTTTCAAGACAATCTTTCTGCTAGCTATTTCATCCCTCAAGAGAGTTGGTGACCTTCAGGCTCTTTCGGTCTCCCCCACCTGCCTTGAATTTGCACCGGGGATGGTCAAGGCATTCCTATATCCAAAACAGGTATACGTCCCTAAGGTGCCGACCTTGACTCCGAGGCCTATTGTGCTGCAGGCTTTCTGTCCTCCTCCTTTTGCAACTGCGGACCAGGAAAGACTGCACCTTTTGTGTCCAGTGCGAGCACTGGACACTTATGTACGTCGGACTTCCTCAATCAGAAAGTCCGACCAATTACTGATTTGCTTTGGATCACCTAAGAAAGGTCTTCCTGCTTCAAAACAGACAGTCAGTAAGTGGATAGTCGAGGCTATTTCACTGGCATATGAGTACTCGGGCCAGTCTTGTCCTTTGGTGGTCCGAGCTCACTCGACCAGGAGTATGGCGGCTTCTAAAGCCATATTTCAGGGGGTATCTCTTCAAGATGTTTGTGATGCGGCGGGCTGGTCCTCTCCGCTTACATTCGTGAGATTTTACAGTTTGGACCTGGATGCTGCCCCAGGTTCTCAGGTGCTGAGTGCTTAGATCAACAGACTGACACCCAGGTACTTGTAATTATGGCGCTTTGGGTATTCTCGTTCCCACCGTGTCATTCGACGCATCTCGAAGTTCCCTTTTTCGATAAAGGGAACGTCTCAGGTTACTATTGTAACCATAGTTCCCTGAGAAACAGGGAACGCGAATCGCATCGTCTCGTTCCCTGTTTCTCAGGGAACTATGGTTACAATAGTAACCTGAGACGATTTTCCTGATCTCGACATGTGCATTTTGAAGGGGTTTGAAGGCCAAATTAAATGGACGACAGTAGCTTTAAAAGCATGTCAGTGGACAGTAAACATGAGAATCTTAAACATGAGAATCAGTTTAAATGCCGCAATGAATGATCCACACTACAAAATGGAAATGCAGAATTTGTTATGCTTATTGTTGACAATACACAATCACATATTCGAAACGGGAATGGCCTTAAATAAATGATTCTAGGATTATTTTGCATAGATGTTACATTACAATCAAATGCCAAAGCAATCCCTCTGTGTCCAGATCATAAGAGCAATTAGAATGAGCATCAAAGATCAGTTTCAGATAGCCCACTTTTTATTCCCCAAATTAATCAATGTTTTTGGACTAATCTTCATTTAATGGTTGAATTGTTCACTCATGAAGAGTCACTTGTCGCCGCCTACTGGCTTAATGATGCAAGTAGCGCAAACACAGACAATAATAATGGCAACATGAAGTTTTAAAAAAAACGTTGCTACCTAAACATGTTATTCTATTCTAATTTGATTCTCTGAAATAATTTAAACTGCTAATACTAATTCAACGTTTTTGAACAAATCTTTTGAATGAAGGATTCAATGACAAGTAAAGTTTTTTAACAGTCACTTGTCTCCACCTACTGGTGTAACACTGTAATCGATACAATCTTTATTTGAAGCATCGAGTTCTAGAGGTGATTTACTCTATTGTTCACTGTTTGTGATGGGGGAACTGTTTGTCTCGCTCGGTTGTAAAGCTGTAGTTTGGGTTTGATCATTGGGGGGTTAAAGTGTGAATCGTTGAACGAGGTTCCAGGAACTACTCCCTCGTGAGGTTTATTTAAATTGTTTTTATTTATTTTTGAAAAATGGCCCTTTAACTCAATCGCTCAGGTAGGGCTGTAGTCAACCAAAGAAATCCTTAGTCGACCAAAGTCCTGTTCTGCGCAACGATTAGTCGACTAAAAAAAAAAAAAAAAAGACGCGATGTTTTGCATTTTGATTGAACGTTTATTAAACAAGTGTCATAGAGCATTTATAAAACAACAACGAAAAAACATCAATAATACATAAAACTATAATAATAATAATACAATTCTATGAAAATTAAGAGATTTTTTTTAACTGCAAAGTGCAAAGTGAGGAGCTAGGTCTATAGTGACAGTCACAATCGCGCACCTGACCACACCACACGCTACAAAAAATATAACTGCTACTGCCAAATAATGAAAAATCCTAACAAAAGCTCTCGTTTATACAGGCTGTATATTCTTCTTTGCTTTCAAAGCTATGGGTTAACTTTTGTCCAGTCGATCTAGGCGTTTTAAAACAAACACAAAAAAACCCAAATAGCCTAAAAAACAATCCTAATAATAATAGGCTGTAGCCTATAGTAGGAAGGCATATAGGTTTATTTTCGTTTTGTTACATTATTTAGGCTATTTTCAAACGCGTCAAGTATACAAATAAAAACAAAATCATAAGAAAACAATCTATTGAGTCAGCATAATAAAGCCGTTAAGGCTACTTACAGATCTGCAGGCCTAGTCACCTTTTTTATGTTGTGGGCCAAAAACCCTAACATGTCCACATTCTTGGGTTCTTGGGCGCTTTCCGTTACAGCAAGGAAAACACTTGGCATTCTCAAAAGTTGAGATTTTTATCTCGATGCGGCGCGGACGCGCTTGGGAAAAAAACGAGTGCGTCGCTTTCATTTTGTGCCGCGCGCCTACATTTGACATAACGAACTTGAGCGCGCAAAAACGATATGTGAACAGGCCCTAAAACCAAAACAAGTAGCGTTCTAACGGAATGAATACAGCAAAACTACCTATATTCCTTACTGAGCGCAAAGCAGCAGTGGAGCCAGCCGCAGGTGCGGTTCCCGAGTGTTCCATGTGGTGCGCTAAACTGTGGCGCTGTTACAAAATAGCCCAAATTAAAGCATTTAAAGTTGGGGATAAAACATTGGCTAATTATATTTAGAATACAGTAATATACAACTGCTTATAAAGGATTAAATATCAAGGAGTAAATCAATGAAAAAATCTTTCTATTGGTAAAAAAAAAAAAAAAAAAAAAATCACCTGGTCGACCAATGAGAATGTCAGTCGACCAAGACGGCATCGACCGATTAGTCGACTAAAGGACTAAAGTTGACAGCCCTACGCTCAGGTAATGTCAATGTACGACCCATTTCTGCGGGAAATTAGTCTTAGCTATAGAAATGTTTCTTTGTATTTAGAAAAGCTTGATATCACGTGTATCACAAATCCACTTAGCTTTCCTGTTGCTCAAACAATAGAGCGCTAGCACTTGCAACGCCACGGTCATGGGTTTGATTCCCAGAGAAAGCAGGAACTGATAAGAATGTAAATACCTTGAAATGCAATGTAAGTTTGAATAAAAGCATCTGCCAAATGCACAAAAGTAAACTACTCTATATGACCCCAAAATCTTGTTTTGACATCCTTCAGGGGATCCTCTCATTAATCCTCCTTTACAACACAATATTTTGTACACATATTGTGTAAGGTTCTCTGGAAACATGTAAAAAATGTGAACCGACAACACAGTGTTGTTTTTCCGACACACGACAAACCTGTTATTCCTGCATTTGTCAAAGAGGTTTCTTGTAAAACACACTTTGTGCTGAAGTGAAAGTTAAACAGGTGGAACAAAAATAGAATGAATAAAAGATAATGTTCACATATTTTAGTGTTGAATGGTGTTGTTATAAACACAGAGGCCATGAGTAATGGTTGGTTGAGAACAGTTAAGCCACATAAACACACTAATATGCTCAAGGAAGAACAGGGGTGTATTCCAGAAAGCAGATTATGTGACATACCTCAATGATAACCTCAACTTTCGGTTCCAAAAACGGAGGAAACTTTCAGGGTATGTTAGTAGTCATAGCAACTCACTCTGAACTTAACCTGCTCCGGAGCAGGTTTTGTTCCAGTTAGTTTGTTTCAGATGACGGAGCATGGTGTGCCCTTTTGAAGACGATCCAGTGGATGTGGAAGCACAGATAATACGAAATCTTTTCTGCCGTGAGAGGGTGATACGACCACATATCGATGTGTTTTCGAATCCAAATGAATATTTGCGGGAGCGTTACCATTTTTCAAAAGAATCGTTAATTTATTTAACAAAGATTTTGAAACCATACATAGCACACACATAGCGGATTACTGACACATCGCGGATTAGCGCTTAACACGGAGCACATTTTGTGCATTGCCCTTCGCTTTTTTGCGACGGGGAGTTTTTTGTATACAGTAGGCGATGCAGAGCATGTGGGAAAGGCAACTGTGTGTTGGGCTGTTCGTACAGTATGCATTGCACTCAAACGGTTCCGTTACACTTTTGTACAGTTCCCTGGCCATAAACCACTGAGGGTCATTATAGAGGGATTCCACAGAGTGGCGGGTTTGTCCGTATGATATTCTATGACAGACCATTTACTTAATCTATCCATACTGTATACAGTCACAATCATTTTAAATGTTTCTAATTATATCACTTTCAATTTCAGGGTTCCAAAATGTGATTGGGTGCATTGATGGAACCCACATTTCCATTAAAGCTCCTTCAGTCAATGAAGGAGACTATGTAAATAGGAAGTCAATCCATAGCATCAATGTGCAGGTGACAATAGATTTTTTGGGTGCTAAATGTTTGGGTGTTTAAACCATTAAATCACCCTCATTACTGGTCCCCACTAACTATAGGTAATATGTGATGCAACCCACCTCATCACTAATGTTGAAGCCAAATGGCCAGGGTCTGTACATGATGCCAGAATGTTTAGGGAGTCATCATTGTGCCACAAATTTCAACAGGGTATGTTTTGCCTTACACAATGTTTTTTTTATGCAATTATACTTTAACTACCTTTATAGGACACTTCAATGGTTACTTGCTGGGGGACAGAGGGTACCCTTGTCTGCCCTATGATTACACCCTACCCTGAACCTGAGCCTGGACTACAGGCACAATTCAACCTGGCCCACAGCAGAACACCATATACACCATATACATAGGTGGAAATGACCATAGGCATCCTGAAGGCAAGGTTTCAGTGTCTGCGTGGGCTCAGGGTCAGCCCAGAAAGGTCATGAGACATCACAGCTGCTTGTGTTGTTCTTCACAACTGGCCTTTTTTAGGTTAAGCCTTTTCTCCTCCATTTGAAGCTGTATAAGGTCCATCTCTATGTCACTTTTTCTGATTTGTTTTTGAAGGTGGAAAGCTCTTTGGCAGGCAACTAGAAAGACAGAATAATTAAACATGACTGAAAAAGTCAGACCAAATATTTAAATGAGGAAGGAGAACTGCAAAACATTTCGTACACTGCTAAGATTCTGTGTGGAGGTAGATGGACCCTCAGCTGTATTAAAATATCCTGTCATTCTGTAAAATGACTATTTATTTATTCTCTTATGTAAAAAAGGGGGAGTGCATTCTATGCATCATACATCTAAGGGCCTCCCCACATTTTCTGTTTCTGTCACAGCAGAAGTGGTCTCTTCATCGTCATCCTACAGTGAAAATAAGGAAGGATGCTTGGTCTATTGTGGTGTTGCAGGAGGATCCAACAATACAATGTGGCCATCAGCAACTGCAAGATAATTAAACCAATAAGAGAATCATGCATATTCAATACTCAATGTATATTCTTAAACAAATAAAACTAATAAAGAAGGACATTAGGAACATCTAAGAGTACTAGTAATAAGATTACAGTATACAGCATATGCAGTCAAAGCAGCATGAATACTGCACAAGTGAATCAATGACTGTAAAATGCATTCAAATTTTTATTTTTTATTTATTTAACCTTTATTTAACCAGGAAGTCCCTTGAGACCGAAATCTCTTTTCCGAGGGAGACCTGGCCAGGACGGCACACCAGTTACAATTTAAATACAAATAACAACAGTCCAAAACAAAAAAAACAAGCATCACACATAGAAGAAAACAACAGGTGACATATAGCAGTTACATTTTTGAGTTATATGGCATTTTAACATGGTCTTAAATTCATTTAATGAATGAAAATGCCTTTTTTAAAATGGTGATAGTGTTGATGATTTTCTTTATTAAAACACTGACAAAAACAGTGAAAACATCAATAAATCATAAGTATTAATATGGTACACCTACATTTTACTAAGCCACTTGTCTTGGTAGTGTTGTGAAATTATTTCTTCTAAAGTGTAGAAAACTCAGAAGAGCAGACCAGGAGACGGTGGAAGTTTTATTTTTCAAGCAGAAGTTCTTTATTGCTTGTCGCTGTAGTTCGTTCCAGCATCGTCTGACTAAGATAATTTGGTAACACTTTATTTGAAGGGGTGTGCATAAGACTGACATGACACTGTCATTAACATGACATAACACCTGTCATGAACATGAAGGGGTCTTTATGACTGTTGTCATTAAGTGTCATTCGGTAAATTATGACACTTTTAATGCAAAGTTGACATTGTTTAAAATGTCTTTGTTATGACAACTTGACATTAACAAAGACAAAAATGTCTTGATTATGACAACTTGAAATTAACAAAGACAGAAATGTCTTTGTTATGACAACTTGACATTAACCGAGAAATCATAACCTGTCAACCTGTCACAAATATGTCATAACAGGTCTAATTATCAAACTTAAAGCATTTTGCAGTGTAATAACCCTTAATGACATCTTTATAACTAGTACAATGTGTTCCACTTTACTTGAGGACAAGTAAAATATTCATGACACAGTTATAATGGTGTCATGACGGCCAAAGTTGTGACAGGTTGACAGGTTATGATTTCTTGGTTAATGTCAAGTTGTCATAATCAAGACATTTTAAACATGTCAACTTTGCATTAAAGGTGTCATAATTTACCGAATGACACTTAATGACAACAGTCATAAACATTCATAAAGACTCCTTCATGTTCATGACAGGTGTTATGTCATGTTTATGACAGTGTCATGGCAGTCTTATGCACACCCCTTCAAATAAAGTGTTACCGATAATTTTACATTCTTAGTTTATACTTTTCAAAGAGGGCGGGATTACCTAAAGGAGGAGTCATTCTGAACAATGCATGTAAATGATTCAGCTGGTTACCTGAGTTCGTCAGGATGACAGTGTCAGGCATTGACGGTGATCCAATCAGCCTGATCAGATCACTCAAACATTAACACTATCATAGAGACAAAAGGCCCTGGCTATACTCAGAGAAGTGACCAAAGGTTATTATCACAGCTGAATTGCTTGACCTAATCTTCTTTAAAACTCATCATCAGTTTATATACTATTGGATCCTAAATTAAACATTTTACAAATTTGTATTCCTTCAATTCCCCCTTTGGGAGTTCTAAATAACTCCCACACTATATACAAATTTAAAACAATTAAAAATTCATTCTTGCAACTTGTGATCGTTACAGGCACATAGTTCTGTGTTGATGTCTGCAATTGCATGCTAACACAGAAAACAAAGCATGCAATTAGAGTCCGTGAAATTCTTACGGAAGAATTATCTTTTCTGGTTGGAACTGTGATTTTCTCGTGATCAATCAAAATTCTGAACCATGAAGAATTATCTTCAGTCATCTTGGTGTAATTTTGCTGAAGAGATCAAGAATGTCTTGTTGGACCACCATGTTTGTACACAAATGAGTCATGGAATGCAGTCATCTTCGGATGTGACCTGCAAACGTTCTTTCCCGCAAACAAGGCGTTTTTGACATATTCATCAGCTCTAAGAATATGTTGTTTCTGGAGTCTGGACTTTGTGCGATCTTTATGATGTGTAGTAGTATGACAATCTTGATCATGTTGATGGATGACTGAAGGTTTCGTAGTCTCTGCGTTGTGTTTTCTTTTCTTTATCCTTTTGTGATAGTTGGCTCGGCAGTAGGTCTAGTTTGATTTCTTGAGTTTGTGGCTTCATACGCAGGTGAGGATGTCGGTGCGTATGGGTCTCGGGTCAGCCATCAAGTGTTACCTGCACAGAGGAAGAGAGAAAACAAAAGACAGGAGAGCAGTATTTGTTCAAACACTAGGGTTGTAAACTTCTTTTTTTTCGCATCTGCTATTTTTGTTCCTTCTTTCCCTATTGTCTTAATTATTTTGACACCTAAATAGAACCAGTGAGGTGAGGAATGGACTAATGGATGGGGGAAATGCCTATGAGGGAGTCTTCACCGAAGGGTTGGCCCCCGATGCCTGTTGCAATCGGTTCTTCCCCTCGGCCCCTCACTGTTCCTGTGTCCTGTCATTTCCCTGTGGGAGGGGGAGCAACTTTTACAGTGTGACACAATGAGTCCAGTTTTGTTCTTCCCTGACACAATAATGCAGCTACTTTAATTAGTATCACTTGATGTGGTCTGTGCCACTTAGGCTCTAATGGCTTGCAACATTCTAGAGATTTCTTTGACTACCTGTCCTGTGACGTGTGTAATCTTCATCTGAGTTATTTCTCCTTCATCCTCTAACGACTTCAGTCATTGTAGACATCATACATGAGAATGGGTGAGGGTACTGTGAGGGTAGTTAACCAATTTCCCCAATGGGAGGAGGTGACAAAAGTGACTTTTGCTTGGTTGATTATTGCGGTGAGGGCATTTTAAGTTTACAGCCTGACCTAAACTCATTAATGATGAAAGGCCTGTGCTGTAGCATAACATTTAAGGCTGTGAGTTTACTTAACCAGTGTCCCCCAAAGGAAAACTGAGACAGTCAGATGGACAGTCCATCAGTACAGATGGAACTGTATCAACCCCTTTTGTCCTAGTCTGAGCCTTTTGTCTTGCTCCACACACTTCAACTGCATTTACATCTTTATCTATCAAACCAGAATTTCTAGTGTTTTCTAGTCTGCAGAAAGACTGTAAATCAGGATAGCTTTCATCTGACTGTTGGTCTTCAGAGTCACATTTGGTTGAGGCCTGATTATGGCTCACCTTTGTCTTGAAACAGGACACTTGAGTGTGCAATTGTTTGTTCTGTTCATTTAACTTATCAATACACCTAGCTTGTTCTTGTGCAATGGATAAGCTATATTCTCTATGGCAACAGATTATGCCTTTCATGTTTTTCTTTCTGATACATGCACCTAACACCTTCTTGCATTCTTCAATAGACCAAACTTTTTCTGGGTCAATATCAAATTTCTTTGTCAAATCCAATCTAACTGACTCAGTCACTATGGAGTCCATTTTCTCTCCTAACAATGACTTGAACTCACTGTCTGTTCATAAAGGGCTTGCTAATCCACGTTTCTCAGTAGTTGGAATCAGTCTAGCATTCTTCCTAACCATTTTGTGGATTTCTTTGTTACCACACAATCAAAAAATAAACTTCTCTGATCAACAGAGGGTATACTTGTTAACACAGATCAAATATTGTTAACCTTCCAAATTACTAGCACTTTACGCTAAACATTTTGTGGATTTCTTTATCTTCACACAAACAAATCACAAAATAACTTCTCTGATCAAAAGAGGCTACACTCGTTAACACAGATCAACTATTATTAATCTTCATTGTTACCAACACATCACACTTAACTTCCCTGCCTGAAACAGAGGATTGTAACGAATTACACAATAATAATATACATAAAATGTATTTAAAGGGGGCCGGAAGGCCAATTTAGCTCAAAAGGAATGATTCATCGATTTGCAATGAATCTTGACCGAATCACTATGGAACCGAGCAAATGACTCGTTTAGAGTTCATTTGAACCGGCCGTAACTATAACCTTGGCAACAGATATAAATATCCAATCTATAGATAAACACTATGTATTAGCAAGGTAACTTTAGATCGACAGTACAAGACATTAAATGTGCAAGCACAACACAAGGCAAATATCTTTTCAAATATATGGACGACTTTATTAACTGTTCTAAACACATAAAACTAAGGTCTAAACACAATCACACACACACGTTCATACAAGGAAGAGAGAGAAAGAGTGAGTTCTCAGAGTGAGATGCACTTTGTAAGACATGACCTGAACGAACCACCAAGCATTAATTCAAACCTTCGTTTCTTAGACATGTTATTCAATTTTCATTAAAGCACCAGTTCAGTTAGAGTCTGAAGTACTTGCTTGTCTTTGCGTTGCTTAGGGAATTCCCTTTTTGCGGTGCTTCGTCAAAGGGGTTTCCTGGCCGGGTCCGTGTGGCTGGTTGTCTTTGAAGTGCCTGGATGGAAGTTTCTGAACTGCCGGTCACGTGTGATTGGCAGGCGAATGAGTCTTTACAAGTTCGAAGCTCGTTGCAGGAGAGACGTTTAAACGAACTTTGCAGCAAACTTAACTTTGAACCGAGACTTTTACGAAAAAGAAAATAAAGGAAGAAATGAAAGTAAGACGAGTTAGATGGCTTGAATGAGCTGTTTTAACCCCGATCTTGATGAGTTATTTGTCTGCTGGTCTAATTTGGTCTGGTCGATGTAGAAGCGTGCGAACACGCTCTTTGTTGTTTTCAGAGAGAAGCACGAACAGGAACACTCTCTTGCTGTTGCTAGAGAGAGGCGCCAACTTAATTCAACACCGAACCGAACTCAAAACCGAACTGCTCTAACTCCTTTGTTTGGGTCTTTAACTTAAAAGTTAGTCCAACCTCTTTTGGAGAATTCTGACCAATGAGACAATGGCATCATTTTAGGAGGTGGATCTAGTTCCTACTTATTGTTATCTGGGATCTGCTTGGGTTCCAGCACTTAGCAGAGAACAAGAGACCACAGTTTAAACATTATAGATTATTATAATCATACAAAACATTTTACACAGATTTCAATCAAGCCATCAAGCAAAATACAAACATGAATTGTAGGAACAACAAGAATTATGATGTTTGATTATAAGTCCACTGAGCATTGTTCTGTGTGAGTTTTAATGGGTTTGATATGTAAAGTCTGTGTAAGTCTCTCACGTTCCATGAAAGCGTGGTCTGTTTAACATCTCTGTCCTGCTCAGCAGTGGTGATGCAGAGGGAGGTCAAAGGTGGTCAGGCCCCTTGGTGGTCAGGCCTCGTTTCACCATTTCTGAGCAGAATTGTCTTGCTTAAGGATGAAGCATTGACAACGTGCTTCCTGTTTAGGCTTATCTCTGGGCCTGCGGGGCCATAAAAGTCTTCTCTGGGGGTTTTCTAGACAATTTGGAGCCGTCTTGTGACTTTGGAATGTGGTGTTCAGATCCGGAATGCTGAATCACATTTGAATGAATCCCATGAGAGATTAATTTGATTAATTTGTGTTTGGTTCATTCTTAAAGTCTCTACAAGATGAAACACAAAATATTAGCACGTAATGCCAACCTTCTCTGTGAACCGAGGATAAAACAAAATAATTAGCAACTGATGCTAAAACTTCCCTGCCTGAACAGAGGATGAAACATTTCCCTGGCAAAGCAGAGGCTCACAAAAATTAACACGTAATGTTAAAACTTCCCTGCCTGAACAGAGGATACACTTTCATCTCTAAAAGTAATCTTTTAAAGGGTAACTTTAGTTAACCAAACTCTACAGCAGTCTGTTAACTTCTCTGAACGACGCAGAGATTTGTACTGGTCTTCAGCGGTTCTTTGAATAGAGTGAAACTCACCAAATCGTTGTTTATACGGAAAGGATTCCGTCTGGAACTCAGTCAAAAAAAGTTTGTTCTTTGATTAGCTTTGAAGTTTCAGGATTCAGTTCTGGAACTCAGTCTTTGTTGAGTGGAGATTTCAGTTTTGGAACTCAGTTCGCTTTCTTGAGATCTTTGTTGCTTGAAGTTTCAAGATTCAGTTTGGAATTCAGTCAGAAGTTCATTTTTTGTTGAGATTCTTTGTTGAGCTTGAAGTTTCAAGATTCAGTTCTGGATTCAGTTGAGCATTCTCTATCCGGGTCACGGCACCATCTGTTGTGAAATTATTTCTTCTAAAGTGTAGAAAACTCAGAAGAGCAGACCAGGAGACGGTGGAAGTTTTATTTTTCAAGCAGAAGTTCTTCGCTGTAGGTCGTTCCAGCATCGTCTGACTAAGGTAATTTTACATTCTTAGTTTATACTTTTCAAAGAGGGCGGGATTACCTAAAGGAGGAGTCATTCTGAACAATGCATGTAAATGATTCAGCTGGTTACCTGAGTTCGTCAGGATGACAGTGTCAGGCATTGATGGTGATCCAATCAGCATGATCAGACTCAAACATTAACACTATCATAGAGACAAAAGGCCCTGGCTATACTCAGAGAAGTGACCAAAGGTTATTATCACAGCTGAATTGCTTGACCTAATCTTCTTTAAAACTCATCATCAGTTTATATACTATTGGATACTAAATTAAACATTTTACAAATTTGTATTCCTTCAGTAGCTGAGTCTGACGAACTGCCCCCTGGAATCCCATCGACCACAGGTTGCCCTTTATTAAGGGACAGTGCCAGCTTCTCAGCTGCGGTGAGGGTTAGTAGTTTATTAAGGGACAGTGCCAGCTCCTCAGCTGGGGTTAGGGTTAGTAGTTTATTAAGGGGCAGTGCCAGCTCCTCAGCTGGGGTGAGGGTTAGTAGTTTATTAAGGGACAGTGCCAGCTCCTCAGCTGGGATTAGGGTTAGTAGTTTATTAAGGGACAGTGCCAGCTCCTCAGCTGGGGTTAGTGTTAGTAGTTTATTAAGGGACAGTGCCAGCTCCTCAGCTGGGGTGAGGGTTAGTAGTTTATTAAGGGACAGTGCCAGCTCCTCAGCTGGGGTTAGGGTTGGTAGTTTATTAAGGGACAGTGCCAGCTCCTCAGCTGGGGTTAGTGTTAGTAGTTTATTAAGGGACAGTGCCAGCTCCTCAGCTGGGGTTAGTGTTAGTAGTTTATTAAGGGACAGTGCCAGCTCCTTAGCTGGGGTTAGGGTTAGTAGTTTATTAAGGGACAGTGCCAGTTCCTCAGCAGCTGGGGTTAGGGTCAGTAGTTTATTAAGGGACAGTGCCAGCTCCTCAGCTGGGGTTAGTGTTAGTAGTTTATTAAGGGACAGTGCCAGCTCCTCAGCTGGGGTTAGGGTTAGTAGTTTATTAAGGGACAGTGCCAGCTCCTCAGCTGGGGTGAGGGTTAGTAGTTTATTAAGGGACAGTGCCAGCTCCTCAGCTGGGGTTAGGGTTTGTAGTTTATTAAGGGACAGTGCCAGCTCCTCAGCTGGGGTTAGGGTTAGTAGTTTATTAAGGGACAGTGCCAGCTCCTCAGCTAGGTTTAGGGTTAGTAGTTTATTAAGGGACAGTGCCAGCTCCTCAGCTGGGGTTAGGGTTAGTAGTTTATTAAGGGACAGTGCCAGCTCCTCAGCTAGGTTTAGGGTTAGTAGTTTATTAAGGGACAGTGCCAGCTCCTCAGCTGGGGTGAGGGTTAGTAGTTTATTAAGGGACAGTGCCAGCTCCTCAGCTAGGGTTAGGGTTAGTAGTTTATTAAGGGACAGTGCCAGCTCCTCAGCTAGGGTTAGGGTTAGTAGTTTATTAAGGGACAGTGCCAGCTCCTCAGCTGGGGTGAGGGTTAGTAGTTTATTAAGGGACAGTGCCAGCTCCTCAGCTGGGGTGAGGGTTAGTAGTTTATTAAGGGACAGTGCCAGCTCCTCAGCTGGGGTTAGTGTTAGTAGTTTATTAAGGGACAGTGCCAGCTCCTCAGCTGGGGTTAGGGTTAGTAGTTTATTAAGGGACAGTGCCAGCTCCTCAGCTGGGGTGAGGGTTAGTAGTTTATTAAGGGACAGTGCCAGCTCCTCAGCTAGGTTTAGGGTTAGTAGTTTATTAAGGGACAGTGCCAGCTCCTCAGCTGGGGTTAGTGTTAGTAGTTTATTAAGGGACAGTGCCAGCTCCTCAGCTGGGGTGAGGGTTAGTAGTTTATTAAGGGACAGTGCCAGCTCCTCAGCTGGGGTTAGGGTTTGTAGTTTATTAAGGGACAGTGCCAGCTCCTCAGCTGGGGTTAGGGTTAGTAGTTTATTAAGGGACAGTGCCAGCTCCTCAGCTAGGTTTAGGGTTAGTAGTTTATTAAGGGACAGTGCCAGCTCCTCAGCTGGGGTGAGGGTTAGTAGTTTATTAAGGACAGTGCCAGCTCCTCAGCTAGGGTTAGGGTTAGTAGTTTATTAAGGGACAGTGCCAGCTCCTCAGCTAGGGTTAGGGTTAGTAGTTTATTAAGGGACAGTGCCAGCTCCTCAGCTGGGGTGAGGGTTACTAGTTTATTAAGGGACAGCGCCAGCTCCTCAGCTGGGTGAGGGTTAGTAGTTTATTAAGGGACAGCGCCAGCTCCTCAGCTGGGGTTAGGGTTAGTAGTTTATTAAGGGACAGTGCCAGCTCCTCAGCTGGGGTTAGGGTTAGTAGTTTATTAAGGGACAGCGCCAGCTCCTCAGCTGGGGTGAGGGTTAGTAGTTTATTAAGGGACAGCGCCAGCTCCTCAGCTGGGGTGAGGGTTAGTAGTTTATTAAGGGACAGTGCCAGCTCCTCAGCTGGGGTGAGGGGAGGTGGAGGTGGACCCCCACCTGTTTTACGGGCCTCAGCCTTCTTTCTATTGGCTACATAAAAACTAAATTACATTAAATACTAAATTGCATGGCGTCAGTAACAAGTTTAGTAAGTTTAGAAACTATTACCTTGCTGGAGAATGTTTTTGTATTTCATTTTGACTTGACTCACACTTCTTCTGGCTCTAGAAGGATTACACCTTATAAGAAGAAGAAGCTAACATATAACTAGCCAATTGTGTGCATTACTACTGAAATATTAAGAAATGTATGGAGGCCAACAAGTAAATAAGCTACTTGTCTATTTTTACATGCCCCAAAGAATTTTTGCCTAATGAAAGGGGAAAATAGCCCATTTATAATTTTCTAAACTCATGCATTTACTCTGTCCGTTATTTTTTGCCAAGCCAACTCTCTTTCTTTTGCTGATGCAGCAGTATTGCTTTTTATAGTTATAACGGGCTTATAGTCTTCATAAGCAAGCATTAAAACCTCTAACTCAGTTTCACCGAAGTATGTAGCTCACTTTTTTTCTCCCTTGGTTTCTATGGTGACTCCTGAACTCGGCGATCCATTGAAAATGTCTTTATGTACTCGCCGTGCACGCGCATTAACTCTAGGTTACCAATAGGAGGTTGATTAAACTAACTCTGTTTTGGAACAGAGTAAGCAAGTTTAGGGTTAATCAACCAAGAGTTCAAGGTTTATCTGACGGTAATTTAACCTTGCTTTCTGGAATACACCCCAGCAGTCAAAGCTGAAGTTCAGTGAGTTGACTGTTTAGAGAGTTTACTGAGTTTACTGAGAGTTTACTGAAGTCAGGATAGAAATGAGTGAGAGGATCGAGCCTCGGACTATCGGAGGATACAGAAACACTATATAATCAGTTCAGGTTCTGAATAACAGTACAGATCATTCTAGAAACGTAAGAAACGTCGGTGAGGGTGGCAGTCAAACTTTAATTGGGGCCGCTGTTAAAAATCCTAGAGATTATTCCTTTAACAATAATAATGATATAAACAACCTCTTCAAGCATAATTACATAAAACACAGGCGATATATTTCCCCTTCAAGACCTTTCAATCTGACGATTCTCTTTCTACAAAATATAACTCTTGATTACTGCACTTCTACCATACATACAGCACTGTCACGGATACACAATCGTCAGCACCAGACCTCCACACTCGCCCACTCGTTCCGCATCCCCTGAATACTAATCACCTGCACTTGTCTTCATCACCTGCCGCAATCTGCACTCACTCACCCACACCTTAAATATACCACCAGTTCCCTCAGTTCACTGTCTGGTCTCATCGATACGCCATCGACTTCCTGACTCTCTTAGTTAAAGACGAATACCAAGTCTACAATCATCCTTACCTGCTTCGTGTACCTACCTGCTCTCCTGAGTTTCCCGATCTGCTATTCCGGTCCATCTGCCTTCAAACCAGTCTGCCATCTTCTGCTCAGTTCACCGCCATTCATCCTGTAACAGATAAGAGACCCGGTCTTATTCATTCATCCAGTTCCACATCCATTTATTCCTGCATCTCTTCAACTTACCTGCAGTGACTGTTCCTGAGTGCAATTAATAAAATCCTGTTAAACTTTACCTGTTTGTGTCCTTCTGATCTGTGACAAAAGACCAGACCTACATGCACGAACCAACAAATCACGGTGAAGAGGAAGCTTCACCCCCGGTCACTGAAGTCTTGCAAGACATTTAGCGCACTATTCCACCACCCGCCATCAGTCCTTCTACCAGGGTTTCCGTTGTCCGGTAATTACCGGACATTGGCCGGGAAAAAAATTAAATGTCCGACAAAATTAAATCTCTCCGGTCAAATTGTCCGATTAAAATTGCCTAATAATCCCGCCCCTCTAACATAATCTGAATTTGAGAATAAGCCTAAAATGTATACAGCAAAAATACACCGACCTTTGTCTATGTTATAAGGAACGGGCTGTACCGTTTGAAAGTTATTAAACAACATTCGCATGCTGCATTTCAAATAAAGCGCACGTCTAAAACGGCTGTAATATAGACTTAAACAACGAACGATTGAGTGAGACGTTTCAAATATGGCCAGGCCCAGGCAGACTAGCCTTAAAAGCTATTTTCAGAGGCCAGCCGTGACGGACGATGGTGAATCAGGAACATCTCATTATATAGATCGATGTATATAGCTTAAGAGTGCTCTCAATTCCTTGCGCGTTTCCCAAAAATGCACTTAACATCAACGCGCGAGAACGCGTTCTGTGCTACTTAAGCGTCGCTGTCCATTCGCGAAGTGCTGAAAAATAACCTTATATGGAATCGTATTGTGAACGTTTAACATAAAAATCGTCATTTGTTGTAGAAATCAAGACAAGTCTATATAAAGCACCTATAGGCTACTACAGGCGGAGGCAGTGACAAAATGGCTGAAAAAAAACCCCAACAAAAATAAACGAGAAGATACCTTTCAAAAAGATAAAATTAATATTAAATGTTTAATAAAGGGGCAAAAAGTCATAAACAATTTTTTTTTTTTTGCGCAGCTTTTGTGCAGCCTACAGTTCAAATTCAAATTTTGGTGTTCATAAAAATACAACAACTGTTCATTTTGGTAGTCAGACTCCTTTTGACTCCTTTTACCTAAAGGAGGAGTCATTCTGAACAATGCATGTAAATGATTCAGCTGGTTACCTGAGTTCGTCAGGATGACAGTGTCAGGCATTGATGGTGATCCAATCAGCCTGATCAGATCACTCAAACATTAACACTATCATAGAGACAAAAGGCCCTGGCTATACTCAGAGAAGAGACCAAAGGTTATTATCACAGCTGAATTGCTTTACCTAATCTTCTTTAAAACTCATCATCAGTTTATATACTATTGGATACTAAATTAAACATTTTACAAATTTGTATTCCTTCAGTAGCTGAGTCTGACGAACTGCCCCCTGGAATCCCATCGACCACAGGTCACCCTTCATTAAGGAACTTTAACGGCGGAACAGAATTATTACACTTATGACTATTTGAATTATGATCTTCTGGCTATTAAACTCGCCCTAGAAAAATGGAGACACTGGGTAGAGGGAGCAAAACACCCCTTTAATGTCATCAATGATCACCACAACCTGGAATACCTCCGAGATGACAAATGACTCAACACCCATCAAGCCCACTAGTCACTCTTCTTCACCCTGTTCAACTTCAAAGTAACTTATCACCCTGGAGACAAAAAATAACAAAGCTGATTCCCTTTCCCGTCTGTACCAACCTGACACCATCATCTCCAATCCAGAATCCATCCTCCCTCCAGCCTTGATTGTCAGCCCAATCCAGTGGAGTCTGGACGACCATATTACTGATGCCACCCGGTCAGAACCTGCTCCGCCAGGAGGTCCTGGACCTATGTTCCATCACGTTTACGTCTGTCCATCTTTTAGTTGATCCTGGTAAGCGCTCATTGTCACAGTTGTAAGCACAACAGCGTTCTTCTTCCACGAGGGGTTTTGGTGTCACAGCATTTGTTTCCAGACGGACTGATAAAGAACACGACACGCACGTCTCCCGAACATTCTGTAGAATTCAACCAATCAGATCGCGACTTTGAAAATCCTGAAGTGTTTCCAGAAATGTGTGACATATGCATCAGTCCCCTGTTCCCTGGATGCATGTGTGTCCACAAATGTGCTCAGTTTTTCTTCAGAGAAGATCGCAGTTCAAACACTACATAAAAATATAAGAGGGAAAGAGAGAGAGGAGAAATTTACACAAGCATAAATTGTTTTTAATCTCCATCATACTATAAATCAGAATATATATTTGTAAGTGTCATGGCACCTCCTCTGCCTTGCAGCGGTGGTTCCTCCTGCAGACATTGGAGGGTCGTTAGTGATTGGAGCCACCTCAATCCAATCCAATCCACTTTATTTATATAGCACAATTTAAACAAACACAAGGTTTCCAAAGTGCTGCATACCACAACAATAAAAAAGAACACAATAGGATAAAATAAAATACGATAAACACAATAAGATAAAAGTTATAAAACTGGGTTTTGGGTATTTACACCTGGGCTCAGGGTTTTTAAACTGCTTCACTAACCCCTTTCATCTCTCTCTCTGCTCCTCCAGGTTGTGATCCTGCTTTGTTTGTTCCTTTGAAGTTTTACTTAGTTTCCACTCAGTCATGTTCTCACACACACAGATTCACGTATCCCTGCACTTTACATACACCTTACATTATGACATTTTCACACCTCATTCCTTTTTCTTTGTTTAAAGTTAATAGTTTTTGGTTTACAATAAAGAACCTTTTTGATTGGCCTATACCTGTTGTTTGTGTCCCCTCATTTTTTCCACAGGCTTTGAGCCGACCAGTGGCAAGGGGGGCGCCAGTTTCTGGTTGTCTTTTCCACTCTGGTTTTGTGTGCATAAAACCCCACCACATGTGACTGCACGAAGACATGGGGCCATTTAGTTAGTTGTTTTTGAGGATAGTGGGGGTGTGGCTCCTGTCCTTAAACCCAGACTGGTAGCAGGTGAGTGTTGTGTAACATAATTTTTTAGGGCATTTGTAATAGTTGTATTGGTTGAGGAAAATGTCTTCCACCTTGAGAAGTTTTCTTCAGGTTCCTTCAGAGTTAGCCTTAGAGTTGTGTACTAAGAAGCAGTTAATTGAAATAGTTGAACATTATCAGATTGAGGTTGTTGATAAAAAACTTAAAGAGACTGTGAAAGCTGCATTAAAGCAAGGTCTTAGGGAAGTTGGTGTTCTTGGTGGTCAGTCAGGTAGTAGTGAGGGTGCAAGTTTTCAGTCTAGCCCTTCATTAACTTTTGAGAAGCAGAGGGAGCTGTTGCAAATGCAGTTAGAGATAGCACGATTGCGAAATGCCAATAGACCAGAAGAAGGACCACCACAGTTTGATGTTTCACAGAATCTTCGTTTGTTGCCTAAATTTGATGAGTCAGAACAAGATAAATACTTTACTTTATTTGAGCGTATTGTGGGAGCTAGAGCTTGGTCAGATTTGGATAGGACTATGTTGTTGCAATGTGTACTTACTGGTAAAGCACGTGAGGCTTTTTCAGCACTAAGTGTAGCTGACAGTAAAGTTTATGATAAAGTGAAATCATCAGTTCTGAAGGTCTACGAGCTTGTGCCGGTGGCATATTGTCAACGATTTCGTTAAAGGAAAAAGCTAGATTCACAAACATATTCTGAGTTTGTTCGTGATTTGACTTCTAAAGTTAGCACTTTTGAGGGTCTGTCTAACTTGATTTTGTTAGAACAGTTCAAAAATTCTGTGTCTGACCAGGTTGCTACATACATTAATGAACGTAAAGTTAAGTCTCCAATTGATGCTGCAGTCCTTGCAGATGAGTACAGGCTAACACATAAAAGCCATTTTGAGTCAAACAGTGACATGCACCATACAAATAATTTTCCTCCTAGGAATAGTAGGTCACCTTTTTCTGGAGATTCTTTCCAAAGGCCTCAGCAGAAATTTGGTTCTGGGGGACCTAACGCAACAGTTAATGCTAATACCTGTCGCTACTGTTTAGTTGAAGGACATTGGAAGAAAGATTGTCCTCTACTTAAATAAAAAAAAGTCAGGTTACTTTAAAACTGCTATGATGGCAGCTCCTGTTACAGCCTCTCACCATCAAGACGAGCATTTTCAGCCACTAGTTGAGTTTGGTTCTCAGTCTTCCAACTGTGATTTTTCAGCCTTTATTTCAGATCGTGTAGTGTCCCTGGTAGATGGCAACCAAAATGTTCCAATTAAGATCTAAAGAGACACTGGAGCTTTAGATTATTTTATTGTGCAATCTGTTCTGCCGTTCTCTAAGGAGTCTGATACTGGCAGTTGTGTAATGGTATGTGGCATGGGTTTAGTTCCATTCTCTTCTTCTTTACATGAAGTTACCCTAAAATGTGGTCTGGTAGAGGGTCATGTAGCTGTTGGGGTTAGACCTCAGTTGCCAGTAGAGGGAGTCCACATGATTTTGGGGAATGACTTAGCAGGTAGTAAGGTGTGGGCAGATGGCAACCTAAACATCTTTAACCCTTTAGGCGCCAGAGTGTTTTTCCTAAAACGTTTGATTTTAACATCTTAATTTCAAAAGGCTATATCTTAAATGTGATCAAAGATAGAGACTTTCTGTAAATTAGAGAAATATTAAGGATGATCCAAAGTTTATGTAGGGATTACAATTTCCCATCTAATTTCCATATTATGATGTCATATGGTGGCGGCCACCTTGGATTATAGAATTTTCAAGAAAAGTCACATGTTTAAATGATAAAATGCAGAACTTCTTTCCCCCCAAAATGTCCCTCACCTTCTGTATGCTATATTGCACAATACTGAATGCTCAGGTAAATAGTAAGCAGTGTACAAACTGTGTAAATCATTACTAATAAATGGTAGAAACAAACCATATGCATGTAGCGGTTGGCTTTTTGCTGTAGAGATTTTCCATTTACTACATACAGTAGGCACTCTGATTCCATGTATGGGGCACATATATATATTATTCATATGATTGCGATAGACTATGCATAACAGCCCCTCTGCCCCGTGTCACACCGCCTCTGCTCCTGCTACGAGCAGCGCGGCCAGATCTGCCTTGCACGCGCGCAGAGTGTGCACAGCTCGGACTACTGTCATTGTCATTGCGACTCCACACCCTGCCTCCACGTTGCCCCCTAACTGTCCTATGAATACTTCGACCTCATCTAACATACCCAGTGGCATTAGACAAAGTCTCCACCACAATACTGTTGCCGCGATTGCAGAGAGGCACACGGTCAGAAGACAAATCTACGTGGCTAGCGCGGTAAAAATCTCCCGCCTCGTTCCCCACAACACTAACACGCCTGCTAACTTCGCGATGAAAACTCTGACCATGGGAAACATTGTCCCCACTTCTGACATTGGGCAAAGGACCATCTACATTTGGGCAAAGGAATCACCGTTTGTGCTTTGTGTAGGGCTATACTTTCACTTCAGAATCACGTCATCTTCTGAAGGCAGATAATCCCCTTCAGATTTAGGGTCCGCGATAAGACCCAACACTTCATTGCGGGTAAGCTTTATTGATGCCATTAGATAATAATAATAATAATAATAGTGACTGATAATCTAATGTAAATACGTTGACAATATTGCTCTGATAAAATGGCTCACTCGCACACTAGCTCCGCTTTTGTTCACACTGATTCAATGTGCTCTAGCTCGAAGATTTTGTATAGAAGCATGACGTTTTTTTGAGTCGGGGATGAAGTATGACATGTCTGCCATCTAGTGGAGGGGAGGTCGAACAAAATTTGACACCCTATTTGACAAAATCGGCCGTTTTATTCAGTACCGCATCTTGTCGAGTAAACTCGACCGTGGTGCCTTAAGGGTTAAGAAGCAACCTTCAGCGCCACCTGCAAGTGTATCTCCAGACTGCAGCAGTCTGCTCCTGTCTCCTGAGGTATTTCCAGTTTGTGCTATTACCTGCTCTGCCTCTCGTAAGGAAGTTGGGAGTAAGCCAGAAAGTCTTGAGTTGCCTGTTAAACTTCAGATAGAACAATTGACTAGTTCTAGAGATTCATTGATGGCTGAGCAAAAGGCCAAAACTACTTTGGCCAATCTCTTTGATAAAGTCGTTCCTGACTCAGTGCTGAGAAATAGTGCTCAGAGTTATTTTCTTCTTGATGGACTGTTGGTCAGGAAATGGGTTCCACACTGTGATCGGGGTCTAGGAGAACCAGTTTTTCAAATAGTTGTACCTACTACTTTGCGAAATAAAGTGTTATAATAAAGTGCCTATCAAACAGAGATTTTATCGTGTATCTGAGTAAAAGAGACTGCAATTGGAAACAGAGGTGCAGTATATAGTGGACAATGGTATTGCTGAGCCATGTTGTTCAAATTGGGCTTCACCCTGCCTTCTGGTTAAAAAGTCTGATTCCACTTTCAGACCCTGCACTGATTATAGAGAAGCAAACAATGTTACTAAAGCAGACCTTTACCTTCTTCCTAGCATGGAGGACTGTATTGATCATGTTGGGTCAGCAAAGTATGTTAGCAAATTTGATCTTTTAAAGGGATATTGGCAAGTACCCCTTACCAAAAGAGCTTGTTAGATTGCTGCCTTTATAACTCCATCTGGTTTGTTCTCTTATACAGTGATGCCTTTCGGCTTGTGGAATGCTCCAGCCACCTTCCAGAGACTGATGAATCGGGTGGTCTCAAGTCTGGAAGGGTGTGCCTTGTATTTGGACGATGTGGTCATCTACTCAGACTCCTGGGAGGAGCATGTCCGGAGAGAGCAATCCCTGTTTGGAAGATTGGTGTGGGCCAGGTTGACTATCAATTTGGCAACTTGTGAGTTTGCCAAAGCTACAGTCACATACCTAGGCAAGGTTGTTGGTCAGGGTTTTGTTTGTTCCGTGGAAGCCAAGGTTCAGGCTGTGAAGCAGTTCCCACAGCCCTCCACAAAGAAAGAACTGATGCACTTCCTTGGAATGGCGGGGTACTACCGTGTTTTCTGTAAAAACTTTTCGGTAGTAGTGTCCCCACTGACTAATCTGTTGAAGGCCAAGGCTGAATTTATCTGGTCCACCCAATGTCAAGAGGCATTTGATGCAGTTGTGTGTTTGGCACCCATGTTGGCAGCACCAAATTTTGGGAAACCTTTCAAATTGCAGGTAGACGCCAGTCAAATTGGTGCTGGGCTGTCCTTTTCCAGGAAAATGATGACAATGTTGAGTGTCCAGTCAGTTTTCCTCTTCCGGAAATTTAATAAGTATCAGCAAAACTATTCTGTAATTGAAAAGGAGGATTTAGGACTCATTTGGGCTCTACAGCACTTTGAAGTCTATGTTGGTTCTGGGTTGACCCCCTTCTGTTCACTGACCACAACCCACTAATTTTTCTGAAGTCCCTGCAAAATCCCAACCAGCACCTGATTCGTTGGGCTTTGTTCTTGCAACTATTAAACCTTGATATTAGATACATTAGTGGTAAAAATAATAACATTGCTGATGCTCTGTCCCGTGCTCCGTTACCCTAGTCTGTATCTTCTCTCTGCTGACCCCTGCTAGCTGTCGGCGCCTCTTTTCTATTAAATTGCTCCCCAGGTACCAGGGCTGCAGAGTTGGAGGGACGGACAGTCAGTCAGGGGACGCGGGGTGACTGCTAGGAACCGGGTAAATATATTTGTTTTTGGGGTACTTTGGATTGTTTTAAATATGTTGGGCCAAATTTTGGGTTGAGGGTGGGACCCTCATTTTAAAGAGGGGGGTGTCATGGCCTCTCCTCTGCCTTGAGGCGTGGTTCCTCCTGCAGACATTGGAGGGTCGTTAGTGATTGGAGCCACCTCAATCCAATCCAATCCACTTTATTTATATAGCACAATTTAAACAAAAACAGTGGATACTTTACAGAATACTTGACCCACAACCATGAACCCAGCAGTTTCCCTCCGGGATCTACGTCAAGGTGACCAGGCCATCGAAGATTATGTTCAGGATTTTTGTGAACTGTGCTGCCAGGTAAAAATTAATGATGTGGCTCTAAAGGACATTTTTCGCTTTGGTTTAAGGGAACCTTTGCACTCTAGACTGCCTGGGGGGGAAATTCATTTCTCCCTTGAGCAGTACATATACTATGCCCTTTTGATGTGATGTGGCTCAACAGCTACTGTCGATTTTGCTGATGAGGATGCCTGCCAAGCCTGAGCCACTTCACATCATGCCTGCCAAGGCTGAGAATCTTCACGTCATGGCTGACGAGCCTGAGCTTCACGTCATGCCTGAGCTCCTTCACATCATGCCTGCCGAGCCTGCGCTTCACGTCAGTCCTGCCGATCCACAGTGTCTGTCCCTGAGCCGGTGTCTGTTCCTGAGCCGGGGTCTGTCTCGGACATAGCTGCCCCCAAGACCGCCGCCATGGCCGCCTGAACTGTCCACCCAGGCTCTCTGCACTGCCGGCGCCGCTCTCGCCATGCCACGACCCAGGTCCGTCCACTTCATGCCATGACCCAGGTCCGCCCATGCCATGCCACGACCCAGGTCCGTCCACGCCATGCCACGACCCAGGTCCGTCCACCTGCACGGGCCTGGCCCACCATCCCTCCCCCAAGACCGCCTCTGCTCCACCACCCTCCTTGAACATTGTTTTGTTTGGGTGTCTGGAGTTACCCTTGGGGGGGGGGGGGGGGGGGACATGTCATGTTTCCTTGCTTGTCATGTGATCTTGCCATGTGTCTTGTCATTGGATAATCGTTCATTGGATAATCTGCTCATTGTTCACTTGTGTCCCTTGTCTTGTCATTAGTCTTGTATATTTAAGCCTTTATATTTGCCATGATAACGAAGTGATATGTTATAAATGTTTTATTTTCAACAGTATGTTTATATGTTTATATATATATATATATATATATATATATATATATATATATATATATATATATATATATATATATATATAATATATATATATATATGTAATTTTTTTTTTTACAACATTTACCATTATCTCCCACTGAACTGACTGGAACTGGATTCTGTTCACTCAAAGTCACTAATGGAACTTCGGTTCAACTAGCTAATTTAAATAACGGTCGCGTTATAAAAATAACACATGAAGAGTGTAAGCACATCAATCTACTCATATTGGCCCTCATTTATCAAAAGTGCGTACACCAAATTTCCAGCGTACACCTGGCGTACACCCAAAACCACGGTGACTTTGAGATTTATCAATATGGACGTTGGTGTACGGCACGCTCAAATCCTACGCCAGCTCAGGAGGTGGTGTACGCACGTTTTGAGTTAGTGCGGAAATGCGCAGAAAAACAATTCCTAACACCACAAAACGCACTGACAAACTAAAAGATATGATATATTATGACCCACTGTAAAAAACAACAACAACAAAGTAATTATAAACTTTCAGTGTTTATTTTTGTGCAACATGGACTTCAATGTTTAATTTGTGTGATTTTACCAAAGCATTTGATTTGTAGGCATATGCATTCCCTCAGTTGCGAGGCCTGTGCGCTTTACCTGACGTTTCAGGGTTAGCTGGTGCGCACGGACTGGGTTCAGTAATGGGTTAGGTGGTGCGCACGGACTGGGTTCAGTAATGGGTTAGGTGGTGCGCACGGACTGGGTTCAGTAATGGGTTAGGTGGTTAGCACAGACTGGGTTCAATAATGGGTTAGGTGGTGCGCACGGACTGGGTTCAGTAATGGGTTAGGTGGTGCGCACAGACTGGGTTCAGTAATGGGTTAGGTGGTGCGCACGGACTGGGTTCAGTAATGGGTTAGGTGGTGCGCACGGACTGGGTTCAGTAATGGGTTAGGTGTTGCGCACAGACTGGGTTCAGTAATGGGTTAGGTGGTGCGCACAGACTGGGTTCAGTAATGGGTTAGGTGATACGCACGGACTGGGTTCAGTAATGGGTTAGGTGGTGCGCACGGACTGGGTTCATTAATGGGTTTTGGTGGTGCGCACGGACTGGGTTCAGTGATGGGTTAGGTGGTGCGCACGGACTGGGTTCAGTAATGGGTTAGGTGGTGCGCACGGACTGGGTTCAGTAATGGGTTAGGTGGTGCGCACGGACTGGGTTCAGTAATGGGTTAGGTGGTGCGCACGGACTGGGTTCAGTAATGGGTTAGGTGGTGCGCACGGACTGGGTTCAGTAATGGGTTAGGTGGTGCGCACAGACTGGGTTCAGTAATGGGTTAGGTGATGCGCACGGACTGGGTTCAGTAATGGGTTAGGTGGTGCGCACGGACTGGGTTCAGTAATGGGTTAGGTGGTGCGCACGGACTGGGTTCAGTAATGGGTTAGGGGGTGCGCACGGACTGGGTTCAGTAATGGGTTAGGTGGTGCGCACGGACTGGGTTCAGTAATGGGTTAGGTGGTGCGCACAGACTGGGTTCAGTAATGGGTTAGGTGGTGCGCACGACTGGGTTCAGTAATGGGTTAGGTGGTAGCGCACGGACTGGGTTTCAGTAATGGGTTAGTGGTGCGCACGGACTGGGTTCAGTAATGGGTTATGGTGGTGCGCACGGACTGGGTTCAGTAATGGGTTAGGTGGTGCGCACGGACTGGGTTCAGTAATGGGTTAGGTGTTGCGCACGGACTGGGTTCAGTAATGGGTTAGGTGGTGCGCACGACTGGGTTCAGTAATGGGTTAGGTGTGCGCACGGACTGGGTTCAGTAATGGGTATATGGTTGGTGCGCACGGACTGGGTTCAGTAATGGGTTAGGTGGTGCGCAACGGATAGGGTTTCAGTAATGGGTTAGGTGTGCGCACGGACTGGGTTCAGTAATGGGTTAGGTGGTGCGCACGACTGGTTCATAATGGGTTAGGTGTGCGCAGTACTGGTTCAGTATGGGTTAGGTGGTGCGCACAGACTGGGTTCAGTAATGGTTAGTGATGCACGGACTGGTTCAGTAATGGTTAGGTGGTGCGCACGGACTGGGTTCAGTAATGGTTAGGTGGTGCGCACGGACTGTTCATAATGGTTAGGTGGTGCGCACGGACTGGGTTCAGTAATGGGTTAGGTGATGCGCACGGACGGGTTCAGTAATGGGTTAGGTGATGCGCACGGAACTGGGTTCAGTAATGGTAGTGTTGCGCACAGACTGGGTTCAGTAATGGGTTAGGTGGTGCGCACAGACTGGGTTCAGTAATGGGTTAGGTGATACGCACGGACTGGGTTCAGTAATGGGTTGGGTGGTGCGCACAGACTGGGTTCAGTAATGGGTTAGGTGGTGCGCACGGACTGGGTTCAGTAATGGTTAGGTGGTGCGCACGGACTGGGTTCAGTAATGGGTTAGGTGTTGCGCACGGACTGGGTTCAGTAATGGGTTAGGTGGTGCGCACGGACTGGGTTCAGTAATGGGTTAGGTGATACGCACGGACTGGGTTCAGTAATGGGTTGGGTGGTGCGCACAGACTGGGTTCAGTAATGGGTTAGCTGGTGCGCACGGACTGGGTTCAGTAATGGGTTAGGTGGTGCGCACGGACTGGGTTCAGTAATGGGTTAGGTGGTGCGCACAGACTGGGTTCAGTAATGGGTTAGCTGGTGCGCACGGACTGGGTTCAGTAATGGGTTAGGTGGTGCGCACGGACTGGGTTCAGTAATGGGTTAGGTGAAGCGCACGGACTGGGTTCAGTAATGGGTTAGGTGGTGCGCACGGACTGGGTTCAGTAATGGGTTAGGTGGTGCGCACGGACTGGGTTCAGTAATGGGTTAGGTGGTGCGCACGGACTGGGTTCAGTGATGGGTTCGGTGGTGCGCACGGACTGGGTTCAGTAATGGGTTAGCTGGTGCGCACGGACTGGGTTCAGTAATGGGCTAGGTGGTGCGCACGGACTGGGTTCAGTAATGGGTTAGGTGGTGCGCACGGACTGGGTTTCAATGACCAAAAAATAATTCAGAATGACAAAATAATAAAAGTGACATTATTCTTCTTTTAAATAATACTAATAATAACGACATTCTACTTTTAAATAACAATAAGCGTCATTAATAATAAAAATCATAAAGATAATAAGATCTTCAGTGCCGAGACGCGCCTCTTTGTGGCGATCTTTAGATCTGACCACTTTTTTTCACCTACAATAAACAAGAAAACTCATGCTTAACTTGATCACTATTGGTCTATTTTAAGCAATAAAACATTCTTAACTCTGCTGGAGTGCGCTTCTCAACCCACACACTATTAACAGAACTCGTAATATAGATGGAATTAATCCCACTTTAATCCACTTTAACCTTTAATCCCACTCTTTAAACTCCCAAATAAAACAATTTTGTTTCTTTACATTTCCCTGGTGATGGTCTCGATCTCCACGTCGGAGAAGTTTCTCTTCTTTGCCGTCTTCCGTGTGTCCATGGCGTAAAATGAGGGCGTGGGGGAAGCGGAGACTTGAATATATATGGGCGTGTTATTCTAATGACGATCGTTTTCAGCCGCTGCATTTATCAAGGGCAGGTATTGCGTACACCAGGATTTCAAAGGTACGCACAGCTTCATAAATCAGGCGGTGAGAGGAGTGCAAGCATAATCTTACGCCAACATATACGGCTGTATCTACGCAAGAATGATAAATGAGGGCCATTGTGTTAAATGCTTTGAGTAAATTCACAAGTTGTGTTAATTTTAAACTAAAATAGATTCAATTTTTCTACACTTTTTAAAGTCCCTGTAAAGGCAATTTCAAAAAAAATTCTAAACACATTATAAATGTTAGAAATGTATTACTAAAACATATTACAAAGACTGTGAACTGTGAAGTACTGAATTGTGGAGTTATACCGTTAAACAGTTTTTCACCGTTGCTATTTTCCGGATTTTCTGGGCGGGGCTAAAAGGGGGCTCGATGACGCACTGGAGCCCCTGAGCTCCTGGACACGCCCCTACTTGATGACGCACTGGAGCCCTTGAGGTCCTGGACACGCCCCTACTTGATGACGCACTGGAGCCCTTGAGGTCCTGGACACGCCCCTACTTGATGACGCACTGGAGCCCCTCGAGCTGCTGGACTATTATTAGTAAGCCTACAGATTGCTAGCTAGCTATGCCTTCGTCACAGAAATGCGTACTACCTGGATGCGATTACCGGATCACGTACAAAACAGATCGGTGTCCTTATTTAAATTTCCGAAATACGATTACATCAAGAAGAAGTGGATTAATTTTGTGAAGAGCCACCTTGATGGAGAGAGCTGAGGATCACCGCCAAAACCCGCCTCTGTAAGTGATCATTTTACACGGGATAGTTTTTATAAACTTTCGTCGGAGACAACTGGGAATCACTGATAATCCGCTGTTACTGGTGAATGGGGCCGAACCGACTCCCGCCTCGGCATTGATCCTCCCGTCGCGCCGACAACTGGTGCCATCATCGGCAGTGCGTGCCCACCGTGCGAGCGTTCATTCCGGCTGTAGAGTTGAGTGTGGCGACGGCAGCTTTCCCGCGAGTGGGCGTGGTTTCAGCGCAGCCAGCGGACACGCCCCCACCGTTTGAGAGCAGAGATTACTGCTCATTTTTTCAAGATTTTGATAGCTTATTTTATGTACTTGCTGGCTTTTTTTATCATTCAAATTTGGCTGGGTGACTAATAACACATTTTTCTGTGGTGTGACAAACTCAGAACACATACTTAATTTTGTCTTTACAGGGACTTTAAGTTAATATTGACACAAAATGTGTAGATTGGAGTGTTACTACACATTCCTTCTAAGAGTGCAGTTCTGAAAATTAGAGAAGTAATCAGAGTTATCAAATCTAATCACTGAAATTACTTGATTAAAGTAATTGAAATAGTTACACTAAAGTTAAATAGTTTGCAATTGCATTTAAACGTCCTATTGTAGAAGTCGTATGTGTATTATATTACAGGAGAAATGACTAAAGATGCACTTAAGAACACAAAAGGTCATGATTATCAAAAAAATAATTTAAAAGACTATTTACACTATTTGGTTGAGAAAGCGGTAGTTTTATCCAGTTTGTGAGTTAAACTCATCCGTCCTTTCATTCAATGACAACATATTAATGACAACAATTCTACACCAAACAAGTTCATCAGCTGCTACTGACTGAAGATCATAGATGATATATTGTATGGTTATGAAGATTATAGATGATGTGTTGTATGGTTATGTGTGAATCATGAGGAAATAAAGAAAGCACACGGATCAGATGCTGGAACCGGCTCAACCTGATCAGAAACTATGGGGCGCATCAACAGTGATTAATGAAAGAATTGTAAAGAACATATTTGTAACGTGAATATGAATAACACGACACACACACACACACACACACACACACACACACACACACACACACACACACACACACACACACACACACACACACACACACACACACACACACACACACACACACACACACACACACACACACACAACACACACACACACGCACACACACACACACAAACACACACACACACACACACACACACCCAGAACATCATATATAGCCTGTGTTGTGTTCAGATGTGTGTGTGTACTGGAGACTGTTCTGCTGTGAACATCAAGGTATGTGTGTCTTTAATATATAGAGTTCATGAACTTCATACAGCTGTCATAAGCTCTACAGTGATAAATAGAAACATTTAAGTGAGTGTTTGTTATTGTTTTTAACATGGTTGTGCTGTTGTAGCTTTAATTATCTTCATAATAGAATATGGCTTATTAAGTATGAAGTAATTCCAGGTCTTGAGCGCATTACAGTTCCACATCAGCTCAGTAAACTACTAAACTACTTCTGTTAATTCAAAAACGATTACAGTCTCTCTCTCTCTCTCTGTCTAATGAACTTTATTCGCATGACTTTTATAGTATTACCAAAGCATTGGCCAATACATGTTTAATGAACAAATAATAATAATAATAATAATAATAATAAGTCAACAAATCAATTAGTAAATGAGTATATATATATGTATATAATATCTATATAAAATAAAATAAAATAAAATAAACCACACATTTGTACATTTGTACCAACATTCAGACAAGATAAGTTTTTAGTTTTGATTTAGTTTTGTCCACTGGATGACTCTCGTAGTTTGGAGTCTGGAGTTTTCTCCCAAAATATGATTTAATTTCTGAATTTGGTGATGCCATAAAATTTGGTTCTAGCTGTTGGAATCTAGTGAAATAATCAGTTGACAGTGATCACAGTATATCAGGAAGTGTTCAGGAACACAGTCTCTGCCCTCTCGGCTGCCCCACACACACACACACACACACACACACACACACACACAACACACACACACACACACACACACACACACACACACACACACACACACACACACACACACACACACACACACACACACACACACACACACACACACACACACACACACACACACACACACACACACACACACACACACACACACACACACACACACACACACACATCTCTCTCTCTCTCTCTCTCTCTCTCTCTCTCTCTCTCCTCTCTCTCTCTCTCTCTCCTCTCTCTCTCTCTCTCTCCATGTCTGTCTATGTCTTCCTCTCTCTATCTCTAGATCATGGTCCCTCAATCTGTATTTGGAGAGGATTTGTCTTTTAAAAATTTGTTTTTCTTTTTAAAGTAGATATTTTGATTGATTGATTTAAAATACTTGAACAAACTAATTTTATTTAACAACTGTTTAGTTTAGTTCAGTAAAAGTTAATGTGTAGAATCTCAGCTCACTTACCAAACATATATTTCTAACACTTTACCATAAGGTTAATTAGTTAACATTAATAAACTAACTACTTCTACAATACTTCTACAGCGTTTATTAATTTTAGTTAATATTAATTTCAACATTTACTAATAGATTATTAAAATCAAAGTTTGTATTATTTAACATTAGTTAATGCACTGTGAACTAACATGAACAATGTTAATTTACATTAACTAATGTTACAGTTTTTGCCCGTTGCTTGAACACATTTTGCAAAATTTCGCTCATCGTGCCAAAACTCTACACACAAGTAAACATGACACAACACTGGGAAATATACCATTCACATCTGTGTCAAATTGAAACTCTACCATCAAAACCTAAACTCTGCTATCAAAACCTAACATTCCTTTGTCAAAATATAACTCTGATGACAAAATGACACATACTTGCATCATGTGCATACACTTTCAGATCAGGGGGAACACACTAGTCTACTTTATATAAAACACTGCAGTCTTTGATTTTCACTGTTTATTCAGAATGATTATATTTTCAGGAGGCACATTTTCAAACAACCAAAAAAGCAAATAGGCCTACTCAATATTGTACATTGCAGTAACATGAATTCAGATAAAGCAAAACATTTTTTATAATAATAGAAAAAACACCATACTGTAAACACAGAAAATCATGGCAATTGTGCATACATGAGATCATATTTCCCCCGCGCTGCCCTGGGACGTGCACCATTGCCCTTTGGCCAATTACATTACGACCCTGTTGTCTTGTTTTGCCCAGGTCGAATCCAGCTTCATCAATGAAAATGAACTCATGAGGCTGTGCAGCTCCATCCAGGACCAAGATTCTCTGTAACAAAAAAACAAACATACTACTGATGGTGGTGTATGCTCACATGGTTTATGTTGTTGAACACTTGCCTGTCTGCAAGTATTTTCTGTCGTAGCTGGTGGAGACGGATGGCATTGCCTGCCCTCACTAGGTCCACAACGGCGAGGTCCTCCTTTTGTGTGAACAGGCGTTAGCGTCCTCCCCCAGAAGGTCTTCTAGTCATTCTAGAGAAATACAACCACAAATTGTCATCGGTTTGCTTCTTTTCTTACATTACTTTACTGTATATACTGTATCATCCCCTGTACTGAAACATCTCAACATACTGCAAGTAATCATGCATGGTATGTTTCACAAAAACTACCACTTTGGCTGCAAAAGGAGCATTAGCACCCTGCAATACCCTGTACACGTGATGTGGTAATGTGATATACTGTAGTACAGTGCTGTAAATAATAGTAGAGTAGAAGGTAGAGAGGTGAAGGCATACCTGTTTTCTAGTTGTAATGTTCTTATTACAGATGCCACTGTGAAGCTTCCCTCATAGTCAGGCCATGGTTGATGACATGGTCCACCAAAGTTGCTCTTATATCATCAGAAATAGGGGTCCGTGCATGGCCTCTTCGACCTTGACCTTGTCCTCTTCTTCCTCCTCTTCTTCCTCCTCCTCTACCTCTTGCTATCCCTCCATCTATGCTTGCAAAGTTCCTGAAATGGCTAAACTGAGGGCTTTTTGTAGCTGGCTGATTGTTGTTCAGTTAAGTAAGTGCCTTCAGTTGTGTATTTGAGTGGTTTCAATTACCCGATGTGTTTTGTATTTTGGATACATGTGTTTTCCAAATGGCACCTTGAGATTTCATTTTTGAACAAAGTGCCTTATGTATGAAATAGAGTGTAGTATGCAGGACCAAGTGTGTTGCATAAAGGAGTAAGTGTGTTGCAGAATTGCTACTAGAGTGCAAAGCAGCGCTTTTGTTTAAGGTATGGGTACATGTGTTTGAGGTTTAGTAACAAAAGCTTCAAGTGTGTTACTTTAGTCTAAGCATGGGTCTATAGTGTTCAAGCAACGGGCAAAAACTGTAACTAATGAACTTTATTGTAAAGTGCTACCAATATATTAAATAAATTGTGTGTGTGTTGTGTGTGTGTGTGTGTGTGTGTGTGTGTGTGTGTGTGTGTGTGTGTGTGTGTGTGTGTGTGTGTGTGTTTACAGTAAACTTCACAAACAACAGCAAAACATCTTCTTCATAATGGCATTGGATTCAGAAAGTGATGAACTCGCAGTTCTCTCCTGGAATATTAACGGCCTGAAAGCAAAACTTAAGGACCCTAAAAAAACTGAACTACTGGAGAAGTTTGTTGACTATGATATTGTGCTTCTGCAGGAGACTCGCATTGGTAAAAAGGACAATGGTAAAGATGATGATAACAACTGGAGACTCATCAATCGCGCCCTATCAGAGGAATATGAGTTGACTGAACTGAAAGACGAGCAGGAGAAGGAGAAGAAGAAGAAGAAGGAGAAGGAGAAGGAGAAGGAGAAGGAGAAGGAGAAGGAGAAGGAGAATACGATGTATATGACATACTTCAGCTCAGCCAGTAAAGGAGTCGCCATTATTATCAAGAAACCACACACACTTCTGAAGTCTTTTAGTAAGGGTGGAGATTTTGCTTGGGTTCATGTTGAGATTGATGGGCAGAAGTACACGTTTGTAAGTGTGTATTACCATCATAAATATCCTGATCTGATCTGTAATCTCATGACGAAGATTTCCCACAGCTTCTTAAAGAAAGAGTTAGATGCTTTTAAATGCAGGCTTGTGATTGGTGGAGACTTTAACACAACACTTAACCCTGACCTGGATTTAATGACAGAAAACAAAAACCACATTCCACGGAGAAAAACACTGAACGAGTTCTTGAGTTTACGGAAGCTGTCAGATGTCTGGAGAGAAATTAAGAATTTAAATGGAATAAAGTGTAAAGAGTGTATATACACACATTACTGGAATCAAACAGACAAAAAAACAAAGAGAAAAAAAAAGAAAGGGTCCAGATTAGACTATATTTTCATGTTGAAGGATGATGTGAAATATGTCGACAGTTGTGAAATACACAATGATATAGCTCTGTCTGATCATTACCCCGTGAGTCTGACTCTGAACTATACTAATGATAGAGACATTCAACAGTGTAGAGAAGAGTGATTAGACAAGCACACGCAGATTTTATATGAAACTGTGCTGTGAATGGTTTCTATTTATTTATTAATAAGTATGCAAATTAAGCATTGTCTGGCACTATCTCAGAGTAAATAATCATTTTAAGATATTATCCAGAGGGTTTTATGTTTAAGGGTTTGTGTGGGTTTGTTTCATTAATTTAATAAGCAAAGGCATTTTAGTAAACAATTAATAATATATTTAAAACGTAATAATGATATTTATAAAACTAGTGTACATGCTAGATCTTTTGAAAAGCGTCTGCTAATGAATCGATATAAATATAATCAAATCATTCTCTACTTTCAAAGATCAGAGAATATTTTTGTCATTTTTCTCTTTATAATAGTGAGAATACTAGAAAATAGTGAATCACAAGGCAAATAAGCCCTTACTGGTGACAACAAGCACGCTTGTTGAAGGGTGGGAAAAAATTTGATCATGCGACACCGCTTCTGAGATCCCTTCACTGGTTACCTGTTCAATATAGAATAGCTCATTTATTTGGATTAGCTTTTATTATGTAATACTTGATTGATTTTATTTTATTTTAATGTACTATATTTGACTGACGATTGAAATGTGTTGTGCAATGTGTATTGTATTGTGATTACTGTACAGCACTTTGGTTGGCCGAAAGCTGAAAGTAAACGTGCTCTAGAAATAAACAAACTTGAACTTGAACTTGATCTACTGGTGTACTAATCTACTAATTCCACACAAATAAAAATAAAATAAAAATCTTCAGGAAGTGATTCGTCTTCTGGATCGATAAACATTTCTTGCAGTTTGTGACCCAGTCTGTGATAACCCAGCTCTAATCATGTTTTGGGATTCACTGTTTTCTCCATGAAATGATCCTACATAATGTAAAGAACATTCTGTGAACATGTTTTGTAACACAAGTATATTTATTTTTGAATTTAACAATATTATTACAGCATTGTTTTCCTGTTATCTCTGTAAAGCTGCTTTGAAACACTTTGTATTGTAAAAGCGCTATATAAATAAAGGTGACATGACTTGACTATTTTTTATTTATTACTATGTATTATGGTGTGTAATGTGTGTCATGTTTCTGGGCTATTGTGTAATTTGGAGTAAATCCGGGTTGACAAAAAAAAAATTAAATGAACAGTGCTTTACTTTTCTTTCCATTTTACATCTAAACAGAAGCATTCAAGTAAAAAAAAAAAGGAATTAAATAATTAAATGTAAAAATAAAACACTGTTTTAATATATTCATTAAAAATAAACTGATTATTATTAAAGATGCGAAAGTTTTTGTTATTGATTGATTAATAACATAGAAATCTTTGTAATATAATCTTTCAGTTTCCAGCATTGACTGATAAATAAATGCTTTAAACTGCTTTGTTTTTAAATTACAAAGCACTGGTAATATCATTTTATATAATTAGTTTACAAAATAAATATGTGAAATGCTTATAGACCATTAAAAGATATTTTCACAATAACTATTATAACTCATTTACATTTTGACCGAGTTTATCACTTCATTTGTACTGTTCTCTCAGTTTTGATAATTCTGCCAGATTATGATTAATGTGAATATGGTTTTACACAGAGACTTGCAGTAAACATGTTGTTACCCATCATTTATATTAAATATATGTAAATAAAAAATGAGAAATATATATATATATATATATATATATATATATATATATATATATATATTATTATATTATATATATATATATATATATATAAATTGTTTTATGGTGCGTAATTATAAACACCTTTTACCTTATTTTATTTATTCTCAGGTAAGGTAAAGTAAGTCAAATCTGTTCTAATCAATAAGCAATTGAATATTCATACAGTAATTAGGTTACAGGAGACTTCTTCATGGTCAGTTCAGCTCAATCTGTTGTAAAGCAGAGACTTATTGCAGACGAGCTTCTTAATTTTATTATATATATTTTTTATTAAATACAGGTTAACTAGTTTACATACAATGTACTAATTTATAAAACATAAATAAAAGTAAATCAAAACCAAATCGTTTACAAGTTTTAACTGCAAGAGGCGCAATGGCACACCTGAGGCGTCTACCTTCACATTCTTTCCCAGTGCTTTTAAACTCCATCAAAACTCTTTCTAATACATTTTCAATTTCTCTCTACTATTTGCTTAATAAATGCTTACAACATTCAGTGTGGTGTCTTCTTTCTTCATAAACCATATTCTTAATAAATGATTTTAAAACAACAGTTGAAGTGTCTTTTTTCTTCATAAACCACTTTCTCAATAAATGGTTACAGTCAGTGATTATTACAAGTGTCCTTCATTATAACACTTTCTTAATAAATAACAACCTCTGGTGTCTTGCTTTATAAAAACACTTTCATTATATAAAGTTACCATTGTGGTTAACTACAACCTACTTTAAAGTAAAACTACTTTATACACAAAAAGGCATAATTATAATAGAATGATTGCATATTCCATAACAATACACACACACACACACACACACACACACACACACACACACACACACACACACACACACACACACACACACACACACACACACACACACACACACACACATATATATATATATATATATATATATATATATATATACACACACACACACACATTTTTACTATGGGTAAAATGGCATGGACAAAAGTCATATTTTATATTAAATATTCTCATGTTACGTCCATTAATGAAAGTGGTCTGAAAGGAAACGTCTCAGGTTACTATTGTAGCCATAGTTCCCTTTATCGAAAGGGAACTCGCGATGCGTCAAATGACACCTTGGGAACGCCCCCTGCGTGAATGCGTCTGAAGCATCTATGTCAACTAGTCCAATGGAAAGAATGAGCGTCACGGGCGGGTGACGTCATGACCAGGAAATGATAAAAGCACATCCAGTGCAAACCCTCATTAGCTTTTGCGCCTCAGCAAGCGATCTGTGTATACTGTCTCTGTCTATTTATTGTTGTCTGTTGCAATATATTCGGAAACGTTATGGCGAAACACATGTACAAACAGTGTGCTTCTCCCTGCCCGCGTTATTTAACGGGTGGGGACACACATGAGCTTTGTGTCATTTGTTTGGGAGTGGAGCATATGCTAACAGCTAAGATAATCGCATGCTCCAGTCTCGCCTGTCACTCTTTGAAGCTAAAAAAGAAAAGAGTGGACAGGCTCGCGATCCTCAGGGATCAGGACCCGCGTTTGCCGAGGCAGCGCGGAGAATGCATTCCTGTGGATCGCAAAAGGATCTTTCGGAGGGGCTGGAGACGGGTCCGAGGGCCTTTTCTCCGTCCTTACCCGGGAGATCCAGTGCTCTCTCCCCCGTGTCGGATGCTCCGCAGGCTGAACAGACACTAGTTATTAAAATTCACCTGTTCCAGCATCGTCTTTGAAGGCTTCAGCTTTGCCCACTAAACCGCTTAAAAGCCAAAAAATAAAGAAAAATTTCGTTTTTAGTGGGCAAAGCCTATGCAGCAGCAGGTCTATCTGGAGCGGGTTTTTCACACAATGGACAGTGCTCCAGGCTTATCAAGCTGACCTGCTGGGGGATATTGATAAGAGTGAGGGAGTTAGTCCTTACGAAATTCGAGAACTTCGTCGGGCTACCGATCTGTCTCTCAGGGCGACTAAAAGAGACCGCCAGGGCATTTGGTCGTTCTACAAAATGGCTGCCCTGGTTGCCATTGAGAAGTTCCTTTGGTTAAATTTGGCCGAAATTAAGGAAAAAGATCAAGCTTTTTTATTTAAAAAGTTTCTCCCTCGCCGTGTCCAACCCCCTGGCAGGTCCGTAGCCAGCCTATTGAAAGGGGGGGTTCTTTTTTTCAAAAAGTGGACCTTTTTGCAGTTTTTTCCCCCTCCTTTTGTATTTAATTATGAGGTTCAAATACTTCATTTTGGTGAACTTTTATGTACCAATTTGTGCTGGATTAGTTTATCTGCTGGTTAACGAGCACGCTTTTTGATGCACCTAAAATATTTTATTATTGTAATTACGCTACGTTTATATGGCTATTATATTGTAGACTATTGTATAACTCCTCCCCCAATTGAGAAGGATATTACCCCTTTTAAATATTTTAAATATTCCATATTTTAAAGCATCAATCTGATGCATTTTGATATGCATTTTTTGCCATCTATCTATGCAATAGTTTATTGAGCCTTTTCTTTTAACAGTTTTAAATTTCAGTTACTGTGCGCGTGAAGAATGATAGTGCTCTCCTGTGTTGTGATCTACAGACACACGGTAGAAAGGAACATGGTAGAACATGGCAATATAGTCATTTTATGCGAAACCATAGACCTTTATCTACAGATCAAGTATAATAATATTAACATTGAATCATTTTGGAGAGAGTTTAATTATTGTTGACTGTCGTACCCGAACGCGACGCGCTGTTTAATGCTGAGTGGAGAATGACTGACAGCCGCAGCTGAGGGAAAAGTTTACGTGAACTTGAATTTAATGACTTAAAAATTAATTTGATTGTTTTTGTCGATTGATATCATAAATCAGATTTATTACTTGTCCTAAACTACAACGAGTAAGATCATTCCCCTTAATGGAATCGATTCCAACCTTTGCACTTTGAACCTTTGGAATCTACTCTCAGATTCTTTTTGGAATGGATCCCCAGCCCTATCATTCAGAGGCGATGCTTCTTCACCGTTGCTTTGAAAAGTGTATTGCGAACTCTCTCTGAACTGCACGCGCGGCACACACACACTTCCAGCTACAATAATCATATTAATTTGAAACAGCAACCCAGAATATTTGTCACAAGCATTGATTAAAACAATGATGACAATAATCACATGAAAAAAAAAAGAAAAAAAAAAAACGACTTAAATTCTGGACCTTTGGCAGTGAGGAGGGGGGGTTCGTTCGAACCACCTGAACCCCCCCTGCCTACGGGCTTGCCTGGGGCTGCTGGGCGTGAGCAAAAAAAAAAAGAAAAAAAAAGAGAGAGTGTTGCGTCTCGTGCACCTCCACGTAAACACTGGAAACAGACACAACACTCTCAACCGAAGTCTTCTAAAGCCAAGTTCACACTACATGATTTTAATGATTTAAATGATTTTATAAATTTTAGTACTTTGAAATTAGTTTTTAAATGTTTGAATAGTCATGTATCGCCATTGTTTTCTGCTCTCATTATTAGGCGTCAGGGCTCACTTAGACCTTCCACCAGAGCCTCAGTCAGTGGGGACTGTGTTCTTCCACGATTTACAAAATCTTTTGGTCAGTCTAGTTTCTCTTTTAATGGATCGAGACTATGGAACTCTCTGCCTACTGAACTAAAATTGCAGACAGACATGATCAGCTTTGACCGAGGTCTGAAACAATGGCTGAGGTCAAGTCAAAGCTGTACACATGGTAACGCTGTATGAAATGAATATTGATGATGTGTATTGTTTATTTTTAAATATTGTATTGTGTACTGTTTTTGTTCTGTGTTTTGTGAAAGTGTGTAGCTTTCTATGGACAAGTGTTGCAAATTAGCAGTCTTGCTATAACACGAAAAACAATGTATCTGGTTTGTCCAATACTGTTGTTGTGTCCATATCAAATAAACTATAAAAAAAAAAAAAAAAAAAGCCCGATTTAAGCCCGATTTGCAAATCGTTGAGCTCGCCGACAGGTCAGGGTGTTATCGCGTGCAAATCGCGGGGGATTAGCGGACGATGAACGCTCGCCAATCTGTTAGTATGAAAGAGGCAACAACGCATCAAAGACACTCGCAGACGCCTCGCAGACGCCTCGCAGACGCGTCGCCGAGCCCAGAAAAATATCTAGCGTGCTAGATATCCAGAGCTGTCGCGCGACTCAATCTCAGTGATGTCATGAGCTAGAGCCAATCAGAGCAAGGCATGGGTTGAGGTCACCGGGTTAATACCATGGTAAATACCGGTAAATACGCGAAATGCGCGATTTTCAAACAAACACGACCAAGACGAGTTTACAGAAAGATGAGCAACATGTCGTCAAGAAAGCAATGGACTCAACAGCAAATTTTAGGAGCAAAGTTTAATCGAACTGTGGCAGGAGCATGAATGCCTTTATGATGTTGGACATGAGATGTGAGAAAGAGAAAAGGTGGACGGAAATTACAAACGCCCTCAAACACCCAGGTAAGCAAAATGTTATAGGTTGAAATGTACATTAAATCTTACTGTAATTCTGTTTATTGTCATTTCCGGTTCGTTTTATCGCGTGATTTTTCGTGACAAAACGTGGTTTGTAGACGAGATAGAATCGTTGGGTGACAGAGTTGTTGTCAACTCCGTGCGTTACCTCCTGTTGCGGATCAATCACGTTGTGTCGTGTGGTGTGAACAGCTCAACAACTTGAACACTCCTGATTTCACAGAGAGCAAGTCATGTAGTGTGAACTGCACAGTTCAGCCCAAAGTTTTAAAATCATGTAGTGTGAACAAGGCTTAAGTCGAATCCGGATCTGAGGACCGTTCTTCAGGCGAAGAAGGCTTCGGTTCAAAATAAATAAATAAAAGATCCTGATGTTTATGCGTCAGACCTGTGAGGACAGCCCCGACCGAAGTGGAGCGGTGTACCCCTCATATTACGGTCCCCGTTCCACTTCGGGGTCCTCACGGAACCGTTCTGCCAATCCCGCCACCCTTGGTGCTTCGGGGTGCAGCGGTCTCCAGCGAGTCGCTGATGCTATGCTGCGGCACAGCATCGGTTTCGCGCCCTCTGAGGGTTTTTTTTTAGAGCAGCCAGTTCAGGTAGTTCCTGCCATTATGTTTCAGGCTCCAGAATTAGCTGTTTCGGTAACACCAGAGACCAGCCTCGAGAGGCTGGTTCCCTTAGTAAATTTTCTGGTAGTGTGGAAGCTTCTGCCGAATATTTCTCGTTGGGTCCTGCAGATTGTAGAGTAAGGATACAGAATCCAGTTTGGCTCTCGTCCTCCTCATTACAGCGGGGTGTTGCCCACAGTGGTGCATCCCGAGCAGGCTCTGGTAATGGAGCAAGAGGTAAAGGCCTTGTTAGCAAAGGAAGCTATAGAACAGGTGTACTCACCCGACCGAGAGTCGGGTTTTTTACAGCGTTATTTCATTGTTCCAAAAAAGGATGGAGGGTTGCGTCCCATTTTAGATCTTCGTCTTTTAATCGGTCAGTTCAGAAACTAAAGTTCAAGATGCTGACACTCAAACAGATCGTGACTCATATCAGATCCGAGGACTGGTTTGTCACGATAGATCTGAAGGACGCCTTCTTCCATATCTCCATCCTTCCTCAGCACAGGAAGTTCCTAAGGTTTTCTTTGGGGCAAAGAATACCAATATCGGGTTCTTCCTTTCGGTCTAGCTTTATCACCCCGCACGTTCACGGAATGCGTGGATGCAGCTTTAGCCCCTCTCAGGCTTCAGGGCATACGTATTCTGAACTACATCGACGACTGGCTGATTCTAGCGGAATCAGAGCAGTTGGCGGTTCGGCACTGAGGTGTTGTTCTCGCTCATATCAGATGTTGGGGTTGAGGCTCAATACCAAGAAGAGTGTGCTTTCTCCAATATTGAGAACCACTTTCCTTGGTGTGGTATGGGATTCAGTGACGATGCGGGCCACTCTGTCGCCCGTTCGTGTATCTACTATCCTAACAGCCACAAAAGAGCTGAGGCTAGGCCAGTCACGCACTGTAAAACAGTTCGAGAGACTGTTGGGTCTTGTGGCAGCAGCGTCCAACGGGATACCTTTTGGCATGCTGTACATGAGACCTTTACAGTGGTGGCTCAGGACCAGAGGGTTCTCCCCGAGGGGAAACCCACTTCGTGTGATCAAGATCACGCGGCGGTTCCTCCGCGCCTTGGTTATATGTAGTAAACACTGGTTCTTAACCCAGCGTCCGGTGTTGGGAGCTCTTTGCATCGAGTTGTGATCTCGACAGATGCTTCCCTCACCGGCTGGGGAGCGGTATTGGAAGGCCGCTCAGCTCAGGGCTTGTGGAGGAGTCATCATCTCTTCTGGCACATGAATTGCCTAGAGATGATGTTTGTCGTCAATGCGTTGAGACATCTCCCAGACCTGAGGGGCCATCATGTGTTACTCTGGTTCAGGACCAGAGGGTTCTCCCCGAGGGGAAACCCACTACATACCATCAAGATCACGCGGCAGTATCCCCGCGCCTTGGTTATGTGGAGGGTACTCTGGTTCTTGTTCCACAGATGACACGTTGATGGCCTCTTATTTTGGTCCCTCAAGAAGATACGCTACCTGAGGGCAGTGTATATTCCAGGGGGCCAGAATATTGGAGCAGACACCCTGTCGAGGCAGGGGCTGAGGCCAGGGGACTCCACCCTGAGGCGGTGGAGTAAATATGGGAGTTTTAAAAACGGCCAGGCAGAAGTGGATCTGTTCACGTCTCAGCATACGACGCACTGTCCACTCTGGTTCTCCTACGCTCAACCAGCCCTCTTGGGGCTGGATGCTATGGTACAGACGTGGCCGAGGCTACGTCTGTACGCTTTTCCCCTTGTTGCTCTGCTCCCAGGAGTTCTACTGTGGGTTTGGCCTCTGAGGGGGCCCAACTCATATAGCGTGGTCTCTCAACTGAGGTTGTTGAGACCGTTCTAGCTCCAGAGCTCCCGCTACGAGGAAACTATTTCACTATTTCGAGGTGTTACCAGCGTCAGTGGAATCCGGTTAACTGTTCAGTAAACACAGTATTTGAGTTTCTGCAAGAACGCTTTGTATCAGGTCTATGTCCTTCCACGCTTAAGATATACGTGGCGGCCATTGCCATTGCATTGCCTACCATTATTCCGAGACCTATTGTGCTGCAGGTTTCTGTCCTCCCCCTTTTTCGGACCAGGAAAAGCTAACCTCTTGTGCCCAGTGTGATCACTGGACACTTATGTGTTTCGGACATCTTCATGGAGGAAGTCCGGGCATTTATTTATTTGCTTTGGACAGTGGTGGTAAGTAGTTGACATAGATGCTTCAGACGCATTCATGCTGGGGGCGTTCCAAAAGTGTCGTTGACGCACCGTCTCGTTCCCTTTCTCAGGGAACTATGGTTACAATAGTAACCTGAGACGTTCCCTGTTCAACGATGCGTCAAATGACGCCTTGGGAACGCCCCCAGCGTGAATGCCTAAAGAGAATGTCTAACGAATGTGAGCAGAAAGGAAGCCCGCCTCATAACAGACGTCTTGAAGAGAAACCCCAAATAGTAAGGCTTTAGAAGCCGCCATACTCCTAGTCGAGTGAGCTCAGACCACCAGAGGACACGGCTGGTCCGAGTACTCGTTTGCAAGTGAAATAGCCTCAACTATCCACTTACTAACCGTCTGTTTAGAAGCAGGAAGACCCTTCTTAGGTGATCCAAAGCCAGGGGTGGTAAAAGTACTCAAAATTTATACTCAAGTAAAAGTATGTATACCTAAAAAAAATGACTCCAGTAAAAGTAGAAAGTCCTCCATTCAAACATCACTTGAGTAAAAGTACAAAAGTATCCGATTTAAAACGTACTTAAGTATCGAAAGTAAAAAGTAAATAGTAAATATTCAAACTGTAAATATCAATAATTAAACAGATCAATTGTTTTGGGAGTGATATGCAATGTTTTAATTGAACAAAGTGTTAGATTTGCAATCATAAGAGACAATGAAGCACCTTGCATCAATTCTAAACAATTTCATTAAGTTTAGTGACAGCATATTATGCTGCAATGACTGGTAGGCTATTGCTTTTATTTCTTTGATACAAATTTTACAATTTCAATTCAATTATTGTGGTTTGATTCCGATCTTCAATATAGATTCATTTTGATAAATATTTGGTACAGTAGATACATGTTAATTTTTAAATTAAGAAAATCTCACCTAATGCTGTAAACATAGGCTACAGAGAGCCCTGTCAGCTGGTATTATTAAATGTTAAAAATAAATGCGTTTTTTATTATAATAACAACTTTATAATATTTTAATGATATAAGTAAAACTATAATAAATATAAATATATAGTGCACATATTTAGCAAAATACAAATTTATACTAATATTAAATATATTATAAAATACTATTTTTTCTAGCTAACTAACGTGCTTTTTCCTGAGGTAAATGTAACGTTATGTGACATTGTTCTCCAGCTGTTTTATTGACCTCTTTCCGGGGTTGAAAAACACTGATTTATCGATATTATGTATGAGGTATATACATTTCGGTAAGTTGTAGGCTACTGTATCTTTCAACATAGGCTACCTATTATTGTTCATTTGTATTTATTTACAATTAACTAGTAGTAGCCTAAAGATATTAACGGCACCCCATAGCAGGCGCTAGCTATCTGTCAAAGCGCCAAAACGGTATTTCTTGTTTGAATTTCGTAATAAAAATGACAGAATCTGAGAGCTGAGAATTTGTTTCATATCAAAAGTAACCTACTCTGTCTTGTCTGTCGGTGTCAATGTCCTCTTTGCTTCGCGATTTTTCTCTGCGTGAGAAAATGGATGTGTGTCGCACACTGAATGAGTGAGAGTTGGCAACTCTGCAATAGACATGTTCCATAACATTAGCTAACCAGAAGATGTGCAAGATGTAAGCGGGAATCTCGGGATCATTGCTGGGTGGAGCTGTACCTTCACCTGTTTCTGCGGTCATCTTCCACAATGGCGAACTGACTGCTATGTGCGCGTATGCTGACAAAGAGCTTGCGCGTTCTTTTTTTTTTCAAAATAAAGTTTTTCATTGATTTGGAATTAAGCCAGTGTAATAAATACTTGGAGCGGCCATGGGGAAATGTAGCGGAGTAAAAAGTAAACTTTGTCTTCAATATTGTAGTGGAGTAAGTGTAAAAGTAGATGCAAATAAAACATACTCAAGTAAAGTACAGATCCCTGAAAAAATACTTAAGTAAAGTAATGAAGTATTTTTACTTCGTTACTTACCACCACTGTCCAAAGCAAATAAATAAATGCCCGGACTTCCTCCATGAAGATGTCCGAAACACATAAGTGTCCAGTGATCACACTGGGCACAAGAGGTTAGCTTTTCCTGGTCCGAAAAAGGGGGAGGACAGAAACCTGCAGCACAATAGGTCTCGGAATAATGGTAGGCAACTTTGGAACATATCCATGTTTCGGGTAAGATTGCCTTGGCCAACCCCGGTGCACTCAAGGCAGGTGGGGACCGAAAGGGCCTGAAGGTCTGACTCTTATAGGGACGAAATAGCTAGCAGAAATAGTCTTAAAAGAAAGGAACTTCTCTGAGACCAAATCTAAGGGCTCAAAGAGAGCCCCAGATAGGCCTAAACTATTGAAAGGTCCCAGGCCGGACCCTAGTGCAAGTTGCAGGCCTCAGCCTCAAGGTGCCACGAAGGAAACGAGTGATCGGGTGGTCTCGAACCAAAAATGTACCATCCACCGGGGCGTAGAAAGCTGCAATGGCCGCCACGTATACCTTAAGCGGGGAAGGACATAGACCTGATACAAAGCGTTCTTGCAGAAACTCAAATACTGTGTTTACTGAACAGTTAACCGGATTCCACTGATGCTGGTAACACCAAGAAGTAAAAAACTCTCGAAATAGTGAAATAGTTTCCTCGTAGCGGGAGCTCTGGAGCTAGAACGGTCTCAACAATCTCAGTTGAGAGACCACGCTATATGAGTTGGGCCCCCTCAGAGGCCAAACCCACAGTAGAACTCCTGGGAGCAGAGCAACAAGGGGAAAAGCGTACAGACGTAGCCTCGGCCACGTCTGTACCATAGCATCCAGCCCCAAGAGGGCTGGTTGAGCGTGGGAGAACCAGAGTGGACAGTGTGTCGTATGCTGAGATGTGAACAGATCCACTTCTGCCTGGCCGTTTTTAAAACTCCCATATTTACTCCACCGCCTCAGGGTGGAGTCCCCTGGCCTCAGCCCCTGCCTCGACAGGGTGTCTGCTCCAATATTCTGGCCCCCTGGAATATACACTGCCCTCAGGTAGCGTATCTTCTTGAGGGACCAAAATAAGAGGCCATCAACGTGTCGTCTGTGGAACAAGAACCAGAGTACCCTCCACATAACCAAGGCGCGGGGATACTGCCGCGTGATCTTGATGGTATGGAGTGGGTTTCCCCTCGGGGAGAACCCTCTGGTCCTGATCCAGAGCAACACATGATGGCCCCTCAGGTCTGGGAGGAGATGTCTCAACGCATTGATGACAAACATCATCTCTAGGCAATTCATGTGCCAGAAGAGATGACTTCTCCACAAGCCCTGAGCTGAGCGGCCTTCCAATACCGCTCCCCAGCCGGTGAGGGAAGCATCTGTCGAGATCACAACTCGATGCAAAGAGCTCCCAACACCGGACGCTGGGTTAAGAACCAGTGTTTACTACATATAACCATATAACTCAATGCCGAACCGCCAACTGCTCTGATTCCACTAGAATCAGCCAGTCGTCGATGTAGTTCAGAATACGTATGCCCTGAAGCCTGAGAGGGGCTAAAGCTGCATCCACGCATTCCGTGAACGTGCGGGGTGATAAAGCTAGACCGAAAGGAAGAACCCGATATTGGTATTCTTTGCCCCAAAGAAAACCTTAGGAACTTCCTGTGCTGAGGGAGGATGGAGATATGGAAGAAGGCGTCCTTCAGATCTATCGTGACAAACCAGTCCTCGGATCTGATATGAGTCACGATCTGTTTGAGTGTCAGCATCTTGAACTTTAGTTTCTGAACTGACCGATTAACAGACGAAGATCTAAAATGGGACGCAACCCTCCATCCTTTTTTGGAACAATGAAATAACGGCTGTAAAAACGAGTACACCTGTTCTATAGCTTCCTTTGCTTTCTAACAGGACCTTTACCTCTTGCTCCATTACCAGAGCCTGCTCGGGATGCACCACTGTGGACAACACCCCGTTTGTAACGAGGTGGACGAGAACCAAACTGGATTCTGTATCCTTACTCTACAATCTGCAGGACCCAACGAGAAATATTCGGCAGAAGCTTCCACGCTGCCAGAAAATTTACTAAGGGAACCAGCCTCTCGAGGCTGGTCTCTGGTGTTACTGAAACAGCTAATTCTGGAGCCTGAAACATAATGGCAGGAACTACCTGAACTGGCTGCTCTAAAAAAAACCCTCAGAGGGCGCGAAACCGATGCTGTGCCGCAGCATAGCATCAGCGACTCGCTGGAGACCGCTGCACCCCGAAGCACCAAGGGTGGCGGGATTGGCAGAACGGTCCCGTGAGGACCCCGAAGTGGAACGGGCACCGTAATATGAGGTGTACACCGCTCCACTTCGGTCAGGGCTGTCCTCACAGGTCTGACGCATAAACATCAGGACCTTATATTTATTTATTTATTTTGAACCGAAGCCTTCTTCGCCTGAAGAACGGTCCTCAGATCCGGCTTCGACTTAGAAGTGTTGTGTCTGTTTCCAGTGTTTACGTGGAGGTGCACGAAACGCAACACTCTCTTTTATTTTTATTTTTTTTGCACACGATACGAGGAGCTAGATGGCTGGGGCTGCTCACGCCCAGCAGCCCCAGGGGGTTGGACACGGCGAGGGAGAAACTTTTTAAATAAAAAAGCTTGATCTTTTTCCTTAATTTCGGCCAAATTTAACCAAAGGATCTTCTCAGTGGCAACCAGGGCAGCCATTTTTTAGAACAACCAAATGCCCTGGCGGTCTCTTTTAGTCGCCCTGAGAGACAGATCGGTAGCCCGACGAAGTTCTCGAATTTCGTAAGGACTAACTCCCTCACTCTTATCAATATCCCCCAGCAGGTCAGCTTGATAAGCCTGGAGCACTGTTCATTGTGTGAAAACCCGCTCCAGATAGACCTGCTGCTGCATAGGCTTTGCCCACTAAAAACGAAATTTTTCTTTATTTTTTGACTTTTAAGCGGTTTAGTGGGCAAAGCTGAAGCCTTCAAAGACGATGCTGGAACAGGTGATATTTAATAACTACAGGGGTTGGACAATGAAACTGAAACACCTCTCATTTTAGTGTGGGAGGTTTCATGGCTAAATTGGACCAGCCTGGTGGCCAATCTTCATTAATTGCACATTGAACCAATAAGAGCAGACTGTGAAGGTCCAATTAGCTGGGTAAGAGCACAGTTTTGTGCCGTGTATCAGGATGACAATGCACCAATACACACAGCAAGACTGCTGAAAGATTGGTTTGATGAACATGAAAGTGAAGTTGAACATCTCCCATGGCCTGCACAGTCACCAGATCTAAATATTATTGAGCCACTTTGGGGTGTTTTGGAGGAGCGAGTCAGGAAACATTTTCCTCCACCAGCATCACTTCGTGACCTGGCCACTATCCTGCAAGAAGAATGGCTTAAAATCCCTCTGACCACTGTGCAGGACTTGTATATGTCATTCCCAAGATGAATTGACGCTGTATTGGCCGCAAAAGGAGGCCCTACACCATACTAATAAATTATTGTGGTCTAAAACCAGGTGTTTCAGTTTCATTGTCCAACCCCTGTAGTGTCTGTTCAGCCTGCGGGGCATCGCCTCATATCCGTACTCTTTCAGCCCTCTTATATCTTGAATATAATTTAACTTGAGGGCTAAAAAGTTTTATATAGATGAGTACGGCTTATTCCAAGATTTAGAAAGTTTATTATATAAATCAGGAAAAAAGGGAAGGGCTCGTGATGGAGATGATGTGGCTGAAGGGAGAAAGCGCTCGTGTAAATATTTTATTTTTTATTTTTTTCAAACGAGTGCCCAAACTCTCAGATGGTTTTTTCCATACAATATTTAATTTATCTACAGCCCGTGTAATCACCTCCACCAACTCATATGCTGGGGAAACAGATGGCGAATCTCTTTCCCCTTATGTGTGTGCTTTCACTCTGAATACTCATAACATCGACCTCACGGAGGAAGAGCACTGAAGTAATAGAGGACTCTCTCCCCGAGAGGGAGAAGCCACAGAGCGGGCTTCCGACACGGGGGAGAGAGCACTGGATCTCCCGGGTAAGGACGGAGAAAAGGCCCTCGGACCCGTCTCCAGCCCCTCCGAAAGATCCTTTTGGGATCCACAGGAATGCATTCTCCGCGCTGCCTCGGCAAACGCGGGTCCTGATCCCTGAGGATCGCGAGCCTGCCCACTCTTTTCTTTTTTAGCTTCAAAGAGTGACAGGCGAGACTGGAGCATGCGATTATCTTAGCTGTTAGCATATGCTCCACTCCCAAACAAATGACACAAAGCTCATGTGTGTCCCCACCCGTTAAATAACGCGGGCAGGGAGAAGCACACTGTTTGTACATGTGTTTCGCCATAACGTTTCCGAGATATATTGCAACAGACAACAATAAATAGACAGAGACGGTATAACACAGATCGCTTGCTGAGGCATAGAAGCTAATGCCGGTTTGCACCGGATGTGCTTTATCATTTCCTGGTCATGACGTCACCCGCCCGTGACGCTCATTCTTTCCATTGGACTAGTTGACATAGATTCACGCAGGGGCGTTCCCAAGGCGTCATTTGACGCATTGCGAGTTCCCTTTCGATAAAGGGAACCCAATATTATCCAGTTGAAGAATAAAGTTAAGCTTTATTTTGAAACATTGCAAGAACTACAAACATCCACAATTACTTAAATCAGTCCTTAAAAGGTGCCCTATAATGTTTTTTTTTATTATTTTATAATGTTTCCTGGGTTGCCCTTATAATGTTAGTATTTTTTTAGATCAAAAATAGTCATAATTTAGAAATAAAAGGCATTTTTCCTAGCCTGATTTTAGTCTCTGATTTGAACACTCTGTTTGAAGGGGCGTGTCTGCTGTGAGAACCGCCCACTGCTGTGATTGGCTGACCTGCTTGCATATGAAATATGACATGTGAAACTCTCTCGAATACTTTCACTACAGCTGTTAAATACGTTTTAACTATTACAGCTATCGAGATTAAAAACATGAGATGTTTTTAAAGTATTTAGATCTATTTCCATCACATAAAATGTTGCTGTGAAGAGCATTGAGCTAGCAGATGACAGTTTGTTGATCGCGAGACAACGCAGTTTCTCTCTCTAATGCTTTCACAAATGCAAACGATGACATACAATAAGAGCTTCGTTGTGCAGTGTAACAGCGTCATTGATTTCATAACGAGTTTGGCAAGAGAGATAAACTCACGCTGTGTGGATTGTTCTTGGACCGCTTTCTGTAGCTATAGTTTATTCACTGAGAATTAGCCTATTTAACGTTAGTTATGTATGCTCGTTACTTGGAGTTTGCTATTACTGTACTAGGATATTGCGCTGGATCTAACACAGTGTAAATTATCTTTAATAAATTCACTACTTACCGGTTGCGGTAAATATAGTTGGAATTACCCCCTTCTTCAGTTTGAGACGCTGAGAGAAGCTTGATATTGTCCCAGGTTCGAAAATAAGTCCATGGTGAAATGGGCAGAGCAAACTAACAACTTCGAATTAAACTGTTGCGGGTATCCGATTATATATAAACATCAATCACGCATGTTGACATTTCTTTTCTGTGGGAAGGGTATGAAAAGACCTCACATTCCCTGCACAGCCTGGAACATAGCATTTATTTCCATGATCTGCCATTTTCTCTCTGATCCTCGCTTGCTCCGATGACTCGGCTGTGCAGTGCTTGTCATTGAGGGCTGGGATATGCAAATCTTTGGAGGCGTGATCCCCGACTGTTGCGTCACAGTCGGTATTATGTGGAGATTCGCCTGTTTTTCAGGGGTGTTTTTCAAAAACGAGATTTAAATAAGAAGGAGAAAACAATGGTGTTTGAAACTCACTGTATGTCATGTCCATGTACTGAACTCTTGTTATTTAACTATGCCAACATAAATTCAATTTCACATTATAGGGCACCTTTAAATATATATGTATGACCTGTTCTTTATTTGTGAAGTATTAGTGATTATTTCATGACTGATCATATTTTATGTTCTTTATGTGCTACGGTATCTTAACAATGTGATGGGAAAGAGTGATGGTGTGCGCATTTATTAGTAATTAAGAAGAATAAGCTTATGTTGAGCTTTATACTTACATACATATAGTACTGAGAGAAAAGTCTTCCTGTCGCTACATGTGAACTTCTGAAACTTCTGTTTATTTGACAAATATATCTATAAACAACTTGATCTGCAATAAAGACAGAAGAGCCGGTGTAAGAGTCGCTGCGGGAAGCAGAAGAGTACGACTACAACAATGCTAACATTCAAACATTAAAGATTTAAAAAAGGAGAGAGAAATTAATACTTTTATTCAGCAAGGACGCATTAAATTGATCATAAATTTATTTATTTATTTGTTCTGCACGAATATCAAAAAGATACAGCACAAGGAGGGGAACGAAACCCACTTGGGTTTATACAGAGTTCCACTCCACATACATGAGTAAACAACAAAACAAAATAAGAAAACAAAATAGAAGCACGCAGACAAATAAGTTGAATAATAAAGAGGGGAAAACATTATCAGAAACCTGATTATCCTTTTAACTTAAGGTTACAGATGTTGTAGGGTGATGGTAAAGGAGGATCAAAAGTGAAGAGCAGCAAATGAAGTATATGTTGAAACTATAAACAATGCTGTCATAGTAAAATCAAAAGTTCTTTCAACTGTTTTTTAAAGACAATCAAAGAAGACATAGATCTTAGGGACAAACTTAATTTACTCCATAATTGAGGACCCCTAAAGCTGAGGTCAGTTTTAAAGCCTGAAGTTCTAGAGAACGGTTAAAACAAGATTTATTTCACTATGCCTTGTTTGATGGATATGAGTATCTGAAATAAAAGTGAAAAGGTGTTGTAATGTTGGTGGAAGGTCTTCTCTCTTATAGATAAACTTATGAATAAATATACATGATAAGTAAACATTGACTTTCTCAATTGGTAAAATCTTGAATCTAAGAAATAACGGTGCCGAAGGAGCATATTTCGATGAGTAGGAAATCATCCGCAAGAACTTCTTTTGAATTTTAGAAATTTTTGCAAGATAAGTGGGAAAAGTAGCACCCCAGACAATGTTGCAATAATTCATAAAGGGGAATAAAAAGCTATAGTAAAGCGTTAGATGAGCAGATGAATGAATTGAAGGTAAAACAATTCTTAGAATATTTAACATTTTTGAGGATCTTGTACAAACTAGATCAACATGTTTGGAACAAGTCAAACCTTCATCAATTAGGACACCGAGAAATTTTGTAGAAGCCACTTGAATAACTGGAGCTCCATCAATTTCTAAACAAGCAAGTTCTTTAGGATAAAATTTATTAATATTGTGAAATATCATAGTTACATTTTTTAACATTGAGTGTTAGCTTGTTAGTGCGAAACCAATTTGATAATATTTTTAACTCGTCATTAACATGTTGTATCAAGGTGACAAAATCCTCGTGCACTGCAATGAGATTGGTGTCATCAGCAAATAATATGGGTTGACAATATTTACAACAAAGGAATAAATCATTAATATAAATTAGAAACAATAAAAGGACCCAAAATAGAACCCTGAGGAACCCCAAATGAAATTTTAGAAGTTTTAGAAAAGAAACCATTGAAATAAACAAATTGTTCTCTATTGATAAAGTAATTGCAGAACCAAACTAAGGCAGTACCCTCCACTCCGTATCTATTAAGCTTAGAAATCAAAATATCATGTGAAACAGTATCAAAAGCCTTACTTAAATCAAGAAAAACACCGAGAGCAAATTTTTTATCATCAAGAGCATTTGATATATAATTTACAAGCTGTATTAATGCATGTTCTGTTGAATGTTTTTTCCGAAACCCATATTGGTGTCTATATATTATGTTATTAACAATTAAGTGTTTATTTAATCGTTCATAGACGAGTTTCTCAAATATTTTAGAGATACAGGGCAGAATGGAGATGGGACGATAATTACTAAACACCTTTATATCACCAGATTTAAAAATGGGAATGACTTTTGCAATTTTAAGAGCTTGGGGAATAATTCCAGATTGAAATGATAAAGAGATAACATAAGTAAGAGGTTGAATAATATGATCAATGGTCTCCTTGAGTAGGATACTCTTAATACCATCGTGACCAGGGGCTGAATTTTTTAAAGAAAAAATAATATCTCGGACCTCCTGCGTAGTTGGGTGATCAAGATTAGAGAGGGGAGCGTACCGCCCATTTATTTGGCTACATGGATCATTATCAGTCTTATGTATATTGCGAGCTAAATCAGAACCAATGTTGGTAAAAAAATTATTGAAGCCATCAGCTATATCAATGGGGTCTGATAGACACCTATCATAGTCCCTCATCTCTGTGGGTGCGGATACAGCCTTCCTATTACGACTCAGTACCTGATTTATAATGTTCCAGGTTGATTTAATGTCATTAGAGACACGATTAAACTGGTCGGCATAAAACTTTTTCTTAATTAATTTTGTGAATTGGTTCCTATATTGTTTGTATGTTTCTAGGTTATGAGGAGTGGGCTTGGTGACAGACTTACGGTACAACCGATTTTTCTTTCTAGATAGTTTCCTCAATTCACCGGTAAACCAGGGTTTCTCTCTAACTACTTTGGATTTCACAGCTATCAGAGGAAAACTGGATTCCAGAGCAGAATTAAAGAGAGTCAAAAATAAATCATAGGCTTTAACAGCATCCTGCAACAACATGACCTCATCCCATATGATAGAGCTGATGGCTGATTTGAATCTTTCAATATTTTTAAAAGTGATATTTCGATATTTTACATGCACATTATTAGTAATACAAGCTTCAAAAACTGAGTGTATTATTTGAAAGACTGGAAAATGGTCAGACACGTCACACCATAACAGCCCTGCTGACACTTTATAGTCACATGAGTTGAACAAAATATTATCTATAAGAGAAGCTGAATGTGAAGTAACTCTAGTAGGTTTTGTAATTAAAGGGTAAAAGTTTACAGAGTACAAGGTGTTAAGAAAATCATGTGTAGTAGTGAGATCAGCATGTAGGATATTCAAATTGAAGTCACCGTGTAACAGACAGAGCTTATGTTCCTTTGAAATAATATCTAAAGTTGAATCGAGTGCATCAAGGAAAGCATTTATATCTGTAGCTGGTGGTCTATAAATACATCCAATCACAATGCTTTTCCCTTTAAATAAAAAAGATGAAGGAATTTCAATAAATAAAGATTCTACTAATGCTAAGTTGAAGTCGTTACTTAAATCCTTTCTGAGAATATAATTAATTAAATGACAGTGAAGACATTTATAATGTTACAAAAGATTCATCTTTAATAAATGCTTTAATAAATTTAATTAATATACACTCACCGGCGACTTTATTAGGTACCCCATGCTAGTAACGGGTTGGACCCCCTTTTGCCTTCAGAACTCCCTCAATTCTTCGTGGCATAGATTCAACAAGGTGCTGGAAGCATTCCTCAGGGAGTTTGGTCCATATTGACATGATGGCATCACACAGTTGCCGCAGATTTGTCGGCTGCACATCCATGATGCGCATCTCCCGTTCCACCACATCCCAAAGATGCTCTATTGGATTGAGATCTGGTGACTGTGGAGGCCATTTGAGTACAGCGAACTCATTGTCATGTTCAAGAAACCAGTCTGAGATGATTCCAGCTTTATGACATGGCGCATTATCCTGCTGAAAGTAGCCATCAGAAGTTGGGTACATTGTGGTCATAAAGGGATGGACATGGTCAGCAACAATACTCAGGTAGGCTGTGGCGTTGCAACGATGCTCAATTGGTACCAAGGGGCCCAAAGAGTGCCAAGAAAATATTCCCCACACCATGACACCACCACCACCAGCCTGAACCGTTGATACAAGGCAGGATGGATCCATGCTTTCATGTTGTAGACGCCAAATTCTGACCCTACCATCCGAATGTCGCAGCAGAAATCGAGACTCATCAGACCAGGCAACGTTTTTCCAATCTTCTATTGTCCAATTTCGATGAGCTTGTGCAAATTGTAGCCTCAGTTTCCTGTTCTTAGCTGAAAGGAGTGGCACCCGGTGTGGTCTTCTGCTGCTGTAGCCCATCTGCCTCAAAGTTCGACGTACTGTGCGTTCAGAGATGCTCTTCTGCCCACCTTGGTTGTAACGGGTGGTTATTTGAGTCACTGTTGCCCTTCTATCAGCTCGAACCAGTCTGGCCATTCTCCTCTGACCTCTGGCATCAACAAGGCATTTCCGCCCACAGAACTGCCGCTCACTGGATGTTTTTTCTTTTTCGGACCATTCTCTGTAAACCCTAGAGATGGTTGTGCGTGAAAATCCCAGTAGATTAGCAGTTTCTGAAATACTCAGACCAGCCCTTCTGGCACCAACAATCATGCCACGTTCAAAGTCACTCAAATCACCTTTCTTCCCCATACTGATGCTCGGTTTGAACTGCAGGAGATTGTCTTGACCATGTCTACATGCCTAAATGCACTGAGTTGCCGCCATGTGATTGGCTGCTTAGAAATTAAGTGTTAACGAGCAGTTGGACAGGTGTACCAAATAAAGTGGCCGGTGAGTGTATGTAACTAATACATACTGTTCACTGAACTTTTCTATTCATCAAAGAATCCTAAAAAAAAAAAGAATGACGGTTTCCACAAAAATATGAACTGTTTTTGAACACTGATATTAATCAGGGCCCGGTTCCCCAAAATGTTCTTATCCTATTCCTTAACCTCTCTCTTAACATTATGGCACGATTCCCGACACGTTCGTACGCTAAGTATATCTTCTGTAAGTCACACTTTCGTAAGTTTGGTCTGGACCATCCGTAAGCTCTCTCTTAGCGGTGTTTGAGCTCGAGACGCTAGTCGCCGCCACTGTGCAGCAGTCTTTAGAAATCAGTGAAGCGCAGTACAAGTCAAACTATGGTATGTTGTCAATGTTGTGGCTCAGCAATGATTTTATGTTATGGACATTTTAAGACTAATAATAAAATATGTTCACAATGGATCCAGGCCTATTTATGAAGTTGACTTTATTTGGTATCAGAACTAATATGGTGGTAATTAGCCTAGGCTATTTCGTAATGTCATTAAAGCGTTTAATGTTTCTGCGTTTTTTTTTTTTTTTTTTTTTTGCTGTTGCACAAGATATTCCGAAAGCTGGAAAACAGTGTCACCTTGTGCCAGCTCACCTCGTCCAGCAAAACTTCAGTTCCTCTGACGAGAAGCTTGGTGCCGTTCTCTTACGAGAGTATCTCTCGTACTGCGTAATATCTTACGCTATGGGGAAAACTCTTTTCCACGAGATATTGAAGCCAAAAATTATCCTTAATTTTTTATTAATGTAAAACGCTTTGCAGCAGCAAGCAGACATAGGCGAGACAGCTCGCGCGCCTATTGGCTGCCCTGCGGCAATAGCAGCAGCCTATCGAGAGAGGCTCTGCGTGACGTCACGACGAATGGGGGCCTTTCGCGCCCATATCGTCACGTCCCGCCAGAAAGGGCGTGGTCTCGCCCCATATCTAGGCTCGATAGCTGCTCTTACGTTGATTTTCATCTCTTCAGCGAAGCCTCCCGCATCGCTGGATCCAGAGTGAGAAGCCGCGCCGTCGACCTGTAGCCTTCAGCGGGACGTGCCATCGAGCCTGGAGTCGCTGGCCTCGCCGCCTTCAGCCGCCGTACCTGCTGCGCTTTCCGGCGTACATATCCTTTCCTCTGCTTAGAGTGTGTGTGATTGCATTATCTGCCTTTTTTTCCCACCCCTCTAAAAGAGCGGCGTCTTTTTAAAGATGCCTTCCTGTGGTTCTTGCCGAGCCCCACTCAGCGATGAGGACCGCCATGTCATCTGCGTGTCCTGCCTGGGTGAGGATCACGCGGCCATCGCGCTCGCTGACGGCGGATGCCATCATTGTGAACGTTTGCCTATGGTGACTCTGCGGACTCGCCTAGCTGCGTTATCCGAGCCCGCATCCCAGCCTGCCGTGACGCCGCGCCGCAAGAAGCGCCGCGCCCAGCGCGCGCCCGAGCTATTTCCAGCCCGCCAAAGCTCGCCGGTTCGCCCGCCAGCTTCGCCGGCTTCGCTCGAGTCGCCCACGGACGGACAGTGGCCGCCGTCTGCCGCCGCGTCCGCACTTGAGCTCGACGAACTTACCGGAGACGGCATTGAAACTGAGCCGATGCGTCCGCTCTCTCAAGCCGTGGATTACATCGGCCTCGACTGAAAGGAGCTCGCGCAACTAACGCGCAATAGGCTGGACGGACGCTTTCTCGGGAAAGACGAAGCTCCGTCACAGTCGAGACCCGCGCCTTTCCCCCCTGAATGGTGAGAAACATTTGTGGCTAACTATCCGAGATGACGGAAGCTGAGCGCTCCGTGTTCCTCGACGTTCTCGCTCTGCTGGACGCCGCCCCCCTCAGCGCGGGCCCCGGCCGAGGATTGAGATAAAGCCCGAGGTCTCAAGGCCTTCCTAGTCTCTCTAGGAAAGCGACGGTGTTCAGTTCCCGCTGCGGCCGGATTTCCACCAAAACTTCTCGCTCGTTCAGTTCCAAGCAATGTGACTGTTCCAGTGTATTTCGCAGTGAGCAAGCTGGTTCCACAGCCCGCTTGCCTGCGCACAAAGGCCGTCGTTTCGGCTAACTAGCAGCGCCGCCAGGCCCGAGATCAAACACCGCGCTCTCGCTCTGCTGGACGCCGCCCCCCTCAGCGCGGGCCCCGGCCGAGGATTGAGGTAAAGCCCGAGGTCTCAAGGCCTTCCTAGTCTCTCTAGGAAAGTGACGGTGTTCAGATCCCGCTGCGGCCGGATTTCCACCAAAACTTCTCGCTCGTTCAGTTCCATGCGTTGTAACTGTCCCAGTGTATCTCGCAGTGAAGCAGCCGGTGTCTCAGCCCGCTTGCCTGCGCACAAAAGCCGTTTCTATGGCTACCCAGATAAATCCAATAAAGAGTGCATTTTCTGGTGTCCCGGCCACGGCCGATGGTGTTACGAGTGTTGTAAGAATGCCCACGTCCCAGTGCCCATTCCCACACCCAGACACAGCCCGCCATGGTGCAGGGCTAGCACAAATAAAACCAACTCATGTTGGTTGTGCAGAAAATGTAGTGAACGCGCCCATACAATGCCCGCTTACACTACATGATGCGTGTCCCTTGGTTTCTGTAAAAACGAAACTAACACACATTTAGTCGGCGCGAGCCGACAGTGTTCTCAGTGCAGTAAAGGTGCCCGCTGTCCCGCATTTCCTCACTGACACGCCGAATCCCACGGGATTCACCCCCGCTCGCTTTCTATGCACAACCCGTCACAGAGAAACTGAGCGCGGCCAGGCTGCCCGCTGTGATTAGCGCGCACCTCGCACGCTGTGAACACAGCATTGATTCAGTCGGCGCGAGCCGAGTGTTCTCCGTGCTGAAAATGTGCCCGCTGTCTCGCGCCCGCATTTCTCACAGACACTCCGAATCTCACGGGATTCGCCCCCGCTCGTTTTCTCTGCACAACCCGTCACAGAGAAGCTGAGCGCGGCCAGGCTGCCAGCTGTGATCAGCGCGCGCCTCGCACGCTGTAAACACAGCAGTGATTTAGTCGGCGCGAGCTGACAGTATTCTCAGTGTAGTAAATGTGCCCGCATGTAGTAAATGTGCCCACATTCCCTCACACGCGCCGAATCCCACGGGATTCGCCCCGCTCGCTTTCTCTGCGCGTCCCGCCATAGAGAAGCTGAGCGCGGCCAGGCTGCCCGCTGTGATCAGCGCGCCCCCCGCCTCGAACGCTGTAAACACGGTGTTGTGTTCCCAGTACACAGGGGCTCTCGAGCCGCCGTCCTGCCGCGGCCAGAGCCCAGATTTCATTCTACCCCTAGCTATTCACGCAGATGCGTGGTCAAGGCTTCCCGGGGTATCAGAATGGGTGTTGAACACTATAACGAGAGGCTGTTCGCTACAGTTCGCTCGACGCCCCCGCCGTTATACGGCGCGAGTCGAAACTACGGTGTAAAGCGAAGTGTTTCATCTACTTCGAGCCGAGATAGCGAAACTACTGAGAGAAGGGGCTATAGAACCTCTATCTCAGGGCGAAGGGGGCTTATACAGCAGATATTTTCTGGTACTGAAAAAAGATGGTGGGCTCAGACCCATTCTAGATCTGCGACTGCTGAACAGAACGCTTGTGAAGCGCCAGTTCAGAATGCTTACGACCAGGAAAATCCTCGCGCAAGTGCGCCAAGGAGACTGGTTCATGTCAATAGATCTGAAAGACGCCTATTTTCAAATACAAATAGCGTCCCATCACAGGCGATTCTTGAGATTCGCCTTCGAGGGCCAGGCATATCAATACACAGTCCTGCCGTTCAGCCTGTCCCTAGCACCCCGTACGTTCACGAAGTGCATGGACGCGGCCCTCGCCCCCCCTGAGACTTCGGGGCATGCGAGTTTTTGAACTACTTGGACGATTGGCTGATTCTAGCTCGTTCACGAACGGAGCTCATAGAACACAGGGCCGCATTACTCGAGCACCTCGAGGAGCTGGGCCTTACAGTCAGTTGGGCGAAAAGCTCACTGCTCCCCAGTCGGAGAATTTCCTTTCTGGGAACAGTGTTAGACTCGCTATCCATGACAGCACGCCTGTCACCGGAGCGCGGATTGAATATTCAGCACGTAGCGAGATCCTTCCGCCACGGCTCTATAGTCCCGCTCAGAAGGTTTCAGAAAATGCTGGGTCTGATGGCCTCAGCAGCCTCCGTACTCCAGTTGGGCCTGCTCCGCATGCGCCCACTGCAGCTATGGCTAAAAGCACGAGTTCCCCCCAGGGCGTGGACCGCAGGTCTATTTCGCCTCAGGGTCGACCTTCAGTGCATTTCGGCTCTGAAACCATGGAAAGCAACCGACTGGTATCAGTCAGGTGTGAGTCTGGGGATCCCCTCGAGTGTGAAGGTGGTGTCTACGGACGCCTCCACTTCGGGGCAGGGAGCGCTGCTCGAAGGCAGACCGCTAGCTGGCCTATGGTCAGTACGGGAGAAGCTCCTTCACATAAACTGCTTGGAATTAATAGCAGTCGACAAAGCGCTACGGCGCTTCTGTCCCCAGATAAAAGGCCACCACGTATTGGTCCGGTCGGACAACATGTCAGTGGTGGCGTACATAAAAAAATCACCAGGGCGGCGTCAGGTCCCGAAACCTTTACAGGCTGACGGGACGCCTCCTGGTCTGGGCTCAGCACAACCTGCTCTCGCTGAGAGCGGCGCATGTGCCTGGTCACCTAAATGTGGGGCCAGACAAGCTGTCCAGAAACAACGTCCCAGCAGGAGAATGGTCTCTGCACCCGCAGACGATCCAGCTGCTGTGGGAAACGTTTGGCAAAGCGCAGGTGGACCTGTTCGCGTCCCAAGAAAACGCTCACTGCCCGAGATTCTTCTCGAAATGCCGGGAGGCGCTGGCCCATGTTTGGCCCCGCCGCCCCCTATATGCTTTTCCCCCTGTCTCACTCCTGCCTCAGGTGTTGGAGCGAATCAGGAGGGAGGGATGCCCAGTGCTACTCATAGCTCCGCTCTGGACAAACCAGTCGTGGTTCCCTGTCCTGATGCAGCTGACCAGCGCTGCCCCATGGCCTTTACCGTTGAGGAGAGACCTCCTCTCTCAGGCGGGAGGCTCGATTTGGCATCCTCGCCCGGATTTGTGGTCCCTGCACGCAGGGGCCATCAACGGGTACCCGCTGACCTCCCAGAGGGAGTGTTAAACACGATCGCGCAGGCTAGAGCCCCGTCTACCAGACGGCTCTACACCTCGAAGTGGTCTGTGTTCTCTGCTTGGTGTCAAGCGCAGAGCTTTTCACCTGTAGACTGCGGGGTTACGGAAGTGCTTTCCTTCCTTCAGGAGCTACTGGATAAGGGCAGGACCCCTTCCACGCTCAAAGTATACGTGGCGGCCATAGCAACGTTTGTAAAACCGGTGTCTGGCCAGTCACTAGGAAAGAACGACTTAGTCGTGCGTTTCCTTAGAGGAGCTCGGAGGCTAAACCCCCCCAGGCCCCCTTCAGTCCCGACATGGGACCTTTCCACGGTCTTGGAGGCCATGAAAGGTGCCCCATTCGAGCCAATCCAGTCGTCAGACATGAAACACTTGTCTTCAAGACAGCGTTTCTTATGGCTCTCGCTTCAGTGAAGCGCGTAGGGGACTTGCAAGCGCTCTCAGTGAGCGCGTCATGCATGGAGTTTGGACCTAATGACTCTAAGGTCATACTCAAACCGAAGCACGGCTACGTGCCAAAATCCCTCAACACACCGTTCAGGGCCCAGGTGATTTCCCTGTCTGCCCGTCCGGTTCTCAATGAGGAGAAGGACGCGAGTCTCCTTTGCCCTGTTAGGGCACTAAGGGCTTATGTGTCCCGCTCGTCTGGTTTCAGACAGACTGAGCAGCTTTTCGTTTCGTTTGGCGGCCGTGCTAAGGGACTTGCCGCTTCGAAACAGAGCCTATCCAGATGGATAGTTGGTGCCATAGCGCTGGCTTACACTTCTAAGGGCCTACAGTGCCCTTTGGGTGTTGGAGCGCACTCCACAAGAGGCATGGCCTCCTCGTGGGCATGGTCTAGCGGGGTTACCCTGCAAGATATTGTATGGCCGCGGGCTGGGCCTCTCCGTCTACATTTATAAAATACTATAACCTGGAGGTTCCCGCCTTGCAAGCTAAGCTTTTGGCGGTAAAAAGTTCAGTGCTATCTGCCCGCTGTGCGGCTCAGATACTGAGTTTGACCTGCGTATTGCTCACTGACCGGTATAGCAGCTCATTAAAATGTCGACACACTTGTGGCCACCCAGTTCAGGCTGAATGTTCACCCTGACGGTATGGTCTATTTGTCACATGATCAGCTCCTTCGGATGCTATTTACAGGGAATGATGCTTCTAGCCTCTCTTCCCTCACTCTCTGTGAGTTTATGGTGATTATGCACTATATGCGCCCCGGGCTTCGGCCCCTGGGACTTTGGTGTTGGATCCCTACCAGCACGGCGTGTTGCATTGTGTTCCCCATAGCGTAAGATATTACGCAGTACGAGAGATACTCTCGTAAGAGAACGTACTCGGTTACTAACGTAACCTCGGTTCTCTCTAGAGAGGGAACGAGTACTGCGTATCTTGCCGTGCTTGGAATACGCTCTGGTTCGCTTCGGCGATGAAAACCAACGTAAGAGCAGCTATCGAGCCTAGATATGGGGCGAGACCACGCCCTTTTTGGCGGGACGTGACGATATGGGCGCGAAAGGCCCCCATTCGTCGTGACGTCACGCAGAGCCTCTCTCGATAGGCTGCTGCTATTGCCGCAGGGCAGCCAATAGGCGCGCGAGCTGTCTCGCCTATGTCTGCTTGCTGCTGCAAAGCGTTTTACATTAATAAAAAATTAAGGATAATTTTTGGCTTCAATATCTCGTGGAAAAGAGTTTTCCCCATAGCGTAAGATATTACGCAGTACTCGTTCCCTCTCTAGAGAGAACCGAGGTTACGTTAGTAACCGAGTACGTTTTTTACGTTGCTTCCCCACCATATTCTGTATCTAACTCTCTCTCTCTCTGTTCATTGTAGATAGGTGGCTTTTTATCGAAAACATTAACCAATGGCAATCTATATCGCATTAAACAGAAGTAACTGCAGCTGCTTGCCAATCAATCCTGATTGTAAAGTATCTTACCATTAATATAAAAGTGTATTACATAATTTTTAGAAGTCGTTAAACCGAAGGAGGGATGATTTACTATGGGCCGCAGTTTGTAAAGCGGCTCACGCTGAAAATAACAGCAACATTTTGTCATATTTAGCTTCAAACAATGTTTAAAAAACTGGTATGAATTTTTGACGGTCACTTTTATTGTGGTGTTTATTATTTTAGGTAGGTATTATCACGATAATTCATGTCCAAGAGTCCATTTTCCCGGATGAGATGGTTTTTATTCGTTATACAATAAACACACACTGACCTCCTCAAGCTCTTATTTTGGCACTTCCGGTTACTTCCGGTTATTTTGATTTTTTAGCATATTAGTTAAATATTTAGTTTCACCTGAAACATTTAGATTCAACATTTAGATTCAACGTTTAGATTCAACATTTAAATTTAGATTCAACATTTAGATTTAATATTTAGATTTAACATTTAGATTTAGATTTAATATTTAGATTCAACATTTAGATTTAATATTTAGATTTAACATTTAGATTTAATGTTTAGATTTAATGTTTAGATTTAACATTTAGATTTAGATTTAATGTTTAGATTTAACATTTAGATTTAGATTTAAAGGGCACCTATTATGCCCCTATTTACAAGATGTAATATTGGTCTCGGGTGTAACCAGAATGTATTTGTGAAGTTTCAGCACAAAATACCCCACAGTTAATTTATTATAACCATTTGAAAATGTCATTTTTGGGACCTGTTTTAAAAAGAGCTGTTTTGGTGTGTATCACCTTAAATGTAAATAAGCTGCATATCCCCGCCCTGCCTTTGGATGAGGGCGTAACTTGATACCTATGGCAGTCGGTAAAAGCAGAAGCTGAGAGAGTGAGAGACCCGCTGTTTTATATGGCATTCAGCCGTACATGTTTGAATCAGACCCAGATGATGAACAGACTCCGGCAGAATAAACACAAATGAGAATGGAGGACGTCTCGGAATGGTTATTTGATACATTTATGTACTTAAAGATTTGTAATCGCGTCCCTTTTGCAATTATGGATGTGCAACACACACACAGACACACAAACAAACTGGGATAACGTTGGCGCAATTTTTTGAAACTACAAACACAAATACTGTGATAACGTTTGCTACGTACAAACGAAATTACATTTATGCGAGAGACCTGTTGCGTCATGTTTACATTACTTGTCTTACAGGTGCTTATGTGGCAAATGTGAGAAGATGGCTACAGAACATACACAGTTTTTAACACAATATCTTTAAAATGTATATTTATAAACGTACGTGTTTACTACTGTTGTAGTTTTTGATGGTCTCGTCTCGGACTCGACCGCATTTGGTCTCGGTCTTGTCTCGGTCTCAGACATTGACTGCGTTTACATGCAGCCAATAACCCGTTCAAAACCGGGATATTAGCAATAACCCGGTCGCGAACGGCCATGTAAACACCGGCAAAAACCCGGATATGCTCATATCCCGGATTTTAAAAACCGGGATATTATACCTGGGGTACCCCTTTTCTAATCCGAATTTTTGGTCATGTAAACGCGCATCGGTGTTCTTTTGTTTCAGAGATTTGTGTTCTGCGCATGTTCTATTCGCAAGGAATCTTGGTCTTTTGAGTAGAGAAACTTCTCGGCGCATACAAAAACCCGCATGCAGTTTACCGGAAGTAAACATGGCGAGACGTAGCACAGCATACTTTTGGAGCGAGGTCAGTAACGTTACCAGCATCAAAGCGCAAACAAAGGCGATCGCTATCTGCCCCGAACTATTCATTATCCGCATGCTGCTGTTGTTGTTGTCTTCGGATACAGGAAGAAGAATCGGAAATGACGCATATTGCGTCTTAAGGTGGTCTTATGGTTGTCCGTACGTCCAGACGCTAACAGTGCGTCGCCGTTTACATCGGGATATTGTATCCATAATTCCATGTATACAGGAGAAACTCTCTCTGCTCACGCATGTAAACGGGTTATCCCTAATGTTTCAGAAACCCGAATAGTGACCTTAACCCGACCATAACCCGGAAATTGGCTGCATGTAAACGTAGTCATTGAGGACTCGCGATTTTTTTTTCAAGACCAGTCAAGACCATAACTGTGGAAATATCACTAAATTGCCAGTATATTGTCTCATTTTTTTGTTAACATCCTTGCTTTTATTGGATGTAAAACGATCGATGAGTAACGCCCGTTTCACACCGCAAGCGTGAGCGGCGCTTGAGCAGTGCGTCAGCGTAACTACACCGTCACTGCAGCTGCAGACGCGCAAGAGTATTCACACTGGAAGCGTTTGTACAGTGTCACAGCAGCGGCTCCAAAGCTACATATACAAGCGAGCAATTCTTTACAAAGACAACTATACATTTGTTTTTAAAAGTTGGTCATTTATAAAATTGATAGTCTTGAACGTTTGTTATGTGGAGGTGTACAACATTTGCAAATATATATAAATGTTAAACAACACAGAAAACAGCCCCAATCTTGTCGTTTCAGTCATACTTTCGATATGTTTACAAAGACTGCAAAGTCCGCGGATAAAAACAAGCAAATAAAACGCACACTCTTGTTTGATTTGGGTTGTGCCCGTGTATATGTAGCTGTCTGTGTATTACATAAACTAAAACGACACTCGGTTACTAACGTAACCTCGGTTCTCTCTAGAAGAGGGAACGAGTGTTGCGTAAGCTAGCTTACGCTACGGGAAAACCCCTTTTCTCGAGAATACTGAAGCCAAAAAATTATCCTTTAATTTTCACATATTTAAAACGCATGCTTGCATAGAGCAGACCTAGAATAAGCAGCTCATGTGCCTATTGGCTGCTCTGTGGCAAGATGCTGCAACCTATCGGTGGACTGATAGTGACGTCAGCACCAATAGGAGCGCGGGTGCCCAAGTGCGTCACGTCCCGCCAGAATAGGCGTGGCTTACCTTAATATAAGCCAGGTCCAGATAGGGTGTTCTTTGGTTTTTCACACTGAAGCGAAATAAGAACGCAGCACTAACACGGCCGGGTTACGCAACACTCGTTCCCTCTTCTAGAGAGAACCGAGGTTACGTTAGTAACCGAGTGTCGTTCTCTTACGAGAGTACTCTCGTGTTGCGTAAGCTAGCTTACGCTACGGGAACCCAGTTTAAAGCGCCGTGTATGCTGAGGCCATTCACATTAAGTCCAAGGGCCAGTGCCCGGGGAACACATAATAGTGAAGATATGTGGGCCGACACAAACTGAGCCCTAACACATATTGACCAAATGGTGACGCCTCATATGTATAAGGGAGTGCATAACACAGTATAACAGTCAGCGTGTATGACAATCTCATACAGATAACACTTTGGCCTGCAAAGCAGGGACCTCCAGGTTATAAAACCTTATAAATGTAGACCGAGAGGCCCAGCCTGCCGCTCTACAAATATCATGGAGTGAAACACCACTAGTCCAAGCCCATGATGAGGCCATACTTCTAGTGGAATGGGCTCGAACACCTAAAGGGCATTGAAGGCCTTTAGACTTGTAAGCCAAGGCGATAGCATCAACTATCCATCTGGAAATGCTCTGTTTCGAGGTAGCTAGCCCCTTCGTGCGGCCACCAAACGAAACGAACAGCTATTCTGACTGCCTGAAGGCAGCGGTTTGTTGAACGTAAACTCTTAAAGCCCTGACCGGGCAAAGGAAGTTTACATCGCTGTCACTGTCGGTTCCCGGAAGGGCCGACAGGGAAATGACTTGCGCTTTGAACGGAGTAGAGAGCACTTTGGGGACATAACCGTGTCTTGGTTTGAGCGTAACTTTAGAATCATTAGGCCCAAATTCCAAACATGACGCTCTCACAGAGAGCTTGTCGCGGGACTCGTGTTTTCAGCCAGCGCTGGAGGGGGTGCATGCGCAGCAGACCCAACCGAAGCACTGCAGAGGCCGCATACGAACCGACGGGGGGCGCGGCGGATTCATCCTTCTAGCTCCCCTAAGGAAGCGGATGACCAGCTCATGTCTTCCCGGTGACTGACCGTGCGTCGATTCTGCGAACGCCGCCACGGCCACCACATAAACTTTGAGCGTGGATGGGGACCTCTCCTTATCCATCAGCTCTGGTAGGAAAGTGAGCAAATGCGCAACCTCACACGACCGTGCGTCCAGATCTCTGTCGGTGCACCACTTGGAGAACACTGACCATTTAGACGCGTAGAGCCGTCCCGTGGAAGGAGCTCTAGACTGCGTGATCGTGCTCATCACTCTTTCTGGCAGGGTAACGAGTACCCGTTGATCAATCATGCGTGCAGAGACCAGCGCTCTGGATGGGGATGCCAGATCGAGCCGCGAGCCTGAGAGAGGAGATCTGCCCTCACCGGAATAGGCCACGTAGCTGCATGTGAGAGCCGTGCTAGTTCCGGAAACCAATTCTGATTCTCTCAGTGCGGAGCTATGAGGAGCACCGAGTGGCGCGTTTCCCTGACTCTCTTGATTACCTGTGGTAACAGAGAGACCGGAGGGAAAGCATACAGAGGGAGGCTGGGCCAGACCTGGGCCAGGGTGTCCTCGTTCTTTAAAAAGAACATCGGGCAATGAGCATTGTCTTTTGACGCAAATAGGCCGACTTCCGCTCTGCCGAATAGGCGCCATAGTTTCTGGACTGTTTGGGGGTGCAGGGACCATTCCCCCAGGGGAACGTTGTCCCTGGACAGTTTGTCTGGACCGTCATTCGAATGGCCAGGCACATGCGCCGCCCTCAGCGAGCACAGGTGCATCTGGGACCAAACAAGGATGCGTTCCGTCAGAGTGCAGGGGTTCCTGGATCTGACACCACCCTGACGGTTTACATAGGAAACCACCCTGACGGTTTACATAGGAAACCACAGACATGTTGTCCGAGCGAACGAGAACGTGTTGGTCCTGTATGAACGGGAGGAAGCGCTTCAGCGCGTTTTCGACCGCTATCATCTCAAGACAGTTTATGTGAAAACACTTCTCTTGGTCTGACCACTGGCCAAAGGCCGGTCTGCCTTCGAACAGCGCGCCCCAACTCGAGTTGGACACATCTGTCGAAACTACTTTCCAATAAGAGATGGTTCCCATCGTCACTCCCTGCTGGTACCAGTCGGCTACTAACCAGGGCTGCAGAGCCGCTATGCGGCTAATCACTCTGATTTTCTGGCCGCCAGAAACCCAGGCTAGGCGAGACGCGCAAGCATTCAACCAGTGATGGAGCGGGCGCATGCGCAATAGGCCCAGCTGGAGCACCGCTGCAGCTGATGCCATACAGCCCAGCATCCGTTGAAACGTTTTCAAAGGGAGAAAGCTGCCCTTCTGGAAAAACGCGGCTAGGTGGCGAACACAGCCAATATCAGCCAGTCGTCCAGATAGTTCATTATTCGCAGCCCCTGAGTTCTCAGGGGGGCGAGCGCTGCGTCCATGCACTTCGTAAATGTATGGGGTGCTAGAGACAGGCCGAGCGACAGGACGGTGTATTGATATACCTGACCGTCGAAGGCGAATCTCAAAAATTGCCTGTGACGGGGTGATATCTGAAACAGAAAATAGGCATCCTCCAGATCTAGAGAAATAAACCAGTCCCTCGGGCAAACGTGCGCTAGGATTTTCCTGGTTGTAAGCATTTGAACGGTCTTTTGCAAGCACCTTGTTCAAATGTCTCAGATCTAGGATGGGCCTGAAAGCTCCGTTCTTCTTGGGTACAAGAAAATATCGGCTGTAAAAGCCTGACTCGCTAAGAGAAGGCGGTACTTTTTCTATAGCCCCTTTGCACAGCAGTATTGCTATTTCTGCGTGAAGTAGGTGTGCTACTTCCGCATTCACTATCGTCGCGGACCGGGATCGAAAGCGCGGGGGAGGGCGAATGAATTGAAGTGTATAGCCCTGCTTTATTGTGCTGAGAACCCATTCTGAAATCCCTGGGATAATTTCCCACGCAGCTATGTGAGCCGCTAGGGGGCGAATGGCCTCCGGGTTCAGATCGCCGCCATTTGCGGGCTTGTGAAACTGAACCGGAGCCGAAAGCGCGGCGCGCGCGCTCTCGGTTCTGGGCAATGGCTGCTCACTGAAAGCCGAGATCGGCCGATTTATGTGAGGAGTCCCAATCATAAGGGATGGGGAGCATTTTATTCTCACTTTTTGACGTGCGAGCAGCGCTTTGGGCGGAAAAGCTTTCTGTAACTCAAAGTTCAAAGTTCAGCTTAAAGGGAAGAGGTAAGATGAAACAGTACTTAAGTGCCCTGTTGACGAGGTCACCTCTGATATTCCAAGTAGCTGTCAATCATGTGAACTGTAGTTTGTGAATGAATCATAGATGGCAAAACGATGTTGTGGACAAAACGAAGACAGTTAATCCTTTTTTTTGGCCGATGTCCTATTGGTAGTTGAGCTTCTAGCTCAGCCCTGCACGTTGAACCCTCTGAATCAAACAAATTAAAGAGTACGATTTTTCCGCTCCCTGTACGAGTCTTGAAGCATAAGCAATGACATGCTCTAAACCATCAACTTCTTGGGTCAGAACAGCTCCTAAACCTATGTCACTAGCATCAGCATGCACTTTGAAATCCTTAGTGAAGTCAGGGGGCATTAAAACTGGTGCTTGTTGGAGGGCATTTTTAAGATCATTAAAAGCATTCTGGCATTCAATGGTCCAATCCCAAGCATTGTCTTTAGCCTTTAGTGCATGTAAAGGTGCTGCTCGCTCCGAAAAGTGAGAAATGAAGCGATGGTACCAACTGGCTAGACCACAAACCTTTGTACCTCCTTGACATTCTTGGGTACAGGAAAATCACGAACTGCTTTGACTTTAGCGGCTTCGGTACGGACCCCTTCCTCTGAAACGACATGTCCCAGATATGTGATAGTCTTTTGCAGCATGGAACACTTCTTGAGGTTAAGTGTTAATCCTGAAGCTTCCAGTTTTGCAAAAAGTTGTTTGAGATGTTGGAAGTGATCTTGAATGTTTTTGGAATATATTACAATGTCATCAAGATATACAAAACAGAACTTCCCTAAATAATCTCTCAGAACATTGTTCATTAGCCTTTGAAAGGTTGCAGCAGCGTTTTTGAGGCCAAAGGGAAGACGAATAAATTCAAACTGATTGTTTTTGGTGACAAACGCCGTTTTTTTGTATACGGTCTTCGTCCATTCCTACTTGCCAGTAACCAGACTTAAGGTCTAATGTGCTGAACACGGTTGCCCCATACAGGGATTCTAGGATGTCTTGAATCTGTGGCATTGGGAATCCATCAAGAGGAGTCTTGGAATTTAAGGCTCGGTAGTCAACACAGAAGCGGGTACTACCATCCTTCTTTGGCACTAAGACTACTGGTGCTGCCCAAGGTGATACAGAAGGCCTTATAATGCCTTTGTTAAGCATATTTACCGCTTCTTCGTCTATGAACTTTTGCTTAGAGCCGAAAACAGGGTAAGCTTTCTTACGCACAGGAACTTCATCGATGGTATGGATCCGGTGGCGAATTAAAGTAGTCTGTCCCAAATTATCCGTGCATACTGTTGGCCAATCCAGCATTAGACCTTCTAGTTGACGTCTTTGTGTTTTAGTAGCATCAGCTCGGTCTACCAACTCCTTTATGGTGGCAAGCGTAGAGGAATTCATTAGCACTAAAGGTAGTGCAAGGTGCAAACTAACTGTTGGTGAGGGTGAAGAAATATTGAAGGTGTGGATTGTATCGCTTTCCTCGGGCACCGCATACGTAGAGTTTTTAAAATCAAGTACGATTCCTGAGGTCGTCAGAAACTCAAGCCCCAATACAACTGGGAAAGCCAAGTCACTGTCTCTCATCACATAGGCTCTTAGAGGATAGTTATGACCATGGATAGTACTTTGCCAAGATACCTTGCCTAAGGCTGACTGTACATGACCATTAGCGAGGGTAAACGACTGTCCCCTACTTGACTGCATAACTTCGTGTCCTGAGGTCAATTGTTGCCAGCAAGACTCTTGCAATAATGAATAAGTGCTTCCCGTATCCAGTATTGCTTGATATTGGTGGCCTTTAATGGTTATGGGCAATGTTAATGTAGTTATCAGCTTTTCGTTGTTCTCTGAAAAGACAGCAATATGTGGATTAGATTGTCGTCCTCTTGGGAATTTATTGGTTTCAGGAGGCTTAGGAGTGTTTTCTTGGTGTCTTTGCCTCCAGAAGGCTCGCTCCTCCCCAATATCTCTCTCCACGAGCGTTCCTACACGTACCAGCTCATCCACAGTAGTTGCAGTACCTCTTAAAATACTGGCTATTCTTGGATTGCAATTTCGGAGTGCTGCTTGGAGATGCCCCTCACGCTCTGTCATAGCCGGCTTCAACCTCAGACATAATGCTCTGTACTGGTACGCAAACGTCCGGATGCTTTCATCAACTCTTTGTTTCCTTTCTCTTAATCTTCTCTCCACTTCAACTTCGTGATCCTCAGATAAAAAGGATTGACGAAAAGCAGACTTAAATTGTGCCCATGTTCTTACTTTCTTCTTCTCCGCCAGCCACCAGTCCTTGGCTGTGTATGTTAATACTGAAGGAAGCATGGATAAAATTTCAACATCATTCAGTGGCTGTATAGCCAGATACTCCTCGCAACGCTCCAGATACGTAATGGGATCTTCTCCATCTTAACTTCCGAACTTTGGAAACTCTAATTTGATGGGAGTATGGCAATGTACAGGTCGAAAAGAACTATGGGTTGCTCCAGTGTGGTTAAAACCTGGAGTAGAAGTGGCTCTCCCAGAAGACTGAATTAGAGTTCTTAGCTGGCCATCTCTCCGTTTCAAGCAATCCATGGTCGCTTGTCCCAACTCCTGGACTTTGGTTTCCAAGTTGACTTTTACCTGGCCGCATCCAGCTTCAAACTTGGTAGATAGTGAGTTTTCTAAATTCTGCATCTCTGTCTGATGGTCTTTATGCAGATCTAATAGGTGTTGCAACTGACTTTCAATGGCGGTCATCCGGTTACCTTGCTCATTCAACTGGCGTTGCATATCTTTAAAAAAAACATCAGAGGTACCTTCCAAACCTTCCACTCTATTTTCTATCTTATACATCCTTGAGGCCATTACCATAGTTATTAAACTCTCTTCTTCTTCATTTTCAGGAGGAGGAGGTAACAGAGAATCTTCAAAATCACCTTCTTGGTCTACATTTTCCTGTTCATTTTCCAGATATAAACTACTGAGAGAATGAATGAGGTCTTGGACAGGCTCACGGTGCCTAGTGAAAGTTTCTGAAGAATAGTCTGGGCTTAAAGGGTCATCACCCTCTGCCTCTCTTTGCATGTCAGCCATTTTACAACTAACAAACCCTTAATGTAACCTTAGCTTTAAACACCAAAGTTGCTTACAATGCATTGACCTCTCAAACACATAGTCACAGTGAAAACCCATAAGTGGCATGACTCATTGAAAGTAGAATTTACGTCTCTCTTCAAGATTCAATTAAGCTCTGTTTTTTTCCTTTTCAATTTGTCCCTGTTCGGGCGCCATTATTGTAACACTTACTTTTAATGCTACACAATTAAGGGACCAGAGACTTTCTCATTTCAATGAGCCAAGTGTATTTACAACACAAAACAACATACAGTCAGTAACTTGTTATGTACATATAGTCAGACATTTGCAAGGAAAATATCGGACCATTCAGTCTTTTGTTGCAGTGTCTTTGGCTACTCAAAGTTCAGCTTAAAGGGAAGAGGTAAGATGAAACAGTACTTAAGTGCCCTGTTGACGAGGTCACCTCTGATATTCCAAGTAGCTGTCAATCATGTGAACTGTAGTTTGTGAATGAATCATAGACGGCAAAACGATGTTGTGGACAAAACGAAGACAGTTAATCCTTTTTTTTGGCCGATGTCCTATTGGTAGTTGAGCTTCTAGCTCAGCCCTGCACGTTGAACCCTCTGCATCAAACAAACAAATTAACTTAGTGCCACCATCAACACATTTACTCATCCTATATTTACATAAACCTTACCCAACATCATATATACAAATTAAGTACCAAATAAGAGTACTTACAGTTGAGCTTAAGAACCTCAGGTTCCTCAAATAAGGGATTCACAGCAAGACAGTATCAGTGAGAAAGCTTCTCCATGTGGTTAACACATACTTCCTACTCCATACTTCTTCTCTTCTCTTTTTATGCCACTAGGCATCTCACTGGCTAGAGCGCCCCTAGTGTCAGGATTAATTAATACACCTACTGCAAGCTAATGGGACCGAAATGTAACTGTAAAACTGTTACAGAACGTGTAACAGAGCGGGCAGATAGTGGGCACGGACCTGTGGACACATTTCTTATATTCAACACTCGAGCGGCTTTTCTGCGCTTTATGAGAGTGTGCTCTGTGAGTGACACGAGATTTGATGTGCTTGTGTGTAGGGGTGAACACTGGGGCGTGGGCACTTGCACTACACTTAAACACCAACGGCGTGAGCCGGATAACCAGACAGTATACTCCTTTGAGATTTCTCTGGGTCGCCGTGAAAACGGCGTATGTGTGCAGGCGAGAGGGTAAATGAACCGGCTCGTTGGCTGCTAAATGGACCACTGCAGTAGCCTTTTTGAAGGGGACTGACAGGGAAATAAACTTTGACTGTGGTCCAGCCGTGAGTCTTTAGTGATAGAGCGGGCAGAAAAATAGGCATGGACGCGAACTCGCGGACACATTTCCTACGTTCAACACTCGAGCGGTTGCCCGCTTTAAGGGAGTGGGCTCTGTGAATAACACGAGCGTGCTTGCGTGTAGGGGTGAACACTGAGATGTGGGCACCTTTCTACACTAAAACACCATCGGCGTGAGCCGGATCTGCATAAATTTTATCTGCTGCGGGAGCCGGGATCGAACACGGGTCTCCGGCGCGAAAGCTTAGGGTTTAGCCACTGAGCCACAGGGAAAACAACGTAAGCTTTAGTTGCCGCGAGCAGATAAGAGAGAGAGAGAGCGTCATCACAGTTTTCGTGTGTGTGTCGGCACTGTTTACAGGTGTGCGTGTATAACAGGCACACTACTGCAGTATAGAAATTACCGGCCGCTCGTACTAGGAGGAGCTGGAAAATGTTTGAGAAGAAGAGGGAGTTTGTCAGGCCGCGGCGGGACAAAAAACCACACTTTCTTTCGACGGTGACGTCTCGGTTCGCGCGCTCGCTTCCTGTACGTAAGAAAGCTGGTCGCGAGCTCAGAGAGGAGAGCTGCATAAATTTTTTCTGCTGCGAGAGCCGGGATCGAACACGGGTCTCTGGAGCGAAAGCTTAGAGTTTAGCCACTGAGCCACGGGGGAAACAACATAAGCTTGAGTAGCGCGAGCAGCCACGGTAGCTCCCTTGTAACGTAAAGGAAGCTAGCCGCGGTTAGAACAGCAGTCCATTGATGCGTGTCCCTCAACCTCAGACGCGACGGCAGTGAGGCTCGTGAGCGGCAGCTGCGCGTCGGTGAAGAGAGGCGCGGAAGGTGAAAAAGCGAGGCTCGAGGGAGGCTTTCCGGCGAGCGCGTCGCTGTGGCTACAGGCTCCGGCAGCCCTTGGGAACGGCGCTTATCACTGCGCGGTCCCACAAGGGGCAGAGTGACTGCTTCTGCGGGGGCGCGCTAGCTTCCTTGTAACGTAAAGGAAGCTACGCGCGGTTAGAACAGTAGTCTATTGATGCGTGTCCCTCATCCTCAAACGCGACGGCAGTGAGGCTCGTGAGCGGCAGCTGCGCGTCGGTGAAGGGAGGCGGGGAAGGTGAAAAAGCGAGGCTCGAGGGAGGCTTTCCGGCGAGCGCGTCGCTGTGGCTACAGGCTCCGGCAGCCCTTGGGAACGGCGCTTATCACTGCGCGATCCCACAAGGGGCAGAGTGACTGCTTCTGCGGGGGCGCGGTAGCTTCCTTGTAACGTAAAGGAAGCTACGCGCGGTTCCGTCCCAGGCGGGAAGCGCACAAGATGTGGCGGTCCCCGACGCTGAGAGGGGCTCGACACGAGCCGCATTTGGAAACTCGAGGCATTTGAAACAACGCCTCTTGCTCTTTTAGAATACTAGAGAAGGAATATGAAAAGGATATGGGGGCCGGATAGCGCAGCAGGTACGGCGATGAAGCGGCGAAGGCGGCTTCCAACTGCAGTGCAGAGGGCTCGTCCCGCTGAGGTGCTTGCTTCGACGGCGCAGGCTTCTCCGGAGAATCAGCGATGTAGAGTGAACACTTCGCTGAAGAGGTGAAAAATTAAAGAACACCCTATCTGGACCTGGCTTATATTAAGGTAAGCCACGCCTATTCTGGCGGGACGTGACGCACTTGGGCACCCGCGCTCCTATTGGTGCTGACGTCACTATCAGTCCACCGATAGGTTGCAGCATCTTGCCACAGAGCACCCAATAGGCACATGAGCTGCTTATTCTAGGTCTGCTCTATGCAAGCATGCGTTTTAAATATGTGAAAATTAAAGGATAATTTTTTGGCTTCAGTATTCTCGAGAAAAGGGGTTTTCCCGTAGCGTAAGCTAGCTTACGCAACACGAGAGTACTCTCGTAAGATAACAAAGTGTATGTAGAATATTTTCTGGCTAGTTTACTTTAGTTTTTTATAATACACCATACTTTCACACAAACTGAATGCAAAACAAATTTAAATGGGTAGCCTAATCTTCTATAAATATTTTTGAGTCTTCATTTTCTTTTTTTGCCTACTCCAGTTCTTGTTTAAACTCACTAAACATTATTCTGTGCATTTCGGGCACTTTTTGTGTGAAATCATATTTTTTGTCCATCAAAAGTGAGCTTTCACTTTAATTGAACGTCAGCAGCGCAGCAAAAATAGACCTGGCGCCGAAACCCCCGCTTCACTGCTGCTCACGCGCCGCTCCTGCTTGACGCTCACGCGCTGCTCCTGCTCCCGGTGTGAATGCACTCATTGATTAACATGCACGCCGAAAAAAATACGCGCTGCTCACGCGCCGCTCACGCATGCGGTGTGACCCCTCATTTACACAGCATACGTGTGCGGCGCGTTACGGCTGCGACACGGCTACCGGAGCTGATCGCGCCCATTCTAGTCAATGCGTGTGTCTACACCGGCCGCGAAGCGGCGCGTTTCAGAAGCTTCCCATAAGCGGCTCTCCGCGCCGCTTCGCTAAATATAGGCGCCTAGTCTATTTTTGACGGATGCCGCGTCCAAGCCGCACCGTAAATACAAAATAAAAGTAAACATATCCTGTCAATTTCAAAATAAACACCCTGTGCAAACTCCTAATGGTATTGTACACCAATATATCCTTGGTAGAAACATAGACTGCAAGGTAGAAACCCAAAAATCAAGAAAAACCACGTCAGACAGGCAAATCACGTGGTCTCGCGCATCCTGTCGCTTCGCTTCTGAAACGCTCCTGGTGTGAGTTGGCACCGCGTGGAGGACGGAATAAAACCTTGTCGCAGCCGTAACGCGCCGCACACGTATGCAGTGTAAATGAGGGGTGAAACGGGCGTAATGTAGACGAACTGCTGCGCGTGTGAGAGAGAGAGAGAAAAGAGAGAGAGAGAGAGAGAGAGAGAGAGAGAGAGAGAGAGAGAGAGAGAGAGAGAGAGAAGAGAGAGAGAGAGAGAGAGCCCCGGTGCGCGCACGCACTCTTTCTCTTCTGAGCCAGGCGAAAGTATAAACAAGGGTTCACCGTCTCCTAAGCGCTGTCTTGCATGGCACATATTAATAAAAATAAATCGACACGATGGTAAAAGGTCGGAAGAGCATAGTTTCATGTGGAGATATTTTTTCCTGAATTACCGCTGGTTGTGAATTGTGCTAAAATACGTTTAAAAAAGGATTGTTGTAGGTTTAAAAACAACATAACTTTATGTATTGTTTATAAACGGAGAAAATGGAAGACTTTAGTGATGAACAATGAATAATTGTTTTGCATTATGTACTAAATGATGATGGAAGTCACCCAGGAGTATTGAATAAAGATGGTTACGTTTATTTAAATTTGAGTGTTTAATATATGTATATTTTTACGGGAATGTGGATCTTTCAGATCAATTTGAGAATCTCTTTTGATCATGTTTCACAATTTTCTGTGTCATGTAGTGTGGGGCGCTGGTCTTGGTCTTGGTCTCGCCCTCCCTCGGTCTTGGTCTCGACTTGGTCTCGGCCCCTAAAAGTCTTGGTCTTGTCTCGGTCTCGATACACTCTGGTCTTGGTCTTGTCTTGGTCTCGGGTTAGGTGGTCTTGACTACAACACTAGTGTTTACACACTATACAAACAAGGTTTAAATTATATAACAGTTACACAGACATCCTACGACAACGACGACGACAACAACTTTATACGCATTTGTTGTTGAATTGGCTGACATCGACTGAAATGACTGTTTGCTCAAAAATCATAAAATACACTTAGCAGTTCCGCGTCACAATCCGTACAGCGGCGCTTCCGTTACATGAATCCGTACGGTGACCGTTTGAATCAAATGTACAATGAATCACTTCCAGGTCAAATAAAGTTATATATACCTTTGGAAACTGTGTTTTGTCACCTTTGATCTTCTTAACGCATTGTCGAAGTCCACGCAATTTGAAGACGACATTTCAGCGGTAAGTACAATGACACCCGAGTGACATTTAAAAATGGCGGTGGGCAGGGATCTCGCGTAGACTCCGGTGAAGTAGGGAAGAGAGTCAGCAAATGAAATGAATGAAGTTTTGGTCATGTGGTCTATAGTATTGAAGTTAAACGTAAGTTTAGCTTTTAGAAGTTAAATCAAAAGTTCATTTGTCTAATCCAGTAAGGATCGCACTGACGTTTTACGTGCCCGGAAGCGAGTTTTCGTGTACGGATTGTGATGCGGAACTGCTACTTCTTCTGGAGGTGACATTGGATCGCGAACAGAAGGCAACGATCCACATTTGAGGATTAACTTTGAAGCAAGACCGGCTGCTTTGAATTGACCCTTGTTCACAAAACAATCAGTCAGAAAATTATTTTGGAAGTTTAAGTGGCGCCTTTCCTTCGTAAATAAAATCCATCCACTGCGTTTTCAGTGGCTCTGATGTTGGAAGTAAGTGAAAACTACTATGTACATTATTACATCCCACAACAGAACACTTATGTTTCTTAAGTGAAGTGAAGAAGAACCGGTTCTCGATTCCCATCCCTAACGAAGTCTGACGTAGTCAGGCTTAATGTCTCCTAAGAAACATAAGTGTTCAGTGCCCAGTGAATCGATTCCTTGGAACCGTTAGCATGCCTGCTTAACGATTCCGCTTATCGGTTCCGCTCGTTGCAACGCGCTGCGTTGTTTTGGTTCAGAACGCAGCAAACATGGCATCGAGGCAGAAGCGCTCTAAATTTTGGTTATATTTCACACGAAAAGACGACAATGAGGCGCCGTCTAGAGCTTAAATCAAACTTCATTCACGCACGTATGTATGAAACACTTGCATACACTACGTAGTCAAACATACATGCATACTGCTGAATGCGCAAACAAATATGAAATGCGCAACGACACACCTCACGCACATACTGTACACGCAAACTACACACACGAGATGCGCGGAACTCTACTCCAGGCACATACTCATATGAGACGCGCGCGCATACACAAACTCTCCACGCACATACTCATATGAGACGCGAGCACACACACACACACAAACACGCGCACATCCTCAATGAGAGTATGACGGCGCCTCATAACAATACGGTCACTTGCAACACGTGTAAAATTTCCATTTCGTTAAACGGGGAACTACCTCCAATAGGCTGCAGAAATATTTGGCCACACAGCAATGCGTGTAACATTATACACTGATGATGAATAAGCGCTGCTTTTAAATGAACATTCTTTTTAAAACAAAAATTGGCAGAATTTCATTTACTTAATGGCATAAACAGACTTTAGTCCCATGAAACTTAAACTGGAATGTCACTGTTTCTGTCACTGTGACTTCCCGAACAGGTGAACACACTCGCGCGTGCGCGCAAGCACACATCACTTTTGATGACATGGTAATCGTAGCCTTATGAAACGAACCGAACCGTGAGACCAGGGCACTGTAGGTTCACACCCTAATACTCTGTGGTTTGTCTTCTAATCCGATATTAAAACGAGTTAATACAAACAAACAATTTACTTATTCCCTCACCCAATGAGAATCGATAAGAGAATCGATAAGGAATCGAATCGATAAGCAATATCGATAATGGAATCGGAATCGTTAAATTCTTATCAATTCCCATCCCTAGACTTCGTACTTCCGCTCAATTTCATTTCGCTCCTGTACTCAGTCTGAGATAGCGGCCTATCTTTCCGTTTTCCTCCGGCCTGAAAACAGCCGGCCAATCAGCGAACAGAGGGCGGGCTGAAAGCCGTGACGTAGTCGCTAAGCGCCGAGTTTAAGATTAGGTCAGGGAAATCGAAAAGGGCCGCGGATATGGAGACGCGGATGCGATTTGCTCTGTTGTGGAGAATATTCCCAGCATTAGCAAACTGAAGCCCAAACAAGAAGAGTGTGTATTAAACATTTTGAATGGAGGTGATGTTGTGGCCCTACTCCCTTTGGGAAAAGTTTAATTTATCAACTATTACCGATCGTCAGCGAGAAACTGGGGAGCCTTTTGACAGGTCAGTGTCTCCTGTCTTTTCCAGGTCTTAAATACCGTAAAACTTCAAATAATAGCCCGGGCTTTTATTTGCCCAAATCGTCGAACTGCACCGGCTTGTACTTGAGACAGGCGTCTATATGAGACAGGCCTTTATAATTTAGTGTTGAGATGTTGTTCATAGAGATGTTGTTCCTAGAGTCTCTAATCTCTAAAAATCTCCAAATGCTCCACGTGAGACCGTGGTCTTCCGACCTTTTACTATTTTACTGTCTTGTCGATTGATTTTGATTAATATGCGCGAGGGAGAGAGAGCAAGACAGCGCTCGTGTTGTTTGAAGACCTGAGAGTGCACGCGCGTGGTCAGGGCTCTCTCTCTCTCTCTCTCTCTCTCTCTCTCTGCTCGTTTGCGCCCTGTCAAGCGCAGCAGTCATTCTATTACATCACTCACCAATCAAAAAAGTTGTTTACAGCCATGTTCACTCCGGTATTTCGCTCGCATCATCAAGTGTTTACAGCAGGTTTACAGTGGAAGTTCGATCATAGATTTGAGTTCGATGCATGATGTCTGTGGTTCGATGCGGCTGTGTCGACGCATAACATACGTCATAAATAAACTTATCTGATTGGCTTACAGGTAACCAATGATTTTAAACTTCAGAAATCGCCCCCTAGCGAGAGAGAAAACACTTCTCTATTATGCTATTCCATACTCTGTCTACGAAGCAAAGTGAAGTAGCAGAGCCTGGTATTACCAGGCTAGGAGACATTACCGGCTGTCGTTGAAACAATGGAGGATGTACAGATCACCGAGGGCGGGGTCTATGCCAAAACCCACAGTGTCAATCAAACCACGTCGGTGGGGCTTGCGCAATTCTACGTCACAAAGCACAGAATCTGAGAACAGCTCCTTCTGAGACAGTGCTTATGATTTATTGAGATTGTAAAAAAAAACCACTGGGTGGATTTTTATCATTCTAGGGTGGTTTTGCTCACACAACACACATTTATGTTCAAACACCATGTAAAAGTGAATTTTGCATAATAGGTGCCCTTTAACATTTAGATTCAACATTTAGATTTAGATTTAACATTTAGATTTAGATTTAATATTTAGATTCAACATTTAGATTTAGATTTAATATTTAGATTCAACATTTAGATTTAACATTTAGATTTAGATTTAACATTTAGATTCAACATTTAGATTTAGATTTAACATTTAGATTCAACATTTAGATTTAGATTTAACATTTAAATTTAGATTTAACATTTAGATTTAGATTTAAGATTTAAGATTTAGATTTAGATTTAGATTTAACATTTAGATTTAACATTTAGATTTAACATTTATATTTAGATTTAACATTTAGATTTAATATTTAGATTCAACATTTAGATTTAGATTTAATATTTAGATTTAATATTTAGATTTAACATTTAGATTTAACATTTAGATTTAGATTTAGATTTAACATTTAGATTCAACATTTAGATTTAGCATTTAGATTTAACATTTAAATTTAGATTTAACATTTAGATTTAGATTTAATATTTAGATTTAACATTTAGATTTAACATTTAGATTTAACATTTAGATTCAACATTTAGATTTAGATTTAAAATTTAGATTCAACATTTAGATTTAACATTTAGATTTAGATTTAATATTTAGATTTAACATTTAGATTTAACATTTAGATTCAACATTTAGACTCAACATTTAGATTTAGATTTAATATTTAGATTTAACATTTAGATTCAACATTTAGATTTAACATTTAGATTTAACATTTAGATTCAACATTTAGATTTAACATTTAGATTTAACATTTAGATTCAACATTTAGATTTAACATTTAGATTCAACATTTAGATTTAACATTTAAATTTAGATTTAACATTTAGATTTAACATTTAGATTTAGATTTAATATTTAGATTCAACATTTAGATTTAATATTTAGATTTAGATTTAATATTTAGATTTAGATTTAATATTTAGATTTAACATTTAGATTCAATATTTAGATTTAACATTTAGATTTAACATTTAGATTTAGCATTTAGATTTAACATTTAGATTCAACATTTAGATTTAATATTTAGATTTAACATTTAGATTTAACATTTAGATTTAGATTTAATATTTAGATTTAACATTTAGATTTAGATTTAACATTTAGATTTAACATTTAGATTTAGATTTAACATTTAGATTTAACAGTTAGATTTCGATTTAATATTTCGATTTAACATTTAGATTCAATATTTAGATTTAACATTTAGATTTAGATTCAACATTTAGATTTAACATTTAGATTTAACATTTAGATTCAATATTTAGATTTAACATTTAGATTTAGATTTAATATTTAGATTTAACATTTAGATTCAACATTTAGATTTAGCATTTAGATAAAACATTTAGATTTAGATTTAATATTTAGATTCAACATTTAGATTTAGATGTAATATTTAGATTCATCATTTAGATTTAACATTTAGATTTAACATTTAGATTTAACATTTAACATTTAGGTGTAATATTTAATATTTAGATTTACCTATTTAAAATATCTCTAAGTTGACAAATACTGTTGTAAATGTGCTAAAAAGTGACCGTCAAAAATTCATACCAGTTTTTTAAACATTGTTTGAAGCTAAATGTGACAAAATGTTGCTGTTATTTTCAGCGTGAGCCGCTTTACAAACGGCGCCCCATACCCGGTTCGTCTACCCGTCACAACATATCGTGTGAACATATTACTGACAATTTGATTATCGGAATTTTTACTGATAACAATGTTTAAATAAATTTTACTGGAATAATTTGAGGAATGTTTCATTTACATAGAACGTGTTGTCTTTCTTAATGCCGCAATGCACCTTCGCGTGAAGTGGAAAATCGATTCCTGAGCAATCGATGCCAGCTAATTCAGCACCTTCACTCAGGACAGCGCCTCTGTAACGTCGAACGTAAGCGGCAGCGTGTTAAGAAGCTTCCTAAGGGACACTTCGGGGAACATATGGAACTTAGATACGACATATCTTTCGAGTCTTCTTAGCGCGCTAAGAGTGAGCGTTATTGGGGAACCAAACAGAAATGTTTCTTAAGCATCAGATCATCATATTATAGTGATTTCTGAAGGATCATGTGACACTGAAGACTGGAGTAATGATGCTGAAAATTCAGCTTTGATCACAGGAATAAATGACACTTTACTATATATTCACATAGAAAACAGCTGATTTACATTTGTGTTTTAAATCGCTTACAATTTCTGAAACTATCGCTCATTTTCTCAAAACTAAAGCCACAAAAAACACACACACAAGATGCAAAACACACACATCTCTAAAGCAAACACTTCATTCAAAACTATTTGAACTCTTCTAAAAATAAATGTTGTAGGCTACAGTAACTTTGTTTTCATCAGTTATCATATTATCAACATTATACTTTTATGATTCCAGCAACATACAACATTTACAAAACTACTATGTTTTCAAAAATCTGCAGTGTACAACCTTTTCTCAAACACCGAAACTGTAAAATAGCAATTCACGCAGAGTCTCAAATATATAAAGCAACAGAAAGGTTTGCTCTGAACCAGAATACACATAAACACTAGAAAATGTGTTTTACTCATTTTGACACCAAGATACTTCATTAGTGTAGGCCTACACATACATGAAAATGAATGAAGATACAGCCGTTGTGTTTTAGACCTCTACTCTAGTTTTGCTTCACAAGATGTAATTTTTAACATAATTTACAAATGTTTTCTTTTTTATTTCTTAGTAAATACAGGCCAATGACTAGTAAAACTAGTCACTAGTAAAACACACAGAGGAGATCTGGCATGAGATGACCCAGAATCAAACCTTATTAAAGACATTATTTAAGACACTTATTATAACACTGTGACATGAAGCATAATGAAACGCAGGTTATGAACAAATGCGCTGTTTTTATTATCAGAAATCTCTATGAATGTGTGTGTATGAAAAATCCATTATTTTCACACTGGAACAGATTCTCCAAGCGTTCTCGACGTCACGCGTGGCGTTCGTCATATTTATCGGCGGTCCCCGACAGTAAAAACAGGAGGTTTTCCTTTAAACGCTATAAAATATAATCTGAAGGTCACACACACCACACACACACACACACACACACACACACACACACACACACACACACACACACCACACACACACACACACACACACACACACATTCAGTGCTTGTGGCTTTGACGTCATGCTCGCTCTCACGGTAACGCGCGCGCGCGCCCTCTAGCGGGCGTCATCGCGCCCCGTGACGTCACTTCAGCACCGTAGAGGAGAACAGCTCCTTCCGCTCGACTAATGGACCCGAATCCGTGATCGCGCAATCCAGCCGATGGAGCTCGAACCGGACCGGGCCAGAACACCACACACACCACACCGAGCCTAGAGAACAGCACGCGCGCGCGGGGGATCGAGGAGAGAGACGCGTTTACCGCGGAACATCAGATCAGATCCACCCGTCACTGACAACAGCATCCATCCTCCAGAGACACGGTACTGCTCACCATCATCTACACACACACACACACGCGACGCGACGCGACGCGACGCGAGCCTCTCTATCAACACGCCAGCGGGAGAGATGAGATGAGATCAGTGTGTGTTTGTGCAGTGTGTGTGTGAGTGTGTGTGTGTGTGTGTGTACATCCTCTCCTCACTCATTGCGGTACTTCGCGCGGCTGTACGCGTTCACGCGCGCCATTGACGCCAATGACATCACATCTCAACAAACGCATCCATTTACTGCCTTTCATCAGCGCGTTCTCGTCGCGTGCGTTTGTGCGCTGTTTTGCCTGTACACGCGCAATGGTGTAATTACACGGCACGCGCGAGGAATCGCGTCGTTCAGGAGAGCACGCGTGCGTTTGTTATGCAATTTTGCCATATTGTGCAGAGAGCGGTGTGACGCGCGCGCGAGCGTCGAGCAGAAGCGCCGTGATTTCTGTATGGCACGTCAATATTCATAATATATTTCATGCAGATGCGTGTATAGATTCGAGGATGTTTTTGCTGCACTATTGCAGTTTGTGTATATAGCTGAGAAATAACATTATTGTGTATTAATATTTAAGGAATAAGTGTATATTCAGGTGCTATGACTGGTCACCATTCATTTGAAATTGTTCAGCAGATCCTATAATTAGAAGTGTGACAGAATTAGGAAGTGATTAATATGAGTCTATTAAAATATTATTGTACAATTAGAGAATGCATTGGGTTTAAAATAATTTTTGCTGAATATTTGAAACTTGCATGTCAACTACCAACTTAAATATGTAAAAACATTTATCTAGTCCATGTTAACGCAAAGCTGGGAGCAATAAAATATTGTAAATGTCATAAAATCTGCGACTAGAAACACAAGACCTCAACAATATATGAAACAAAGAAATGTAAGTCATGAATACACACCTCTTATCAGGTTTGTTATTGTTAACTAAAACTAAAACCATAAAAATGCAGTACTTGAAATAAAATCATTGCTCATTTATTAACAAACTTCTAATTATTTGACTTAATTTAGATGGCAATACAACATTTCTAATTTTTAAGTACTAGATATAAAAAATACTGTACATATAGCCATATTTAAAAAAGAGTTGAATAAAAATGACAAAACACATTAAAATGACCAAAACAGAAATATGATCAAACGCTCTGATAGTGTGTGTATGTGCAGACGAGTCGCTCATGTTTCTGTGTGTTTGAACTCTTCAAGAAGAAGTTCAGTTTTCACCAGGGTAACTACAGCTCTTTTAAAGGAGTAGTTCACTTCAGAATGAACATTTCCTGATAATTTACTCTCCTCCACGTCATCCAAGATGTTCGTGTCTTTCTTTCTTCAGTGGAAAAGAAATGAAGGTTTTTGAGAAAGTTTTACTCCTTTAATGGCTTTTCAACATGTTGAAGTATATCTTGGTTCTAGTTGCACAACCCATTCTTGTTTATACTGACCATAACCCTCTTGTTTCCCTTCTCCGCATATATGACACAAATCACTGTCTTATGCGATGGTCACTTATCTGTCAGTTTCAATTAGGAGATTATGCATTAAAAAGAAACGTAAATATAGTCTTGTGGCTCCTGTTTAGTCTTATGGGTGGGGGTGTTACAACCTCAGCTGTTATTGTGGGTTTTTTTTAGATAGTATTTTGGTTGCATATTTGTACATTGTAAATGTTTTAAACATTAGTGTAATGAGTTGTAGTGTTCTGATGCCATTCATTTTCATTGTTATTTTCTTTGTCTCTAAAGCACTAGATAATTAGGGAAGATCATTTAGTAGTTTTTCTGTTCTTTTTATGAGATTAAGTAGAGGCAGGTTTGAGTTGGGGGTTTTGTTTAGTGTTTTGGTCTTGCCGGAACCTGAAGTTTTCACAATTGATTTTGTTCTTTTCTTCATTGTAACAAATCACTGCAAGCTCAGTCTATGTCTAACGGTCCTTGCTTGCACACTGAGACCGAAATTTTCGTATGCGTTTTTTTGCATTCGTCATCCTAGAAATTCGTCATGCAAACAAAAACTCTTGCATATTAATTAATCCATTATGAAAAAATTTGCAAAACAATACAAAATGGAGTCAAGCAGTGAGGATGATTTAGTTGTCCTGTCTCTTCTTAAAAAGAGCAAAGGAAAGAGGAAATATTGGTCCATCATCCAATCCTGAGATTGCGTAGAGACGCTGGAGAGTTCACTGTGGGATTATCCTGAGCGATTGAAAGTTCACTTCAGGATGTCAGTGGCTCAGTTTGATGTTTCGCTAGCGATACTGGAGCCACATATTAAAAAGAAGGTCACCAATTTCCCTGAACCAATTGATCTTTAAAAGTTTTGGATTTTGGAGTTCGCGTGTACGGTGGCTCTGAATTGTCAAAACACCTCTCAAAAGGCTTGCTACGGATACAAAAAAGCAGAAAATTGAACCCGATCCGTTTTTATTTTATGACGGACGAAAGTTTCAGAGGCAGTGTGTAAACGTGATTGACATAACGTGTGTTACGTGTAAGCAGAGACGACGAGAGGTGTGAATCAAAAACAAAGATAATCCAAATAGCGGGTCAAAACCAGGAGCAGGAGCAGGAATATGAAACATAATTAAAAGAGCAGGAACACAACAAGCTTCACACAACATGCAAAGACCACAATGAAACACTGGGGAATATATACACAGGATGACAAGAGGTTAACAAGAAACAACTGAAACTGATTTATTACTATGGTAATAAACAAGACAAAGGCAAACAGGAACTAAACAGGAAAGGAGAAGTAATGATATAAGGAAAACAGAAAATACATTTCAAAATAAGAGTCCACAACAAGGAACGTATTTCGTATGATGTCCCATAGGAACCTGTGACTCGTGCTTAAGACAGCACATGCGCATTAGCTCGTCTAGCCGGAAAGTAAGGGTTTGTAATAAGCCAAGTGGAAATCAACACTGTAGCTAAAACGCGGAATGGAGTTTAATTTATTAGGGCATTCTGAAAGTGGAATGGATTTGACTGACAAGCAGTGTTGGACAAGTTACTTTTAAAAAGTAATTAGTTACAGTTACAAGTTACTTCTTTCAAAAAGTAACTAAATTAGTTACTCATTTACAAATAATAAAAGTAACTATTGCGTTACTTTCAAGTAGGCCTACATTTTGAAATGCTCAAAAGTGACCTCCACCCCGCTCTTTAACGGAACTTAAAATACATGTGCATGTTCAATTATTTATGATAAATCTGAATATTATAATGAAATGGACACTTAATACAATACATTATTAACAGAAACAATGTGCACAAATCTAAACTATTTTAATGTTGCTGTGGGACAAAGTGAGATTATAGCCTCCAATCAAATTCCATGTCTGTAGATATTATGTTTATATAGTGGATCGATACATATAATAGATGTTTTGGAACTTTTGGTTGGCTTTTGGTTGGGTTGGCTCTCCACAGAACATAAAATATTGTGTGTTTGCCTTTATGAGGAAAAATGTTACAGACATGACAGTTCTCTGTCACGGACATGACGCTCTGGGAAAGCGGCAATAAAATTGCGGCCTTTCTTTAAAGTGAATTTCGTTTTGTATTAATTGTATCTTAATTTGAATCAATGTTTCATCAACCAATTGCCTGGATTTAATAAATAAGAAGTAAATATAGCAGACAATAATCACGACACGGAGGCGCCGACGCGTGAACTGGAGCTTGTCTCATAAATTAACCGAAACTCAGCGTATCCTAGAAGGTAGCCTACTTGCCTCACAGACCTGAAAAAATATATATCTATAGAAAGCTTTTAAACAGAACAATTCAAAACGAAAGAAAACAGACTGCTCTCTGCTTATGTGATCCGTATGAAATGTGCATTTCTCTCTGGCACGTTCACTAGGCTGCAAAGATCGCAGTCAGCATCGTCAACTTCATCTTTGCAGCCGACACACAAAAAACACTTGTTTATTAATAAACAATTAAAATATCTCCTTGCTATATTTGATATATTCATAAAAATTACTTTTGACGGTTCTTTGTGACAGCTTTTAGGTGCTTTATTGGCAGCGCCACCCTTGCATGTTAGGCCATGTCCACACGGACACGGGTATTTTTATAACCGGAGTTTTTCCTCCAGCGTTTTAAAAAAAAAATCCCGTCCACATGAAAACGCAAAAACACGCTATCAAGCGCGGTCAAGAGCATGCCACGCCAGCAGGCGGCGAAATAACCCTAGCCGTAAAGCCACGTTGGCCAATCAGAAGCCTAACAAAAAGTTATTACCGGTTCCGGTAGGCGCAAATCTGACGCACGCTCTGACGTCGCAAGGCAAAAACTCCGGTTTCACTGTCTACACGACAACACGTAACCGGCGTTTCTGAAAATACTCACCCTCAGCAGGGGTTTTCAGAAATGTTCGGTTTCAGTGCGTTTTCGTGTGGACGAACGGCCGAACCGCGTTAAAAAAGTCCCGGTTTTAAAAATACCCGTGTCCGTGTGGACGGGGCCTTAGTAACATGCAATAAACGCCACACCCCCAACAGAATCGAGGTTTGTATCGAATTGTGCATCAAAAATCGTGATACGAACCGAATCGTGGGTTTGATGTATCGTTACACAGCCCTATCAAATAAGTAACGAGACGCATTTTTTGGTGGTAACGGTAACGGTAACGGCGTTATTAAGATGGGCATAGTAATCAATTAGATCACTGCAAGTGACTGAAAGTGAGCAGACATATGCGCTGAATTAGAGACAGTAAAGGTGAGTGGGTCCAATATCATTGGTCTTAAAAAGGGGGTGGGTCTTGTCCCACCCATATACAATGGTTCCGACGCCCATGGGATCGTGACAACATGAGGTTGTGTATCATTTTTAATGTGCAAATATTTCGGACGAGAGTTTCGGACTTAAGGTGCAAGGACCTTAAGAATCTAAGAAAAATTGGGGGCTCGTCCGGGATTGCCCCCAAAGCTAGACTCTTACCCCTAGACCAACACAAACTCATCCTTTCAGACACTTATTCTACATTTCTGATGAATGCAGATTACTATGGTACAATTCATAGTTTTTGTGGTCATTGCAAAGAGCTCACTTTTTACTCAATATGGTGTTAATTGCGGCTGTGTGAAAATGAATAAGGTAAAGCAGCAGTAGATCACAAGCTCAAGCATTGTGTTCTGCTTCACACACTCAGTGTATGGCGAACATCTGCAGCAACCCTTGCTGATGATGACCTGCTGTTGATTACTGCTTTTCTTATTGGTTTATTTCTGTATCGGACAGGTCGATTCCCTGGCCAGTGTTTGGACATTAGCAGCATCAGCTGAGCCCTGTTGGATCATTGGCTCAGTCCCATAATCCAGTGCTTCTCAATCCTGAAGCGCCTCTGATTTACATCATCAGCTCGTAGAGGCTCCGAGACATGGCGCCCAATCTCAACAGTGTTTTTGCACCCATTGAAGGGCACTATGGGTAAAGGGTCATTGTACACCCGGTCATGAAGAGTCCATGTGATAGTCACTTTAAGTGATGACGAGATCTCATTTATTAAATTAAAGTCTTCAGCGGAAAAGAAATGAACGTTTTTGAGGAACACGTTCCAGGATTTTCTCCATATAGTGACTTCAATGTAATCCAACGGGTCGAAGGTCCAAATGTGAGTTTCAGTGCAGCTTCAAAGTCTCGACACGATCCAGCTGAGGAATAAGAGTCTTATCTAGACAAACCAGCGACATTTATAACAATAATAAACATTTATATACTTTTAACCACAAATGCTGGTCTTGCACGTCCACGACTTCATGCATTACGTAATCATGTTGGAAAGGTCAGGCTGAAAATGTAGAGTAGTGTGAAAAACTCCTTTTCTCCTCCAACTTCAAAATCGTCCGACATCGTTGTTTGACCTTTATTTATGTATTTTTGTAAATGGCATTTGACTTAGTCTTTGCACGTGGGCTTTGTAAACACTGGGTCTGTTCTTCCGCCTACGTCACACGTGACGTTTCAGCGAGATTACGTAATGTGTGGCATTGAGCATTAATGGTTAAATGTATATAAATGTTTATTTTGTTTAGAAAATGACCGTTGTTTTGGCTAGATAAGACTCTTATTCCCACGGCTGGGAGTAAATTATCAGGAAATTTCTCAAAAAATTCCTAAGTTACCTATCCTTTAAAGCTTGATGGCGTGATGTTTTAGTTCTGATATAAGTTTACGTAGCAAACATTTCGATATATTACACACTGTTTTGTCATAGTTATGTTTGATGTGGTATGAATTATGTTTCATGTGTAGGAAATGTGTTTAGTGGATATATTTGCTCAGTGTGACAACCTGCAAAATGCAACAGCCAAATAATAAGAGATCCGATTTATACTTTATTTTGGTGGTCTACTTTAGATATTCTACTAACTGTAAGTAACTATGTGTCAACTAGCAGTCATTAGAGTATTGGTAGACTGTCTGCTTAATAATGTCACTTTATTTTGATGCTCCCAACAGACAACTGCATTTCAACTTATTCTACCATGTCTACTAATACTCTAATGACTACTAGTTGACATATAGTTGCAAAGTTACTTATAGTTAGTTATGGACGATGGACGGCACATGATATGATTCGGATTCACATCTGAAGTGTGCAGCGCTGAGGCGCTCCAGGACCTGGATAACTGGATTTTCTCTGTAAAGCTGCAAAGGAAAACCCAAAGAATCAAATGATAATTTAGAGAGTGCTTTTGTTGTGCTGGCCTCATCTTGGTATTTTTATTCCACTATTCTGCATGTGCAGTGGGATATTTGAGTGCACAAAAAGGTATTTCACACACTTGGTTTGGTTTGTAAATTAAATACTTTGTTTTAAGAAGAATCATTTATTTTGAACAAATAAAAATGTTGTGCACGTTGCCCAGGTTTATCAATCTGAAGTGATAATGATTCATCTGAAGACAACTACACACAAGCTGTTTTTATCTTCACAAGATTAAAAAAATCAAGGAAGTAAAAATCCCATTAACTCTTTGTTTTTACTCTTTCCAACTTATTGTGACTTTTTCATTGAGAAGTAATCTCTAAATAGTTGTGTGGTTATAAGTGAAGCTCACTTGGATTTCTTTTAGTTGAACTTGAATTGGAATATTAGTTATGGTAAAGTTATGGTGCTTTGGCAGCCAGTCTGAAAGCAGTTTCACAGGATGTTCCTACATACACGATACATGGGCTGTCAAATAAAAATGTAAATTCCGAATATTCGTGGAATAAAAAAAAAAAGATGATGGCGTAACTGACGCGGTTTGTTTCTGTTAGCTTATCCAGTACAGCAGGGGCGGCTGTGTTGTTCATTGGAAAAGTGAAAAGGAAAAGGCTCTTCCTACTGACAAAAACCCACTCAGTTGGTGGCAGAAATCGTGCAACGACACACTTGACCAAACCTGTGTGTTTCATCAGCTGAAACACTGTCAACAGAAATCAAGCTGAGCGTCTGGTGTTTTTGACGAACAATATGTAGATGTAGTGAGTAGAAGTGGATTGTTTCTGAATGGCAGTTTGCTATTTAGTCTTCATGTAGTTCATTACATTTGTTTTCTCAGGTTTCTCATGCACATTAAGGAAATTCTATTTTTAAGTTAATGCACTTTAAAGAGTGAATGTCATTTCATTTCAATAAAATAATGCAATGCTTGATTTGGTTTATATTTGGTTATTGTGCTCGCTTGCACCCTCTTGTGGGCAATACAGTACTTTTTTTCTCTAACATTGAGCCTTTTTTCCTCTAACATAAATTGCCTTCAGAATTCGAATATAATTAGAATTTTGCTAATATCTAAAAAAGAATTTCAAGTATAATTTTTCTGCCATTTTGACAGTTCCTACATACACAAATGGGTCCTCGTGTTGTTGCTATTGCCACATGTGATTTAATCCACCATAATTCACATTTCTAATATGCGATTGTATTTGATTGCCTTTCCTATTAAGCAATAAGTAAGCTCTTTCTCGAGTCTTATGGCTTGCTTTGTGATTCCCCTCTCCAGGTGTGTTGACGAGCAGCGGTGCTCCAGAGTGAGTGGTGAGGGCCACTTTCCTGAAGGGTGGGTAACTCGCGGGCCACCCTCGCCCCTTCTGCCCCCTCTGCCCCCATGGCTTGTGTCCATGAGCAACATGCCCCTTCCCCCTCCCTCTCCGGGTTCAGCACCCCGCTCTCTGATCCCCCCTTCTGCCGGCCGGATTCAGAGGTGCCGGCGAGCACCCCAGACACCGAACTTACCCCGACCCAATGCGTCCTCCGTAACGTGCTCTCCATCGACCCCGTCGGGGGTGGCAGCGGCACCCACAGCAACAGCCCCACCCTGAGCGACGAGCCCACCAACTTTTCCAACAGCGTGCTGAAGCTGCAGGAGGGCGGAGCCGAAGGCGGAGCCGTGCGCAACCAGTCCGACAGCTTCCGGCTGCAGGCGGGCGGAGGGGGCTTTCTGGAAGGCTTGTTCGGATGCCTGAAGCCAGTGTGGACGATGATCGGGAAAGCCTACTCCACAGAGCATAAGCAGAGCCATGAGGGTGAGTACCACAATCCGAGACAGCAGCGAGAGTCAGGGCCCTATTTTAACAATCTAAGCATATGGTCTAAAGCGCATGGCGCAAGTGCACTTATGGCGTGTCCGAATCCACATTTTTCCTAGTTTAACGATTGGAAAATTTGTTGGCACTCCCATCGCATGGTCTAAAAGATTTGTCTCTATTCTCTTTTCATGAGTTCACACTTACATACAATTAGAGGGATTAATGTTTAATGCGTATTGGGCGTGCTGTCTGGGGGGAGGGCTCTGAGCTCGGAGTTCGGCCCGAACCCAGAGTACTCCCCCCGTATGTAAGTAGTTAGGACTAGAAGAGTGGAGAAGGGGTGGTGGAGGGACGCTGCTAAACTGTCAATGGATTGAGGAGAGACTGCTGAGTCTATATATACACCTCTTATCATTGATTGCTGAGTGCTCTCCACCTATGTTAATTATCTGAACGTGCTCCTCCCATGAGTAATGGGTGTGTTTTGGGCGTAACGTGCAATAAACCAATCAGAGTCTCATTTCCCATTCCCTTTAAAAGCCAATTGGGCTCGCGCCATGACGGGCCATTAACATGACAGAATTTGCAAGTGGAAAGACTGAACGCTTCTTCAGAGAGGAAACGGATCTGCTCTTGCGTGAGGTTAACGTGCACAAGCAGACCATCTGTGGGACAAGTCGGATTCCACCATATCTTTATGTATACAATAATAATGTTTTACATTGTAATCCTTAAATTTTTTATATTTGGCATGTTTGTGTGCTGGTCCGCATCCCTGTGTGTGTAATAAGCAGAGTTTATGCGTGTTGTGGACCCGCCTATAGACGGTTTCAACGGCAACAACATAAACAAACGCTTTTTGTGGTCCAAACTTAACTTCCGGTAGAATCGATAACAACAGTTCATCCGTAGAAACAAGCAAATTACATTAGTTAGCAAGTATGTCGTTACACTACCAGACCCGTTTAACAAAAGTTTGAGACAAAAAAAAATTTCTACAGACCGGTCTGATTTACCGGAGGTCAGTCAGGTAAATATATTTGAATACTTAGTCGAGAAGGAATGCGTGTACACAAGGGGGAGGCGTTCAAGGCATATCGCAGCTTGTTCTATTTTCATTCCGGAAAAGTAAAAAAAAATTCTAACAAACACGGATGGAAATACCTGTGTCGTTTACGGGGATATTAAGGCGGATCAGATGCTTTCACTCCGCCTGGATCATTGTGATGAAGTTTAACTGCGTTTGTAGTCGGCGCTTATTACTGATAAACAAACACAGACCGGAAGTTAACTTCGGGCCAGCGCGTAACCCTGGCTACACGCGTGCGTCCGATGAAACCGTCTATAGGCTCATATTACTAATGTGCACTTTAAATAACAAAAAAATAAATATTGCGCTATTGACTTTAGACCAGGTTTCATTTGGTCAATGGCTCAGTCTATTTCAGTTCCTTCAAATTGCAACACGCCAACAATGTGCCTGAACACACCTCGTTTTCAGACCAGCAGCCCATGAGTGCACAGATGGGCGCAAACAGTGGTTAAAGTGGGATTTGGTAGGTGGGGGAACCCTCAAATTTTGTGTAGATGCAACAGGGTAAAATGACTCACCGTGGGACAACATATTGGGTATCGTGGTAGGCTATAGCAATACTTTTTGGGACAAGAGTGTCACTGTGGCACCACATATCACAATACTTATTTACTTGATATTTTAATGATTTTATTTTGGTCCATCACTGATACGATGATGATAACTATGTGAAATTGCTGAAAACTGGTCCAAAAATTGATCTCTGGCATTGTAGCCACATCAGCCCACATTACCCCACATTGCCCACATTATTGGAATTTGAAAGGTAATTTTAAAAATACAAATTATAGGCTACGTTTAATGCAGTTGGTGGAATTGGCAGACGTTCCCTTAGGCACGCGCTGTGGAAACGCGTCAAAGCATTCTCAGGTATAAATATGCACGTAGGTGATTTTGAACGAATATTTAATGTGGATAATGGTTACATAATGTAAAACTAATCCTGCTATTGATATCTTTGTAAGACTGCCGACCCTATAGAACAGTGGCAAGGGAAAGCAATATCGAACATTAAACTAACTTTACCACGCTCAACCACCGTGAGTGCATTTCACGCATTTATAATCACTCGCGTTCAGCGGGGAGGAAGGGAGGTTGGTCGGCCAGTCGGTCCATCTCGGGACCAGCAAGATCCGTTGAGATTAATGAATCTATTTATTTAATAATTTATCTGAGGTGCCGGAACGCAGTTCCGGACCGTTCCGGCCCACTTTTACCCCTGGGCGCAAATACATTTGCTATTGAAACAATGTGGCGCAGGACATGAAAATGTAAACTGCGTCAGGCTAAAAGTAGCCAAAAACACTTGCGTCGCGCCTGGCGCTGCATTGCACCGGGTGTGTGATAGGGCCCAGAGTCGTTTCAGGCGGGGATAATGAAATGTCTCTTCCAGATTCCTGGGAGGTGCCGTTCGAGGAGATCTCCGAGCTGCAGTGGGTTGGCAGCGGGGCGCAGGGGGCAGTTTTCCTGGGCAAGTTTCATGGTGAGGACGTGGCTGTGAAGAAAGTAAGGGACATCAAGGAGACTGAGATCAAACATCTGCGCAAGCTCAAACACCCCAACATCATTACCTTCAAGTGAGTGAACGCAAACATGCACAGCACCATCACCCTCAATTAAAGCGTTTTCCCATCTTTATCTGTGTTTAGTGTGTAATGTTGCTGATTGATCACGAAAGCTCCAGTTTTTCTCTATATCAGTGTCAGTGTATCTGTATCACAACACACTGCTCCAGCCGACCAATCAGAGCACAGTGTGCTTTTCAGGAGGAGGGGCTTCATAGAGACTAAAAGTAAACAGAGCGTTACTGACAGACTGGGAAGAGAGGAGCCGCAACAATGGAGAATATGAGGAAAATAATAAACATTCAAGCAGGAAAACCTGCTCTAGTATAGCCCAGACACAACATCAAGACTTAGTACAAGTGCATGATAGGTGCCCTTTAACTTTTAAAATGACATGTGCAAGCTTCAAGTTAGTCCGGTTTTTGAGAAATCAGACTAACAGACCTGGGTAACGTGACTATGTCTTTGTCCAGCATGTACTTAATGCAACTGGACTTAGCCCTCCGAAAGACAGAGTGCAACCTTATTCGGTAGATCAGCGAATGATCTGTGGGGTTTTCAAGTGTAAATCTCACCCCATTTCATTGGTCAACTCAATCAGCAATCACTGTCAAGAAAGTTCATGGATTCAGTTCAGAACATTCATGAATGGATCCAATCACAACAAACAGTAATGCTATCTATCATGATGTGATACCAAAGCTATACTATGTCAATAAAATGACCAATGAAATCTATCGAATCAGCTTAGAGGCGGGGATCGCAGATTATTACAAGAGATGACATACATAGAACACAACACAGGTGAGGAATCACAACAGTCTGATCATGTGTGCAAAGTGCACACTTTGCTTTGAAACACACAGCACAACGTATGTTTTTTATATATATATATATATATATATATATATATATATATATATATATATATATAATATATATATATATATATATATATATATATATATAATTATAACTACAAAAATAAGTACTTAAAGACGTTTTTAAATGATTTTAAGCAAAATGGCTGAAAACTATATAACTCACTAGTAATATGATTTAATTGTTGATCAAGCCTCAAGAGCCAGCTTGCCAGCATGACGACAACTTTGTTAATGTGTAATTCGAAACACAGTGGTTTGAACAATCAAAAAGCTTTTTATAACATTATGTCGGCATGGTCTGAAGATGATCTGAGACAAAAATCGGACCAACGGTCTAGGAGTTAGGTTAGGTTTTCAACAAATTAAAAATTGCAGACAGCAGTTTCGATAATCGGTAATTGTTTATTGTTCATTGTCAATCTATTAAGACTAGTTTAGTTGAAATAGGCAAAAGTAATCAAAATCCATTAACATTAAATTATTTTTATACATTATAATATAAATTTGGACCTCAAAGTGGCACTGTTCCGAAACTCTTCAGTTCCTTACACATACAAACACGTTCCTTGACAAACACTAAGTTTCGTAATGATACGATAATGCTACATTTTACAACAAAATTCAAAATGGCGGAATCCCAAAATGGCCGACAAGGGAAAATTAGGTATCATTCGACACTGTATGCTGCACTGAATCAAAAGGAGACCAATTTAGATTTTTGGGCTAACTAGAAATAGTTATAAACAAAAATAGCTATTTTTCATTTCTCCTGACCAGTAGGTGGCACTGTGCGAAAACGCTACATGTAATGTGATAGCCTCAGACTCATCTTGATACGCTAAAGCGTTGCGAAGATATAGCCTCACATCTATTTCACATGCTCTTCATTAAACCTGTTTACGCATTATTCACGTATTCACGTTATCAAAAAGCTTCTAATAACTTTTTTCCCCAGCATGGTCTGAAGATTATTTGAGCCAATTTTGATGACAATTGGAAAAAGCATCTAGGATTTTGAATTTCCTGAAAATGTTCTGTTAATCCAAGGAATCAGAATTTTCTAAAGTTATTAGCATAAACATCAGTGCACAGTTGGTGGTGCAGATTAGCATAGGGTCACAAACAGAGCTGATGATAATCAGTGTGATCTACTAATAACACAGGCGCTGCAAATTAAAAATAACACAGCTTGGCAAACGATATCTCGTCCTCTGGCATTACAAATAAATGAACGTGAGTGGAGAAGATTCTCTGCGGTTCCTCCTCCTACAGAAACTATCACAGCATGTTAATGGCAAAATGGGTCCAGACATGCTTTTCTAACGGCACAACCAGTAAATTGACCAGTGCAAACCTTAGTAAATCACTTTTTTTCATGATAAGGACTACAATATAATAAATTTAGCGGTCTGACAGGAAAACTACAAACGGATACGTGAAAATAACGTCTTTGCGTTCATCGCAAATTTTTCACTGCGTGTTTTTAGTAAAATCATTTTTTAACGCCAAAAGAGGGTTTGACAGGCAATCTGACCAATCATTAAAGCCAATATTATGTTTGTCGGACTAACAAACCAGACAGGAGATTTAGTAGAGTTAGTAGATTAATGTCGGTGGACTTGAACTTGAAAAATGGTGTGTATTGACGTCTTTCCACAGTTGAAACAACATTCCTTCTGATGTTCATTGATGTTTATTTAATGCTCTAAATTAAATAAAGGAAGGGATGATTGGTTCAACTGATAGTGTCGGCCCAGATCCGGGCCACATCTGGGCCGTGTGATATCCTTGTGTGCCAGATGTGGGCCGGATCTGGGCCGACACTATGTTTCTGCACAGTGATCTGTCACCACACATCAAAGAGACTCAAAATGGTATTTATTGTTTGAATGTATTAAAAATTGACAACATTTGAAAGCTAAAACTGTTTCATACCTAAATGAACCTGCTCTGTCTTGTTTGTCGGCGTGTTGTCGTGTCCTCTTTGCTCTGTGATGTGTTTTTCACTGTGAGAGAACAGTGATAAAGTTACATGTGCACCAATCATGCGATTATTTCCAGTTAAGGGCATAAGGGGGCGGGGCTTAGCACGGCTCAACTGAAGTTCTGCTCAGCAGCTGATACTCAGCAAACACTCTCAGCACAGTCCGTTTCTGTGTGTGTGTGTGTGTGTGTGTGTGTGTGTGTGTGTTCCAGGGGCGTGTGCACGCAGGCCCCGTGTTACTGCATCCTCATGGAGTACTGTGCGCAGGGCCAGCTTACGAGGTCCTGAGGGCTGGCAGAAAGATCACTCCCTCTCTGCTGGTGGACTGGGCCATGGGCATCGCCGGCGGCATGAACTACCTCCACCTGCACAAGATCATACACAGAGATCTCAAATCTCCCAAGTATGACCGCCTGACTAGCTTTAGCCTTGTTTGTCCCCTTCTCCCGCACTGCTAAAACATCCTCTGTCCCGTCAGCATGCTGATCACACACGACGACCTGGTGAAGATCTCAGACTTCGGCACGTCTAAGGAGCTCAGGGACAAGAGCACCAAGATGTCGTTCGCCGGCACCGTGGCCTGGATGGCTCCGGAGGTCATACGCAACGAGCCCGTGTCTGAGAAAGTGGACATCTGGTACGATCATTAGTAGTGATTGGGTCTGGGAGGATTTAACGCAGTTAAATAAAAGTAGTAGTACTAGTAGTAATGTTTATTTATCACCGTAGGGATAGTAGTTTGTAGCAAGTCACTCAGACATTTAAAAAATTATAGTTGGCATATACAAACAATAATTTAAAGCAAATAAATCTAATTTAGGATAATCAGACCAGCTAACCATCAATCAACACTAGAAGAACAATTAAAAAATCTGTTTTAGTAGTACCTAAATGGGTTAATTCACCCCAAAATTTAAATTCTGTCATCATTTACTCGCCCTCATGTCGTTCCAAACCGTAAGACCGTAAGAAACAAAATGAAGATATTTCAAGTCCCACCATGGACAGCCTATTCAACCAAAACTCTGACGCTTCAAAAACTTGAATTTAGGCTTTTATTCACACATAAACATTGAACAGTGAACGCACATCAGATTTGGTAAATGAATGCTCAAGTTGATGATGACAGAATGGTTCATATTCCTCCTCCAGCACATTTCTATGCACTGTCTAACTCCAATAGAGTGTCTGCAAATGCCAATCTGAATGCTTTCATGAACTACATGAATATTAAAATAGATAAGGTACAGCATTGTCTCTTTAAAGCTCTGCCCCAGTAACAAGCTGTCGGACCCACTGAAGGAAACACTGAAGGAGTGTGTAGTCCACAGGTGCTCATTCTTCTGGTGAAACACCACATCGTCTCATAAGATCACAGATGTTAGCGTTTCTCTTCGGCTGCTCTGTTTTATTGCACAAGCTTCTCATAGTTTTGTGAAAGGAGTGCTTTCGTACCGGAGGAACCTTTCCATAGTTCCTAGAATTATTGCTGGAAGTTCCCGGATTTGGCGTGTTCACACCGTAGGAACTATTTTAGTTGGAGGAACTCCTTTTGGAGGAACTAATGTACTCCTCCTCCAGAGTCGTCTAAACCAGCGCTACAGGAACTACAGTGACGATAGTGTTCGCTGATTGGCCGAACGCATGCGAAATACCAGCACATTCCATTTTTACAAAGGCCGTGTAAACACAGATTATAGCCTATATATTTACTCCAGAAACTAACTCTACGAACATGGAAAACAGTTACAGATGGACCTCTTAATCTTTACGCTGAGGAGAAAACCCAACGCAACTTTAGCAGCTTTCCGACCGGAGGGACTTTTGCAGTTCCTAGAACCTAACGTTCCTATAACCCTTTTTTCCGCGTGTTCCGACCGGACTAAGTTGGGGATTTTTTAGTTCCTCAGACCGTAGTTCCTATAACTCTTTCAGTACCTAGTCTAGAGCGATGACTTTTTTAGTTCCCTTTCCCTAGGTCTACGTTGATTGGTTCAACTTATAAGTCACGCCCACTGTTGACACATTTTCTTCACTGTCTGTTGCAATTCGCCTATGTAGGCTATGCTGACTCATAACTTAAGACAAACATAACGCATTCAACCAGCTAATTGCTAATGCTTGCTAAACTTACCCGTCGTTTTGTTTGCCTCCTGCGCTCTGCTCTTCTATCTTCTTCCATCATATTACTTAAGATCATATTACGCTGGAGCCTTCGTCTTCTGTGTTTCTCTGTACAGAACTCAAGCATAGTCTTTAAACGCCGCCGTTCGTACTCCGTTATAAAGGTCCGGCAAGGAAGATCAGGAACATTCCGATGGCCTCCTCCATGCTGGTTTGTTGTTGTCGTATGTGGCTGCACTACGTCTAGTGATGACGCCATAAAGACCGTCGCCGTGCTTGCGTCACTCCCTTACCCCTCCTACCAGTTCCTATGGCCACTTGGCCAGTGCGAACGCAAACAGCAAAACCCAGTTTGGGGGAGAGTAGTTCTTGAACTGTTTAGAAGTGGACAGTTCCTATAACTAAGTTCCTGTAACTACTTGGTCAGAAAGCGGCTTTTGAGGGAACTAAGAGAAACGTGATTATGTATTTCTGCTCAGCAACACTGGACATCAACACATGCATACGCTAATAACTTTCTATGTATAACAGTTCTATCTAATATCATATTAGGCTGGACTGTTAGACAGATCGTAAACTAATGAATGTGAGCACTGTGAGCTCAGGCTCAGTCGTTCTCAGCGCCGTCAAAATAAAAGTCCCAACAACAAGCGTGGCTTACGTCACTTCAGAGTTCCTACTGGCGCAACCAGGCAAACCAGGATGCAACCAGGAAAATTTTCCTAAGGGACAACCCGGTGCGAAAGCCCCTTGTAATGAGCCTAATTTACAAAGAAAATAGGCATGCTTGCATAGAAAAAATAATATCACGCATAAAAGTGTTGAATCCAGCAGAGAATGAGGTGATGAATCCATCATATCTGGTGTCGGCAGGTCGTTCGGTGTGGTCCTGTGGGAGATGCTGACCGGAGAGATCCCGTATAAAGACGTGGACTCCTCCGCCATCATATGGGGCGTGGGGAACAACAGTCTACAGCTCCCTCTTCCTGACAGCTGCCCGGACGGCTTCAAGATCCTGCTCCGACAGTGCTGGTGAGAGAGAGAGAGAGAGAGAGAGAGAGAGAGAGAGAGAGAGAGAGAGAGAGAGAGAGAGAGAGAGAGAGAGAGAGAGAGAGAGAGAGAGAGAGAGAGAGAGAGGAGAGAGAGTCGGCCTGTCGCCACCGTAACTTTGTTGGGTGCAATTCACAATCTCACCACTAGATGCCGCTAAAAATCACACACTGCACCTATATGTTTGCTAAAATGTACTTTTTGTCACAAGTAAAGAAAGAAAGAAGACATGAGAGAATCATGTGGAAATAGATGATAAGGAAAAGATGGCTGACGAGCATTATATGATTAGCTGACTCTCGTGTTAAACTAATGCATGTGTGTGTGTGTGTGTGTGTGTGTAGGAACTGCAAACCCAGGAACCGGCCGTCGTTCAGGCAGATTCTGCTGCATTTGGACATCGCCTCGGCAGACGTGCTGTCCACGCCACAGGAGACATACTTCAAATCACAGGTGAGACACTACAGCACTACCGGCCAAAATATTAAAAACGATACTCCAGAAATTAAAAACATACTCATCATAGAGGTCACTGCATTAATAGAAAAGATAAAAAATGAGTTCCGCATCATTGATCCTTGTAACGGTGCAGCTAAAGCAAGAGATGATCAGTGATTTAATGATGATAATTTGAGATTGTGTGTGTGTGTGTTGTGTGGTGTGTGTGTGTGTGTGTGTGTGTGTGTGTAGGCGGAGTGGCGTGAGGAGGTGAAGCAGCACTTTGAGAAGATTAAGTCGGAGGGCACGTGTCTGCACCGTCTGGATGAAGAGCTGATTAACCGGCGACGGGAGGAACTCAGGTCAGCAATGATGACATGACCCAAAACATCCTAAATAGAGCCGATCAGGAGGGAAAAATTAACAGAGGAGAGTAGATGATTACTTGCTTTTTTTGATTATACAGTAATTAGGGATTCAGTGTGTAAATATTTTTAGGATTAAACATTTTTGCAAATAATCACAGAAAAACCTAATGTTTTTTTTCAATTGGCATGCCTTTTTGGTAACACTTTATTTGAAGGGGTGTGCATAAGACTGACATGACACTGTCATAAACATGACATAACACCTGTCATGAACATGAAGGAGTCTTTATGAATGTTTATGACTGTTGTCATTAAGTGTCATTCGGTAAATTATGACACTTTTAATGCAAAGTTGACATTGTTTAAAATGTCTTTGTTATGACAACTTGACATTAACCAAGAAATCATAACACTGTCACAAATATGTCATAACAGGTCTAATTATCAAACTTAAAGCATTTGACAGTGTAATAACCCTTAATGACATCTTTATAACTAGTACAATGTGTTCCACTTTACTTGAGGACAAGTAAAATATTCATGACACAGTTATAATGGTGTCATGACGGCCAAAGTTGTGACAGGTTGACAGGTTATGATTTCTTGGGTAATGTCAAGTTGTCATAATCAAGACATTTTAAACATGTCAACTTTGCATTAAAAGTGTCATAATTTACCGAATGACACTTAATGACAACAGTCATAAACATTCATAAAGACTCCTTCATTTTCATGACAGTGGTGTTATGTCACATATGCACACCCTTCAAATAAAGTGTTACCGTTTTGGTCAATATGTTGCAGTCTTAGAAAAAAAGTTTCTATGTAGAACTCTAGGGTTCTTGACTCAGTTTTAAAGAACTCTTTATTCCAGAAAAAAGGATACATGATATATCGGCAGTCATGCACGGAATACGCGCCTGCAGACTTCCGCAGATTGTAGTAGTGCCCAACCATCATTGACAAGTACAACTTGCGCGTGCGCGGTTGTGAGGGGTAGTAGGCTGCGCTGATTGATGTTAAAATTTTTTTATGAGAAAGTGAATGTTTAAAATGTCTAAAATAAAACTGAACGCGGGGAATTAAGGAAACGTCACTTGCCTGCAAAAATCACAGCACAGGACAGAGCAAAATAATTTGCAAACGTTTTTTAAGAGGATGGGGAGTTATGTTTTGTAAAGACTGTCAATGTTGATTACCTGAGTTGACAGACGGCACTGGATCATCTCAGATACGCTCGCCACAAGAACAGAAAGGGAAAATGAGTGCCGTAGGTTTGTGTACTATACATACTCAAGTACGCGCACATCTCCAGCATTTCATCGTCAGATACACAAATAAAAGTTCTATTAGCATTTGTATTGTGAACCTCAAATAAAAGTTAAAAAAATATATATTTTTGAATGTTTTCATTTCTAATACTCTAAGACCTTTTTAACAAATTTAAAATAATTTCACAGATTTTTCCAAAAATGCAAAGAAAATGCAAAAAAATATGAATATATATTGCTATAAACGATAATATATTTTATTGTATATATATATTATTATTTAAACCATTCCGCATAATTTTCCAAAAATTCAGCATAGAAATCACAAAAAAGTCCACAGATTGCATGTGGCCCTGTATCGGCAATCATATCGCTATCTGACGATATATGTGACCCTGGACCACAAAAGCAGTCTTATGTGTCCACTTTTTAAAATTGAGATGTATACATCATCTGAAGGCTGAATAAATAAGCTTTCCATTGATGTATGGTATGTTAGGATATGACAATATTTGGCCGAGATACAACTATTTGAAATCTGGAATCTGAGGGTGCAAAAAAATCTAAATATTGAGAAAATCGCCTTTAAAGGTTTCCATTTCTGTTGGTTATTGTGCTGCATCCACTTACAAAAATACAATTTTGATATATTTAAGGTAGGAAATATACTAAATATCTTCATGGATCATGATCTTTACTTAATATCCTAATGATTTTTGGCATAAAAGAAAAATCGATAATTTTGACTCATACAGTGTTTTGTTGGCTATTCCCACAAATATACCCGTGCTACTTAAGACTGGTTTTGTGATCCTGGGTCACATATGTTCATTTTTGATGTTATCGTTATCGGCCTTATTAAGAAAATATGGCTGATATATTAAAGCTGATAAATAAGGTATTATTTCCTTCAGCAGAGACGCTTCAGATGCACACTGTACAATGGTTTTGAATTGCTTGAAATATGATTGAAATCACTTAAAAAAGGAAAATACAGTAAAGTGCACAGCAAGTCTGTCCTATCAGCTACATCAAATTATAATGAGAACATCATAACTGTGTGTTTGGGACAATGCTTTTAATGGTGAGACTTTAGTTTTTGTAATCAGGCTCTCAAAAATTTGGATTTAGATTTATCGGCCAATATATATCAGTTATAAGCTTTCAAATATAAAGAATTATCGGTATCAGCCAAAATGTTCATATCGGTGTATCCCTAACCAAAAAGGTTCTACATGAGAAGAACATTGCAAAACAAAATTAATGAATTTAAACTAAATCCATAAAATGATCCCATGATGGAAAAGGTTCTATATATGAAGCATCTCTATAGAGTGAGGTTATACAGTAGACTCGATGTGTAGAGTTAGCGCAGGAACCTGAACTGTATCATAAGAGCGAGAGGAGAGGAAAGAGCAGTGACATGTTGAGCACGCCTCATGTTCACAGGCACGCGCTGGACATCAGAGAACACTACGAGAGAAAGCTGGAGAGAGCCAATAACCTCTACATGGAGCTGAACGCTGTCATGCTGCAGCTGGAGCTCAAGGAGAAAGAGCTGCTCAGGTGATTCACTGACATCTTCTGTTCCTCGCCATCATCTTTAATTTCCAGATATATCCTGAATACCTCTAGATGCAGATTCATAGCAAATACAAATAATAAAAGAGGTAAAAATTGCCTCAATTGCGACATTCCCACTGTTTTTCACCCTTTCAATATAACCATTCTATAATAATCTAAGTACACCTCATATCCTGTAAACTGAGAGTAAAAAGAGATTGACTTATCTAAAGACTAAACCACTGAACAAAGATACTGGGTAACACTTTATTTGAAGGGGTGTGCATAAGACTGACATGACACTGTTATAAACATGACATAACACCTGTCATAAACATGAAGGAGTCTTTATGAATGTTTATGACTGTTGTCATTAAGTGTCATTCGGTAAATTATGACACTTTCAATGCAAAGTTGACATTATTTAAAATGTCTTTGTTATGACAACTTGACATTACCCAAGACAAAAATGTATTGATTATGACAACTTGAAATTAACAAAGACGGAAATGTCTTTGTTATGACAACTTGACATTAACCGAGAAATCATAACCTGTCAACCTGTGACAACTTTGGCCGTCATGACACCATTATAACTGTGTCATGAATATTTTACTTGTCCTCAAGTAAAGTGGAACACATTGTACTAGTTATAAAGATGTCATTAAGGGTTATTACACTGCAAAATGCTTGAAGTTTGATAATTAGACCTGTTATGACATATTTGTGACAGGTTGACAGGTTATGATTTCTTGGTTAATATTAAGTTGTCATAACAAAGACATTTCCGTCTTTGTTAATGTCAAGTTGTCATAATCAAGACATTTTTGTCTTGGGTAATGTCAAGTTGTCATAACAAAGACATTTTTTGTCTTTGTTAATGTCAAGTTGTCATAACAAAGACATTTTAAACAATGTCAACTTTGCATTAAAAGTGTCATAATTTACCGAATGACACTTAATGACAACAGTCATAAACATTCATAAAGACTCCTTCATGTTCATGACAGGTGTTATGTCATGTTTATGACAGTATCATGTCAGTCTTATGCACACCCCTTCAAATAAAGTGTTACCAGATACGGTAGCAATGGACAGTGTGTAACTATTTATGCTTGTTCTTTTCCGGTGTTCTTGACCGGTCTGAAAGGACTCCCATCATTCCATGTCATGTTACTTTCAGATAACTGAAATGCATCCAAATTAGATACATTTATCTTTATTTAAAAGTGCTAATGCGTTGGTGTTATTGATTAAGGAGGGAACAGTGTCTGGATAAGAAATATCCCGGTCTGTTCAAACATCACACCTCGACCACAGTGGACAAACTCATCAAGAAGAGAAGCGTCCCTCAGAAACTGCCGTCTCACGGCAAGAGGTGAGAGGAGTCACATTCAGTCATATATACAGCATAAAACATGGACATATATCAAGGTCAGGGTTATAGTCTGTTTTACACACAATGTTATGTAGGGTAGAAAGGCTTTGTCTTCTATGTGACTGTATGAACGTGTATGTGTATAAAACAAACTGCGCAGCAACAGATGGCTTCACTGTAAGTTGTCAAGAAATTCCAAGATACAAGGAATATGTACATGATTAAATGTTTATAAAATGATCTTCAACATTTTCTACAAACACGGACACACAGAATTATGAAAGACACTTTTCTGGAAAAAAAGCACATTACTGATGCATTTTGCACATAAAGTTGTAATCGAAATTATTCAGGGCAGATTTGTCAGGTGCCTTGCTTGGTCTTAAAGTCCTTGTTTTTATTGTTTAACTGGCTACATTTTCCTAAGCAAAATTAAATGGTTTTCTGCAATAATTTGTCTTTGTCATCTTGCAAACCAATGATAAAATTCCATAAGGATCCTTATTCTGATGACACATTTTGACTCAGGCTGGTGGTTTGTCCAGTTATCCATTTACATCCTCAATTGAAGCAAAGCCACATGAGTTTTTTTTTTGTTTGTTTTTTTGCACATCGAGGGATTTATTCGATAAATGTGTTTCCATGAACCATGATATTTATATTATATTTAACACTATAATAATTATCATTAGTACTACTGAATACAATCATGCAATTACACTGTAAAGGCCAATTGACACTCAACAGACTACGGGCGTTGCTCAGCTCTCGTTTTCCCCGGTCGAACATGCTGAATCTGGATTTGTCGGGTCTTGGAATGTCTGAGAAGTGACGTATTGTAATTTGGTGACTGTCTGCGTTGGGCGGCGTCTGACAGTGCAATGTGAATTTGCATTAACATGGACAGTATAATATGTAAAGATCCACCAAAAAGAATGTTGTGTAACTAATGACTTCCTCTTTAACTGCCATATCCAGACCTGACCTCCTGAGGTCAGAGATCATTCTCCCCAAGATGGACGCTGGTGTGATGCAGGTGACCGTCCCGCCGTGTGCAAACCGAGGACCTACCTCACCGAGTCGGAACCGCAGGGTGAAAACACGTCATCGGAGGGGTGGCCGAGGAAGCAGTGGGGATCTGTCAGGGCCTAAGCACCCTTCTGCCCCTGCTAGCCAAGAAAGAAAGCCCCCGCTGTCCAACACGACGGCGCCCGCCGCGCCCCTCGCTGAAACGGCTTCAGTGGGTGCCATAAGGGAGGGCCAGCTGGAGCCACCCCCGCTGAAGCTGTCCTCGTCCAGCCCGGATCTGCTGTGCTCCACCCGCCACGCTGAAGATGGAGTCAGTGGTGCCGCCACGACTGAAGCCCTGGTCAGAGAGACCAGCGGCGGGGCTGAAGCGGGCGCCGGGCTAGACGAGACTCCACCTAGAAGTGACACGGCCAGTGAGGACGCCGCTTCCCTGCCGTTCTCCAGCAGCCCTGATTCCCCCTGCTGTGGCAGAAGTGGTGCAGTGGGGAGAACCCATACTGAGGAGAGAGAGGACGGCACCAGCGCCGTGCGATTGCCCAGAGGATCCAGCGGAAGTCATCTGACTCCATCAGCCATATTGTATCGAGCTGCTATCACACGCAAACAGGTACGCATCTCTCTATTCCTTCGTCAAAAGATTTCATATTCATACTTTCAGTTCAGATTTCAATAGATCTACAAGGGAAGGTACATATATTAGGTCCCATGACGGGTCACCATTTTTCGTCACCTTTTCGATTTCCTCTTGGGCAGAAAAAAACTGCAAGATATATATTCAGGGGTTGGTCAACAATTTTAAGAGTGTAATGCCATTTGTTGTTTTTTTTCTATTTATCTCAGAATTGCAGTTCGAGCCGCCGTAAACTGATACAGCTAATTCAATTGATATTCAGCTTTATTTAACTTGAGTACAACCTATCAATTTAGATGTTACCACATGAAGCACGTTGCATGACAAAACAGTCAAAAGTTACTGTACAACTGCAAGTTTCACACTAATAAAAAACATAGTAAAACATAGCACAAATGCTAAATATTGTTAAAAATCCAAACATGTAATTTACATTTGTTATTTTTTTTTGTGCTTTTCTGGGCCTCAATCATTAAGCATGTTTTGCCCATTTTCCTATAAACACATGTAATAGATATTTATTAAATCATGTGAACATTTTTTTAACGAAGTGTGTTGAATTTCACCAGCGACGTGGTGTTTCCTCTGAAGAAGAAGAGGGTGAAGTTGACAGTGAGGTGGAATTACCAAGAAGACGGTAAGAACATCATTATTTATTCTTTCTGGAATATTTTCTTGTGAATTATGATAGTTGGAAGTTGCTTTATTTGTAAAGCTGCCTTTCCAAATCCATAATTAAATGACGTCTCCTTGCTTTGGCAAATGCTCATTCAAATAGGCTGATTAAGTGTTGAGTTATGTCAAAATGGTTATATTTATAATATGAGTACAGACACTACAGTGCAATATAGCAACTGCACTACAATGGGAAACTCTGATGGAAGATAACTGGTATTGAGCATTAGTTATGTTGCTAGCTGATGATATTTAAAGGCTGCTTGCTAGCCTGACTCAAATGAGATATTCTGATCCTGAGAAATTATGGTGGGGCCAGTGTAGGCACGATATGGGCTTGAGGACTCAGATAGGGTCAAAATAGAACCCACGCACAAACCCATTTAGGGCCCATACTGGAGCTAATTCAGATAGGGCTCACATGAACAGGTGACCAGGTTCGATAACTGTGTAAAGTACATCAATTATGAAATGACTTATATTCAGCTATAATGCAGCTCTGCAGAAAACAGTTATTTCATCGTCCAGCTCAGTTGATTTCTCATCCAACAGTGTCAGTGTAGTTAAATCAGTAATATTGCTGAATATTAAGTGTCCCCAACTAAGCAAACCAGAGGCGACAGTGAAGGAACCCAAACTCCATTACACAGAAATGTAGAAAAAAAGAATCCAGGAGAATTTGGGAGAATCCAGGCTCAGTCGGGGGGCCAGTTCTCCTCTAGCCAACGATCGAACACGGTGTGATTATAATACGAGTTGCATCACAAGTCAGAAATCAGATTGTGGATCATAGCATTCAAAATATTTTATCCAGTTCCTTCTGCTTGAAGATCAGATTCATCACGCTGGTATGGAGATGAAGCTGACCATAGGTCTGTGCAGAAGATCTGTGCCGTGTCAACAAGGTCTTCACAGGGGATTGTCTTTAGACACAGTCTCTGCTGACATTCAGGGATGCAAAGAGGTCGTGTCTAGGTGCAGGTCCACCTTCTGATCTGGATACAGCTGACTACGGTAACCTCAGGATAAGAATGAGACAGAGAGACCAATATTAACAGATGCACCACCCAGTAGAGCATTACAATAATCTAGCGTTAAGGTCATAAACGCATAAACTAACTGTTCCGCATTTGTCATTGAGAGCATATGTCATAATTTAGATATATTATAAAGGAAGAATGTGGTTTTACAGATACTAGAAATGTGGCTTTCAAATGAAAGATTGGTATCAAAGAGAACAACAAAGTTCCAATGACGAAGACTTGACAGAGCAGCCATCGAGTGTTAGACAGTATTCTAGATTATTATGTGGGGAGGTTTTTGGCCCAATAATTAGAAGACGCTTTTTTCAGAATAAAGTAGTAGGAAATTACTAGTCATCCAATTTCAATCAGCTAGGCATTCCGTTAATTTTGTGAATTGGCAAGTTTCATCAGGGCACGAAGAAATATAGGAGCTGAGTATCAACAGTAAAAACGAATCCCATGCTTCCTAATGATATCTCCCAAGGGTAGCATTTACAGGGTGAAAAGCAACGGTCCTAGTACTGAGCCTTGTGATACGCCATACTGAACTTGTGATCGATATGACATCTCTTTACTTATGATTTGAACCATGCCAATGCAAATTCCACTAATACCAACATAATTCGAGTCTATGCAAAAGAATGTTTTGGTCGATAGTGTCAAATGCAGTAGGGATTTGACACTATCGAACGTGGGAATCTTGTTCGTCTAGTTTGAACTTGGGAATCTCGTTTGTCTGCAACCTCACGGACACTCTCCGTTTTTTTATTACTAGGATCCAGTAACAAAAATAGAGAGATACAACCACGATCGGATGATAAGAGCAAATAATTTGTAACTCTAATGAAAGCAGTCTCAGTACTATGATACGGTTTAAATCCTGACTGGAAATCCTCACAGATACTATTTCTTTCTAAAAAGGAACATAGTTGTGAGGATACTGCCTTTTCTAGTATCTTTGATAGAAAAGGTAGATTCGAGATCAGTCTGTAATTAGGATTTCATTTCATTTCATTTCTTTTATTCTTTTCATGAAAATGCATTATTTATACCAATCACATACAATTCATTTAAAATTTCCTTTTCCACGAAGGATCAAATTGCCTTTTTAATGAGAGGTTTAAAGTAACACTAGGTAACTTTTCAACCATCATAATCTATTTCCAAGTCTCTTGTGATGGTACATCGACTTACAATAGGTTGAATGACACGTCTGCCAAAGCCTGACGGGGTCTGTAGCGTTTTTAATCGTACTTTTAAACTTCATGGTTCGGGTAGTAACCCGAGCACAAAAAGAACTACAAAATTCGACTGCTTTACGGCATAGACTACCTCACTTCCCCCAACACGTCCTCACATGCTGTTGGACTTGTAAGTATATTGCTTATATTGTATATCACTCGGACAAGCTTTCACTCGTTGATGTGAGCTAAAAAGCACCTGGCGTTCTTGTTGATGAACAAGTCAACTTGCCTCAAGTTACCTCAGTAACTTAAACATCTTCGGAGGCTAGCTGTGCTTGTTCGATGTCCGACGATTTGTACCGCGTTGTGTTTATTCCCCAATCGAACTCATGTAACTGTCTGTCACACGTTCTACCGTCCACAGCATTACTTGATAGACAAAAATAGGAGCATCAAACAGAAACAACTCGCTTACGGGGTGTGAGGCGCACATACAATACAGACTGCCGACAGTTATTAACAGGGCGCACGCAGCTCTTAAAGGAGAACTCCGGGCAATTTTTAAGTTAATCTTGATCGTTAGACCTTTGTGAGTACTGTCTATAGAAAAAAAAACGAACCGGATTGGTGCTTGCGACGCGGAGCTGCGACCGCGAATGCCCAGAGCTCTCACTCAGCTAAAACCGCAGCTCTGGGGGCATGACATAAAGAGTGTCTTTTGCGCCTCTTAACAGACACAAAATGTGATTAAAATGTCTGTCTAACACGAACAGGGGCCTTACCTGTGAACAAGATGCGTTTAGCAACTTAGCCATGGTTTAAATTCACCTAAATAGTGTTTCAGACGGCAAGCTGCAGTCTCGTGCTGAAGTCTCGCTCCTCCCACCTGGACTCGCGTGGGATCTCAGTTGTAGCAGGGACTATGAGCAGGGAAAGGTAAATAGTGTCCAGGTGGGAGGAGCGAGACTTCAACGCGAGACTGCAGCTTGCCGTCTAAAACACTATTTAGGTGAATTTAAGCCATGGCTAAGTTGCTAAATGCATCTTGTTCAGATGTAAGGCCCCTGTTCATGTTGGACAGACATTTTAATCGCATTTTGTGTCTGTTAAGAGGCACAAAAGACACTCTTTATGTCATGCCCCCAGAGCTGCCGTTTTAGCTGAGTGGGAGCTCTGGGCATTCGCGGTCGCAGCTCCGTGTCGCAAGCACCAATCCGGTTCCTTTTTTTTTCTATAGACAGTATTCACAAAGGTCTAACGATCAAGATTAACTTAAAAATTGCCCGGAGTTCTCCTTTAAAGGGGACACACTTTATTTCCACTCGTTACAACTTCCACCCAACTGAACAGGGACCGGTATACAGGGTGGAGGGGATCAGGCCGTGAGTGAAGAGACTGCTCTGCGTGAGTGGTATTTACGACAGTAACGTTAAATACAAGTAGTCCACAGCGACTCTAGGGGTCGTTGTTTGACCAAAACGGAAATCCTACCTAGTGGGGCTTTAATAATTGCCAGCTTCAAAGTTTTTGGTATGTATCCCTATGGCAATGATGAATAAATAATCTTAAGAAGAGGATCTATGACTTCTGGAAGCATCACTTTCATATTTATTTTAATATATCCTTCTTTAATTGTTTGAATGTTCTCTAATGTCCAATTTACAGACGGCCAACCAGTATAACCAAGTGCCAATCAGTATCCACTTTCAGCTCAGAGAACCTGTCGGTTTCAGAGGGTGAGGAAGGCCACACCACTGACCACTCCCACAGCGGCACACCAGATGTTGTCAGTACCAACACCGACGAGCGTCTGGACGACCGAAGCGATGACCTCATCTCCCAAGGGTCTGAGATCCCTGTGGATATTACAGACCCCACTCTGTCTGAAAGAGAGGCAGCTGCCCTCGAACAGGAGAGAGCCAATTTTGACCTGGAACAAAATATCCTGGAGGTACTAGAATTGTGTAAAACCATATAACATGCTAGCCACGTTTACATGGATACCTTTTGCTTCAACCAAAATGAAATTAATTGAATCTGAACATAGCGTGGTTAACTCTTGCCCTTGAGATCCACTTTCCTGTAGGGTTTAGCTCTAACCTTATTTAAACAACTGAACAAGCTAATCAAGATCTTCAGGATTATTAGAAAGTTTCAGGAAGGTGGGTTTGATCAGGGATGGAGATAAACTCTGCAGGACAGTGGATCTCGAAGGCTAGACTTGGGTTAGATCAAATCTAAATAAAGTAAATGGTTTAATGTGTGCTATAATGAACCCGACTGAGCCTGGGTTCTCCCAAGGTTTTTTTTTCTCCATTGGGTGATCTGATGGAGTTTTAGGACACCATTGGGTCACTTGATGGAGTTTTTCGGTTCCTTGCCACTGTTGCCTTTGGCTTGCTCAGTTGGGGATATTCAAATTAATTAAACAATCATACCATTGATCAGCTCTACCAAACTTGGATGTCCTTTTTGGATGTCCAGTAATAAACAAACATTGTTGAGTTGTTTGATTGATACTGTAAAGCAGCTTTGATACAATCTGTATTGTGAAAAGCGCTATATAAATATATTTGACTTGACTTGACTTGACTATAATGCACTGAACAAAATTTAAACACAACACTTTTGTTTTTGCCCCCATTTTTCATGAGCTGAACTCAAAGATCTAAGACTTTTTCTATGTACACAAAAGGCCTATTTCTCTCAAATATTGTTCACAAATCTGTCTAAATCTGTGTTAGTGAGCACTTCTCCTTTGCCAAGATAATCCATCCACCTCACAGGTGTGGGATATCAAGATGCTGATTAGACAGCATGATTATTGCACAGGTGTGCCTTAGGCTGGACACACTAAAAGAGTGTAAGATGTCGTAAGTTTTGAGGGAGTGTGCAATTGGCATGCTGACTGCAGGAATGTCCACCAGAGCTGTTGCCCGTGAATTGAATGTTCATTTCTCTACCATAAGCCATCTCCAAAGGCGTTTTAGAGAATTTGGCAGTACATCCAACCGGCCTCACAACCGCAGACCACGTGTAACCACACCAGCCCAGGACATCCACATCCAGCATCTTCACCTCAAAGATCGTCTGAGACCAGCCACCCGGACAGATGCTGCAACAATCGGTTTGCATAACCAAATAATTTCTGCACAAACGGTCAGAAAGCGTCTCAGGGAAGCTCATCTGCATGCTCGTCGTCCTCATCGGGGTCTCGACCGGACTGCAGTTCGTGGTCATAGCCAACTTGAGTGGGCAAATGCTCACATTCGATGGCGTCTGGAATTTTGGAGAAGTGTTCTCTTCACGGATGAATCCCGGTTTTCACTGTACAGGGCAGATGGCAGACAGTGTGTATGGTGTCTGTGTGGGGGAGCAGTTTGCTGATGTCTACGTTGTGGATCAAGTGGCCCATGGTGGCGGTGGGGTTATGGTATGTGCAGGCTTATGTTATGAACAACAAACACAAGTGCATTGTATTGATGCCATTTTGATTGCACAGAGATACCTTGACTAGATCCTGAGGCCCATTGTTGTGTCATTCATCATGTTGCAGCATGATAATGCCCGGCCCCATGTTGCAAGGATCTGTACAGAATTCCTGGAAGCTGAAAACATCCCAGTTCATGGCCATGGCCAGCATACTCACCGGACATGTCACCCATTGAGCATGTTTGGGATGTTCTGGATCGGCGTATAAGACAGCGTGTTCCAGGTCCTGCCAATATCCAGTAACTTCGCACAGCCATTGAAGAGGAGTGGACCAACATCACACACGCCACAATCAACAACCTGATCAACTCTATGCAAAGGAGATGTGTTGCTCTGCGTGAGGCAAATGGTGGTCATACCAGATGCTGACCTAACCCCCCCCCCCCCCCCCAATATTTGAGAGAAATTGGCCTTTTGTGTAAATAGAAAAAGTCTTAGATCTTTTAGTTCAGCTCATGAAAAATGGGGGCAAAAACAATAGCGTTGCATTTATAATGTTGTTCAATATATGTATGATCTTTTGACATGTGCACAATGCACCAATATACAGAGTTTCCCGTTGTTTATAAATGCACATACTAGCCATCCTCATACTATTGCTTCTTGTTTTTAATATTTATCTATTTTGGGATTAGGAGATGATGAGCACATTAAGCTTTGTGCTGTGCTGCGTATATTTTTCAAGCAGTAAAAACCTGCCCAAAACAAGCAATCTGTGGATGAGAATCCAAAGCAAGGACTGCTGGGACGCGACAGACTATGTTCAACAACAAAAGCTTGTTCCGTGTGTCATTTCGCCATTTCTACATGATTGCACATGCTCAGAATTTTAACTTTTCAATCCGATCAAGTGTTTACATATCCTATTGAATGGGTTAGAAAAGGATTGGGCCAATTCATTCCAATTATTGTGGTTACATGTGACTTTTTATTTGAACTGGGCTACTAGTTCAATTACAAATATTAGGCTCCATGTAGACGCAGCTAATAACATCGCCATGAGAAAAACAAATGCTGCTTTATTGCAGGGTTTTTCAGATCTGGCTCTGGACTTCCGCTGTCCTGCAGAGTTTAGCTGATTAAACACACCTGATCAAGGTCTTCAGGAGGACTGGAAAACTACTGGTAGGTGAGTTTGATCAGGGGTGTGTTTCCCGAAAACATTGTTTGCCAACTATGGTCGCAAGTTCCGTCGTTATCAGCATAGTTCAACGAGTCTGTGTTTCCCGAAACGGAACATTCGCAAACAGCATCGCTGTTTTTTTTGTTGTGTGTTTGGCAGCTCTCAACCTGTTGTTAGAAGCAGAGTTTCTTGTTTGCACGACTCAATAAGCAAGCTAACATTCAGTACAATCTACATTGTACTGAATTTTATTTTATTTAGAATAATATAATAATAATGTAATTTACGTCTTTTAGTTTGTCAAGAAATTTAAAGCGTCGTTTTTGAAGAGTGCGGATGTGCGAAGTGCACTAGTAAACAAGAACAAGCCTATGATTGAATCTGAAAATAAAGCAAAATAACTGAGAAAAATATGAGATAGTCCTCAGATGCCATGTCCATAATTTATAGTAACACATCTGCCATTAATTAGATCTTAAACAGAATCATTAAAAGAAGTTATTACTCCACCACATGCGTGACATCATTAACCAACATGGTTGAACCACCAATTTGCAAAAATATGGTTTCGGGAAACAGTCGTGACTAGCTAGTTGGTTTCCTCAACGATGCATTGTACTATTGTAGTTAAGCAGCAAGTTACACCGTTGTACGGGAAACACACCTTTGGACGGTGAACCTCCAGGACCAGACATGAAAAACACATGGCTGTGTTTGTTTAGTCTACCACTGAATAGTCAATCTTACGAGCATCACAATATAATGTGTTCTAGACTTTAATCAGGTTCTTTATCCTGTTCCCAGACTCGCGCATTATGTGAGGACTCGGACTGTGACAGCGCTGAGCTTGACCAATCAGGGAGCGGAGAGCCGAGCCGTCCCCCGAGTGCAGGAGGCTGGGGCCAGGGGCCACAAAACTGAAACACACACACACACACACACACACACGTGAACCCGTGCAATCAAGCACACACAGGCATCACACCAGCACACACTTTCACTTTAGGTTTCACCAAAGCAAAACTGATTTCGTGATACGTGTGTGTACACATCATCTAAGATAGGCATCGATACAACAGTAAACACAAAACGTCTAGCCACACAAAGAACAAATACACTGACACTGGTCATAACAAATTTGGGATCACAAACTGCCTCGTGTCCAGGAAATAGCCACGGAAAATATAGGAAGACAAGTTGTGCAGCAAACTAGACGAGATGAACTGAGTGAAAAGATCAATGCAATTAAAAACTTCAGGGCATTCCCAATAAGCAGCAGTGATGCATTCGTTAGGTTTGTGCTATTTACCATGAGAGCGCCAGAATCATCTCCGTTAATGTGTGGAAGGCTTGTGGTTAGCAGATGATTTGAAGTCAAAGAGTGTAGATCGATTTTGAATGTGTAGAGTTGAATGAAACTCCTGATTGCAGGAATCTTCCTCCTTCGGCCTGCATAATGTAGTTTCGCCAATAATCCGTTCAGACGTGACGTAAATGAAGTGTGTTGCTCTCGGATTGGGATTGACTTCACTACTATGTACAGATGCTTCCTTTCCAAAGCATTTACAAGGTGCATATACAAATGTGATCTATTGCGACTATAATGCCTGGAGTTTATGTAAATATATATTTAGTAATCTAAGTCTAAGAATACAAAAAGAAAACTATTTGTTAACGTAATTTAACCAGAAGACGGTCCAGTTTCGACTATTCTCTCCTGTGCTTGTGCCACTCGACCACGGCAGCTCAAACTGGTCTGGAGATCAGCAGATCGCTGTGTAAATGTACAGTTATATAGCCAGGTGCAGGACCTTTGATGCAAGTATACATGAACACAGACTGAACGGCACATGTAAACGTACATGATCTACGACACAGAGATATCTGTTCCAACTGTCTGCTCTCCTCTGACCTCTCGGATTATCTTTCAATACTTTTTTCTTTCGTAGGGACATGCAATATGTACATTTCAAATAATCTGAAGAAAGCACTTTTATTTTCTGCACTGTAAAAATAAAGTAAAACAAATAAATGACAATAAAAAAAATGTATATGAATTTTAGCTTGCCAGATGTAGGTCTGAGAAGGGTAACGTCCTGAAGAACAAAATGCATGATATACATTTTTATGTATTTTAATTTTTAAATCGATTGTTTTTATACATCTAAAGAAATGTTTGCACCTTTTTTACCTTGAATGTGTAATGTTGTGTTGCTTGTAGGCACTTTACAGTAGGATGTTTATATACAGTACATGATCACTTTCTCATGTTGCACTGTAAATGTATTTAATCATGGTTCCATAGATGCAAACCTCCAGTAACAATAGTATGTAAAGACAACCTTTTTAAAGGTTTTTGAAGATAATACCTCAAACCACATCTTTTTTTTTCTGATGAGGAATGGAAATTGGACAATTGAACATTGGCAGCTGTATTCTGACAAACTCAAAATTCCTCAAATTGGTTACATTAACATAGACAGCAATAATCTGACTATGACTAAGAAATTGCTATGTAAAGAAAAAAATTCATTTTTCTGGCATATTTGCTAAAAGCATGAATGAACTAAGATTAATGAAGTCATGTAAACACCTCAATCCATCATCCTACAGCAAACCATCTGATGACACGTTTTATGTTTGTGAACTTGTACAAATAAATATATATAATTATTAAATAACTGCTAAGCTACAAAATAGCCTCAGATATACTGTTTTCCACTATTGTGCAAACTTCGGTCAGTAACCAGGCTCTAGAAACCAGAATCTGAACCAAAACAGCTCAATGGTATTCTTGTCTTGTGAGGAGACAGAAAAACTGAACCAGACTATTGCCTTCCATATAAATGTGTCTAATGCCAGACATGAAGCCCAGAGTGTAAAGAACTACAAGTAAGGGCAGGGACACACCAAACCGACACCAAAGAACTAGCGCTGATGAAAGCCGACTGTGTTGTCGCCTGCGTCATGGCAAAAAAGCCAGATGCCAATTCTACATGCTGAATCGTCCCAAATAGAATACACCAAAAAACGTCTCAGGTAACCCTGGTTCCCTGCGTTTAGAACGCGGTGGGAACGCTCTGCGTGATTGCGTCGTGAAGCCCCTGTACAATCAGTCCAATGTGAGAGATGGGCGTAGAATGGGCGCGGACATCCATAGGTGAGGGACGTCCGGCCGCCTTATAAGCAATAGAGATAGCCTCAACTTTCCAATTACTCATTACTTGTCTCGATGCCGGGCAACCTCTCTTAGTTGAACCAAAGCAGACAAACGATTGCTCTGAGTTACGCCACAGGGCAGCTCTGTGAACGTAGGCATCCAATGCCCTAACTGGACATAACAGATTGAGACTTTCCTGATCTGGGGTATTAAAAGGTGGAGGACAGAAGGCCTGCAGCACAATAGGACCCACCACATTAGTGGGGACCTTAGGAATATAACCCGGCCTAGGGTATAAAAATGCTTTAACCATACCAGGTGCAAATTCCAAACATGAAGGAGCAACCGACAGAGCTTGCCGATATCCAATTCTCTTAATAGAAGAAATAGGGAGAAGAAACAAAGTCTTTAAAGTGAGGAACTTTTCTGAAACCTCTTCGATAGGCTCGAAGGGAGCAACAGCCAGACCCTCGAGTACAATGGCCAGGTCCCAAGCCGGTGCTCTGGAGTGCAAGGCAGGCCTCAGCCTCAATGTTCCACAGAGAAAACGAGTTATTAGAGGATCTCTCCCAAGAGAAGATATAGCCGCAACATACACCTTCAAAGTGGAGGGAGATAATCCAGCCGAGAAACGGTCTTGTAGGAAATCGAGAACTGTACCAACTGGGCAGTTAACAGGATTTAAAGCACATTCTCCACACCATGAAGAGAACAATTTCCATTTCAGTTAATACAGTTTTCTTGTGGAGGGAGCTCTGGATTGAAGGATGGTCTCCACGACCTCAGTCGAGAGACCAGAGCTTACGAGCTGGGCCCCCTCAGAGGCCAAGCCTAAAGTTTCCACAACTCGGGGCGAGGGTGAAATATCGTACCCCCCGCCTGGGAAAGCAGGTCCCTCCTGACCGGAATCTCCATAGGAGAGCCGTCCAAGAGGGACACTAGGTCCGCAAACCATATTCTGGTCAGCCAGTGCGGGGCTATTAATAACAGATGAGCCCCTTCCTGGCGAACCCTTTACAGAATCCCGGGAGCATTGATATCAGGGGGGAATACATACAGGTGTAGCCTCGGCAACACCTGCACCATCGCATCCAGTCCAAGAGGAGCTGGCTGCGTGAGGGAGAACCAAAGTGGACAATGAGTTGTCTCCTGAGTTGCAAAAAGATCGACCTGAGCTCGACCGAAGTTCTCCCATAGGAGCTCCACCACCTCGGGGTGAAGTCTCCAGTCCCTGGGCCTCAGCCCCTGTCTCGACAGAATATTGGCTCCCACATTCTGACACCCTGGAATATATATTGCCCTGAGTGACAATAATTTCCCCTGGGCCCATAGGAGGATCTGCTGAGCCATCTTGTACAATACCCTGGACCTCAGACCCCCCTGATGGTTGATGTAAGAGACCACCGACGTGTTGTCCGTGCGGACAAGCACATGATGGCCTCTCAGGTCTGGCAGGAAATATTTGAGAGCCCGAAATACTGCCATCATTTCTAGTTGGTTTATATGCCATGACTGTTGATGGTCCTGCCATAGACCTGTCGCCGAGCGGCCACTCATGACCGCCCCCCAGCCTGTAAGGGAAGCATCCGTCGATAGCGTGATGCGTCGACAAGGGACTCCCAAAACTGGGCCCTGGGTGAGGAACCAAGGTTTATTCCACATGACCAAGGCACGTAGGCATTGACGCGTGACCTTGATCGTGCGAAACGATTTCCCCTCAGAGAAAACCCCTTGGTTCTGAGCCACCACTGCAGGGGTCTCATGTGCAGAACGCCAAAAGTGATTACGTTGGACGCAGCTGCCATGAGCCCCAACAGTCTCTGAAACTTTTTCACAGTGAGTGACTGGCCTCATTTCACATTCTTTACGGCTGTGAGGATCGCAGAAATACGTGCTGGAGACAATCGTGTTTGCATAGTCTTCGAATCCCACACTACCCCTAGATAAGTGGTCCTTTGTACTGGGAGGAGCACACTCTTCTTGGCATTTAGCCGTAACCCCAACTTTTCCATGTGTGACAGAACAACATCTCGATGTTGAACCGCCAACCGCTCTGACTGAGCTAGAATTAACCAGTCGTCGATATAATTTAATACGCGAATGCCCTGGAGTCTGAGAGGAGCCAGTGCTGCATCCACGCATTTCGTAAAAGTGCTGGGTGATAGACCTAGGCCAAATGGAAGGATGCGATATTGGTAAGCTTCGCCCCCAAAAGCAAACCTCAGGAACCTCCTGTGATGAGGGTGAATTGATACATGAAAGTAAGCGTCCTTCAAGTCTATTGTGACAAACCAGTCCTCGTACTGAATCTGTGACACGATCTGTCTGAGAGTAAGCATCTTGAACTTGAGTTTTTGAACTCTGCTGTTTAGCTGACGCAGATCTAGAATAGGACGCAACCCCCCATCTTTTTTGGGAACGATGAAGTATCGGCTGTAAAACCCTGATTCTCTGCTGGTAGGAGAAACCCTTTCTATAGCCCCTTTTTGCAGAAGCGTCATCACTTCCTGTTCCATAACCCGAGCTCGTTCGGGGACCACCACGGTGGGAAGGACCCCTAGAAATCTGGGAGGACGAGAACCGAACTGAATTCTGTAACCCTTTTCTATAACGTTCAGGACCCACTGGGAAATATCTGGCAGTAGTTTCCACGCTGCCATGATCTAACTAAGGGAACCAGTCTCTCGAGACTGGCCTCGGGATTTGGTTGAACGGACACATCGGTGCCCTGAAGCGGCGAACCAGCAGGGAACAACCGAACTGATCGTTCTACGACCCTCCTCGGAGGACCGTATGGGAACGCTGACACCTCGGTGCCCTGAAACAGCGAACCGGCAGGGAACAACCGAAGTGGCAGCGCTGCGATACTCCTCAGAGAATCGCCCCCCAGAGGGCGCCGAGGAGGAACGATTTCTCAAAACCATCGCTCCCCGGAGGGGACCACCCTCAGAAGTCTGACCTTTTTCTGGGAGTCAGGACTTCTTCTTACCCCAGGCTTTCTTAGAGATGACAGTCCTCAGATCTTGCCTACCCCTAGATGACCTGGATTGCGACCGCCACCCAGGTTCCTCAGACTGAGGAGGCGCCCGGGCGGCGACGCTCTGCCTTTGGCGCACTCTGTGCTGAGAGGAGCTAGTATTCGGCTGAGGCTGCTTGGTCTTAATAAAAGTTCTACGCCAAGCAGCCTCAGGTACATTGAAACGTCGAGGAAGAAACTTGTGAAATGCAGCCGACTGCTTTTTTGAATCTTGAAACCTGTCGACGACACAGTTAATGGCGTCGCTGAACAAACTTGAGGGTGACAGCGGTGCATCTAACAAAACAGACCTATCTTTTTCTTTTATATCAGACAAATTCAACCACAGGAGGCGCTCCGTGGCCACTAGGGCTGCCATAGAACGGCCCACTGACTTGGCCGTCTCCTTAGTGGCACGGAGCGAAAGATCTGTTGCACGACGTAATTCTCGAATAACGTCTGCATTTATTTCCTCACGATCATCTGTTTCCTTTAGCAGGTCAGCCTGGTATGCCTGCAGAATGGACATAGTGTGCAAGCATGACGCAGCCTGACCTGCTGCCGAGTACGCTTTACCCACCATTGAAGATGTAGATTTTAATGGTCTGGTGGGTAGCGTCGGGGCTTTTAATGATGAAGATGACTCTGGAGAGAGATAGCGCACAAGCGTCACTTCAGCCCGAGGCACCGTCACATAACCGTAATCAGCAGCACCTAACATATTACTATAGTTAGATGTAAGGGGATTAAACACTCTGAATGAAGCTGGTTTGTTCCACGATCTAGACACCTCAGTGTGGAGATCGGGAAAGAACGGTAGTCCCCGACGTAGAGGTAGTGTTCTAGATGATAAAAACCTTTCATCAAGCAAACTTCTCTTAGACACACTCTCAGATTCATCGGCTGGCCAATCAATATTTAATTTAGCTACAGCGCCAGACAAAACCTCTAAAAGCTCCTCATCACCAGAGGTATGAGCTGGCGAAGACTCATAATCCCCCACATCAACACTGACAACATCCAATTCCTCAGAACTGGACAGTGTTAACATTGGTGCCTCGACCTGAGAAGGAGAAGCCGTAGCGCGGGCTCCTTCCTGGGCAGAGGCACCGGACCCAGCAGGTAAGGGCTGAGAAAGGATGGAGCCCGTCTCAAACCTTGCTACTAGATCCATTTGCGAACCCCAGGATGAAAGTCGATGCTGTGCCGCGGCGACAGCGGGACCCGAACCTCGGGGAACGCGAACCGAACCGTCCTTCTCAAAGAACGCCCGGCGGGAGCGGAGCGTTCTCATAGAGAACTTTACACAATGCTCACATTCGGCTCCCTCGAGAACTAACTGAGCATGCTCCACTCCCAAACAAGACACACAAAGCTGATGTGTGTCCCCACCCGTGATGAAACGAGGGCAAGGAACAACACAATGCTTGAACTCTTGATTCGCCATTATATATATATATATATATATATATATATATAGTGTACTTGACAGACAACAATAAATAGACAGGGACAGAGTACAGGGATCGCTTGCTGAAAGCAACAGAAGCTGTCGCGGTCTGATTTCAAGGGTGCTATATAGTTTCCTGGTCTATGACATCACATGACGTCCTGCTCTCTCTTTGGACTGATTGTACAGGGGCTTCACGACGCAATCACGCAGAGCGTACCCACCGCGTTCTAAACGCAGCTCGATGTTCCCTTGAAAGGGAACTACGTCGGCGACCCTCAAAAACGACCCAACATTGCCCGACTTGGTGTTTCCCGGGCTTCAACGCAGACTGAAGATTCATATCCAAAATTGTGAAGGTATTTGGTTTAGTCTTGGTCCGTGGTTCTTAATCGTTTTCAGCGCAAGGCTCTTTGTGAAGGTGCATCACTTTGGGCCCCTAAAGAAAATTCATGACACAAAACCGCCTCAAACTTACAATTTTAATTAAAGCAATTCAATTATAGCCTGGTAATACCAGACTCTGCTACTTCACTTTGCTTCGTAGACAGAGTCTGGCATAGCATAATAGAGAAGTGTTTTCTCTCTCGCTAGGGGGCGATTTCTGAAGTTTAAAATCATTGGTTAACCGTAAGCCAATCAGATAAGTTTATTTGTGACGTATGTTATGCGCTGACACAGCCGCATCGAGCCACAGACATCATGCATCGAACTCAAATCTATGATCGAACTTCCACTGTAAACCTGCTGTAAACACTTGATGATGCGAGCAAAATACCGGAGTGAACATGGCTGTGAACGACTTTTTTGATCGGTGAGTGATGTAATAGAATGACTGCTGCGCTTTGACAGGGCGCAAACGAGCAGAGAGAGAGAGAGAGAGAGAGAGAGAGAGAGAGAGAGAGAGGAGACCCGGCAGCGCGCGTGCGCACTCTTCAAACAACACAAGCGCTGTCTTGCTCGCTCTCCCTCGCGCATATTAATCAAAATCAATCGACAAGATAGTAAAAGAGCGGAAGACCGCAGTTTCACGTGGAGCATTTGGAGATTTTTAGAGATTAGAGACTCAAGGAACAATATCTCAATGAACAACATCTCAACACTAAATTATAAAGGCCTGTCTCATATAGACGCCTGTCTCAAATACAAGCCGGTGCAGTTAGATGATTTGGGCAAATAAAAGCCCGGGCTATTATTTGAAGTTTTACGGTATTTAAGACCTGGAAAAGAAACGAGACACTGACCTGTCAAAAGGCTCCCCAGTTTCTCGCTGACGATCGGCAATAGTTGATAAATTAAACTTTTCCCAAAGGGAGTAGGGCCACAACATCAACTCCATTCAACATGTTTAATACACACTCTTTTTGTTCGGGCTTCAGTTTGCTAATGCCGGGAATATTCTCCACAACAGAGCGAATTGCATCCGCGTCTCCCTATCCGCGGTCGTTTTCGATTTCTCTGACCTAATCTTAAACTCGGCGCTTAGCGACTACGTCACGGCTTTCAGCCCGCCTTCTGTTCGCTGATTGGCCCGGCTGTTTTCAGGCCGGTGGAAAACAGAAAGATAGGCTGCTATCTCAGACTGACTACAGGAGCGAAATGAAATTAGCGGAAGTAGGAAGTCTGACGTAGTCAGGCTAATTCAATTATACAATGCTGGAACATCAATTCTGTTGGTTGGTAGCCTTATTTCTCTGATGTTAGATTACACAATTTATTAAATAAATTATAGTTCATAAAATGGAACAATTTGTCATGAAACTATTCTGACAGTTTTGAGTGTTTCAGAAATTTTTGTTTTGGAAAAGTGAAACAAAAAGGCAATATGTATGCAGAAATGAACAATGCCGAAATTACGCTTGTAATGTGATTCAAACTTTTAAAGTGCATTAAAAATAAAAACAATAAGTAAGGTCCTTTTACATGGAAAGCAATAGAAATTACATTACATTTTGGAAGTAAGTTAAGTTTAATTATATTTCCCCACAGAGATAAATGTTTGGTGGTATATCTCCAGTGGTGTAGTCTACGTGATACGCAGGTATACGCCGTATACCCACTAGAAAATGTCAAGGATTTCCGTATACCCACTAGGAAATGTCAAAGATCTCCGTATACCCACTTTAAAACGCGTGAGGATTCGTAACAACATCGTTTTGTGAAAGAATTTTCATTCATAAATTCACCCCGCCGTGACGTCTGTGTTTGCGTAGCGACACGGATCGAATCGCGGAAGCCAGCAACAAATGTAACAAATAACCTACTGTAAAGCGGAACGTCACGCAATTTAGCCATTTTTGAATAAATAAATCAAAAGTAGGCTAATGATAGAATCAAATCTCGATATTTACTAAGTGTCTATGAATATTAAAGCTCAAAAAGACTGCTATTGAAATAAACTCTGAATGTTCTGCGTGTTTCTGTGAATGAGCGCTCAATGTGTGCTCTAGCCTACTACACACTGAACACTACACACTACACACTACACACTGAACACTACACACTGAACACTACACACTGACGCGCGCGTGACACTCGTGGTGTTTTCAGCGTCTATGAGGAGAACATGCACACATTTGAACTTCATTGCAGAGCTTTTATGAGAGTCACTTCACAAGAATTTTACCATTTCATTTGATAAAACTACCGTCGTTCATTCGTATCATATACACACTCACAAACTTTAAAGTCTTCATGACAACCTTTCAAAATCAAAGTTTTGTATAACTTAAAATATAAAATATAACAGAAATATTTTACTATTGCACAGTAGAGTATACTTCAAGTAGGCCTAATAATAATAATAATAATAGTTTATTAAAACACAGAAGTTCAAATGTCTTTAATTTACAACCCACCAAAATAAAAGTTTGTAGATAAATTAAGTAACTAGAGGGAATTATGAAAGAAATTGCATAGTAAGATGTACTTTTTAAAATAATAATAATCAAATCTATTAAAACACAATTTTAAAGGAATATCACACAAGTTTTTAAAAAGTACATTTTTATTTGTGCTTACAATGTTTAAGTATTGTAATTGTCAGCTGATAAAACCTGTGCTTCAGGGACCATATTCATATAACATCTAAGGCTAAATGTGCCCAAAATTTTTTTTCTCGGGGTGGGGGGTTGTGGGGGGAGGGGGGGTGGGGGGAGGTATGGGGGGGGGGGGGGGGGTCGCTGGTATATCACAGTATACTCACTACAAAAAACTAGACTACACCACTGTATATCTCTGCGCTGTGAGAGGACCGTCTCTTGTCTAATATCTGTGTGTTTTTTCCCAATGTTCCAAAGCAATGAACACTGATTGTAAAAGGTCTGAAGAGCGAATTTTAGCTTTTAGTATGTGAGTGAGGATTTGGGAAAAGAAACGAGAGATTCCAAGTCCAGAGGAACAGGCTAATTCATGGAATAGGTTATTGTTAAATTTGTGTAAAATCACAAAACAGAATAAACCTATGGCTCAATTATAGTTTATGGGCTCGCACATACCTCTCATTCAGTACAAATATAAATGTTTCCATGGTCGTGATGTAACATTTGGTTGCTAACCTATCATTTCTTTTGTGAACAAAGCGTTGTACTGATATCCACGTAAAACAGCTTTCACAGGCACAATAATGTGTTTTGGTTTACCACTGCAGGTGCTAATCTACACAGCCCATAACAAAAGTGAATAATATAGAACATTAATTTACTATTCACAGGAAAATAATTTGAATATTGAACAGCTAATTTACAAATTTCTAATTCAATTATTTAAAAGCAAGTTGTAGAAATTCTGTGCAGCCCCCAGTTTGAGAAGCACTTCTTAGGAATTAGTCATGAATGGCAAGTTTTACATACTAAGCTGACTCATAAAAGTGACCGAACAGTAGCTAATGACTTATCTGAGAAGACATTCCTAGTTGAAGTTTGCACTTAAAGCAACGTTTCAGCCGGGGACACACCAAGCCAACTGGGTTTTTTGACTGCTTGCTAGTTAGCACGCAACTGTACATGGAAACAGCAACTGCAAAAATGGATGCATTTGTAATTCATAAGTTTAAAAATGTTGAGGGTATTGTGATCAGTATGCCTGAGTTGCCTGACCCGAGTACCTCTCCTAAACATAGGAAACAGACCCCGTTACATTGATTCATCTCATCGACTTGCATGTACTGTCATGTTTAACTTTTACATAAATTAACAGTTAATTTGAAAACCTGAAACTTTGAAAATGTAAACCTGAGGTATTTATAAGACAGCTGTGAATTTCTTTGGTCAAATAGTGTTCAGTGCTCGTCTGTGGAGCAACGACAGAACAGTTTACATGCTTTGCCATTGCGTTATAACTGGTCACTGTTGTCATTTGCGAAAATCAAATGTCTGCTGGTGTGTGTAAACGTGCAGATTAAGGGCCGGTAATATTATAATAAGATCCTCTTCCTACGTCAGCACTTAAACACGGAAAAAGTTAGATTTTCATGATACAGTATGTCCCCTTTAATGAAATTTATATTTTTCTTTTATATGCATGTCTCCTACCAATGTATTGCTGCGGATCAGTTATTCACTGCAAACACATCATATGTGAAAGCACTATAGCGCGCGTTGCTCCTGTACAATTCTTATACAATTTAATGCACTACTCATCAGTACAACAGAAAGATACTCTCATTGCCACATTAGACGCCGAAAAAGCTTTTGATAGGGTCAACTGGAAATTTTTATTCACCACGTTACAAAAATTCGGCTTTGGAGAGTCATTTATTAACTGGATCAAGATTTTATACACATCACCATCGGCCACAGTCACAACCAATGGACTAACATCACAAAGCTTCACACTGCACAGGGGGACGAGGCAGGGATGTCCACTCTCTCCATCCCTATTCACGATTTTTATTGAACCTTTAGCAGCAGCTATCCGTCAAAACCCAGCAATCAAAGGTATTGAAACACCTCAACAAACACATAAAATCTCACTTTATGCAGATTATATCCTACTATATATACAAGAACCCCTAGCATCTACTCAAGAAATAATTAAAACAATCCAGTCCTTCTCAAAAATATCAGATTATGCAATAAACTGGAATAAATCTTTCATCCTCCCTTTACATAAAACCAAATGGGATGTGGCACCCCATCAATCACCGATACCTATATGTCATGATCACATCACTTACTTAGGCATTAAAATTTCCTCCAGACTGTCAGAGTTGGTAACACTCAACTTCACACCACTGCTAAAAAAAATAGAAGAAGATTTGCTCAGGTGGCTCAACCTTCCAATCTCCATAATCTCCGTTTTTTTTATGGTGAAGGAGGTGCGGACAGCACGCGCGAGCATCTTCACAAGACTCACATCACTGACATTTCACCAGAAAGTGGAATAAAAGCGTCAAGAACGAGGGGAAATAACACTCGAAATTCCTACAAGCTTGGAACAACTTGAGGCAAAATCCTGCTGCAAAATTCAGTCACCAGCATGAGGCCCAGCTAAAGTGTAATCTAACAGTGAAAATGGCGCCGAAAAAGTTAAGTGATGTGGCGGAGGAAATCGATGACATTAAAGTCACTTTGGACTTCCTTAAAACACAGCTCATGGAGGTAAAGGAGCAACAGATCCGTATTTTGGATTTGGTGAAGGAGGTCCAGTCTCTTCGCATCCAGAACGCGGAGAAGGATACGAAAATAGTGCAGCTGGAGAGCCGGGTTGCAGACCTTGAACAATATTCGAGGATGAATGACATCATAATAACCGGGCTCACGGTGAAACCCCGATCGTATGCTCGAGCGGTAGACGCGAACACCAGGGATCCAGCAGCAGAGATCAACACCAGCTCAATAGAGCAACAAGTGGCGAGCTTTTTTCAATCAAAAGGAATTGATTTGGATTGTAACTATGTTGAGGCTTGCCATGTGTTGCCGAGGAGGAAAGCAGGCGATAAATCTACTGTCATCATGAGATTTGCAAACAGAAAACACAAGATTGCGATTTTGAAGGAAGGAAAAAAGCTGAAAGGAACAAACGTTTATATCAACGAGCACCTCACAAAGCACAATGCAGACATTGCAAAGAAAGCCAGATACCTGAGAAAAATGAAGAAAATACAACACACATGGACTGCCAACTGTAAAGTGTTTATAAAATTAAATGGAAGCCCAGAAGATGCGAAGGTATTGATGGTGAGGGGTTTGGAAGAGCTGACTGAGTATGAGTAAACAAGGTTGTCAGGCTACTGGAATACGAGGTAAGCTGATTGACACACATTCTCAATTAAGACATTCATCTGAAACAGAAGATACAACTAGTCAGGAGTTGCAAATATTTGAATATACTGATTATATAAGTTCTGATACGGATCATGATATTGATCCGGACAATAACTTTTTTACTGATGCAAACAAAAACTGTGGCTACTATACAGATGAAACGCATAATCAAATCAACAAAGATGGTAGACTCTCCGTTATACATATAAACAGTAGAAGTCTCTATGCAAACTTTGAAAATATTAAGAACTATTTGCATGGTTTGGCACAACCATTCAGTATAATTGCTTTATCTGAAACATGGATGCAGAAGGAAAAAAAAGAAAATTTTGAGTTGGATGGATATGATTTTGTACACATGGACCGAAAACATGGAGCAGGAGGAGGTGTTGCATTATTTGTGGACACTAATTTGAGATTTAGTGTTGTGGAGGATATGAGTTTCATTGTTGAAAATATATTTGAATGTTTAACAATTGAGCTCCACAGAGAACATAAGAAGAATGTGATTATAAGTTGTATTTATAGAAAACCAGGATCATGTGTTGAAAAATTTTGTGAATATATGGAGGAAATGTACACCAAAAAAGCTAGCAAAACAATCATTGTTTGTGGAGACTTCAACATAGACATGCTCAATCCAAATAACCATAAATTGACAGAAAACTTTATTAACACAATCCACAGCTTGAATTTATACCCTAAAATCACTAGACCTACGAGGATAACGGCCCATAGCGCCACATTAATTGATAATATTTTAACAAATGAAATCTTCAACGACGCAATAAGTGGAATATTAATAAGTGACATCAGTGATCATTTGCCCGTATTCACAGTGTTTGATAGCGATTGTAAGCATCATCAGGAACCATTTAGCAAATTCAAAAGATTAAGATCAGAAGAATCCTTGAAAGTCTTTAAGAATGATTTATTTGAACAAAATTGGGACGGTGTATATGATAAGAGCAATGTACATGATGCCTATGATGAGTTCATGAGAATATTTGGAAAATTATATGACAAAAATTGCCCATTGAAGAAATTATGTACAAATTCAAAGAAAAAAGGACATCCCTGGATTACAAAGGGATTGAAAAATGCAATCAAAAAGAAGAATTTGCTTTACAAGGAGTTTTTTAAACAAAGAACTAGAGAGACGGAAAATAAGTATAAGAAATATAAAAATAAATTGACTAATATTTTGAGGAAAATTAAGAAAGATTATTATAATAAATTAATAGAAAATAAGAAATCGGATGTGAGGGAAATGTGGAAAATATTGAATGAGGTAATAAAAAAATCCTCTGGCCAGTTAAGTTATCCTAAATATTTTAATATGGGAGACAAAGACAATTATAATATGAAAGAGGTGGCAAATACTTTCAATGCATTTTTTGTTAATATTGGGAAAGAGCTGGCAGAGAATATTCCTGACCCCGGAAATGATCAATATGGTTATTGCTCTATTGAAAGAAATGTAAATTCAATGTTCCTTTCTCCGGTGTAGGAAAGTGAGATAATTCAAATTGTTGCAAAATGTAAGAATAAAACTTCGAATGATTGTAACAATGTTGATATGATGGTGGTGAGAAATATTATTGAAGCCATTGCAAAACCTCTTACTTATATTTACAACTCATCATTTCAATCTGGCACATTTCCTAATCAAATGAAAATAGCAAAGGTCATTCCACTCTATAAATCAGGAGACAAACGTCAATTTACAAACTATAGACCAGTTTCGCTGCTTCCACAATTTCAAAAATTCTGGAAAAACTGTTTATCACTCGTCTTGATAATTTCTTGGAAAAAAATAACATATTTAATGAATGCCAGTATGGATTTAGAGCAAAAAGGGCAACGTCACTTGCATTGTTAGATTTTATGGAAGTAATATCAAGCTCAGTAGATAAAAAAATGCATACTATTGGAATTTTTATTGATTTACAGAAGGCGTTTGATACCATTAATCATGAAATTTTGTTAGGAAAACTAGAGCGATATGGGATCCGAGGAAAGGTATTAGACTGGATAAAGAGTTATTTGACTCAGCGAAAGCAGTTTGTGAAACTGGGAGATTATTTTTCTGAATGCCTGGAAATTTCTTGTGGAGTCCCACAGGGGGCGGTGTTAGGCCCGAAATTGTTTCTTATTTACATTAATGATTTATGTCAAGTGTCAGAAGTACTGAAATTATTGTTGTTTGCCGATGACACTAATATTTTTTGTTCAGGCAGAGATCTTCAGTTGCTAGTGCAGGAGACAAATAAGCAATTAGAGAAGATAAAATTATGGTTTGATACAAACAAATTATCACTAAATTTAAAGAAAACAAAATTAATGATGTTTGGTAATGGTCGAAGTAATTTGCAAAGTGAAATTAAGCTGGATGGAGTGAACATTGAAAAGACTAATGAAATAAAATTTTTAGGAGTCATAATTGACAACAAAGTGAACTGGAAACCTCATATTAGTCATATTAGGAGTAAGGTTTCAAGGAGTATAGCAATAATTGGTAGAGCAAGGCAAGTTTTAAATCAGAAATCCTTACGAATGCTCTATTGTTCATTAGTTTTGCCATATTTCACTTATTGTATAGAAATGTGGGGAAACAATTACACAACAACAGTTCAGCCACTTGTCATTCTACAGAAGAGAGCTTTAAGGATCATTCATGGGGCAGGTTATAGGGAACATACCAATCTATTTTTTATGGAGTCCAAATTACTAAAATTTAAAGATTTGGTGGATTTACAGACTGTGCAAATTCCATATAGGGCAAAGCATAATGATTTACCTCAAAATGTACAAAAGTTATTTATTCGGAGAGAAGGAGGGTATGTGTTGAGAGGAAAACTCAATTTCACATTACCAATGGTGCACAGTAGAAGGAAAAGTTTTTGTGTTTCCATACAAGGGGTGAAATTGTGGAACAATTTAAATGAGAAGCTTAAGGAATGTCCAAATATAAAACAATTTAGGAAAAGATTTAAAGAAATGATTTTTGAACGTTATAAAACAGAAGGAAAATTAGTTGGTTAAGCCAGAAAATTTGTTACTAACATATTGTATAAATGTAAGAAGTTATATGTGCTTGTGTTTTGTAAAAAAGTGGTTAATACCAAAGGAAGCAAATAAAATTAATGTATTAAGAGTTTGAAAGAGGGGGTGGGAATTAATAAGTGTTAAACTTCATCCCACTCCTTTTCAAGCAGTGGTGAATTATATTTGTTTGATTATCAGTGTTATGTCGATTATTGTTTTATGTTGTACATACTGTACACTTTTTATTGTATGCTTGAAATAAAATGTATAAAAAAAAATAATAAAAAAAAATAATCGGCAGGATAGCAGCAATAAAAATGACGATTTTACCGAAAATTAATTACCTATTCTCAATGATTCCAACCCACCCCACACTCACCTGGTTTAAATCACTAGACTCCATTATAACTCGCTTCTACTGGAAAAATAAAACACCAAGGATAAAACTCACTACACTACAAAAAAGTAAGGTTCAAGGTGGACTAGAAGCACCAAATTTCCAATATTACTCAATGGCTAACCAACTGCAATACATATACAAATGGATTCACCCCACCCAATCTGATATTATATGGCTAGATATAGAACAATCACCATGCAAAGAATTAAATATAGCTGACATACCGTTCCTCACCAAATCAATTAAACAACACACATGTTTTAATGCAGTAACTATATCTGCCACTCTGACAGCCTGGTGGAAATTTCACCAAATCACAAATTCTACATTAGCTCCATCTAACCTCACCCCACTGTGGAACAACCGTGACTTTATAAGCAATAAAAAAACATTGAATTTTCACACATGGGCAGAAAAGGGTATCACCCACATTAAGCACATTTTCAAATCTAACACATTTACACCATTTCCGCAACTGGCCCAGGAGTATGGCATCGGGAGCAACGAATTTTTAAAATACCTACAACTCAAATCTTCTGTTCTGACAAAAATAAACATCAGAGACACAAATTTAGAACTTCCACCGGCAATATCAGACTTGGTCAACATTTCCTCCCCAAAGAAACTTCTCTCTAAAATATACAAAATCATTTCAAACCAACTTCAGACCATATACTTACCAACAATAAAATGGGAAAACGATCTTTCAATAGCCCCTGATGCCAACTTCTGGACCCAAATCTGTAAAAACATCTATCTCATGTCCAAAAATGCGAATCTTCAGTTAATACTTCACACAACACATTACACGGGCAGCAGATTAGCTAAAATGGGTTTCACATCAGAAGTTTGCACACATTGCAATCAAAATTCTACAGATACATACATCCATGCAACCTGGCACTGCACTCCAATCAAACACTTTTGGGAAGAGGTCACACAGTCACTATCCACTATAGTCGGCTGCCACATCCCACTGTCGCCTTCTCTTTGCTTGCTGGGGGACCTGACAATAATCACTGATAAAACTGTAAACTCTAAAATACTCCTCATAGCTCTAACCATCGCCAAGAAAACTATCCTCATGAACTGGAAAACTAGAAATAAATTACACATTAACATTTGGAAAAATCTTATTACAGACTTCATTGCAATGGAATACGCATCTCCCCTTCATAATTACGCATCTGAAACTGACCTCTGCCGTCCAACACTTTCTGACCTCTTACAGCTATGAATCCTTTCTCTGTTTTCAACTCCGACTCCTCCCACCTTCTTAACCAACCCACGAATATTAATACATTTTAGCTGTTTGAACTTGCTTATGTCATCATTGTTGTTACTATCTTCACTGTTATTGTTATGATTACTATTTTCACTTTTATTTTTTCATTGGTGTAATTGCTGTTGTTGCTGTCTTTTGCTTTCACCATTGCGGTCACCACTGCCATCATCATTATCATTTATTATTAATATTATTATTATCATTATTATTATAATCATCAATATTGCCGTTGTCAATGCTGTATTTGAATTAAGTGTCATTTTCATCACTACTGCAATAATCCCCCCCTTATCTCTTCATGGGTTTTTAATGCACCACAACATAGAAAAAAAAAAAAAAAGAGTATGTATATGGAAAACCTCACAAACACCAGGGCAGGCAAGACAGACGAGAAGTGGTTTCAACGGGACAGCATCTCTGTCCCAATTTGAGACACTCTCGCACTGTACTCCCTCTTTTAATGCACCTTAGACATTGCACATAACACACAAAAAAAAAAAAAAAAAAATTTAGGAAAAGATAGGGACTGATGAGATGTGGGGGAAGGTTATCTTATATTATCTTATCATCTTATTATAGCATCTTTTATTTTATACAGGATTGACAATGGCAATTGTTACATAGGAGGAAGGATGGTAATATAAATCGACCAACACAATATTGGCAATATGGTGGTAGTGGGGAGTGGGGTGGTGATGGTAATGACAATGGTAATAAATAATAAATGGTTACTTTGTTTACGCACACACACACACATACACATACCCACACTCACACCCGCTCACATGCACACTTTGATCAAACACTTAAATCACTTTTATGTCACTTCTGGAATTATGGATTTACAAGATTGCTCACTAATGCACTATGTTGGTTTGTATGTATGTCTGACTGTTAAATAAAAAAAAAAAATTAAAAAAAAAAAAATGATGATAAGGTTTAATGTAACAGCATGTAACATAAACACACAAGCAATAACTGACACGGGACAGAACTGAACGGGAGAATATATACAGAGGGTAAATGAGGGAACTAACTAGACACAGGTGGAAGAAGGTTAACTAATCAAGGATAAACAAGAACAGGTGCAGACAAGACTGAATGTGACAGATATATGCATTTCTGTTATATTCATATACATAAATCAACTCTGGAAATATTCCTTCATTTAAACAACTTCATTGAATTTGATATAAGACTGGAGATCGTATCAGAAAGTAAAGAAAGTGAATGAAAGCAAATGCAAGCATTGTTTAATTCAATTGTTTAATAATGAGCTATAAATTATACAATTGTGCGGAATCATTGAAAAAGTGCATATGAATATATGGGGACCATTTGCGGAAATAAAGGAAGCATGTTGTGTTCATAACTCCCACCCTCATTAACTTTAAGCCAATATAGTAATCTCTGATAGGATAGTGACACATCCCAACAGTCTGTCATGAACCACTCGCTTCACTAAAAGTGAGCATGGAGAAATATTTCAATTCCACTAGTGAACCTAAGCCTGAACTATCTAAATTGAGAAAATACATTGACAATTCTATTGAGTTTTATTGAGAACAGTGACTGGAGACTAAAATGCATCTTGTGTCTTTAGGTGCTAACAAACGAAACCATGAAGCCAGTCAAGTTAAAGCGTTGTCTGATTACGAAGCACACAGAATATAATGGGAAAAACAAAAATATTTTTTCATTTGAAAAAGCAAGGAATATATCCACTGGAAAACACAGATGATGAACCAGCTAGGACACAGCTTCAGAAAAAACACAGAAAGCTTCTTATTGGGGGGCTCACAAATCGCTAAAAGTAAGAAACCATACACAATTGCGCAAAATTCATACTTGAAATGTGTGAAATTACTCTCGGCACAGAGGCAGCTAATGAACTGAAATCTATACCCCTCTCCAAGGACACCGTGAGGAGGAGAACTGAAGAACTCTCGGCTGACACGCAGTCACAGCTACTGGATAGATTGAGTTCCTGTGAGCAGTTTTCTCTTCAGTTGGACGGATCAGACATTGCCAGTTGGGCTCAGTTTGTTGTTGTGGTTCTCTATCCCTGATTTAAGAGGACTTTCTGTTATTTAGGGGTCACTGCTGTTCATTTTGTGACAAAATCATTGCCTTCATGAAGAAAACAGAGCTATGGAGAAGGAGGTTACAAGATAGAGTGACAGACATGTTCCCCAACTGACTGAGTCTCTCCACTCAAACATTCTGTCTGTGGCTATAGTGAGAGAGGCCGATTCAGCTCATACTTCTGGGATGTGAACACGGATACTTGGGACTGGGTGCGGGATCCTTTTGCCCCAGCTGCAACAAGTGGTAAAACAGAAGAAGAGCTGTTGGACTTATCCTGTGATGGGACACTGAAGGCCTGATTTCAGCAGGTGCCTCATGCAGGCTTTTAGACCTCCCTCTCACACGAGTATCCTGAACTCACTGCCAAGCCCATGACAATATTGCTTCCATTTCCTACCACTTATCTTGGGATGATGACTCCCACTTTGGCTGGAATGAAGTTCAGGGCTCGTTTAAATGTGGAGAATGATCTTAGAGTCTGTCTCTCATCCAACACTCCACAAATAATCATACTTGATAATCAATCCCAATAATCCCCATATATATAGCAATTGGCTTCATCACTCTGTCTCCTCTTCACCAGTAAGCTGGTGTGTGGTGGGCGTACTGGCGCAATATGGCTGCCGTCGCATCATCCAGGTGGATGCTGTACACTGGTGGTGGTTCTATGTAAAGCGCTTTGAGTGCCGAGAAAAGCGCTATATTAATGTGATTAATTATTATTATTATTATTACAAATAAACAAAAAGGGTTCTCTCATCTCATTAGTTTAGGTAGACTACTAATGTACCTCTAATCTGTTTTTATAACTTATGTTATATTTTTTTCTTGAATCATGTTCATGATTTGTTTGTTCTGCTATTGATATGATTAAGGAGCAATGAGAAAACTGAAGCACTTAAAATAACCTAGTAAATTTAACAGTCTCTTGCTACTTTTGATTTTATGAAAGCTTTTAAGATAATTACATCAAAATTATAAATGCTCTTATACATTTTAAATATATATATACTGTATATAAAAAACAATCAAGTTTTCCTGAACTTTGCTACAGGGCAGAGGTCTCACATCTTCTTCAAGAACTTGTGTCCCAGTGTGACTTTGAATCAACACTGACCATCAACATGATAAACATCTGCAGGTCCGATGTTATGAACTGTGTTATGAACCGTAAGAAGATAAGTGTAATCTTCCTGGATTATGATGGTCTAGGAGAGCTGTGGATGATGGAGGACCACTGTATGATTCTTATGTCTCTTGCTGACAGATTTAAGAAGAGGTGCAATATTTCAGGGACCAGAGCACCCAAAAAAAGGTCATTAGATGAAAATAGTATGTTTTACAGCAGTCACTGATCCAACATATGAAATAATCAGACTGAATTTATTACTTAAGATTAATCAGAATGTTATACATGTAATCATCTACTAAAAAGTTACATAAGGATATAAAGAAAACAATATGTATAAGACAAAAGGGCAACGCTTTAGATTACAGCCCGGAGAGTAATATAAAGCTTGTATGTGTAGGAATAAGGGAATAATATGTAAAGTTTGGGGAATAAAGGGGTAACAACCAGGAAAATGAACAAATTATTCATAATGTAGGTATTTTAGAAATAAAGGGGCACTTATTCTTCTATTATGATACAACAATTTACATTTGGGAGCAATTTAGTGAGAACATACTGCATAGCTTTTTGTTATAATAGTGTAGCAATAATTAAAGGGTTTTTTAAACTACAGGTTACATACCTGTGCATTTAGACATTCATTTTTTTATTGCAAAAGTGCACTGATTAAGTTTGGGCTAACGTGTTCTCAAGGCAAATAAAACTAAACATATAGCAACTTTTGCCTAAATACTGGGGAAATACAACCATAAAACCCTGAAACTGTGAGATTCCTTTGATCTCTTATTCATTAAAACAAACATTTGACACCCCACAATCAGAATATTAAGGAAATAATAAGTAGCCTAATATTACATATAAACATAAAATTACATGAATAATAATAAAATGAATAAATGATAAAGTGTGTAAATCAAATGACAGCTACATAATTATTAATTTAATTATTTTAAACTCAAATCAAAGAAACTATAGCACAACACAGATATATGGTTGAAGTAACACACACACACACACACACACACACACACACACACACACACACACACACACACACACACACACACACACACACACACACACACACACACACACACACAAACACAAACAAACAAACACACACACACACACACACACACACACACACACACACACACACACAGGTTTGAGATCCTCAGATCCTTAATTTACACAAGAATTAATCAACAAACTGTGACTAATTGGCCTGTTTTTATTCTCCGTTTATCTTGCTCTTCATTGTTGCTCTTCATTGTTTCTCTCAATCATCCTTACACCGTGTCCTAACTACACGCGGCGCGCGATAAAAGGTTATTTTCCATGTTGATCAGAGTTTTTGTCCTAACCAGCCGTTTATACGCCTATTATACTTTAATAGTTCCACTATAGTAAATAACACGGATTGAAATCATACATTGCTCCGATATATTTGTGACCCGTCACGGAAATCAGTGACACAAGTCGGCAGCACAACTTGCGAGCAAATTGAGAAAGAAGTGTTTTTTTTTTTTCAAAATTGGTGATTTACGCTTTTTTGCTGAATCTGTTAGTTGAGATCATAGCAGTATTGGTATATTTAAAAGCGTACATTTTGAGGTTGAAATCGGCTTGTTTTTCGGAGATTCTAGCATGCAGTAGGGGCGTGTCATTGTCTGTGTGTATTTCCATAATGAATAACCCGGCGCTTTTGCCCCCACCCCCCAACAGCGTGGCTTCTTATTATGCAGCGCTCTGCTCCTGCTCTATCTGATATCAAAATTCAATGAAGATGGACGCCGCAAAGATTGTCGTAGACGAGCTGAACCGTGGCAGTTACACAACGAAAATGTTTTCGCCGCACTTTGTGGGCTCGGGAAACTGAACCGGAGGTATATGAGCACGGCGCGCGCGCCCTCGGTGCTTGAATACGGCGGATCGGCTCGCTGACAGCAGTGGCATTATGTGACGTCCCGATTGCTTTGAATGGGGAACATTTTGTGAACTGAACAGACTTAATGGACTGACAACAATCTCCATAGAACATGAACTGGCACAGAGAATCGAAATACAGGATGCAGTTAAGACCTTTGATGCGATGAAGGCCTGCCGTGCGCGTTTCTGAGACGTAAGTTAAGCTTCATTTGCTCTTTAGTCGTTATTTAAGATGCTGAACCTGCTCATGATATAATGTGCTTGCAGACATTTCATTTGTGTGTGTATACGCACATAAGAAAGTGGTGTAAAGAGATTTGCAACAGTAATTTGAGGAGGTATTTGCCTCCTGCATAAACTTTAATATTGTTGACATTTTGGGCACACGCGCGTTGCGCACTATTTGCGTTATATGTAGGCCTATGGCATATTGGTCTTTGTGTGTTGTTGCTGGTTTTGCGTTATATGTATGGCATATTATTCTTTGTGTGTTGTTGCTGGTTTTGCGTTATATGTATATGGCATATTGGTCTTTGTGTGTTGTTGCTGGTTTTGCGTTATATGTATGGCATATTGGTCTTTGTGTGTTGTTGCTGGTATATGTTGCAAATAGAGGGGCAGCACAATTGTTTTTCGCCTAGAGCGGCAGAAGTGCATTCGCCGGTCCTGGGGGTGAGTTTCCATAAACATTAAAGCTTGTTGTTTTGTGTTCATTCTAAGAACACGTACACATTATCTCATGTTTAGTCTGTTTAGACCTTCCCATACCTACCTATTGTTATTAGCTGGCTCAGGAAAGAAAAAAAAGCTGTAAAGCACAGGGGGGAGCTTTACAGGGGTATGGCTTATCTAAATGAGATGTAAATGAGCCCTATTGTCACTCCTAGCAGCAGAGAGAGGTGAGAACTGCACAATCTTTAGAGGCCGTTATCTAACCTTTTAGCTTTTTTTAAGTGCCTACCTTCAAATGGCCACAACTTCTCCAACAATTAGGACTTTTTCTGCAGTACTAACTCTAATAGAAAATCAGCAAATTCTTTGATAAAGTCTGTATGGTGCCCTGGTGGCCTGTATACAGTAGGGTGACCAACTGTCCTGTTTTCCCAGGACATGTCCTGTTTTCATATAACAATATAACAAATTTCTATCCATACAGAGGAGACATAACCTACTTTAAATGTATTGAAATTAATAAGGTTTCTTTGAGTAAACTTCGAGTATCATTTGAGTAGGCCTATCTGTTTGCTGGGCCGAGTGTCCTGTTTTTTCAGGACAAAATATGGTCACCCTAGTATACAGCAGCCAGCACAAATCTCAAACATGATTTATTATTTACACTAGATAGTGTTACATTAAGCACCACCACTTCAAAAGAATTATATTTAAATTACATAAATTACTAAATTACTATCAATTACAGCAACACCTCCCCCTTTCAGACAAGGCTCATGTATATAACAGTATATATACGGTTGGTTTAGCCAGAGATTGTCAGGAGGGATGAATACTAGGGATGGGAATTGATAAGATTTTATCAATATCAGTGCCACTAACGATTCTGCTTATCGATCCGATTCTTTAACGATTCTCTTAAGCCTAGTTCACACTACATGATTTTAAAACGTAGGGCTGAACTGTGCAGTTCACACTACATGACTTGCTCTCTGTGAAATCAGGAGTGTTCAAGTTGTTGAGCCGTTCACACCAAACGACACATCGTGATTGATCCGCAACTGGAGCTGACGCACTACAGGATTTGACAACAACTCTGTCACCCAACGATTCTATCTCGTCTACAAACCACGTTTTGTCACGAAAAATCACGCGATAAAACGAACCGGAAATGACAATAAACAGAATTACAGTAAGATTTAATGTACATTTCAACCTATAACATTTTGCTTTACCTGGGTGTTTGAGGGCGTTTGTAATTTCCATCCACCTTTTCTCTTTCTCACATCTCATGTCCAACATCATAAAGGCATTCATGCTCCTGCCACAGTTCGATTAAACTTTGCTCCTAAAATTTGCTGTTGAGTCCATTGCTTTCTTGACGACATGTTGCTCATCTTTCTGTAAACTCGTCTTGGTCGTGTTTGAAAATCGCGCATTTCGCGTATTTACCGGTATTTACCATGCTATTTACCCGGTGACCTCAACCCATGCCTTGCTCTGATTGGCTCTAGCTCATGACATCACTGAGATTGAGTCGCGCGACAGCTCTGGATATCTAGCATGCTAGATATTTTTCTGGGCTCGGCGACGCGTCTGCGAGGTGTCTGTGAGCGTCTTTGATGCGTTGTTGGCTCTTTCACACTAACAGATTGGCGAGCGTTAATCTTCCGCTAATCGCCCGCGATAACACCCTGACTTGTCGGCGACTCAACGATTTGCAAATCGGGCTTAAATCGGGCTTAAAATCATGTAGTGTGAACTAGGCTTTATCGATTCCTTATAGCACTGTGTGGAAAAAAGTAGTCACTCTTTTTCGGGGGAAAAAACAAGTGGTTTTATTTGTTTTAAAGCTTACACTTGAGTAAGCAAACTGTACTTTTTATGTAATAAATGGAACCTTATTGTAAAGTGTTACCGATTAGTTATACACCGATTAAACGTACCGTGAGTTCAGTGTTGGAAAGATCAGTTATTTTAACCATTCATTAAAACGAATCGGTTCAAATGAGTCATTAGTTCGCGAATTGGACGTGTCATTATCGGACGTGTGCCGGCGGTTGGACGGACATCCCACAAGATGTGTCGTCACAGAAAACATTTCATCACTGGATAGTTTTTTTCGTTTATTTAAAGTGTGGTTTATGTCAGCTAAATGTGCAGAACGCTTTTCAGAGAAGATAAGGTATTTTAGCACAATTCACACCCAGCGGTAGCCTAATTCAGGAAAAACAAATCTCCGAATGCTCCACATGAAACTTTAGTCTCCCGAACTTACCATTGTGTCGTTTATTTTGATTAATATGTGCGAGGGAGAGAGAGCAAGACAGCGCTTAGTTTTGAGACGGTGAACCCGCCAGAGTGTGCGCGCGCGCGACCGGGGCTCTCTCTCTTTCTGCTCATTCAGTTAAACATGCGCCCTGTCACAAGCGCAGCAGTTCATCTACATTACTCAACGATCAAATAAGACTTTGGCGGTACAAAAATTAGATTTGGACGCCGTGCTATGGTGCTTGATAAAGGACAAAAGGGACACTTGTGAGTTCACGGTCTGTATATTATGGCTGGGACTCGGAGCATCGATAAGAGGAATCGTTAACGTCGAGGGCATACAATATCGATGGATCGTAAAACTTAGAACCGGTTCTCGATTCCCATCCCTAATGAATACCATCTCTTTTCAACAGGTCAGGTCTGCCCCAAAAACTTTTCCAATTGTCTATGAATTCTACATTATTATGCGGACGCCACTTAGACTTGATTCATCAACACAGTTTCACTGATGATCCATAATAAACCATAAACCCAGGATAGAGCGGTTGAGTGAATGTGGTCCGGACTGTGTGGATGAGGCTCATTGTGTCAGAGACGCTGTAGAAGGACAGAGTTCCTGCACTGTGATCCACATACACTCCTATTCTACTGTGATCCACACACACTCCTGTACTGCTGCTGATGGGTCTTACACGGCACTTAGTCTGTATGTTATTGTGTCTGATTGAGTATCTGGAGAAAGAGCACAACAAACTCCAGGACTGATCATTAGATCCAAAGAAACACTCATTACCCGATCCCTTCCTGCTGATGCTCTTATATGACACTGATATATACAGACGTCCACCACTCTGCTCAATCTCCCAGTAACAGCGTCCACACACACTCTCTCTACACAACACCTGAGCAAAATGATCAAATCTGTCTGGATGATCAGGATACGACTGAAACTCTGGGAAAGTGTCAGTAATCACTCTGTTACTCTCAGACAGACGAAGGTGTTGATTCACTGTGTTCAGATCCAGATTGAGCTGATGGGAATCTGATGGAGATAAAACACATCAGAATCAGAAATTATGAATCTGTCTGATCTTTTAAAGGGGGGGTGAAATGCTATTTCATGCATAGTGAGTTTTTTACACTGTTAAAGAGTTGGATTCCCATGCTAAACATGGACAAAGTTTCGCTCTAGAGCGATAGCCGTAACCTATGCCCAGTGATGCCGGTAACGCGTTACTCTAATTTGACCACTTTTTTCAGTAACGAGTAATCTAACGCGTTACTATTTCAAAACCAGTAATCAGATTAAAGTTACTTATCCAAGTCGCTGTGCGTTACTATTTTTGTCATTTTCCTTAGTAAAAATATATATTTATTTCTTCTTGCATCTCGGGGAGTGTGCGCGACAAGTCACGTTTTCAGCATGAGGTTCACGTCACATGTACGTACCACGCAGCGACACAAACGTAAACAACAATGGAGGGAGGAGAGAGATGCGCTTTTTCTAGCTGGAAATACAGTCACTATTTTGAGTTTGTGTCTGTCAGTTAAAGATGGCAACATTAAGGTCCGTTGTAAACTCTGTGCTGGTGGCGACAAAGTGTTATCTACCTACAGAAACACTTCGTCGAATTTGAAAAAACATATGGAGTCGCAGCAACGCACAGTCAAACTTACGCCCGTTTCACACATACTTGTCTCCGTCTGCAGTGCGTATGCGGTGCATATTTTTTCCCGTACCCATGTTAACAGGTTAGAGCTTTCACACTGCACACGGGTGCGGTCCGTCGATCCGTTCCAGGTGCGTGAGTATACAGCAGTGCAGAGATCGTTTCCGCACCTAGTCTATTTTTGCTGTGCTGCACCGTGCTGAATTAAAGTGGCAGCGCATTGTTCACATTAAAATAGACATAGATTGACAAGAAACTGTATTAATTTCATCATATACGCAAAATTACAGTTAACGTGTTATACAGTTACTAAATTACAGGGTCAAGAAAAACAAAAAAACAATATATATTTTATAAAAACAAGTATTTATATTAAGTGAAGTCAAGAAAGACTGTTTTTTCAGGAAATAGTTTTTAAGTTCAACTTTAAATGTCAGGAGATAGATTGTTGATATTACTGTTAAAAATACACTTCCAATAAAGTGAGTGTTGGCAAAACCGGCTGTCATTTTTATGTTGAGGTGGTGGGGGTGTTGTCGGCAACTGCTGAATGTAACTAATAAAAGTAACTTGTAAAGTAACTTAGTTACTTTTAAAATCAAGTAACTTGTAAAGTAACTTAGTTACTTTTAAAATCAAGTAACTTGTAAAGTAACTTAGTTACTTTTTCAAAGTAACTGTGGCAACACTGCCTATGCCCATCAAAGCACTGTGCATCGGCTGCGCTGCAATATGTCACCAAAGAAGTGTGTTTTCGGTTGCCAAGGCAAGACAACACTGCACAGATTCCCAAAGAATCAAGCGTTAAGGGACCAGTGGATGGAGTTTGTTTTTCCAGAACATCAACACAGTTGTTGTAAAAGTGTTCTTGTTTGTTCCATGCATTTCGAGGATGATTTTTTTATAAACGAGGCCCAGTTTGAAGCCGGATTTGCTAATCGTTTAGTTCCCTTATCGAAAAGGGAACTTTGAGATGCGTCGAAACGCTGCGGGAACGCCTTCTGCGTGATTGCGTCTGAAGCATCTATGCCAACTAGTCCAATGGAAAAAGGGAATGAGCGTCACGGGCGGGTGACGTCATGACCAGGAAAGGATAAGAGCACTTCCGCTGCTCGCCGGCATTCATGCTTCTGTGCCTCAGCAAGCGATCTGTGTCAAACTGTCCCTGTCTATTTATTGTTGTCTGTTGCAATATTGTTGGTATCGTTATGGCGAAACAAATGTACAAACAGTGTGTTCCTCCCTGCCCGCGTTTATTTAAACGGGTGGGGACACACACAGCTTTGTGTCAATTTGTTTGAGAGTAAGAGCATGCTGAGTGCTAACATTGTGAAAGTGAAACTACCAGATTAGCATGCTCTGCTCTCGCCTGTCACTCTGTATGATAGTGGCAGGCTCGCGATTCTCACGGGATACAGGACCCGCGTTTGCCGAGGCGGCGCGGAGAATGCATTCCTGGGGATCGCAAAAGGATCTTTTGGGGGGTGGGAGAACGGTCCGAGGGCCTTTTCTTCTTCCTTGCCCGGAAGATCCAGCTCTATCTCCCCGGTGTTGGAAGCACGCTCTGCGGTTTCTTCCGCTCGGGGAGAGAGAGCCCTTTTTCCGTCATATTCTTCCTCCGAGGAGGTTTTGTGTTGAGAATATTGAAAGTGAAAGCAAGCACACACACTGTTGAATTAGATTCGCCATCTATTTTTCCAGTATATGATGAACTGGTGGAGGTTTTGTCCCGTGCTGTTAGTAAATTAAATATTTAATGGCCAGCTGAGAAAAAGGAACGCTCGTCCTAAGAAACTTGACGAGCGTTTTCTTATTTCTATCACATTATCTCCACCACGAGGCTTCCATTTTTTCCCTGATTTACACACTGAATATTTAAATTATGGAATAAACCGTATTTATCACTACTTTCAGCCCTCGTGTTAAATGTTTATTCAAGATTAGAGGGTTGAAAGATTACGGTTATGATATGATGCCCCAGGCTGAACAGAAATAAAAATAGGAAAATGCTATTTTTTCACCTGGTCCAGTATCATCATTTAAGTCTCTGCTTTGCTCATAAGTCTATACTAAAGAATCTCGCGTTTGCCGAGGGCAGCGTGTAGGTTTAATGTTGTAATCAGAATCTAGCTCGGATCTCGCGTTTGCCGAGGCACCGCTTAGATTTCGAGTGTATTTTGCAAAAATAAGATTCTGTGGCTGGGATCTCGCGTTTGCCGAGGCAGCGCGTAGGTTTAAGCAGTACTACTTTGGTTTTATGGGTAAAGCTTATACGGCAGCAGGTCAGCTGGAGAATGTTTATAGAAATCTATATTATAATGCTCCAGGCTTATCAGGCCGATCTGCTGGGGTTCTGGATATAGCGAAATTTGAGCCTTCGGGTCTCTTCGGCGACGCATTCCATGCGGTCGTTGTTAGGTGATAAAAGATATATATATAAAAAATATATATATAATAAGGTTTCTCCCTCGCTGTGTCCAGCCCCCCTGGGGCTGCTGGCGTGAGCAGCCCCAGCCGTCGAGTTCATCATATTATGTGCACAGTAAGAGAGTGCTGCGTCTCGTGTTCCTCCATGTAGATACTGGAGACAGACGCAACCCTCTCAACCGAAGTCGCCTAAGCCTAAGCCGGATCTGAGGACCGTTCTTCAGGCGAAGAAAGCTTCGGTTCAAAAAAAAAAAAAAAAGGGTCCTGATGCTTAGGCATCAGGCCTGTGAGGACAGCCCCGACCGGAGTGGAGCGGTGTTCACCTCATTATACGGTGCCCGTTCCACTTCGGGGTCCTCACGAGACCCTCCTGCCAACCCTGCCACCTCTGGTGCTTCAGGGCGCAGTGGTCTCCAGCGAGTCGCTGGTGCTATGCTGCGGCACAGCATCGGTTTCGCGCCCTCTGAGGGGGGTTTTAGAGCAGTCAGGTCAGGTAGTTCCTGCCGGTATGTTTCAGGCTCCAGATTTGGCTCTCTCAGTAACACCAGAGACCAGCCTTGAGAGGCTGGTTCCCTTAGTAAATTTTCTGGCAGCGTGGAAGCTTCTGCCGAATATTTCTCATTGGGTCCTGCAGATTGTAGAGAAAGGATACAGAATCCAGTTTGGCTCTCGTCCTCCTCGTTACAGCGGGGTGCTACCCTCAGTGGTGCATCCCGAGCAGGCTCTGGTAATGGAGCAAGAAGTAAGGGCCCTGTTAGCAAAGAGGCTATAGAACAGGTGTACTCACCCGACCGAGAGTCGGGTTTTTACAGCCGTTATTTCATTGTTCCAAAAAAGGATGGAGGGTTGCATCCCATTTTAGATCTTCGCCTGTTGAATCGGTCAGTTCAGAAACTCAAGTTCAAGATGCTGACCCTCAAGCAGATCGTGACCCAAATCAGATCCGAGGACTGGTTTGTCACGATAGATCTAAAGGATGCATACTTCCATATCTCCATCCTCCCTCAGCACAGGAAGTTCCTAGGGTTTTCTTTCGGGGGCAAAGAATACCAATATCGGGTTCTTCCTTTCGGTCTAGCTTTATCACCCCGCACGTTCACGAAATGCGTGGATACAGCTCTAGCCCCCTTGGGCTTCAGGGCGTACGTATTCTGAACTACATCGGTGACTGGCTGATTCTGCGGAATCGGAGCAGTTGGCGGTTCGGCACCGAGGTGTCGTTCTCGCTCTTATGCAGATGTTGGGGTTGATGCTCAATACCAAGAAGAGTGTGCTTTCTCCAGTATTGAGAACCACTTTCCTTGGTGTGGTATGGGATTCAGTGACGATGAGGGCCAGCCTATCGCCTGTTCGTGTAGCTGTTATCCTGGCAGCCACCAAAGAGCTAAAGCTAGGTCAGTCACGCACTGTAAAACAGTTCGAGAAACTGTTGGGTCTACTGGCAGCAGCGTCCAACGTATACCTTTTGGCCTGCTGTACATGAGGCCTTTACAGTGGTGGCTCAGGACCAGAGGGTTCTCCCCGAGGGGAAACCCTTTCCGTATGATCAAGGTTACGCGGCGATGCCTTCGTGCCTTAGAGATATGGAGGAAACACTGGTTCTTAACCCAGGGCCCGGTGTTGGGAGCTCTTTGCCATCGAGCTACTATCTCGACAGATGCTTCCCTCACCGGCTGGGGAGCGGTAATGGAAGGCCGCTCGGTTCAGGGTCTGTGGAAAAGCCATCGTCTTTCGTGGCACATCAATTGCCTGGAGATGATGGCTGTCTTCAATGCGTTGAGACATTTCCTTCCGGACCTAAGAGGCCATCATGTGCTCGTTCGAACAGACAACACATCTGTGGTCTCTTATCTGAACCGCCAGGGGGGTCTAGGTCGCGTCCGCTTTGCAAACTGGCGCACCGGATCCTCCTGTGGTCCCTGGGGAAGGTACTCTCCCTGAGGGCAGTGTATATTCCTGGGGACCAGAATATAGGAGCAGACATCCTGTCGAGGCAGGAGCTGAGGCCAGGGGATTGGAGACTCCACCCCGAGGCGGTGGAGAAAATCTGGGAGGCATATGGCAGAGCAGAGGTGGACCTGTTCGCGTCTCACAACACGACGCACTGTCCCCTCTGGTATTCACTTACTCACCCGGCCCCCCTGGGGCTGGATGCCATGGTGCAGACGTGGCCGAGGCTACGTCTGTACGCCTTTCCCCCTGTTGCTCTGCTCCCAGGAGTTCTGGAGCGGGTCCGTCAGTGTGGGATAAGCCTACTGCTAGTAGCACCACGCTGGCCAAGTCGGATCTGGTTTGCGGACCTGATCCTTCTGTTAGACGGGCCTCCATTGGAGATCCCTTTGAGGAGGGACCTTCTGTCTCAGGCCGGGGGCACAATATTTCACCCTCGGCCAGAGATATGGAATCTTTGGGTTTGGCCTCTGAGGGGGCCCAACTTGTAGATAGTGGTCTTTCAGCTGAGGCTGTTGAGACCATCCTAAGCTCCAGAGCTCCAGCTACGAGGAAACTCTATGCGCTTAAATGGAGAGTTTTCTCCTTATGGTGTCACCGACATCAGTGGGATCCGGTTAATTGTTCTGTCAACACAGTAATCGAGTTCCTGCAGGAGCGCTTTGTGTCAGGTCTATGTCCTTCCACACTAAAAGTTTACGTGGCAGCCATTGCGGCTTATCATACCATGGTGGGAGGTTTATCTTTGGGTCGAGACCCCTGATTACACGTTTCCTTCGTGGCACTTTGAGGCTGAGGCCTGCAACTCGCACTAAGGTGCCAGCTTGGGATTTGACTGTAGTTCTAGAGGGCCTGTCTAGGGCTCCATTCGAGCCCTTAGATTCGGTCTCAGAGAAGTTCCTTACTCTTAAGACCATCTTTCTCCTAGCTATTTCGTCCCTCAAGAGAGTTGGTGACCTTCAGGCTCTTTCGGTCTCCCCCACCTGCCTTGAATTTGCTCCGGGGATGGTCAAGGCGTTCCTTTATCCAAAACAGGGATACGTCCCTAAGGTGCCGACCTTGACTCCGAGGCCTATTGTGCTGCAGGCTTTCTGTCCTCCTCCGTTTGCAACTGCGGACCAGGAAAGACTGCACTTGTCGTGTCCAGTGCGAGCATTGGACACATATGTACATCGGACATCCTCAATCAGGAAGTCCGATCAACTATTTATTTGCTTTGGATCACCTAAAAAAGGTCTTCCTGCTTCAAAACAGACAGTCAGTAAGTGGATAGTCGAGGCTATTTCACTTGCTTATGAGTACTCGGGCCAGCCTTGTCCTTTGGCGGTCCGAGCTCATTCCACCAGGAGTATGGCGGCTTCTAAAGCCTTGTTGCATGGGGTTTCTCTCCAAGATGTTTGTGATGCGGCGGGCTGGTCCTCTCCGCTCACATTCGTGAGATTTTACAGTTTGGACCTGGATGCTGCCCCAGGTTCTCAGGTGCTTAGTGCTTAGCTGAACAGTCTGACACTCAGGTACTTGAATTATGGCGCATTGGGTATTCTCGTTCCCGCAGCGTTTCGACGCATCTCGAAGTTCCCTTTTCGATAAGGGAACGTCTCAGGTTACTATTGTAACCATAGTTCCCTGAGAACAGGGAACGAGACGATGCGTCCCCCTGCCATACTTCTGGCGTCCCTGCGATCGGCTTGCTTCGGCACTGTCGAAGCATGAATGCCGGCGAGCAGCGGAAGTGCTCTTATCCTTTCCTGGTCATGACGTCACCCGCCCGTGACGCTCATTCCCTTTTTCCATTGGACTAGTTGGCATAGATGCTTCAGACGCAATCACGCAGAAGGCGTTCCCGCAGCGTTTCGACGCATCGTCTCGTTCCCTGTTCTCAGGGAACTATGGTTACAATAGTAACCTGAGACGTTCTCAAGGATGGAGCAGTCCCAACACTAAAGGTTAACGGTCTTGCGTTGGAACCGCAGGCGGTGAGTAGAACTGCTTTAAATATCTGTGTGTGTCTATCGGTGTGTAACTTAAGCACTTGCTAAACAACATGATCACGTATAGTTAATGTATCTATGGAGCATGCGATGTATGGTGTGTGTTTGTTTAAATACATTTGTTTAGGTGGCTCCAGTAAGTGTCTGTTTGTTTATTGTAAAACCAAATCATGTCTTCATAAACCACGAGTAGACACACAAATGTTCTAAAACTCGCGCATGACATGGTGTTCTAAAAACAGGGTGTTACAGCTTCCAGACCCTCTCAACGTAAAAGCTTCGCGCGCTCGTGGTTATTTAGCTCCGCCCACACGGCACGCCTCCACCCGCTCGGCTTTTTCTGGAAAGACTCGGTACAGCCTATCTTTCTTTTAGAAATATAATAACACTAAAGACTTTTTGGAGATATGATGGATGCAATATTACTGAGTGTTTCATGTTCAATATCAGTGTGTCAGTACAGTTTACCAGATATATTGTGAAAATCATCTTTTACATGATCAATTATAAACCTCTTCCATCATGTTTTCATTCACTTCTCCAGGAAGAACTCAGTGAGTTTTTCTGCTTGTTTTCTTAGTGACTTACATTGTAGGAAGTCGTTCCTGGTTCTGGGAACAATGTTGGAGAAAGTTACTGTGGAAATCAACAGACATGAAGAGTGTGATTATCATGTCAAGAGAAAATGATCCCTGCATTCGTTCCTAACACATTTCTAATATGATCTTCTACATGATCTGAGATGATGGAGGATGATTTCTGTTCTGAGAGCAGAATCTCCAGGACTTTACCTCTGTCAGAGTTCCTCTTCTCTTTGCAGAAATCCTCCAGTTTGTCTCTCAGCTGATGGACAGGCACGCCATCAAAAGAGGAGAGAGAACTGAAGGGCTTGTAATTTACGTCTGTAGATTCAGGAGGAGCTGAGAGAAACTGGAAACTCTACAGAAAACACAAATCAAAGCTCATCACCTCCACACTTCATCAATAACCTGCTCTACTGTCAGATTTGTGCTGCTCTTGATCTTTAGTAACTCTCCTCAATCCAGCACTTTCACAGCATCAGCTTCATTCTTCTCATATTCATTATATGGCATTAGAGATCTAATCTCTATAGAGATCTTCTAGCGTTTGCCATTTACACTATGTGAATTTCCTATAAATTTAAGCTCAATATTAGCTTGAGAAATATATGATTTTATTAGAAAAACTGAGATCATGAATCCAAATATGTAGTGTGTTTTGAAATTATATATATTTAAATAATGAATGACAGCAACAGTGAAATAAAGCATAAAAACAACAACAACAAAAAAATTGTCCAGGAAACATGAAAGTGATTCATTCACATGTGGAAATAAAATCTAGAGGTCAGTAATATACCAACATCTTTCTCACATTAAATATTATAAATAATCATATCATTATCCTGATCAAATGCATCAATCTCCATCTTAGCTGTATTATTGTGTAAATTGACGTTTAATTCACTGGGAATGTAATACAAGCCTTTGTTTTATTCACATAATCAAAGGGTAAAGTTTGCTAAATTCATATTTGTGTGATGAAAGGGCATTAACATGTGATTTTTTCCCCCGTTAATTAAATTCTCTATGAAATGTGAAGGGGTATTACTAAACAATAATTTTATATATGCTTGGATTAGGTTCATTTAACGTAAATAATGTAACATTTCTCATTTTATTCTAAACATTGTCCATTTATATTTCCTTGAATACGTCATGTGTCTAGAGATTTGTGTCTAGGCATTATTTAAAAGCACACTGAATTAATTTTGACATGGAGTGAATACAGGCCGAGGTTTTTTTTATTAGTGATCAGGCAGCGAATGATGAGGATAGAGAAATTATCAACTAGAAATCTCAATAGAAAGTAAACTGGACACTTAATTACTATATATGAGTTTATATTTGGTTGAGACCCTGGGGGTTTAACCTTGACGAATGTTGAACAGCTGATCATGGACGAATAGTACTGATGCAGTTTGACCGAAGACTTCTTTAAAGTGGTTGATGAATGATGTTAAGGAACTCGTGACTGGGCCGTTGGAATGCCAGATAGATTGAGCCCAATGCAGCCCTCGTCCAGACAACAGTGAGATCAAAAAGGCGAGATGGAGAAAAGCTGTGGCTGCATCTCAAAGTACAATGAACATTGTAGAAGAAACCGCTGCAATCCTCCGCCTCACCGTTGTATATGTCGCTGGTCAACTTTTTATCAAAGGTGCATCAGATGATCTTCAAACTTAACAGGTTGACAGAAACTCTCATATTAGTGTTCCAGGAGTACCCCCAATGCTTCGTCATCGTCTACATTCATGATATTCTGATCTACTCCCTGTACCTGGCCGAACATCGGCAACACGTGACGCAGGTCCTCCAAAAGCTGAGAGAACACCACCTCTATCTCAATTTGGAGAAGTGAGAGATCCACACGCCATTCGTCCAGTTCCTTGGTTATATCATCGACCAACGAGGTATCCAAATGGACCAGAGGAAGGTGGACACCATTCACAACTGGCCCCAACCTGTCACCATAAAGGAACTCCAACGCTTTCTAGGCATCGCCAACATCTATCGAAGATTCATCCAGAATTACAGTCTCCTCAGCTCACCTCTCCCCTCACTCCTCAGAAACTGGTCCAAGTCTCTGTCCTGGAACCCCTTGGCCACAGAAGCCTTTCAACGCCTGAAGAATGCCTTCATCACCTCTCCAATCCTGGTACACCCCAATCCAAAACTCCCATTCGTGGTCGAAGTTGACACCTCTACCACCGGGGTTGCAGCAGTACTATCCCAGCAGCAGGGTAAGCCTCCTCGACTCCATCCATGCACCTTCTACTCCAAGAAGCTGTTGGAATTACGATATTGGAAATTGTGAGCTGCTGGCTATCAAGCTCGCCTTAGAGGAATGGAGACACTGGCTAGAGGGAGCTCACCACCATTTCAAAGTCATCACAGATCACCGGAACCTGGAATATCTCAGAGAAGCCAAGCGACTCAACCCAAGACAAGCCCGTTGGGCTCTGTTCTTCACACGGTTCGACTTCATATTGACCTACCAGTACCAAGAATTGCAAGGCGGGATGCCTTGTCCTGTCTGTATCATCCTGATCCCGAATCCAGTCTTCCAGAACCTGTTCTCCCTCCAGCCATGGTATTCAGTCTGATTCAATGGTCACTCGACAATCAACTCCTCCAAGCCACCTGCAACGAACCTGCTCTGCCGGGAGGTGCCGAGGGACGGATGTTGGTTCCATCCGCCTGCCGTCTGTCCCTCATGGACTCAGCACACACCTCTCCGGGCTCTGGACACCCAGGCAGCCAGTGAACCCTCTCGGTCCAACAAGATCGCTACTGGTAGCCCAACATGGCCCAGGATATCTCTCGGTACATCCAGAGGTGCTCAGTCTGTGCCATGACCAACACACAGAGGAAGCTACCCAAGAGAAAGTTGGTACCTCTGCTGATACCCAGACACCCCTGGTCTCATCTGGGCATAGACTTCATGACCGACCTTCCTCCATCCAACCATCACACATGTTTATTCATCGACGTAGACCGATTCTCCAAAGCCTGCAAACTCATCCCCATCAAGGGCCTGCCCACCACGTTCGAAGCCCCAGAACTCCTCGTCCAACAGGTTTTTCATCATTAGGGCCTTCCAGAAGACATTGTATCGGACAGAGGTCCCCAGTTTATCTCCTGGGTGTGGCAGGCCTTCTGCAAACTCCTCAGCGTCTCAGTAAGTCTATCCTCAGGGAACCAGCCGCAGACAAACGGCCAGACTGAGCGCAAGATCCAGGAGATCGGGAGATACCTGTGGTCATACTGCCACCAGAGTGAGCAACATAGCAGTCACGACACGATGGGACGTATAACAATTTACAGCAAACATCAGATTTACACAATTTACATAGATTTACACATCGAATGTGTGCACAATTACTCACAGTACCATATACACTAACAAAACAATAAATAATATTGTGGCAAGGGGGGCGTGGTCTTGCGAAATCTGTAGCGGGAGAGAGAGAGGAGGGAGCAGAGCGGTGAGTAAGTAGACCAAGTGCAGATGATGAACACCTGTGTCTGATTGCAGTAATTGGCGTGGAGAGACCGCATTAAAGCCGCCGGGAACGAGAGAGCGGGAGAGGGAGAAGGACTCGGGACTCGTACACAACAAGTGAACTGAGAGCTGTTTCAGCGGGAAGAGTGTTTTATGATTGTTGTTGTAGTGAGGCTACTGTGAATGCATACGTGGCACGACTTTTGTTTACATTTTTGTTTGATTTAATAAAAGTACAAGTCCCAGTCACGCCGACCCCGTCTTCTTCCTTTCACACACACACTGAATCTCATCACAAATATACAATGTACAATATAGGTATTTATACATACAACACATACGATAAAAATATATGTATATAATATACAGTAGGTTATGTTGTGCTGTGTTGACAATTAGACAGTATATGGTTATTGATCATGAGGGATCAAGAGTTTAGAAATCGAATTGCTTGGGGGAAGAAGTTGTCATGGAGTCGGCTGGTGTGATACCTGAAGCTGCGGTACGCCTGCCTGATGGTAGCAGTGAGAGCAGCCCATGGCTTGGGTGGCTAGAATCTCTGATTCTCTGGGCTTTGCGGTTACGGGCGGTAGTATTGCCATACCAGGCAGTGATGCAGCCAGTCAGGATGCTCTCTACAGTGCTGGTGTAAAACAGTGTGAGGATGTGGCGGTTCATTCCAAACTTCCTCAGCCATCTTTGGAAGAAGAGGTACTGATGAGCCTTCTTCACGACGGCCATAATGAGTTCCTCTGTGATGTGGACACAGAGGAACTTGAAGTTGAACTTTTTTCCAGGTGGGAGAGAGCAGTGTGTATTGTAGATGCAATAGCATCATCAGTGGTTATTGCGGTATGCAAACTGCAATGGGTCCTTTGAGGGAGGTAGAACAGAGCAGATGTAATCTCTGACTAGTCTCTCAAAGCATATGCTGATGATGGGGGTCAGAGCAACAGGACGCAAGTCATTTAAGCAGGTGATGTTGGATTGCTTCGGTACAGGTACAATGGTGGACGTTTTGATATGTAGTCCAGTCATTTTAAGCCAAAATGTGGGTTTACCTAGAACAAATTGCAAAAGAAGCAAACTCAACTGATTTTATATCCTCAATATGGATAGGAAAAGACCAGAAGAATCCCATTAGGGGAAAGTTTCGAAAAAGACCCAAATATAGCCTATTCATTCTTTTTCTCATGAGAATATGGTAAAAATGTTAACCTTTAGATATCACCATGAAAATTACTGAGTTGATTACTTACATCAAGACAAACAAAAAATGTATCACAAGTTTTTTTAAAGTGTTTGTTAGCATGGGCAAACGGTGCATAATCTAATTACATATGTGCTAATTTGCATAAATAACACAACATATCTAAACATTGGGTATAGCAGGTGAACATGTCTTGTAGAGTCTTGTTGACATCTTACAGTAAAAGACTATAGAGGCAAATAAATGTCACCATAAGTGGCAGAGATTCAAGGTCCACTCAACTGTCACTAAGATGTCACTCACGTAATAAAGATTTCCTTTTGTTTCTCCTACATGAATTAATTTGATTGTTTGATCCAGACCCTTTTTATTTTACCTACCTTTTGTCTTTTGCATTCTCCTTACCCGTGTCTCCTGTTCTTCACTCAGACTCACCCCCAGAAACAGTCCCACAGAACCAGCCCCAAACCCATCTCTGCAATAATAATTAATAAAGGCTGGTTCAAAGTACTTCTTCCTGCCCCTATGTATTAATGCTCATGGGTAGCCTAAATAGGTTCCATTCAGACCTTAACATTAAGTAGTACTGTTATATGTCAACAAGATCTGTTGTGGTATTTATGCAAATTAGCACATACAGAATTAGATTATGCACCGTTTGTCTATGTTAACAAACAATTAAAAAAAAAACATATAATACATTTTTTGTTTGTCTTGATATAATCAATAAGTAATCAACTTAGTAATTTTCATGGTGATTTCTCATGGAAGTAAAATAATGCCAAATGTTTTTGAAACAAAAAGCCTGTTGAATTGTACTACTTGACAAAAATATGCATTGCATTAACCCTACTTATATTTTAATGCATTGTATTTTTAGGGCTTGCTCTAACTGAAAAAAAATTGTTTTTATGAATGAATGGCTTGCTCTAACTGCTCTATCTTCGTCAACAACATGCGCTTGCACCCCCTGCTGGTGAGATCGACTAAAAGCAGATGGAGATTATGCTCGGTAATCTACTGCTTTTTCTGCAGTTCCTGGATGTCAACATTGAATTTACTGTCGAATTTGTGGAAGCAAATTTGCAAAGCGAAATAAAATGGATAGAAAACCTGTTGAATATTATAGGTTGTATTTTTAATCAGTTTGAATATTTTGGAAGTGAAATATGAAAGATGAATATGCATTATTGAAATTTTACTAATGAAAATGTGTTTGAAATGTTTTGTATTTAAATATTCACAGCCTAAATATTCAACCATGCTCAATTTCAGCCCATAAAAATGCAAGCCCTATAAATACAATGCATTAAAATACAAGTAGGGTTAATGCAATGCATATTTTTTTCAAGTAGTACAATTCAACAGGGTTTTTGTTTCAAAAACATTTGGCATTATTTTACTTCCATAATATCTAAAGGTTAAAATTTTTACCCTATTCACGTTAGAAAAAGAATGAATAGGCGTACGAATAGGCTATATTTGGGTCTTTTTCTAAACTTTCCCCTAATGGGATTCTTCTGGGCTTTTTTTTTCCTTACTCAGGACATATTGAGGATACAAAATCAGCTGAGTTTGCTTCTGTTGCAATTTATTCTACCTTTTTTCATAAAATGACTGGACTAGTGGGGACTACAGACAAGGAGAGGAACAGATTGAAAATGTCCGTAAAAACACCAGCCAGTTGGTTCGCACACTCTCTGATGATGCGGCCGGGAATGCCGTCTGGACTCGCGGCTTTACGGATGTTCACCTGTCGGAAAGATCGAGTTACATCCGCTACAGAGACGGAGACTGTACTAACCTCTGTAGCTTCAGCCGCGGGAACTCTCTCTGTGAGGGGGGTGTGTGTTCCCTCAAAATGAGCATAAAAACTGTTCAGCTCATCCGGGAGAGAGGCAGCATTGTTCACAGTGAAGTTTGTATTCCCTTTGTAGTCCGTGGTGATTCCCTTCCACATGCTTCTAGAGTCGGTGGTGTTGAACTGTCCTTCAATCTTGTCCCTGTATTTGCGTTTTGCTGCTTTGTAAGTTTTTTGGAGGGCATAACTCGCTTGTTTATGCTTCTCCACACTCCTGTAATTCAAAGCGGAGGTACGCGCATTGAGTGCCGCACGAACATCACTATTAATCTATGGTTTCTGGTTTGGGTAAATCTGTATTGTTTTGGTCGGAACAACGTCATCTACGCACTTCCTTGTTCAACACGTTATGCTATCAGCATAAACCTCGATGTCGTCATCAGAGGCTGACCAGAACATCTCCCAATTCGCGTGATCAAAACAGTCCTGTAGCATAGAGTCTGATTGGTCCGACAAGCGCTGGATCATTCTGAGGGCGGGTGTTTCCCATTTCAGTTTCTGGCTGTAAGTGGGCAGAAGGAGAATGACAGAGTGGTCCAGTTTGCCAAATGGTGGGCGGGGGAGGAATTTGTAGCCACCCTGGAAAGGAGAGTAGCAATGATCCAAAACCCGGTCCCCTCGTGTGTTGAAGTTTACATGTTGGTGGTATTTTGGTGCCATTTTCTTGTTAAAGTCGGAAGTTGGCTTTGTTAAAGTCCCCAGACACAATGAACGCGGTCTCAGGGTGTGCGGTTCCTGCTCGCTTATTCCCCCATACAGTTCCTTTAGTGCCCAGTCTGTGTCAGCTTGTGGGGGGATGTACACAGCTGTTCAAATTTCAAATAACAGTACGATTTTTTTTTTTTTTAAGTTCCTTTTTTCATTTCTCCGTTTGAAGATCTACATTAAAAGAAAGACAGGTTGGCCAAGTGACCCGGAAGTAATAGTAAATATAGCCTACAAAAATAAAAGCCAAGCTTTTAGAAAGGTCATAATATGCAGCACTAACATTATACCAGAGTAACGTTAGAAGAAAAAGAAAAAAATCAATCAATAAATAGACTTTTATATTAACCTTGACCGAAAGAAATATGTTAGCAACAGTAGTTTATTACAGTGATTTAAAGCAACACCATGGAACTTTTCCTCTTCGGTAGCCCTACTGGTTGGAAATGAAATTGTCCATTACCGCTGTCGTAAATAATTTAGCCGACCGTCGCACGCACGCTCGCTGTTTACCCAGCACCGGCTTTAGAATGATCGATGTCCACGGACAAGGTAGAGTATGTTACATGATTTCATTAAAAAGGATGATGTATTGCGACATCAGAAACGAAGAAAAATGAAATAATGACTATTGTAGAGCTTGACGTAAAGCAGTCGGATTTTGTAGTTCTTTTTGTGGTCGAGTTCCTTCCCGAACCCCGAAGTTACGTAGTGCGTAAAGCGCACGTAAAGCGCACGTACGTAAAGCGATACAGACCCCGTCAGGCTATGGCAGAAGTGCCTTTCACCCTGTTACGACCTGATGAACCACTGATAAGATTTTGGAAACATTATTTTAAGGTAAAAAATGTTACATAGTGTTGCTTTAATATCGTGCCATCCACGTACACATCACCAGTCACGTTTAATGAGCGCATTGTTTGGTTCAATACAGTTGGTAATATAGGTTAACCTAAGAACGTATTGTGTGTGCAGAGTTGTTACTGTTAGCGATATATTATATAATTAAATTCATATTAGAGGCAGAACAACGAGGTCACCTTCAGGCTCAACCTTCCACCTCGCTACAGTATCTCACCTTCAATCCATGTCTCCCTCCTAAAACCCTTCACTGAACCTCTGTCCTCTTTACGAAGTACCTCCTCCTCCAGATGTCGCTGAAGAGGACCTAATGTACTGAGTCCATACCATCCTCGACTCACGGTGACGGGGCGCCCGCTTAGATTACCTGATCGACTGGGAGGGGTGCAGTCCAGAGCAAGTTCATGGGTCTCTTGAGATGACGTCCTGGATCCGTTGCTACTCACCTAGTTCCACGAGGATCAACCAGACCGTCCAGCCCCCAGAGGGCGAGGCCGAGTCAGTCAGTCATCAGGAGCCGGCCGTAGAGGAGGGGGTACTGTCAGCCACACCATCACAGCCCCAATCATCACCCAATCACCAGGCTCGCCCACTCGTTCACAATCACCAGTTTACTGACTCGTTCCACCTGAACTCCCTCATCATCACAGCCTACATATTCACAGTTCACCATCCACTCTTTTGTTTGGTCTCGTCGCAGTTACTACTGCTTACTGTCAGACTACTTACCCATCTACTTACCTGTGTTTCATCTCGTCAGCTTCCATTCTTCTGTCTGTCTTCCATCGATCGTCCTGATCCAGATCTCCTGTCTTCTTATTCACTCGTCACCTGCACAGAGAATCCACTTCAGTCTTCACCAGCTAAGTCACCATCATCAGTCAACAAGTCACCCTCCTCTCACCATCGTCTGGTTCCCGCTGTTTCTCACCACTCTGTTCAATAAGTAAGGGATAATGTATAGCGAGGCGGTTGTTATTAGCGAAAACCACCCGACAGGCTGACTAGGAGCCCGACGTGAAGCGGAGCCTGAAGGGTTTGTATTCGCTGTATTTGTATTGTAACATGGCTACCTACCAAACAAATCAATAATTTGACTCAAAATATTGATTTAAAAAAGGAGTTTATTGATTTAAAAACGATTGTGTTGCTTCCGCTAAAGAAAATAGTCCGTTCCGTCTCTGAACTGCATCCATGGCAACGCTCTGTTTTTCATGGCAAGGCTCTGTTTGTCATGGCAATGGTCTGTTATACTAAGCAGCGTCTGTTATCATTCTACATTGGAATTCTACCAAGCCATGTAATAAACACTGTTATCACTGTAACACCTGTCTGTTTCCTTTGTGTAGTGACACAAAGCCCGTGCCGAAATAAATTGCAAATAATTTACAAAAGAATCCAATGTAAATTGTACCGAATACAAATAAAATAATGCTCAACTGAGACATTCACATTGTTTAAAATAAATACATTCCACCACATTCCTAGCATTAGGATCCTTTGGAAGGTAATGTTGTTTTTAGTCGAGTGATCCTGCATCTTCTTTCCTCGTGATCTGATCTCACTGACACGCCAGTGGGTGGGGCCAACGTTGCCATGATGAAGTAGGTGTTGATTGTAACAAGGTTACAATGTTTTCAGTTCTGAAACTTGATGACGACTTGTATGTCAAAAGCTCAAGTAAAATTTGATTTCTCAGTTCATGACACCTTTAAAGCCTGTTTTACAAAAGTTTGTGTTGATAAATGTTTATGGTGTATATTCATCATATTTTCTGTTAAGACAAATGCGGAGCACAAATACGCTCAGCGGTGAAAGTCCATTTACAGCTACTCTTCACTTCTGTGACGTCTGCAGTGTGAATGATGTTTCCTGATCATATGGTGCCAATATAAATATAGTCAACATTTATTTCATTAGTGTCTAGTTTCATACCTGTTTCTCTGTCCTCTGTGCTGCAGCTGATACAGTGTCGTGGTTTTTATGATCGTCCATCGTACACAGCACACATATAAACTTCTGGTCAGTGCGGCAGAAAACCTCAAGGAGTTTATCATGTGTTTGGCAGATCATCTCCTGCAGTCGTCCAGTGTCACCAGTCACTTTATGTGGCTCATGGGAGTGATGTCCTCATGACGGTCAAAATGAGTTTGACAGTAAGACTCCAGACACACCAGACAGGACTTGACGGCTTTGTGTTTTCTTCCAGTACAGACGTCACACTGCACATCTCCAGCTTCAGCGTAACAGTCAGCAGCAAGTTTAGTCTTCTTCAGTTTCTCCACCAGTTCAGCCAGCATGGTGTTTTTAGCTAAAGCAGGTCTTGGACTGAAGGTCTGTCTGCACTGAGGGCAGCTGTAGACTCTCATCTGATCCTCCTGATCCCAGCAGTCTGTAATACAGATCTTACAGAAACTGTGTCCACAGGGAATGGCCACTGGATCCTTCAGGAGATCCAGACACACTGGACACAGGAACTCATTCTGATCCACTGAAATTCTGGCTTCTGCCATTGCATGAGACACCCAAACACACAACAGTTCAACTACACTTCAGTTTACCTGAACTCTGAATTTGATTCCCTCAATGTGATTCCTGTTTTTCTGGTTCTGTGTTTGAATTATGTGTGCAAAACAGGTTTATCTACAACATACCCGTCGCTATGGCCGGGCCCGCCCCCAAAAATGCTTGTACCCCACTTGAGGCACAGTATAAATAAATTTAATTTTAATTTTATATTATCGTAGTTGCTAATTTTGGGTTGCATTAACGTTGCATTCTTTATCATTAAAACATTAAAAACATAAAGAAAATGGTGTGATTTTGTTTGATTGATGGTCACAGCCTTACTAAAAAGAAAGTTAGGCTACGTACATGACGTAGCCTACGTCAGCCGCTCAACAGTTAGTAACCTCGCATTTTTGAAAGCTGGATGATTTTTCGCCAGCTTTTCGCTTCAGTTCTTTCGAGAAAGGACACGCTGCCTCCACTCAAAGTTGAAGAGTGCGTCTGAGTGAAGACTGCACGCGCCACAGGAGAACACTGTATCCATGACACTGATAGCGCCTTGTACAATACCGTGCCCGCAACTTTTAAATTCTTTCCTGAACTTGAAGCGTTGCTCGCTGAATGCTCAGCTTAGAAAGTTCAGCATCGATGTATTTTATAACGTCCTAGTTTCTTCACACGCCGTCAAATTGACGTTGTAGCAGCTACTCTTTCTTCTGCCCAAATGCTCAGAGGAGCTTTGGTCTCTTCAACAGACCAGTACAGGCATTTCTCCATTTCGAGCAGCGATTATTTTGCACTATATAAAAAAGTGAAATGTGCATCTTGCTTTAGATCATAACAGGATGATAACACCGATAAACAACGCTTTTTACCTCGAGCACGCCTCTAGCCCGAGCTGGCCCGCTTTGGCCCAAGGTATTCGACGGGCCAGAAATCCTGGCCGTTGGCCCCGATCAAGCCCCGGAAGTGACAGTGGAAACGCGACTGGCCCTGGCACGCACTAGCACGGCTCGGCCCTGGCCCGGCAGTGGAAACGCGGCTATTGTTTCAAAGCAGCTTTACAGAGACAAACATATAATTTAAGGTAACAAAGAATGGTTTGGTTTTATAGCGGTTCTTGAATAATGTTGTTTCCAGCTAATGTTACTTTTGATTTGATTTGATTTGATTTAATTTATTTTCACAATAAAACTCATTGTATTTGTTGCTACATCAGAAGCAGTTGTTGGGAACAGAACAACAGAAGTAACAAGTTACAAAATATATTACATATACAGCAGCCAAGAACTATAACTCATTACCCACACTAAATATTGTAATATAACTGACATCACAATTTAAGTAACTCAAGTTACAAACAAATAAGATGCAGCATGTCAGCAGGAGCTGGATACTGGTGTACAGAATCTGGAGGAACTTATAGCCAGCGTCAACACGAGACTCGAGAGAATGGGAAAATTGGTAACACATTTACAATAAGGTTCATTATTTAATGCATTAACTAACATTATCTAACCATGAGCAATAATAATAATAATAATAATAATAATGATAATAATACATTTGTTACTGTATTTGTTAATCTTTGTTAACGTTAGTTAATAGAAATTGAGCTATTCATTGTTTGTTCATGTTAGTTCACAGAGCATGAACTAATGTTAACAAGATTTTAATAAAGTATTAGAAAATGTTGAAATTAACATGAACAAAGATTAATAAATGCTGTATAAGTGTAGTTCATTATTAGTTCATGTTAACTAATGTAGTTAACTAATGTTAACTAACGAACCTTATTGTAAAGTGTTACCGGAAAATTAAATCTTTGGCTGCACCCCGGCTCGATGTCACTACCATTTCAGTCCATTTCAGTCCATATCTTGCCAAAGCAATGGAAAGTAGTTACTTGGTTACTCGTAAGCTACATTTACGAAACATTATAAATTATGCAGTACAAAACACATTACAATTCCAGCTACAGCTACTACTATAGTACACCATAGTTCAAAGTAACCTGCCCAACAACTGATCAGGAAAAACTATTGTATTCTATTGTGAAAAATGGACTCCCAAGAAGCAATAGCTTATAAGTAGTCACCCACCTGTCAAAGTGTGTGAGGGTTTTGTAAGGACGAACCCAATTGCAGACAGTTTGGGAAAACACACAAGGTTTATTTGACAAAAAGGGAAAACAAAACCCACGATGGGGTAAAACAAGATTGAAGGGCAAAAACAAAGACTAACAACACTAAACTAAGACTTGACTGGTAACTAGACAAATAACTAATACAGCAATAAGATCAAGACTGAACTAGACAGAGTTCTTCACTAGATACTCACGAGAGGATACACACACTGAAAATCACAATGAACCGGCACAAGACAGCAAACACAAGGGGATTAAATAAAGAGACTAATGATAACACCAGGTGACACAGGTAAAGCAATAATGACAAAACGAGGATAACAAGGGGGCGGGGCCAGAGGACGAGACAACACAAGCACACAGCCCAAACAAGAGGCCATGTGCTTGTACATGAAACATGGGTCTGTCATGATCCTGCCTCAAGACAACAGAAAAAACAAGGACGAGAGGGCAGAATCATGACAGAAGCCCACCCATAAGGAGCGGCTACCAGACGCTCCCAAGGAAAACATCAAACACGAGACATGACAGATTGAGAGACTGACACAAACCAACAAAACATGACAAATAAAAGCAACGGCATAGAAGAATACATAACAACAGGGTTGGGGTGCATCAATAAAAATAACAAACAAGGGAGGGGAGGTGGAGGGACAACAGAGTCCATAGCGGGTGATCCAGGGTGGATAGGTGGGGTAGGAGTCTTAGGTTTACGGGGAGCGGGCTGAGGGCGAGGAATCCGGGCAGGTTTGGACGGGGAGACACGTGGAGAAACCTTGGGGAAACCAGACTGGAACGGAGCAGATGGCAGTACAGGACAAAAAACAGAGGGAGAAGTAGGTGACTGGGGAACGGAGGTGGGCAACTCTGCGGCTGGCTGCGTTGCAGGAAAGGGGTCAGGGTTCTCAGTGACTGGGCCAGTAACAGTGCGGACTAGAAAGGACTCAGAAGTGGAACTCCCCATATCCGAGTCTGTGTCAGTGACGTCCGCAGCAAACTCTGGAACCGAGCTGACGGAAACAGATCCAGGAACGATGCTGTCAGAAACGGGCTCGGGTACCGCACTGGCAGAGACTGGGTCGGAGGCAGCGCTGGCTGAAGCAGCGCCCTCAGCAGCAGGTTCAGGGACCGTCGCGGGCTCAAGGGAAGGAAGAGACAGGGAACGGGAAGGCCCCTTCTTTCTCCTCTTTCTCCTGGAGCGAGAAGCAGAGGCCATGAGTGGACTTGTGCTCGGTTGGGGAACCACTGCAGGACCCGTGACAGGCGGAAGAGGAGCGGTTCTCTCAGGCTGGGTTGACTCCGTAGCTGATGCCTCTGACGGGGACTCCCATGAGGTCCGCCTCCCACGTTTTCCCCGAAGGCCGAAGGAGGTGGATGGATTCTTAGGAGTCGTGGAAGTCAACTGGGCTCCCGAACGTCGCGACGCCTATCCAGCGACCCTCAGGGATCACCGGCAGCTGAGCAGAAGGTGAAGACCTCGTGGAGGAATACTGCAGCTCCTCCCGACACAAACGGTCCGCCACCTCCCGAAACGGACGACGGATCAGCCCCTCCCGTTCCGACAAAGGAGGAGGGCCATTGAGACCCGCAATGTAGTATGAGTTGAGGAGGATTTCTGGCAGGAACCTCCTCCTCTCTTCCACGGCCTGGGTGTACTCACCCAGAGATCTCTCTCCCTGGGGAGAAAACGGTGCCTTGCCGCTCCTCATATCGCAGGCAGTCGTCAGCCACCACTGCTCAAGGGAATCAGGTTGTCGCTTGGCAGGGAAAGTCAGACTGTCAGCTGGGTTCTTTACTGGCCGGTTCATTCTGTGAGGGTTTTGTAAGGACAAACCCAATTGCAGACAGTTTGGGAAAACACACAAGGTTTATTTGACAAAAAGGGAAAACAAAACCCACGATGGGGTAAAACAAGATTGAAGGGCAAAAACAAAGACTAACAACACTAGACTAAGACTTGACTGGTAACTAGACAAATAACTAATAACAGCAATAAGATCAAGACTGAACTAGACAGAGTTCTTCACTAGATACTCACGAGAGGATACACACACTGAAAATCACAATGAACCGGCACAAGACAGCAAACACAAGGGGATTAAATAAAGAGACTAATGATAACACCAGGTGACACAGGTAAAGCAATAATGACAAAACAAGGATAACAAGGGGGCGGGGCCAGAGGACGAGACAACACAAGCACACAGCCCAAACAAGAGGCCATGTGCTTGTACATGAAACATGGGTCTGTCATGATCCTGCCTCAAGACAACAGAAAAAACAAGGACGAAGGGCAGAATCATGACAAAAGGTAGTAAGAGCGGTCCAACTTTAGATGATAGGAACAACCATTGCTTAAATTGTGGGTATTTAGAATACAGTTACGTTCATCAGACAAAAATTTAGTCATTGTACCTTTGTACTTCAAATTGAATTTATCCTTGTACCAAGTGAAAGGGGTTCCCTATCAAGGCTACGGAACTTCGACATTACGGATGTCGTATATGGGAACTCCTCTCCTCCTTCACTTCCGCTGAAATCTTATAGGCTAACGCCAGCAGAGCTGGCCAATTAACGCAAATATGCAAATACTGACATGCAGTATAATACAGATGCCGCGTCAATTCTTCTTCAAAATCTCTCTCTTCACGCTCAAATCGTGTGCTAGAAAGCTGATACTAAATCACATCGAACTACAAGGATTATCGCCGTCGTTGAAGGTGCACCGGAGATACGTACACTGTCTCCAGCATCTGATGGCGACCATCTGCAACCTGTGCTCGGGCCCCATCGTGCCCCCAGACACGCACCTGTTCTGCGTCGCGTGCATGGGGCTGGCCCATGCCGAATCAGCCCTCACGGATGGAGGGTCCTGCGACTTCTGTGCAGACATGTCTCTCCGAGCCCTCAAAGCTAGGCGGGAGGAAGCTCGCGCAGCAGCGGGGATTGGGCCTGTTGCCGCCACTGAGCCGCTGGCAGGCCCCCCCCACAACCGCGGGATCGAGGTTCGTCCCCCGGTGAGTTTCCCCGACACCGTTTTTCTACCCCCTCGCGAGGTCGGAGCACCCCCTTCTACCCCCTTCGGAGCAAGCGAGGAGGATGACTCTATGTCTCTGTCGGCCTCGGAGAACGACTGGGGTGCGGATCAGGCCGCTCCGCAGGTGACCGCGGAACAAGAAACCCCGGCGGACCTGCAGGATGAGCTTTTCCGCATTCTCTCGAAGGCCGTCGAGGAGCTGGACCTGGCTTGGATAGCTCCTGATGAACCTTCTAAAAGCAAGTTGGATACGTGGATCCTCCAATCGAGCCGCCGCCAGGCCGCTTCGAGAAGAGGAACACCGTTCTTCCCCGACGTTCATGAACACGTGGTGAAGGCGTGGGCGGCCCCGCAATCGGCTCGCACCCTCTCTTCCACTCAAGCCATGTTTGCCCCCGTGGACGATGCGGGCGACCACGGCTATCTCCGCATCCCTCCCGTCGAGGAGACCGTCGCCGCACATCTTTGCCCGTCGGCTCCTGCTCTGGGCTCGGACCGCAGCCTGCCATCCCGAGCCTGCAGATTTACGGCACACCAGGCAAACAAGGCCTACGGTGCTGCGGGGGAGGCGGTTTCCGCGATGCATGCGATGGCCCTTCTTCAAGTGCTGCAGGCTAAGCGGCTGAAGTCACTGGATGGCGTCGCCTCAGTCGACGCTGACACCATTCGTGACCTCCGTTCGGCCACGGACCTCGCGCTCCTGGCCACAAAGCGTTCGGCCCAGGCAATCGGCCGTTCGATGGGTTAACTGGTGGTCCTCCATAGGCACCTGTGGCTCACCCTGTCGGACGTGCAGGAGGCGGACAGGAAGACACTTCTTAACGCTCCAGTCTCCCCTGCAGGCCTGTTCGGAGACGCCATGGAGAAAGTTACGGAGCGCTACTCCGAGACTCAAAAAAAGGCCAAGGCTATGAGTCATGTCATCCCGCGGAGGGCGCCCCCGCCACCTCCGCCGCAGCAGCGCTCACGCTCGTCTTCTGCCTCGGGCCGCCAACCCCACGCTGCGGCCGGACGCCAGTCAGCCTCCCGAAACCCGAGACCGGATGCTCGTAAGGGCCGAAGCGGCCAGTGGCAAGGGGCAGGTGGTAAGAGGTCAGCGCAGAGGAGCCCGCGCAGGAAGCCCACCCTGCGAGGCCCAAGCAGTCCTCCTGACCGCTCCGCAAGAGGAGAAGGAAGCGCCATGGCGGCCCCGCGTCCAAGCGGTGCGCTCGAGAGCACTTAATTCATCTGCGTTCCGCGAGCAAAAAGTGCAGTTGTGTAAATGTTGTGAATGTTTCTCATTGTTCAATAAAACATGTTACTACTTCACAAATAGAGCTTTTTTCTCCTCTTGCACCACACACTGTGTTACCCGCCCTGCCCATGAGCAGCGCAGAGTCACGGTCAATAGCTATAAAGGAACCTCGTGGGGAGCGCGAGGTGTCCTGCCCCAGCACTCACATAGCGGCGATGACCGCGGGTTTAGATCGGCCCACACTCAGTCATTTTCAGACAGCGTGGGAAGCTATTCCGGGCATTTCGCCGTGGGTGCTAAATATAATTTGGCACGGGTACACACTTCAGTTCAAACGCAGACCACCCCGCTTTCGCGGCGTGATTCAGTCATTAACTTTGCCCGAAAACGCTCATGTCCTGAGGCAGGAAGTGTGCAGCCTGCTCGAGAAAAAGGCGATAGAGCCGGTTCCCCCGAGCGAGTGGGAAAGCGGGTTCTACAGCCGCTATTTCGTAGTGCCGAAGAAGGGAGGGGGTCTCCGCCCCATTCTGGACCTGAGACCCATCAACAGAGCGCTTCACAAGCGTGCGTTCAGGATGACTACTCTGAAGCAAATCCTGGCGCAAATTCGCCCCGGGGATTGGTTCGCTTCGGTGGATTTAAAGGACGCGTACTTTCATATTCAGATTGTAAAGCGTCACAGACGATTCCTGAGATTCGCTTTCGAGAATTCGGTGTTCCAGTATACGGTACTTCCGTTCGGACTAGCCCTCGCCCCCCGAACTTTTTCGAAATGCGTCGACGCGGCACTCTCACCCCTCAGATCGAGCGGGATGGGTGTCCTGAACTATCTGGACGACTGGCTGGTTCTCGTGCAGTCGAAAGAAGCACTGGTCAGCCATGTGGAAACCCTCCTTCGGCACCTGGAGATGCTCGGCTTGAGGGTGAACGCCCAGAAGAGTGTGCTCACGCCGAGTCAGACTTCCTCATTCTTAGGAGTATGCTTGGATTCGGCGAGAATGAGAGCGCGCCTCTCCCCCCAGCGGGCGGAGGCTCTGACCTCTTCTCTCGGCCTCTTCAGACCGGGCAGGCTCATCCCACTGAAAGAATTTCAGAGACTGCTGGGTCGAATGGCAGCGGCTTCATCAGTGTGTCATCTGGGGCTGCTGCATATGAGACCGCTCCAACTCTGGCTGAAAGCGCACGTTCCCCCGAGTGCGTGGTACTCCGGACACATGCACATCATGGTCACCCGCGGATGCGCCCGCGCCCTGGCCCCGTGGAGGAACCCAGATCTCTTCAGCTCAGGCGTCCCTCTGGGTATAGTGACGCGGCGCGTGGAGGTCCTGACGGACGCTTCGTCCACCGGATGGGGAGCGGTCTGCTTGGGAAAGCCCGCCTCGGGTCAGTGGTCAGAGAAGCAGATGGGATGGCACATAAATCGCCTGGAACTGAGAGCGGTCTCTCTAGCCCTAAAAACCTTTCGGTCTCGGCTGGAGCAGAAACGTGTTGATTCGAACCGACAACACTTCAGTGGTCTCGTACATAAATCGCCAAGGTGGTGTACATTCCAGAGCTCTTTTCAAGCAGGCGGAATCCCTTCTGCTGTGGGCGGACCAGTTTTTCCTCTCGTTGAGAGCGGCTCACATCCCCGGTGTTCTGAATCGCGGGGCGGACATGCTCTCGAGGAGCGAAATTCCTCAAGGGGAATGGAGGCTTCACCCTGGGACGGTTCAGCTGATAAGAAATCGCTTCGGCAGGGCGGAGGTCGATCTCTTTGCGACGAGCGAGAACACGCATTGTCGGACGTTCTTCTCGCTGTCCCGTTCCTCTCGGGAGGTAGACGCGCTAACTGTGCGTTGGCCGAAGGTCCGTCTCTATGCTTTTCCTCCGGTGAAGATTTTGCCCACGGTGTTGTGCAAAATCGGGGAGGAGAGGGCGGCGGTGACTCTAATAGCCCCGAACTGGCCGAATCAGCCGTGGTTCGCGGATCTGGTGGAGTTACTGGCAGGGCAGCCTTGGGAGATTCCGCTCAGGAAGGACCAGTTATCTCAGGCGAGCGGAACGATCTGGCATCACAGCCCCGGACTGTGGAACCTCTATGTGTGGCCGCTGCAGGGTCACTGAGTGGACGAGACGAGCTTCTCTCGCGTGCTCTGAATACCGTCGAGGAAGCGCGAGCTCCGTCCACCAGGCGCCTATACGCTCTGAAGTGGGGTGTTTTCTCTAAATGGTGCCAGGATGGCGGTACAGACCCAGCGAACTGCTCTGTGTCGGTGATTTTACGCTTCCTGTAGCAGAAGATGGATGAAGGGAGCCTTCCATCCACTCTGAAGGTGTATGCGGCTGCTATTGCTGCGTTACATCCCCCTGTTGATGGACAGTCTATCGGTAGACATGCGTCGGTGACACGGTACCTCAAGGGAGCTAGGAGATTATGCCCTGCGCGTCCGCCTTCAGTGCCGCCGTGGGATTTAGCATTGGTCTTGGAGGCTCTGTCGCGACCGCCCTTTGAGCCACTAGCTTCTATCGCTATTAAGGAGCTCTCGGTTAAAACGGCGCTGCTTCTCGCTCTAGCTTCGGCGAAGCGAGTTGGGGATTTACAGGCTTTCTCTGTAAGTGATGACTGTATTCGCTTTGGACCAGGAAACTGTAATGTAACTCTCAGACCGAGGCCGGGCTATGTCCCTAAGTCGCTCAATACCCCGTTCAGAGCGCAGATTGTTTCTCTGCCTGCACTGTCTGCTGAGCCGTCGTCCTCTCAAGGTTCGGATGCTCAGAGTGCTGTTTGCCCAGTCAGAGCGCTCCGGGAATACATTTCTCGCTCGGCCGCTTTTCGACAATCGGACCAGCTGTTTGTGTGCTTTGGTGGGTGCAGCAAGGGACGGGGGGGTCTCTAAGCAGAGGCTTGCTCACTGGATCGTGGACGCTATTGTTTTGGCTTATGTTTGCCAGGGGCAGGACTGCCCCCTCAACGTAGAGGCTCATTCGACTAGGGCGGTAGCCTCTTCGTGGGCATGGACTAAGGGTATGTCCATTCAAGATTTATGTCTTGCGGCTGGCTGGTCTTCTCAGAACACGTTTGCCAGATTTTATAAGTTGGACTTGCCCTCGGTAGCGTCTCGTGTACTTTCGGTGAGTTGATTATATGCACAGTATTATGAGAGCTTCTCTGCTCTGAGCTCATGGGTTGCTCTGTGTGTGTGTGTTTACTGTGTCACCGCTGTGCGTTGACCTTCTTACTGTCGTTGTTGCCCTGACTGATAGTTAGCGCAGACTTTCCCCGGTTATACTGCTCAAGATATGCAAAATTGTGCAGTGTTTTGCGAGCTTGTGATTGGTCCCCTTGGGCCTATCAGAGGTTAGAGGTTCGCTATTGGCCGATCTCAGCCTATCGGAGGCTTGCATACTGGGGGGCGGTCTTTGTATTGGGTCTGTTGTCTGTGGTTTGTTATGCTGCCACGGCGGGATTTTATACAGTTCCCATATACGACATCCGTAATGTCGAAGTTCCGTAGCCTTGATAGGGAACGTCTCCGGTTACTTACGTAACCTCGGTTCCCTGAAAGGCAAGGAACGAGACATTACGCTCGCCGCCGTGTTCGCTATATGTTTTAGCGTTCGTTCGATTCTGAAGAAGAATTGACGCGGCATCTGTATTATACTGCATGTCAGTATTTGCATATTTCTGTCAATTGGCCAGCTCTGCTGGCGTTAGCCTATAAGATTTCAGCGGAAGTGAAGGAGGCGAGGAGTTCCCATATACAACATCCGTAATGTCTCGTTCCTTGCCTTTCAGGGAACCGAGGTTACGTAAGTAACCGGAGACGTTAACCCTCAGCCGCAAATCCCTCAAGATTATATCTCTCCAGTAGTTGTTGCTTTAAAATCTTTTAAAATATAGATAATGAGGCTGATCGTTTTAAATTAGGATCCAGCTCATTCCATAATTGTGGGCCACTGTAGCATACACTAAACCTAGCACTTGTTAGGTTCCTATATTTACCTTTTAGGAGCAGCTTATGTCTAGTATAGTGTGTGTGAAAATGTGTATATAATGGAATAAGCTCACACAATCTAATGTTTAACCTGTTGACAACATTGTACATTGTGCATGCATTGTGATAAAAGTTGCATTCAGGAGGCTTTAGTAGGCCACATCTATGGAAGAGAGCATTTGTATGAGAGAAACTCTTATGGCTTTCTATTGTAATATCAAGAGTTTCTCAGAGGCTCAAACAAAGTCCTATACAGGGACAAGTGTACATCCAATGGGAGCACATGTCTCACTTTAAAGAACAGACCCACAATTTTAGATAGTTTTTTTAACCAACTCATTAATATGTTCCTTAAAGTTTATAAATTGATCGATATGTATTCCAAGAAATTTTATTGCTTCCACTCTTTTGATTGATTCACTTCCGTCAAAATGATCTTTTTTTTATTAAATTAGGGGCCGCTAAGACACCGTTCTCTCTAAACAGACTTTAAACTGAACCTGTGATAAACGCTGATAGCGTTCACATGCGCATTAAGAATTGCTTCTATAGTTATGTGCGTTTGAATATATGTGTGCAGGTTTGTAATTCGCTACAAACCATGCCTAAACAAACTACTTGTCTTGCCTATAAATTTGATGCAGAATTTAATTTAATTTGATCACTTCAGGTAGGGACGTGAAACCGGAATTTCCACAGCACTTCATCTGTAGAGCGGTATCGGGACCCTCCATAGGGAACGGCTAGTTGGCACTTCAGCACTGCGTTGTCATCGGGTCCAGGCGAAGGTCCTTCGTCAGATCTGAAAATGGCCTGGATCCAGTAGGCTGTGGGAAAACCTCGGGATAAACAAAGACACTAATATTAGCGTAGATGCCATTCTTCTTATGATGTAACAAGTACATCAGGATTTAAGGGAAGTGTTCCCAGTTCCAGCTGACCTAATCTATGCAGCCTAACATTGAATTATATCTGCTTCCCGGACAATGTTAGGAAGATTGTTCCAGAGTTTTGGTGCTAAATAGGAAAAGGATCTACCGCCAGCAGTCGATTTAGATATTCTAGGTATTATCAGCTGGCCAGAATTTTGAGATCGCAGTAGACGTGCAGGACTATAATGCGTTAAGAGCTCGCTCAAGTACTGGGGAGCTAAACCATTTAGTGCTTTGTAAGTAATCAGCAATATTTTAAAATGTATATGATGTTTAATAGGCAGCCAATGCAGTGTTGACAGAACCGGGCTAATATGGTCATACTTCCTGGTTCTGGTAAGAACTCTAGCGGCTGCGTTTTGGACCAGCTGTAGTTTGTTTATTAAGCGTGCAGGGCAACCACCCAGTAGAGCATTACAATAATCTAGCCTTGAGGTCATGAACGCATGAACTAATTGTTCCGCATTTGTCAGTGAGAGCATATGACGTAATTTAGATATATTTTTAAGATGGAAAAATGCTGTTTTACAGATACTAGACACGTGACTTTCAAATGAAAGATTGGTATCAAATGAAAGATCTGTTTATTGTCCTTATTAACACCTTCAGGACATCATAAGAAAATTTAAATAATTCACGTTCATATAAATGATACAAAACAGTAGACTATATAGCAACAAAATGACTAAATGCTATCATTTATCATAAACAACTTAAAATGACTCAATAATTCAAATGATTCAATAAATCAAACACATACAAAAAACAACCATAAAGACAAGATACGCTATGTATATAATTGCAGAAATATACATGAATACCTTGTACTCCTTTCCAACCAGGTGCTAAACAACAGAGACAAAAAATACAAAAATAAAACAACAAACAACAACAACAAACCTAAATTCACTTAAAAGTGTCCTCGAATTCAGTTCCGTGAATCCGTGACCGCATGGTTCTGTGTCTCTGTCTGTCAGCGATCTTCTGTGTATTGCCTTTCAGAATAAAGATCTCTATAGGTCAAATAACTTACAGTGCAAAGTAAGGTTCCAAAATATGATAAACACATAACTAATATTAAGAAACTATAGAATTATGATAAATAATATCAGAATTATATGTTAATCTCCAAAACGAATTAAAATAACTGAGGGTTATATACAAATGATCCCACCAAATCATGAGTGACTACAAATCTCAAACTTTAATCACGAATGATTTCTAAAATAAATTACCCATGTAAATCATAAATCAAAAGATATGTCAGAAAGTTCAGGCTGTCTCCAGCAGAAGGATCAGCTTCTTCACTGGGCACTCAACTACTGAAGGTTTGTTCAGATGTTTACCATCCTACCCAGTCTCCAAAACATATTTTCACTCTTCTCACCAAACCATCCTTGTCAAACACAGTCTCAATAACTTCTGCCAAGTGCCACTTATTCCTGGGAAGATCGTCTACCTTCTCCAAGCCTATATCTCCAACTTGCATGATCCTCGTCGGTGTAAGCCAGCATTGTCTTGTTGCAATGTGAGACACATACTCCTTCTGCCAATGGCCCCAAAATTGCTCCGCTAAGTATTGGACATAGCGCTATCTCTTGTGAGCATATATATCTTCTCTGACAAACTCGCCAGGGGGTGGTAGAGCTTGGATAGCTTTCAGAGTGAGCAAGTGATTTGGGATAAGGGGTTCAGGACTTTTTGGATCATTCAGATTGTCTGAGCGGTCGGCTATTTACAATTGCCATAGCTTCGTAGAAGAAGGTCCGAAGGGAAGCATCATCAAGCCTTTCAGAAGATAAGAAGAGTGGATGAAAAACATTTCTCACAGTTCTAATCTGTCTCTCCGAAACCCCACATCTGTGAATTGAATGGGGTGCGTTGAAGACAAAGTCACATTATTTTTCTGCTAAGAATGTTATCAGGCGATTCGTGTCAATCTCTTTCATGGCCTTAGCAAATTCATTTTTGGCTCCAATGAAATTACTGCTTTGGTCGCACCTTATTTGATGAACTGCTCCTCTGATAGTGATGATTTACTAGATTTTGCTCTTCTGTGGGTCTGTGAAGCTTGCGTGACACCTCACTCACTGTCATACAAAGGAGGCTACAATCCTATTTACACCTGTTATCCAAAATCCCCTTGATCTGAACTCCTTTATAGTTAAGCTTTTTCCTTGCTGTTCAGTTTTTTCATGACAATCAGCGATCAGAAGTTTTGCAAGATGGTGTTCCTTTGGATTTTATCACTGGATGTTTAATGGGGTTAGAGACAGAATGACCTAAAAGGCTTCCTCCAACCTTAAAGGCACAATATGTATGAAAGTTTCCACCAACTTTCAAATCCGGAGAAATTTATATTTAATTTGAAGACGGTTTCTTTATTTCCGTTTCGTCGCCCGTCTATGACGTCATATAACCTTTGAGTCCTCTAGTTTCTCTAACTTCCTGCAGATCCCGGCGAAAAACCGCCAAACACAAATGAACACCGGACGCCCGTCACTAAAATAAAAGAAGACGATAAAGAATCAATAGTTGGATACCAATAATGGACCATGAATATGCTTTGCCTGCACGTTCTGCTGCTGGAGGCAGATCCGTGAAGCGGAAACGCACGGGTGAAAGAAATGACCCGAGAAGGTTTTGGGACAGGAAAAGAGACATGACTCGCGTTAACATTTGCATTTCCAAGATGTAGAGAGCTTCGTGACAAGCTGGAACTACAGAGAGATGCCGATCTCGCTTGCATTCCTATAAACAGGTAGTTAAGCACCCATTCAGCTAACTATATCTATCCGTAACTTATATGTTGTGAAACGATGATGGCATGTGTAAAACGCAGACGGACTAGCTCTCATGTGTAGTATAATGTAAATTCACATTTGTTGTAGATATAGCTGCAGAAAGTAGCTTCATATGCAGTTCACTATCTTTTTCAATATTTTTAGTATAAACGTAATTATAATTATTAATGAAAGGTGACCGTGTTTTTTAACATCTATTAATAATAGCTAGATGGAATATTGATTTAATAGCCCTGATAATTCATATATCTCTCCGTAAAAACTAGGGCCGGGACTCGATTAAAAAAATTAATCTAATTAATTAGAGGCTTTGTAATTAATTAATCGAAATTAATCGCATTTTAATCACATAAATATTTGACCTGAGAACAGTGAGAAGTAATTTTTTTGACATGGATTTTTAGTATACTGACTAATAATGAATATAAATAATGACTGAATACATAAGCTTAAGCAACAACGTATTGTTTATTTTTGTTCAACCAAGTCCAGCAGACCAGTGCAATTTGTGTTAACCTTTCCTGCTTATGTCTCTTAACCGTGGTTGGGAGACACAGGGGAGATTCGTCATCTACAGGGCCGGTAATTCTCCTCCCGGGGTTAACTCCCTAAACTTCACGCTGTTTGGTGTGATGGTAGCAAGTGAAAGGACAACGAGGCCGTCTTGCAGAAGAGTTTAGGTGCTTTTTTTGACTGACTGCACTGAAATACACTGCACATAGCTAGCTACCTGCACGGATCACCGTAATACTCTCACACACACTCATCCGCTGCTTCGCGGGGAACAACAACAAAGGGCGCGCGCGCGCGCCTTCGACAAGCGCACTCGCTCACACACACACGGAGCTGTCCCGAACTGAACACATTAAAGAAACATCTCACAACAAAGTTCGTTTTTTGGCCACGGGGCCAACCTAGGCGATCTATGAACATGTCTATGAAGCGCGATCCCGTCAGCTTCTTCATCAGATCATGAACGCTAGTTGGTGCGCCAGTATAATCGGTCCGCCAAAAATCATCCAGTGAGAAACGTTCCGCTGTGCAAAAATAAGTGCGATTAAAATATTTTTTTGTGTGTTAATTAACGCGTTAATTAAGATTAATTAATTACAGACTTTAACGCGTTAATTAACACACAAAAAAATATTTTAATCGCACTTATTTTTGCACCGCGGAACGTTTCTCACTGGATGATTTTTGGCGGACCGATTATACTGGCGCACCAACTAGCGTTCATGATCTGATGAAGAAGCTGACGGGATCGCGCGAAAAATAAGTGCGATTAAAATATTTTTTTGTGTGTTAATTAACGCGTTAAAGTCTGTAATTAATTAATCTTAATTAACGCGTTAAAGTCCCGGCCCTAGTAAAAACACTAAGTTAGAATGAGTGAGGAATGTGGGGAGCGACAGAGCGCGCGTGTTCATTACAATGGCATTACATAAAGTGAATAGCCGTAACTAAACATATCAAGAATAGAGATATAATATAAATAACAACACATTACCTCGTCAGTGAACATGTTATCTGCTGGAGAAGCTAGATGGCTGGTTATCATCGACAACGACAACAACTCCCATGAGCTCACGCTCTTTCCCGACGTCATCAAAGTACGTCTTTTGCTATTATTTTGATTGAGTGACCCCTGGTGGCCAAAAGTTACATACTGTACGTTTAAGCAATCCATCGTGGTCGACAAAGGCGTAGATTGTATGGCCTGTTGTATGGCCACTAAGAAGATTATTACAATCTATCCTAACAATAAGCCATACATCACCAGATAGTTAAAGGACTGTATCAACCGGGGAAAAATGGCTTTTAGGAATCATGATAGGATGGGGTTGAAATCAGTTCAAAGGGAGCTTAATCAGTCATTAAGGGAGGCAAGAAGGAAACACAGGGATGTCATAGAACATAATTTTGCTTCTATGGACTCTAAAAAAACTCTGGGTCTCCATGAAAGCTGTTACAAATCTGACAACACATAGAAACGGCCTCATAACGCATGATGAGCTGAGTAGGGCAAACGAATTTAATGATTTTTTTCTTAGGTTTGATACACAGGACTATTCTTTGGAATGTAATAATGTACTGCAGTCAATTACAACTGACCCCTGTTCAAGGTTAGTAGTTGATCCCCTCAAAATCCTGTCACTTTTCAGTCATGTATGCAAAAAGAAATCTGCAGGCTCTGATGGCATATGCACGCCTTTTGTTCATTGATTTTAGTTCTGCTTTTAATACATTACGGCCTCATCTGCTCTTACAGAAAATGACTCAGATGAATGCTAATCATTTTATTATTAAGTGGTTTCATTCTTTTTTAAGAGATAAAAAACCAAAATGTAAGGATTAATGATTCACTTTCGGAATCCAAATGCATCAGTATGGGTGCACCTCAGGGCTGTGTAAGCTCTCCGGTCCTGTTCGCCCTTTATACTAACGACTGCACCAATAGTCTCCCGGGTAATCTGTTTTTTACATTTTCTGACGACACTGCCATTCTCAGTCTGTTTCACCAGAACTCAGACCCGTCGTTGTACTTCGCTGAGGTCAATAAATTTGTTCAGTGGTTTGACAAGAACTATCTCACTATTAACATAAAAAACTAAGGAGATGGTATTTGACCCTCGGTCGGTGGGGGATCATACCCCATTGTCCATTCACAGGGAGGAGATCAAACAGGTCGCTTCTTATAGGTATCTGGGTATCCACCTGTATAACCTTTTAAGCTGGAGTGATCATGTTGAGTATGCATGTTCCCGTTTACATCAAAGACTGTATTTCTTACGCAGACTGAGGGTGTTTGGAGTCAGCCAGAACATTATACAGGGGTGATAGTAGAAAAAAAATCCTGAGCCTGAACTTTTTTCCCTGGGAGGTATGCGGGCCCATAAGCCAAGATATATGCCCTGATCAACATAATTGTTGGGAGAACATTTTGATAAATACCGGTAGTGCCTTAAATGATAGATTCTGGTGACTTTTGTAGATATAAATGGACATCATTCAGAATACATAAACCCAATACAAGCATATATTACAGTAGCATCTTTTTGTAGAGCACCAGAGCTCCTGGGACCCTGAGCCTGTTCATTAATCCATCCCTGCTTTTAACTAGTGTTGTAGAAATTTTAATAGTCATTTATTCCTAATCTATTCAATGTGTAAAAGTATATGTGTGTACGTGCTTGTGCGTGACGTTTCAGGAATATATGGGACAGGACATCTTGACCTTAGGAAAGGTCGGATTTGGCTGGTTTATTCCAGTACCAGTTTGTGTCCTTAAGTAGAAACTGAACAGCAGTGGGGGCCTTATCTGGGTGGGGGAAAAGTACAGCGAGTGAGAAGGAACCTTGAAAAGAGTATAAAAGCTGTCTCATGTCTTCCTGGTGCGTGCCACTCACTTCACAGAATGTAACGGCTGTGATGGCGACTGGGCCTTCTTGCAAGAATAAATATTTCTCTTTTTATTAATTTGACTCTGAGTGTCTCTTACGCAGTGATGATGTTTAACAGAAGTTTTTGCCACAACATTTGGTGTCAGAGTGGGATTCCTTGGCAGTGCCTCCTGGACCTGAGAGCGGACGGTGTTTGGCCACCTGGACTGAGCAGTTCCAGCTCTACCTCGTAAGTTTCAGAGAGAGGGGCCGACCGCTATCAGGGCCAGGAGAAGCTCCACTGGAATCAGATGAAAAAGAACCCGTGGCAACTCAAGACATCTCTGGTAAGAGACGGCTAAAATATTTTTCTTTTGGGCTAAAATATTTTTCAAAGAGTGAAACTATACCATATTGGCTGAGGGCTCTTTCTGTGGTACGTAATCTGAGATTAATTGAGATCTATATAGATCAAGAAATTTCAAACAGATACGAGGGAAAATAATCTGAGATTAATTGAGGTCTGTAACAGATCAAGAGATTTATTAATTGAGAACTGTGACAGATTTCAAACAGACAAAGAGATTTAAAACAGATAGGCAACCTGGAAATGAGTTGTTCCACGGACGGAGCAAATTGTTTTTAGGTGCTGAGGCTAATTAGGGGGAACCAGAACAATCGTAACAGATTTTTTGGTAAACCATAATTAGGAGGGCACTGATAGTGCAACCCGACCGATTTGGGTTAAAGAAAAGAATCGGGTCTGTTGGAGACGTCTGACAGATTAAGAAAACGCGCGTTGAAGAGAAATCCACAGAGAGCAGAGAAGCAGCCAGTATGGGGATGTCTCAAAAGCAAGCTTGCGAAATTTGGTACACCGGTGTTTTGTCAAATGAGATCAAATTAAGGGCAGAAATTTATGATATTGAGCGCCACAAGATTAAAGATGGTGCGGGAATCAGTTGAACAGAGCAGTGAGAAACAAAAGTTGTGTCTGCGTTCAATGTGTGTAAAAAATGTGAACAGATAATGGATTGTTGGCTTGAAGATAAAAAAGTCGAACTGCCAGGAGAAATAAGGGTTTTTACTTCTTCATCCAGTAAACGGATGCATGACATTAGATGTCTTAAGAACTTAAATTTATATGATATGGATTGAGCAGCAATAAGGCTGTCTGTGTGAAATAGAGTGATAGAGTGATAGAAATAGAGTGGAACTGTAAGTGAGAAACTTGATGGAAGAGGGAAGTAAAGGGAAAACAAGAAGGTTGGTGTGTGAGATATGTTTGTCAACAATCATGTACTGGTTAGATAATGAAGGAACTGGCATGTTTGAGAAAAGAAAGGAGAGGATACAGAATGAAAATGGCATGTAGGGGAAGATTGAGATGAAATATAGTAGGAAAAAAAACTATATGTGATGAAAATAAAATGTCAGACAGAATTTATGGAAGTCAAATTAACTGTTTAATTGGTATGAGAATTCAGTTTTAGAATAAAATAAGGCATTGTATGATTAACATGATATGAAGAATGTTTTAAGCAGAATGGGGAACAATTCTATATTTTTAATGGTAAAATAATGATTGAAATTAGGTTTAGTCCAAAGATTCTAGAAATCAATAATGTATAATGTCGGATATTTTGTTGATATTAAGTCGTTGAAGCGAAAGATATTGAAAACAAATTAGAACATAATGAGCATTTCCATGCAGCTTATGAAAATTAATGTTGTGCCAGTAATAATGCTGAAGATTTTGATTCGGCTATTGTTGTATCTGCCACTGGTGGACTGTAAAGGACACAGAGAACTGCTTATCAGTGGCTCTGTTTACATTCCTGAATGGAACACACTGCTTCAAGGGTGTGCAGTAAGTTAGAGCAGACGGAGAGTGTTTTAATTATGGTCAGAAGGACCATTTAACATGTAAATGCCCACTGAGAAGGTGTTTGAAAATGTGATACTGACACATTTCAGGTAATAATGTGGGTTTGAATGTAGATCAGTGTTTAAGTGAAGACGATATTAACATTTTCGTCTGAGAAAGAATAAGAGAAAAAAAACAAGGTCAAAAGATTGAAGTCTTAAAGTGAATCCTTTGAAAATATATATATAATAGTAATTATTATAAGTGAATTGATGAATACAGTTTGATGTAAAATCAATGACCCATGAAAATTAATGACTCCAACAAATGTGAGTTGCAAAATGTATAAACGTAACTAAAGAGATGATTCTGTTTTAATTAAACATTTTAAAAAGGGTTTAGATTATATAGAGAGACTAATCTCACGGATGATTTACAAATAACTGCAAAAGTATCACAAGCAGAGAGTACTAGCCTCGTCAAAGTTAGTATGAATCCTGATTGGAGATTGATAAACTCCTAGGAAAACTTTGAAGTCAGATATTAAGCTATGGTAATTGAGAACTTGACAACAAAAATTGAGATGAAATGTGAAACGTAATGGAGAACTAGAATAATTATTTAAGATCAAATAAGAAGAAGCAGTAATAGGATACTGAATTAACAGTTCTAAAATGTAAAAAGGCATCTGATTAAACAAACAGCTTGAAAAGTGTTCACCATGAGAGAACTAGAAGCTGATGTTTTGCTTTCAAAAGATAAGTTTGTTATTGGCTGTAATGGAACAGCTTGCTTATCTGAATCTGATATGTGCTGTGGCTTTAAACGGCCAGTACGACAGAGACTCAATCTGAGTGGAAATTTGTAATGTCTAAATAAAGACAACTATAAAATTATGTTTATTTGGAAACACATGCAATTTCTGGCAAAGATGCCTTAAGCTGGGATAGAGTTAAAAGATGATAGATAAAAGTTAGAAGTATATGAGAGAGCAGTGTTACCAGCCCTGAATGTCTCAGAGTCTCTCTCAGTCAATGTCAGCTAACATGCTGTTATCTGAGTCTGTGTCATAAGTAATAATAAGCTATTTATAGTAAAGCACAGTGTTTCAGTGAAAAATCAGACACAGAGATGTAAAAGAAATCATTGCCATTAAGAGGGCAATTTGTATTTGTGAGTTTTAAATGTAAAACTGAATGACTTTAAAGGAGTCTTTAAAATAATAATGCAGACCTTAAATGATAGAAATTACATTTTTGATTATTTTATTTTAGGACCAGTAACTTTTCTGTCTTATCTTAAGTCTCCACCATTGAAACAGGCCCGATGGCTACGGCTACAGATGTACAGCTAGGTTGATGATTTTAAGATGGTTAATGGATTTAAGTGATTAAATACTGCTGTTATTAACCTGTCTCCCTGTGAACACTATTAGGCAATCAGAATGGCTCTGGTGACTCTTGAACGTGCCTTTCCTAAGCTCCAGAAAGCAGCTGAGTTCTGTTAAAGGAAACTGATTGTGTGATGGGAAAGAGCCGGGTACCAGTGTGTACGTGGCTACTCAATGACAGGATGATTCTCCTGGCCAGGGGACAGCCTAACGCAGGGGGTCACGGACATTGGGCACCTCCAGAAGGAGGTGTTAATTGTGAGAAAGGTATGAGAGTTGAGCGCTGATTACTGGAGGCCACCGGGGTCAGCAGAGCATTGAGAGGTAAGATGCGCTGTGACGAGTTGCGGCAGTCTGACCCAGAGAATGTGAGTTCCTCTATACCACTTGCCAGAAGAAACCGCATAATCGTACGCTTGTTTTTCATTGTGACAAGTGTCTGCAATTAAGCCAGGGGGACAACACCCTGAAGAGAAAATTATAGATAAAGAGCCAATGGAGATGGGCTTTCAAGAGCCAGTTGAGAAATGAGGGGATTGCCATTATTTGTTGTGGAGACAGGAACAAAACTTTTTATGTATTGGCTGCCTCATGGGCAAGAATAAGAAAATTTATAGAAGTGTTGATTTTGAACTAATATGTTTATAACATAGTTTTAACTCCTGAAGGTCGTTTGACATGGTGGAGGGCTAAAGATGAAGACAGCTTTGATTTAGAAAAAAGAAAAGTCTGGATAACAAAATGTAATGGTAAAAGGTTAGTGATGAATTTAATACTGCATTCTGTCTAAAATATACTCATAGAAGGCTGTTGAAAATATTATTTGTTTATAGTGAGAGAGAGACTTCTCGAGTGGAGGAAGGCATGGTAAACTGTGTCTGTCTTTCTGTTGTCGGCCTGCTAGAGCAAGCTGAAGCAAAATAATGATAAGGAAAATTAAACAAAGCAACCCAGCTGACTTGTCTAAAAAAAAATCTAATGAAAAGTGAACAGAAATGCTTTGGAACTGGTTAAGAGACCATGTAAAATTAGGTAAAAGCTACAGAAAAATGTGAAGTTTAAAATCTTATTTAAAATTTAAATCTTTTTAGCAATAATATATAAAAGAAAGAGTTAATATTGGAAAAAAGCGAACATTGAAAATGAGCAGTTAACATATGTGTGTCTAGTATGAGTGTGTGTGATGGTGACAGCACTTTAGGTCGTGTATGTATTAGTTTAGGGTACTAATATTCCGCCTGAATAGTGAATATATTGTTTCATAATTACAGATGGGTTGAGGCAAATGACAAATTTTAAAGAAGGCGATAATTGTGAGTGGATCCGATGAAAAGATGATACAGAACATAGGGCAAGCTTTAAGTTGATTGGTCATCAAGCTCTGTCTGGCATTAATTACTTTTTGTTGATTTGAATTATGTTCTGGATCAGTTTAAGTATTTGTGTAAATTGGAATTGTGGAGTTGTAGATCACCATCTGGCATGGCCTGAGATAAATGAAAATGTTATAGATTTGATGGCAACAACAAAGTGACACATTGGCTGAGTCAATATCAAATATGAAGAGAGCCCCTAAAAATGTATGATTATTGTGGGCAGAAGGATGAGAATGTTATTTGACTGACATTGACCAAGTCTGTACACCACGACCTGACTTTATAGAAACAATTGATGACTTTGAAAATGTTTTTAGATGACTGATTTAAGAGACCAAACACCAGGCCTGAAAAGGGTCTCACAGGATACGCTGTGAGACTCAGGGCCTTTGCCCTTCAAATACTTCGAAAAGAAGATGAGATTGTGGCTTTAAGTGAAGAATGTAATATTTTTGTTTTAGAGGCAGATAAAGATGTCTGGAGGAAATTTGTCTGAAGGACAACGTTTGGGTTAGTGTTGATGCAAACTTTATCAAAACACTATGTTAAATGTTATGTTGAATTGATGCTCGAGTTGTGTCGTGCATCAAGAGGGAGATGGTATAACAATTGCCAAATATGGTTTACTAAGGGACAATATATGTTGGGAGGACACTGGGTTTAATTGGGTAAAAGGCCATCCCAAACAAATTTTGCTTTCTGTAAATGTATTTGCAGGACTGTTTCAACAGGAAACGCCAGGGCAGATGTGGCAGCGAAGGTCACGACAGAACAGTAGACAAAAGAAACTACGTGTAGTTTTACTATCTGAAAATAACCTCGACATTTTGTTTTCTTTACAGAGAATGGAGCAGAGCATAACTTAAAATTTTCCTTTCACAGAATGTCAGATTGGATTGCAGCTAACAGAATGATTCTGTTCCAAAATGTATAAATATTGTGTTGTTGACATGAGCAAAGTGGGTTGAATGTCAATGTAATAGTTGAATGAGTTTCAGGTTGAGTGGCCAGATGTTGAGAATAAATTTGGAACTCATAATGTATATCATCAGTAAACAAATGGTGAAAATCCCACAGGTCACACCAGAAGGACGACCAGCAGCACTAACAAAACACTTAAGATCTCCATTCACAGGTGACAGAGGCTATGGTCCACTCGACAAACAAGGTTGCAAGGATGGAGATTGCAACACCACCATCCAAACATCTCACCTTAAACAACGCCAACGAGATTTGATTGGTCACTGATTAATTAGAAAGTATTTTAGGAAAATGAATGGATTGTTTGATTAATCTCTGGGGGTGGGGGTTTCGGGGGTAGGATTGTCGATATTGTGTGTTTCCAGCTCAGTACAGAGACTGGTCAGAGCAGGGATGTTTTGTTAGATTGGTAAAAATGACAATTTTATCCAAATGATGATGATGATGATACAAGTAGTGGGAGCTATAGTCAAATGAATTAATTGTTGGGGTATGTTTTCTTTTTCTTCCTTTGAATGTTTTTGATATGAACAGAGTTAAAAAAAAACTGTGGTTATCCGCTATGAGATGATGGATTTTATTCTACTTTTATTCTTTGTATTTTGATGATCTGTTGAAATAACCAGTGTGAATTGATGGTTTTGTTTTATTTTTCCTAACTAATCTGTACACTATTTCTTGTTTAACTGAGGTGACTGAGGGTTCGATCAAGGTCGAGAGTGCGATAGCAGTGTCTATTCATTCAGCCCGGCTTCAGATAAGCTCTTTACTTGCTTGCTAATATTTAAGGGACTATCCTTACAAAAAACAACCTAAGCTTTTTCTTTTCAAATGTTATTTTCACAAATGTTTAAGAAGAGTGATCAGTTATGCGAAAACTAGAGATGAAGAGTAGTGTGATGATATGACTTAAAATTTGTCTTTTTGTTTATTATTGTGATTATGGGTAATCTGAATGATAAAAAGTGGGAAATTGTTGTAGAAATTTTAATAGTCATTTATTCCTAATCTATTCAATGTGTAAAAGTATATGTGTGTACGTGCTTGTGCGTGACGTTTCAGGAATATATGGGACAGGACATCTTGACCTTAGGAATGGTCGGATTTGGCTGGTTTATTCCAGTACCAGTTTGTGTCCTTAAGTAGAAACTGAACAGCAGTGGGGGCCTTATCTGGGTGGGGGAAAAGTACAGCGAGTGAGAAGGAACCTTGAAAAGAGTATAAAAGCTGTCTCATGTCTTCCTGGTGCGCGCCACTCACTTCACAGAATGTAACGGCTGTGATGGCGACTGGGCCTTCTTGCAAGAATAAATATTTCTCTTTTTATTAATTTGACTCTTACGCAGTGATGGTGTTTAACAGAAGTTTTTGCCACAACACTAGTCACTTACCTGCATACTCACTGCTTGTATAGCATACTGAGACTACAGATACTACAGCCATACAAAGAAAGAAAAGTGAGTGGCAATTATAATGCTCCAAAGTAAACTAGGAATTGATTAGTAGCCTAACCATTGACTTTAGATAGTGCTACTTAATTTATTATTCCAATATCCAAATATGATACTAAATCAAACAGAAAAAAAAGAACTTTTGTGAATTATTATTATGTATTTATTTTATCATGCAGTGATGGAGAGTCATTAGGTATGGGATGACGGCGTGGTTCGGCAATCTCTCCACACAGTCCAAATCAAAGTTACTGCCTCTGGTACAGACTGCTATGAAAGTGATGGGGAGGACTGAAAAGCTCTCCCTTCAGTCCATCTATGAGCAGAGAGAGTACTGTTGGACCAGTCACACAGGCCCGGACTGGCCATCGGGAGCACCGGGACAATTCGGCCTGCTGCCAGCCAGCGTTTTTTTATTTTATTTTTTATATTGTTACCTTTACCAGTGATCATTTTCAAATTCGTCATTCAATTAAAATATTAGTAATGTTAATAATAATAAATAAATAAATAAATAAATAAAATCATGAATCTGTTAGTCTTGACTGGCAAGGCTACGATTCGACTTTACGCGTCAGCCAAACGGTTAAACAGAAAATGCGAGCAGCAGGTTTCCCCATGCTGCACCCGATGATGGAGAGAAAACGGCCAGGTGGAGCAGAGAGGGAAAGGACAAAGAAAGCACTCCAAGAAGCAGCAAAATGTTGCAAAATTATTGGCCTGTTTAGGGCTTCAAGTGCAGGTCAGTCAGTTTAATCTGTAAATACTGTACTTTTTTCTTTGTTAACTTAGTATTGAACTGCTAGCAAATGTAGCACTAAGCGATAGCGCCTGTCTAACGTTACATTCGTGCAGAAATCAAAACAAATGAGTGAAACAGCACACAGAAAACTCACAGAAGAAATGTACTGAGGTAAAAATTCTAATTGTTTTTTTTATAACATGATTTAGTTTAACATAACACATCTAGGGAGCTGTTTTGCTGAATATTATCACGATTGAAAATGTTACATTGCATTTATTGTTCAATAAACAAGTAGCGTAGTTCATATTTATTATTAAGTTCCTTACATTTTAGACACAAACCATAACTGTTTTTGTTCTATTTCACCGACGAAAATAGTTCCAAAGCTACAGCAGCGTGAGCTGCGTCCCATTGTGCATACTATGCCCTAAATAGTATTGAAAATTACTAACGTCACATACTATTTAGGATGGATAGTATGCACATTGGGACGCAGCTGTGGTGTTTTGTCAGCGTTTTGAACGAATCTTTTGTATGAATGACTCCCTAAATAAGACGCTCACTTGCCGCTACCTATTGGCGGTTTAGTTTAATGTTTAAGTATTGATTTTTTTTTTTATTTGTATATTCAAACATTTATTTAAAACATCAATCTTATAACATTATTTATTGCAGTTGTAATTGCAGTGCACATTATTTAATTTGATGGGTAACAGCCCTATGTCTTATTATTATAACTGAATTTATTGATCAAATGTAAGAATTTGACATGAAAGATGATGTATACATTTGCTTTACTTCTAAGTTGGTTGTTTATGTTTTTATGTTATGGTCATACTGTGAAATAAATGTAATTTAGGAGGAAAAAACAGGGTTGTAGTGTTTCTAAATTTTATTTGGGTACATAGGATGGCCTGGATGGGTGTAGGATTTCCCGGCCTGAAATTGTGTCCCAGTCCGGCCCTGCAGTCACACATACTTCAACGGATTATGAGCTCTTGGCTTCTGGCAGAAGGTACAGAATCCCCAAAACTAAATTGAACCGTTTTAAACACTCTTTCGTACCCACCTCTATCAAAATTTTAAACAGACTTGTACTATGTGGCCTGGGAAGTGTGCAATAACTTGGTGTTCTGCTTGTAGTAATTTGTTTCAAATTTTTTTTTTTCCTTGGATGTGTCTTGAGTGTTTATGTAGCCTATGTGTACGTCTTTAGCTGTTATTTGTTTTTTACGTGTATTTTTTTTATTGTCTGTAAGGGCAGCGGCTACTATGCACTACGCACTCTTGAGTCCATGACAAATTTCCCCTATGGGACAATAAAGTATATTCTCTTCTATTCTATACTTTCCTCCACAACATCTGTGTCACCAAGAGGATCCTCTCCCTAGCAACACCATCAGCCGGTGCCGATCCTGTGGACCATGCAGAAGTCGGTGGAGGACTGGTCCTTACACGCATTATAAATGTTAACTATAGGTTCACTTAAAAAATAACTCTGCTAATTATCTGCAGCTTGTAAACCATAAAAAATAAGCCACAAAGAAAGTCCAGTAGGTCTATAATAAACTTTTTTTGAATTTACATATAATTGTCATTGATTCATTGCACACAATTTGCCATTAGGATTATTTACAGAATTACAAAAGACTGCCCATCCTCTTCAGAAATAGGAGATGATGACCTGTTTATCTGTTGTTGAGCAACTCTATCTCTAACAATATTTTCTGTTTTTCAAGTTCCAGCTTTTCCTGCTCGGTCTATAATTTCTTTGTTTCAGCCTCCACTCTAACACTTTCTTTTCCAAGAAGTGTCCTCTGCAGATTATCCAGCCTCCTCCTCATCCGGTGCAGAGATCGGTCACAGGGGCGTAGGAATGAGTTTAACATTGGGGGGGACCAGGGGTGATTTTAGGATTTTAATTTTAGGGAGGCTCAGTCCCCAATGACAATACGGAGGGGTTTTTCTTGGTTCAAAACGAGGAGGAAGACATGAAATCCTGATCATGTACTTATTTATAAGATAATTAGAATATTATTTTTCACAGACCATAGGCTGTTATTCCCACAGTATTTTTGTGGATGAAGCCCAGTACCTCTAGGGGGGTCCGGAAGAAAATTTTGTACATTTTAAAGCTAAATTCATTAATCTGGTGCACTTTGAGTCATCCAAATCCACTGTTGAAAATAAATAATACACCCGCCAATCGACGAACCTATGAATTCTCTGATTTAGATATCTGCATCTAATTTTTTCTGCATCATATTTTCTGCATCATATTTTCACTTCAACCCAAATCGTTTTATTGGAATAAACTACTTGGGTTCAATTCAACTCGACTTCAGTGGACTACATTACACATATTGTAGACATGATTCATGGGTCTTTTTTAAAATTATCTTTCTATATATTTTTTGTCTTCATTTTAAAATCTGAAAGTTCTTGTTTTAGGTTCTTCATATGGCTATTATATAGGATACCTTGTTATAGCCTATATATATATATAAACATTAAGAAGGTTTTAATAAGTGAATAAAACGTTTTTCATTATATCTTAGAAAAACATTAAGAGAACGTTTACCGTATATAGCCTAATGGGAGAATTGAACGTTTGAATAATTAACCAAGCAAGAACGTTAATACAACATTTATATAAAGGGAGAATTGAACATTCTTATAACCTAAAACTGTTAACTGGGGAAGAGTAGAGATTCGCGATTGCACTGAACTTGTTTTAAGTGCAGGCATATTCTCTGAGCGAGCCCAGAGAGAGAATTCCTACAAGAGAAGTGTATCTGAGAGCGCGCGCGGGAGATTCTCGCTCGGCACATCATATCCCGCGCGCGAGCAGAGAGATTCACGCTCGCGCATTATATTAACGTACTTTCGCGCTACAATAATGCGCTCTCGACATTTGATTGGGAAACCAATCAAATACGTGTGTCTCACGGCCAATGCGTGAGAGTTGGCAAATATTTTTGTCTTCCGCGGTGTCATTTTTGGGTGGGACAAATGCTACTGTCTCCAATATTGGGGGGGACACGTCCCCCCGGTTCCTACGCCCCTGACATAGGCCTACTGTTATCTGACTAAAACTCTTATTACTCTAATATATAGGCTACACACCTTCACTCTCGCTTGAGTGGTCGACATCCATCTCTGTAGAGACAGCAGTTTTCTTCCAGGTCGGTTCTGCCACTTTCCGCACCGATCCTCTCCAAAGATATCCACTATTATGGTACTGTGCCATGTGTTTTTTTTTATTTGCTCAGGAGGTCTTAACACTTCTTCCTAACATCGCTCTGTCTGAAGGCAGCCGGAGTCAGAGCGACCGTTATTAGCCTCCGTTATCTGTCTCCATGTTGTTTGCTTCTTCTTGTTAGATATTGAGTTTGATTGTTTGGCAGTCAGTGTGTGTTTGTGCTGACTGTACAGCTCTATTAACTTTATCTCAATGTCAGTGTTATTTCCTTTCCTTTGATCCTCCATTGATACGGCTACAAGTTAACAAAACAGCAGAAGATAGTTTACTAAGTAACCCAGCTAGGCAACCGCTATGGTTCCATGTAGAGATGCTTTGATCAGCATTTTTGGGGCCAATCACCGATCATCAAAATCATGATCTGCCGATTGCCAATCACAGAATGGCAGGGGAATGGGAATCTTTTATCTATAATCTAGCAGAGTTTGCACCATTTGTAGAAATGAAACTATGAACTGTATATGTAACTGTATTAGGGGGGGGGGGGGGGGGGGGGGACTACTTCCGGCCGTCAGCTGCTGAGGTAAACACATAGGGGTAAACAGTGTAGTGTTGGGCAATATGCTCAATTTTCATATCCTATTGTCCTATCGTCAGCCTGTGAGATCGGCGATACACGATATTATCGTGAGGAGGACAGGGCTTACCTATTTGATTATTAACTTGCTTATTTACTCATTAATTTGCTTTTTTTATTACTTCGTTTTATATATGATAGTCTTTTTCTGTTTTGCTAGCAAAGGTGGAGTGTTGATTAATAGGCTAAATCAGGTTATTTACCGGTATAGCGAGGTAAAAAAAAAGATCCTAATAATTTTTGTATCTGACTGAGTATTTCAACATGTCAGCGGAAAATTTACGGACACACATAACTCTCATGCCGTTACATATGCAGCATTTTGACTATAGCATACTTCTACATATGAGAACACGTTTTTAATAATTTCTTGCATATTACATTCCTGCAGTGTAATCTGTCTGTCTGGATGCACTTCACATAATGCGCACTTCAATAAGCCCAAAGAACGCGGGTTAATGTGTTTTAAATGCCGGGGGAAATCGGAGCCTAAAGGTGATGATACACAGGGCAACTTTTTGAGCAATGTTGCTGGGCAATCTTGCCGAGCGATTGTTGCTTGGGCACTTTCTCATTAAAAATGGGCAATACATTTCTATATGGATAATTTAGATTCGTCGTGGGCCCTAAAATGAACAGTTATACCTCAGAGATCACGTAACAGATACCGCTGCAGTATACCGTGTACAGAAGTGAAAACCGGAAATGCTTAGACCGGTTCGTACGCTGGGCGCTCCGCATAACCCCTATTGTTTATTTAATTGTATTTAGAAAATGAGAACTTATTGTAGGCCATCTGTCCCAAATAAGGCAGAGTAACAAAATTATTCCAAACAAAGAGGGGTCAGACAGACCAACACACACTAGATCAGCTTAATGGGATGGGATCAAGTTACACTTAGGCATACTTGTAAATTGTAGCCTCTTAATACACTTTTTTAATTGCCATTTAATAATTGGCAGCAAAATGTAAAACTTGTTACACCAAAACTGGCTACTGCCACAAAGGACAAAACTATGGATAGTTTTTTTTCTGTTATTATTATGAACGTCTCATGTCATGTAGGCTAGTTGAGGAACCCAACAACATCAGATCCAAAAAATAAAATACCACCATCACTTTTGAACACATTTCGCAGCACGAATGTAAATACAATTAAATAAATAATCTCCAGTTAACTAGCAGAGCATTCATTTTGTTCATCTGTTAAATAAGAGGCGATCTAGCTCTGAACTGTTTTTTTTTTTATTTTTTTTATCAAGTGATCAAAGTGCTGGTTGCGATCAGTGGTGCGGATACTGTGTTCTCTTGTGGCTCGCGCACACTCTTCACTCGGACACTTCAATCCGTTGTGGAGACTCTCTATTCGTTCCGGTGAAGGAGTACTAATGTTGCCACTGGCTGCTGTTGCGTGCCCGTGCGCCACGCATGCAGGTGGAAAAAAGTCGTGCGAGTAATCTACGTCAAGTGATCGGCGTTTTTGGGGTTCCCGATCAAGCTATTTTCAGCCAATATCGGCTGATCAATCGGAGCATCACTAGTTCCATGGCCATTCACATAGTAGTTAAGCCTAGGCTTAAGTTTGGTTGGTGCAACTGACGTTAGGTCTAAAGACTGGTCTGAACTAAGACCTACTTCACAGTTAGGACCAGGCTAAGTAAAGCCCTGTTGGTGCAACCGGCTCCTGGGCTGTACGTCAGAACATCGGCTCACTATTCAGCCTATGGAGTGAGCCAGCTCTCAGATTTCATCAATCATATCTTCATTTGTGTTACGAAGATGAACGAAAGTCTCACGGGGGTGGAAAAACATGAGTGATTACTGACAGAATTTACATTTTTGGGTGAACCGAGTTCACATTGCATGATTTCAGGGTATATGCAGGAATCTTGGAAGTTAATTTTAATACCTTTTCAAGACTTTTTCAAGACCTTCTCAATATTTTTTAATACCTCACCGCCACTTCAAGCTGTAACCATTTACATTGGATTTTCAGATAGGAAGAATCGGCGACAGATGTTTGCTCCACAAACTGGAATGAGGAATAATGTGACGTGTTCGTTCCTGGAAGAAACTCAAGATTACAAATGGAGGAGTTTCAGGAAGTTCCTAGTCAATTCATTACACTCAGATGTACATCACAATACAAGACATAAAAACCACAGGAAGGCACTCGATAGTTTCAGCATTTCATGTTTTAATTTTGCATGTTTAATTCTTCATTCCAGCTGCACTCCAAAATCTACAATATTCAGAAAACGTGCACAAAAAGGTTTTAGGTTTTCCTTCCTCCTGCGAGAAAAATAAAATAAAATAGAAAAAAATAAAATAAAAATAGAAAACATAACTATTACTCAAGCAGAGTAGAGAGGAAACTAGTGTTAAATCTAGAAAGTTCCTTCTAGTCATGTAATTGATCAGTAACTCAGTCGCATCATCATATAAAGGTCAATTGGGAATCCTCCAGTCTGGGCTCGAAACCACAGGGGTTAAAAAAAATATTCTCTCTAAAAGAAATATTTTCAACTCATTATTAAAGCAGTAAATGTCATGTGTGCAGAAACTGCAGCATCTCCCAACCCTCCCTCAAACAAAACCTCCAACTTCAGGATAAAGAAGAAAAAAAAAACAAATATTGAGGAATGACAAATATTCAATGTCAAAAAAAAAAAAAAAAAAGAAGTCTCCTGAAACCTGATGCAGAAAACAGAGCTTATCCTCTGAAAAGCACGTCTAGGATTTTAAAATCTGTAACTTCCTAGAGTTAAATTAAAATAAATAAATGTCCGATACAGGGGAAAACGGTCAATCTATCATTTTGTAGTTGCTCTCTTTTTTATTTTTTCTGTTTTTATAAGAAAAATCTGAGATAACAAAAACATATTAATGCGTTTTTCAGATTTTTCCCAGACTTTCTCCACTGTCGCTTCCCTATGGTAATGTTTAACTGACAAAAATATGCAAAGAAAAGAGACATTAAAAACTGTACGCAAAGGGATTTTTAAAAACATTTTCATGAAATAAATAAATAAAACACTTGTGTGTGTGTATATATCCATGAAGCATAGCTGGGGTGGGTGAAAGGAAAGGATGGGTTGAAAATACTTGGTTTCTTTTTGCACTTAGAGAGCATAAATGTGATGGAGGAGAAGAATAGGGTCGTGTGGGGGGAGGAGAGAGAGAGAGAGAGAGAGAGAGAGAGAGAGAGAGAGAGAGAGAGAGAGAGGGGAGAGAGATCAGTTCGCAGCCATTCCTGTCGCCTCGGACGAGAGTCTGCAAGAGCGAGAGAACACAGGAGTCAGTCACGTGTCAGATGAACCTCACAGATTTGCACTAAACTTGTGATATTTTCTAATTGTTGATTAAAAAAAACATGCAAAATCACAGCATTTCCATTAACTGATGTTAAATGCGACTAAAACATTTTTTCCTCTCCTGATCAGTCATTCCAAACATCATGGCAACAGATGTTGGTGGATTTAAGTACATCACAGCCACTGCACTGGCCATTATCATTAATGGAAGGAGACGTGTGTGTGTGTGTGTGTGTGTGTGCGTGTGCTATCCAGCATTAATGACTTATACAGTGAGCGGCTCATATGAGGAGTTTCTGCTTCAGGGTCTTAATCATTTGTGGCATTTCTTTGTTATTAATCCAGTTTTCCTTTAATTCTTTTGTCTTTGAGTTTAAAAGGAACCGTATGTTAGAATTGTATTTCAATTAATCATAAAATGGCCCTGATATGTCACTAGACGTTAAGAAATCATGTTCATTTCAAATATTATATTATAGATATTATCACAGGACCTCAGTGTTCGGCGAAATATAGTATGTAATTTGCGGGGGAATTTTTACTTTACAAATTACAGACATGGCCAATTTACACGGGATTAAGATCTCAGACAAACTCCACAATTATTACAAATGACTAGAGGTCACCAGGTAATACTTATCCCGTGCGAATAGGGCTTATGATTGTAAATGCGACATGGGACAGTAAATGCGACTTGCGACTGTAAATGCGACTAAGACGGTAAATACTTACGACTGTTACAACTGTAAATGTAGGGCTGGGCGATAAAACGATAACGATAATTATCGCGATATAATTTTTCTCGATAAAACGATATCAAGAGGTCGATAAATGTTCGATAATGTGTATGCGTCAAAAGCGGAACGAAACTCATTTGAACCGCGCGCGCCACACGGACTGTTAATCTGCTCGGCTCAAAGTCCAAACAGTCGGCAGCGCAGCGCGAGCTCACTAGAGCAGACCGCAGACGCGTTTACTCTGATTGTCTCGCTCACGAGATCCAGTGAGATGCGCTTGAGTTCAGCGAAGGACACAAATGTCTCAGTTTAAAGGCAGATGAAACAGCGCTGACAAACAGGAGAAACACTGTGCGCAACGATACAGTCATAATCTGAATTGATACTGAATCCATTTACCATGGGTTTACTGTAACGTTAGCCTAGTAATACTAACTGCACCATGAAATGTGGGATATACATATTGAATTGTATTATATTATTAATGAAGACAATGTATAAATGACTAATGGAATATAATTACAGTATTTAGTAATGTATTTAACTGTTAGACAACTACTGTTTTTCATACAAATACCATAGAAACCATAGTTACATATTGCCATGATAGTGAGGTGCTAAGTTATAGGCTATGCCTGGGTTTATCTGTGGTTATCATGATCTAAATGCATGATACTGGATGACCTGCCAATGGTTAATTTTAATAAAACTCAAAACAGTCAGAATATTACATTTTACCAAATGTACCAAATGTTTTTTTTTTAAAACAGATGTTACTGGTTTTGTTAATGAACATACATTTAACGTAGTATTAGTTTGAGTTAGGATGCAGATTTATTGTCAACTCACAGTCAAATATGCATTTTGAGACAAAACATGTAATATTAATATTGCAGCCTGCACTGCAGTGCCAACTGTGCTGAAGAAATATTTTTCTATTCAGATATTTATTTTGTTAAGGAAAAATTACAATGTTTGAATGTTCTACCTCAGATTTGTGAAATGTTCACCTGTTTGGCAAGTGTTTGTCATGATATGTTCTGAAAATAAAGAGTAGGGCCTAGTTTAAAACCACAATTAATGCTCTGGTTTCTACAACTTTCACTTAGGAGCAAAAATCTGCCTTTAAACTTGAAAGAAATAAAAATTGGACATTTATCGTGATAATTATCGATATCGATAATTATCGATATCGACTGATATAAAAAAAATATTGTGATATTTTTTTTTGGCCATATCGCCCAGCCCTATGTAAATGCGACTAAGACGGTAAAGACTTGCGACTAAGACGGTAAAGACTTACGACTAAGACGGTAAAGACTTACGACTAAGACGGTAAAGACTTACGACCTAAGACGGTAAAGACTTACGACTAAGACGGTAAAGACTTACGACTAAGACGGTAAAGACTTACAACTGTAAATGCGACTAAGACTGTAAAGACTTACAACTGTAAATGCGACTAAGACTGTAAAGACGTACGACTGTTACGACTGTAAATGCGACTAAGACTGTAAAGACTTAAGACTGTAAATGCAACTAGACTGTAAAATCTTACGACTGTAAATGCGACTAAGACTGTAAGACTCACGACTGTTACGATAAGACTTACGACTGTAAATGCGACTAACCCCTTAAGCCCTGAAGGCATTTTTGGGATTTTTTGTCTGAATGACACACAAAAAAGTAAAGACTCATAACTTCAAAACTATGGCAAGGAGAGTCAAAAGGTAGATATCATTTGTTAGGAAACTTTTTATATTTTTAGAAAATATACATTTTTATTACTTTTGGACAATCTAACGGTAAGAAACTGCTGATAAAAGACAAAAATATTATTCTTATTTTTTAATAATTTATATATCTTTCTTATTTGAAATGCAATAACTTAGGAAGGAAATACGGTAGCAATATAATTTATTTTTGGTGATGTTCCCCTATGTGTGGCCTGCACCTGGATCATTATTTTATGATGATAGCATAAAGTAATCCAAAGTTACAGCACTTGGAACAAAGGGAGCCTTTTTGTTCAGTCATTGACATTTATAAAACTCTTGTTTTCTGAGTGACATGCACACATTTAAAGACTCATAACTCCAAAACTATAGAGAGGAGAGTCATAAGGTAGGTATCATCTGTTAGAAAACTTTTTATATTTTTACAATATATACATTATTACATTTGGACAATCTAATTCTGAGAAACTGCTGATAAGACAAAAATATTATTTATTTTTTAAATAATATTACATATATTTCTTATTTGACATGCAATAACTCAGGAAGGAAATAAGGGAGCAAAATAATTCTTTTTTTGTGATGTTCCCCTATGTATGGCCTGCACCTGGATCGTTATTTTATGATGATAGCATAAAGTAATCCAAAGTTACAGCACTTGGAACAAAGGGAGCCTTTTTGTTCAGTCATTGCTACACTTGTTTACTTAGAGTTATAACACATAACCCCACAGACACACACTAGCTAAGCTATGAGTGATATCTTTAGATCTGAGTGACGGATTATGGTGATTGTGGTCTCTTTTTAATCCTAAGAGTCTGCTGTAAATAAAGATGTCTCATTTGCAACGATCTGAGTATGTTTCATGAAGTTACAGTGAAAAACGTCACATCAGTATATTGTGTACCTATGGGTCTTGCAGGGCCTATGAGGAACTATATGAGGGATATCTTTAGATCTAAGCGATGGATTATTGGTGACTTTGGTCTCTTTTTAATCGTGACAGTCTGCTGTAAATAAGGATGTGCCATTTTCAACGATCGGAGTATGTTTCATGAAGTTACCAGCGTAAAAACTCATTTAAAGCTACATTTGTTTACTTAGCTTATTTGCGCCTCTGAGGTTATACGTGTTATAACTCAATGAAGGATATCTTTAGATCTGAGTGACGGATTTTGGTGACTTTGGTCTCTTTTTAATCGTGAGAGTCTGCTGTAAATAAGGATGTGCCATTTTCAACGATCGGAGTATGTTTCATGAAGTTACCAGCGTAAAAACTCATTTAAAGCTACATTTGTTTACTTAGCTTATTTGCGCCTCTGAGGTTATACGTGTTATAACTCAATGAGGGATATCTTTAGATCTGAGTGACAGATTTTGGTACCTTTGGTCTTTTTTTAATCGTGACAGTCTGTTGTAAATAAAGATGTGCCATTTTTAACGATCGGAGTATGTTTCATGAAGTTACCCGCAAAAACGCCAAGTCTAAGCAACTTTTTTACTCATGTGCATCTGTGCTGTTTTTTGTGTGTTATAACATAACGAGGAATATATTTAGATCTGAGTGATGGATTATGGCGTCTTTAGGCTCTTTTTAATCGTGAGAATCTGCTTTAAATAAGGATGTGCAATTTTCCATGTTTCATGAAGTTACGAGTGAAAAAACGCCACGTGAATGCCACATCAGTATATTATTTACATATGGGTCTTGCAGGGCTTAACTAACAAAAACTCACTCAAGTTTAGTCAAAGCCCAAATTAATTGGGCTTGTTGTGTTCTACTCCATGAGACCTTTCAAATGACATATGACACATGACTATCTGAGCTATATGATGTTTTTGACACATTGCGGTACATAATAATTTTCCCTTCCTCATAAATTATTATTTATTTATTTTTCATTTTATTAGCAAATAACTCAGCACTACTTTGGAGATAATCATAATGGCTACATTCATTGTAAAGTTTAGACTCTAAGCTTTCAAATGATGCCTATTTTGTGTTGATCAATGCAGTAGTTTTGAAAAATATGACACTTAATTTTTTTCATAGCTAGGTGGCGCCCTCCGGTGGTACACTCCGTTCTAATGGAATAACTCAGCGCCTGTTAGGAGTTGAATAAAATGGATAGGTGCATTGAAAAGCTGAGATTCCTGATATGCTGATACCTATAATGATACCTATTTTGTGTTATTACATTCAGTGGTTGCTTAGTAATTTGATTATGAATTTTTTTTATGGGGTGGTGTCCCGCCGGCGGGACGCTTAGGGCTTAAGGGGCTAAGACTAAGACTTAAGACTGTAAATGCAACTAAGACTGTAAAGACTCACGACTGTTACGACTGTAAATGCGACTAAGACTAAATGCAACTAAGACTGTAAAGACTCACGACTGTAAATGCGACTAAGACTGTAAAGACTTACGACTGTAAATGCGACTAAGACTAAAGACGTACGACTGTTACGACTGCAAATCCGACTAAGACTGTAAAGATTACTACTGTTATGACTGTAAATGCGCAAAAAAAATTCCTAGTGCAGTTTTGTGAAATATTACTTTTTTGGAATTGCCTGAAGACCCCCTCATGCGAGCATAAACACTTTACCGATAAATTGGAGTTTGTGAAATTGCCGTGTTTCCATTGGGCGTGTTTTCATCTGGCACAGTTAGCAGTGTGATGTAAAGCGGCTCTGGCACAGTTAGCAGTGTGTTGTAAAGCGGCTCTGGCACAGTTAGCACTGTGCTGTAAAGCGGCTCTGGCACAGTTAGCAGTGTGTTGTAAAGCGGCTCTGGCACAGTTAGCAGTGTGTTGTAAAGCGGCTCTGGCACAGTTAGCAGTGTGCTGTAAAGCGGCTCTGGCACAGCGAGGGGAGATGCGTTACCGTGCGTTGATCAGGTACTCGGCCAGGCTGATGCTGGCGGGCGAGCCGGTGATGGTCACCTGACGGTCCGTCGAACCCTCCACCGGGTTGGCGATCTTGATCTGCGCGCCGGACATCTGGCGGATCTCATTGATCTTGGCACCTTGACGGCCGATGATGCAGCCAATCAACTGTCACAATCAACCAACACATTAAAACTAATGATTCACAAAACAGCTTGATGATGCGTACTCACGTCTTACACTTGTGTCAGGTCTAGGGTTGGGAATCGGATACTTAGATTCATTTGTGTATTTCAATATGACTTCAATCTATTCGAGCGCAAGAGACTGTGTTCATGTGTATCAGTGCAGCTCTTAAAGTGACAGCACTGATATTCCGGCTCTATAATAACACTAATCACACAACAAAAGACAGAATTCACACGTTCTTGACTGAATAACTTTAGTAACTATATTAATGTATGTATTATTTATAAAGTGCAGTGTATTTACATTTGATTAGTTTCTGAAGCTGAAAATATTAAAACACTAATTTAATCATATCTTAGTTTCGTTGTATCTGTTATTTAAAAAAAAAACTCATAAAATATTTGCAATCGCAACAAATAGTGTTGACTTGTCTTTTATCGACGAACGATGCTTTTCCTTTGTCTAGTTGACGTCAACTTGACAAGTTATTTGAATAAGATACGCCCACTTATTGCGTGTTGCCAGGTCCGTATACCTGCACTGTTTCCGCAGGTTGTTTGTGTAGTGCACGGGTTGACGCGATTGTTTTACCCACTGGAACATGATTGTTATTTGGGAAACACCCGGGAACGCTATTGGACTATTTTTTGGCGTGATTGGGTTAGTTTTGATGAGCAGTTGGGCTGGTTTTGTTGTGCAGACCTGGCAACCCTGTCGGAGACGCCAGGGAAAACTAACATCATGTCGAGACGCTGTTTTGAAGTGCGACGCAAAAGCAAACTTTTTTCATCTGCCCAGTGAGGAGCATTTGAAACTAAGTGGCTACAGTTCATATATACAACTATACCACAGAAGTATAGCCGAACCTTGTTCTGTGTTCATATATACAACTATACCACAGAAGTAGAGCCCAACCTTGTTCTGTGTTCATATATACAACTATACCACAGAAGTATAGCCGAACCTTGTTCTGTGTTCATATATACAACTATACCACAGAAGTATAGCCCGAACCTTGTTCTGTGTTCATATATACAACTATACCACAGAAGTATAGCCCGGACCTTGTTCTGTGTTCATATATACAACTATACCACAGAAGTACAGCCCAAACCTTGTGCTGTGTTCATATATACAACTATACCACAGAAGTATAGCCCGAACCTTGTTCTGTGTTCATATATACAACTATACCACAGAAGTACAGCCCGAACCTTGTTCTGTGTTCATATATACAACTATACCACAGAAGTATAGCCCGAACCTTGTTCTGTGTTCATATATACAACTATACCACAGAAGTATAGCCCAACCTTGTTCTGTGTTCATATATACAACTATACCACAGAAGTATAGCCCGAACCTTGTTCTGTGTTCATATATACAACTATACCACAGAAGTATAGCCCGGACCTTGTTGTGTTCGCGTCATTTTGAAGATGATTGCTTCACAAACCTAAATGCTATAAAGTATGAATTCGCGAGCCGTCTGATACTGAAGGTTCAGTACCGAGTTTATTTGGATCAGCTTGCTTCTCCGAATCACAAACTGTAAGTATTATTAATATTAATTGTTGCTTTTATGTTTTATGTATCATGCTCAATAAGTATGTGTGTGTGTGTTGTGTACGCACAGCGCATAGGTCGTCAGTTGTATTGAAATATGTGAAGTGTTTGTCGTTGTCATAAAGAATATAGCTATAACGTTACCTCTTAGTACTGCATTATCAATATGTTTATGCGTTGGGCTAACGCAAACAAAGACTGAATGTGCTTTAACCACTAAACTTTGGGCTATGGTAGCTAACATATCACCGCAGATTAGCGTCACGCAAGGGCGGGGTTTGGAAAAATGACTCGCTAAACGATTCATATGGGAGTCGGTGAGCAAATCAGGTAAAAATAAATGCATATTATAAGACAACAAAAGTGTTTTTTTGTCATGGCATGCTCGTAAAACTGTTGTTGGGGACTCCTAGAACAATATTAGGAACATTTTAAATGCCATAATAGGTACCCTTTAATTGTAGCTGAATATCTAGGTGTTTTTTTTTACCTTATCGGAATCAGAATCGATAAGCATTAACTTTCAAACGATGCCCAACCCTAGCCGTGTCCTCCGCCATCTTTCAGGTGTGTGTGAACACTTAGATGAAGCGTCAGTAACTCACATCGTTTGGAATGGTCAGTTCGTGAGAGCCTGTCTGCGCAGACGCGTCCATGCCAGCTGCAGGAGAGAAACACACACTCAGTGACCGGCTCGTGTGTGTGTGTGTGTGTGTGTGTGTGTGTGTGTGTGTGTGTGTGTGTGTGTGTGTGCGTGCGTGCACCTGTGAAGCCCTGGCTGCTGGGGGCGTGTGTGAGTGTGTGCGTGTGTGTGTGTGTACACCTGTGAAGCCCTGACTGCTGGGGGCGTGTGTGAGTGTGTGTGTGTGTGCACACCTGTGAAGCCCTGACTGCTGGGGCGTGAGTGTGTGTGTGTGTGTACCTGTGAAGCCCGGGCTGCTGGGGGCCAGAGGGAACGGGCTCACACACGGCGCGTGTGTGTGTGTGCACACCTGTGAAGCCCTGGCTGCTGGGGGCGTGTGTGTGTGTGTGTGTGTGTGTGTGTGTGTGTTGTGTGTGTGTGTGTGTGTGTGTGTACACCTGTGAAGCCCTGGCTGCTGGGGGCGTGTGTGAGTGTGTGTGTGTGTGTGTACACCTGTTAAGCCCTGACTGCTGGGGGCGTGTGTGAGTGTGTGTGTGTGTGCACACCTGTGAAGCCCTGACTGCTGGGGGCGTGTGTGAGTGTGTGTGTGTGTGTGTGCACACCTGTTAAGCCCTGACTGCTGGGGGCGTGTGTGAGTGTGTGTGTGTGCACACCTGTGAAGCCCTGGCTGCTGGGGGCCAGAGGGAACGGGCTCACACACGGCGCGTGTGTGTGTGTGTGCACACCTGTGAAGCCCTGGCTGCTGGGGGCGTGTGTGTGTGTGTGTGTGTGTGTGTGTGTGTGTGTGTGTGTGTGTGTGTGTGTGTGTGTACACCTGTGAAGCCCTGGCTGCTGGGGGCGTGTGTGAGTGTGTGTGTGTGTGCACACCTGTTAAGCCCTGACTGCTGGGGGCGTGTGTGAGTGTGTGTGTGTGTGCACACCTGTGAAGCCCTGACTGCTGGGGGCGTGTGTGAGTGTGTGTGTGTGTGTGCACACCTGTTAAGCCCTGACTGCTGGGGGCGTGTGTGAGTGTGTGTGTGTGCACACCTGTGAAGCCCTGGCTGCTGGGGGCCAGAGGGAACGGGCTCTGCTGCATGGCCAACTGGTGGAGTTTGGTGAGCTGTGAACACAGAGAACAGCATCACAACAGGCCCAGCACTGAGCAGAGGATTGTGGGAAAGCAAAGAGCGCCTCTTACATCAGGCTGAGGAATGGCATGTTGTCCCTGCACCGCGTATGCCTGCAAAACACGGGTTTCAGATCAAACACACACACAGACACACACAGAGATGCTACAGTGACATCACGCCGCTCACCTGTCCTCCTGCAAAGATGACAGGCGATCCTGAGGGTTTGGGTCGGTACGGGATGGTCACGCCTTTGGGAGGCGACTGCAACAGGGAAAATACGACATAGAACGATCAAAAACAGTTTCTGTGCATCGGCTGTTGATTGGATGCTGGGATGTGGGCGGGGCTTAAACACCACATGATTGGAGAAGACCTGCATTCTGCAGCAGACCGACACATCCAGGGTTTGAAATAACTCGGCCAATATGGCCATTCAATTTAAGATACCGCTCATTCAGAACTTCAACTAGCCAAAAAAGAAATGAACTAGATTACCCATGTCACAACTTACGGACAAACACACATTTAGTCTTCGCTATATCTACAATGCAGATGAACAAACGTGCTGTTGTATGTAGCGTAGTGATGTGTGTGTGTGTGTGTGTGTGTGTGTGTTCGAGCCGGATATGAGCAGATTCTGCGCTGTATTTAATACATCATGACTCGCGAGTATCTGCGCTACATCTGTGCCAGCAAACTGAGGAAACACACCAATGGGCCAGAGATCTGACAGCGTTACCGCCACTGTTGATCTCAAACCCTGGACGCGCCACTGGTAGAGCCGTGTGAGATTGCACATGCGAGGAGAGTGTGTGTGTGTGTGTGTGTGTGTGTGTGTGTGTGTGTGTGCAGCTTCACCTCCAGCATGACCACACAGATCTGCTTGACACACTCGATGATGGACAGTGGGGTGCCGGCGATGGTGATGGCTCTCTCGGTGGAGTTAGGCAGCATGTCTCCCGCCACCTGTACCTGAGCTCCTGTCGACTGCACACACACACACACACACACACACACACACACACACACACACACACACTAAAGCTCAATATCTTCTGGGATTCTAATCAATATCAATAATTAGATGATTTTTGTACTTTTGCAGGTTTAGGACTCGTAATGTTTTTGATATTCTTCATATTCTATATGGTGGTCAGATTGCAGCAGTGACAGAAATCATCTTTTCCATTTAGATCAAGTTAATTTTTACCTTGACACAGCCTTTTATTTAACCTAATTAAATGTATGCATAATTTGTCAAATTCTAACATTAAATCAAATTCTAACAAGACTCAATAGGGCTGTTAACAATCAGATGAAATCAGTATCAACAAAACTGATCTTTGCATGGTTGTGTGATGATATTATGGGGTGTCTGATCTCCCTGATCTCGTATGAAACTATCGTTATGTGTGATGATATTATGGGGTGTCTGTCCTCCCTGATCTCGTATGAAACTATCGTTATGGATGATATTATGGGGTGTCTGTCCTCCCTGATCTCGTATGAAACTATCGTTATGGATGATATTATGGGGTGTCTGATCTCCCTGATCTCGTATGAAACTATCGTTATGTGTGATGATATTATGGGGTGTCTGTCCTCCCTGATCTCGTATGAAACTATCGTTATGGATGATATTATGGGGTGTCTGTCCTCCCTGATCTCGTATGAAACTATCGTTATGGATGATATTATGGGGTGTCTGTCCTCCCTGATCTCGTATGAAACTATCGTTATGGATGATATTATGGGGTGTCTCACCTCCCTGATCTCCTTGATCTTGCAGCCGCCCTTGCCGATGAGCGAGCCGCACTGGCTGGCCGGCACCACGATCCGCAGCGTCACCGGGGGCTTGGAGGTGGCCGTGCTGTTGGACATGGAGCTGCTGATGTCCTGGAACACACACACAAATCAGCGGCGCACACACACACACACACACACACACACACAGAGCCTCAGTGCGAGCGTAGTGCGAGTACCTCCTCCAGCTTCTCGATGATCATGGAGAAGGCCTTGAAGATGGCGGTGGTGGGGCCGGCGAGCGTGATGATGCGTTCGGGACAGTTCCCCTCAGAGATGTTGATCCGCGCACCGCTCTGCACACACACACACACACATCAAGACCTAGGGCTGACACTAGCAGCTATTCTAGGGATATAGTAATCGGATAAAAAATATGTGGTAATAAAAACAGATCCAAATGAACAACAGCCTTTAAAATGACTTAAAATACAAATATATGATAAGCAATAATAATTGGTTCAAATAAAGTATCAAAGTAATCATGCGTTCACCTTCTACTAACCCTGTTAAAACAACAATCACGATATTATCGCCAGTGTTGGGGAAAGTTTTGAAAAGTAATATTACAATATTGCGTCAGACCCTGAAGTAGTAAATAATTGTGTCAGTTGCTTTCTTTAGAAAAGTGATGCGTTACTTCTGCAGGACAACTTTACACCAAAAGTGAAGAATAATCCTCAGGCTAAAGTGCAGATTCACATGTGTCCAGTAGAGGGCGACACACACTCAGGGTTTATTCATCAACACCATTGTAAAAATTATATAAACAAATCATGGCCATTACGCATTATAATAAATGCCTGCAGAGGTGTTAGTCGTTCCACTACATCATGATCAAATCCTTGTCTAATGTTGGCCATTTATTCAAATATCCACGTAATCTTTAATATTTGGTCACTTCTGTACGGCAGAAATGCACCAACCACTGTAATTACTCGAATTAGAACATGTGACCATCAAAACATGCAAAACTAAGTGCAGAACTTAATTTGAAATCACGATGAACAACAATTCTCATATTTGGAAATGCATGCATTCTCCTGTGCTGGTGTAGATTTACAGATGAGTTGCGTGACACATCTTGTTCCCAGATAAACATTATAAGTAAGCTAAACTCACAGCACATGCAGAGACTGAGTGTGTGTGTGCAGCGTTTACTGTGAACGAGGGACTTATCTACACACACACACACACACGTGAATAATTAAAGCTTCTCTGTGAGTTAAAAACAATGCATATATTCATTATATAGGAATGGTGACATGTCTATCAAGCCCAGCATTAAACAGCAGATCTCACCTCTTCTCGCATCTTCTTCACCGATTCACCTTTCTGCAACACACACACACACACACACACATATAGATAAACAGGTTAAACCAGTATTAGCTCAGGGAGGCCACTAGGTGGCGCTGTGCCAACACAATAATGCAAGGCAGCTTGATTCTAAACTTGGAATTTCCTGAGGTGTGTGTGTGTGTGTGTGTGTGTGTGTGTGTGTGTGTGTGTGTGTGTGTGTGTGTGTGTGTGTGTGTGTGTGTGTAGGACCTGTAATCTCAGAAACAGCAGCACACGCATGATCTAAACCCGTCCTCATTCCTCATCTCCACACGCAGGAGTTATGCTCTTCATGATGAACACACTCGTGTCTGAATGACACACGTAAGCGGACCGTGACGGGGAATGAAAATGCTGGATGCACTTGGCCGAAAACTGATTATTTTTTTCTTTATTATTAGCTTATTTTAATAATATTTTAAAACAATATTTTATTTTGTATAATTGTATTGTCAGGCTTTTTAAAGAAATACATTTGCACTGAATCTAAAAAAGCCAATAAAATAACCACACTTATTTAAAGTAACACGAAAATCAGACAGAAAATAGGCCCATATTAAAATATTATTAAATATCAATATATTATTCTTTACTCAGTACTATGCAACAGAATCAGATATAACGGATTTATTTTTTATACCAATCATCAAAATAAAGTATAATCAGAGCATGTGAGCAGGGATATAATTAATAAAAGATATTAATGCTGAGGTTTGCATTTTCAAAGATTACCATATGATGTCTTCTAATGGTTTTCTTTAGTGTGTAATACATCAGTCAGCCGGCCAATCACAGCGCTCTCATCAACATATTCTCTTAAACTAGCCTCATATGTACGGTGGCCCAGTAGTGCACAACACACAGATATTTTTATGTAGTCATTACTGACACAAATGGAGCTCTCTTTAATCTTGCGCACGCAGCCATTCAGTGCTGCTTCTAGAGAGCTAAACGTTAGCATTAGTGCTAATGGACTAGCCCTCGCTTTTACTGTACCTATACACATTTATGACCCCTTGAGCCGTGTGTTGCACAATCGGCACAGAGCCGTTCCTGAAGCGCGTGTGTGTGTGTGTGTTACAGGCAACTAGCGCCAGTGGACTGATGAAACACACATTCAACAGTTTAATCATGCCAATGTTTTTCATGGACCTTTGCACATATTACTGCAATTAATATCCCAGCGCTGTTTCTCACAGCCGCGTAAACGCTAAAGTTTGGGCTTTATACGGTCTAACAGTATCACGTACTGCAGACAGCTGTTACTGTACCAGACTGTTTACATTCACATAGCTTTATAAATGCTCTGGCTAAAGGCTCGTACACACCGGGACGAAAATCGGCTCGCGTTATTCGTCAGCGTTTTTCAACGCGTTTTTTGTGTTCACACCCAAGCGTTTTTCGCTGACGATGAGCCGAGTCAACATGCAAATTCATTCCCTGACATTAGATGGCGCTTAATGTAAAACAGAAATACCCCGGTCCACAAAGTGCTTCTGACACTCGCTTGTCACTCAGAAGAAGAGAGCAAGTTTGCCATATAGTTCTTTATTCTCGTTGGTGTCTCTTTATAAAGCCACAAACAAGACCAGCAGCTCTACATTCATCTTGCCTTGCATCTTCCTCGTCTCATTTCTTCCCTGCGTGTAGACGCTGTATATCTTCTTCACCGTCACGTATGTGTGCTTGGCAAGACCGTTTTGTGTTTGAGCGCCCCCAAGTTGTGTTTTACTGTAACTTCAGAAGCTCCAGACACGTGAGCAAAAGCGCCAATCTCATTGGTCGGATAGTTTTTGACGTGGCGCGTCAAACAAAAAAAACGAACCCGAGGCATTTAAAAAAAAAAGACGCTTTTACGCGTGGCGTTTTACGCGTCGGTGTGAACACTCACATTGGCGCCCTTTGTTTAGTCACGAGGCGTTAAACGTCGGCGAATAACGCGCGCGAAATTCGTCCCGGTGTGAACAGGCCTTAACGGTTTAAAAAAACTGGTACGACAGTAAATGATCCAAAATGTGGATTTGATGAGATCATTACCTCTGGTACAGTCCTCCGCTCCAGTGAGAGAGGGAGTGTTGTGTAGTGTCAGACTGTGACATCGTCACGTTAATTTAAGGGCTCTTTTGAAATAGTGACTCTTAAAGGGATACTCCACTTTTTTTGGAAATAGGCTCATTTTACAACTCCCCCAGAGTTAAACAGTTGAGTTTTACCGTTTTTGAATCCATTCAGCTGATTTTCTGATATTTAGAAGAATATCAGTAAGCAGACAGTTTCTGGTCTCATTGACTTCCATAGTAGGAAAAAAATATACTATGGAAGTCAATGAGACCAGAAACTGTCTGCTTACTGATATTCTTCTAAATATCAGAAAATCGGCTGCATGGATTCAAAAACGGTAAAACTCAACTGTCTAACTCTGGGGGAATTGTAAAATGAGCCTATTTCCAAAAAAAGTGGAGTATCCCTTTAAGGTGGTTTAAGACGTATTACATTGGCTATGTAAAATGTTCATGTATTATGAGTTATACTCGTATGTATTCCTGTTTAATATACTTAGTTTCCACTGTGTATTTTGGTAAGATGGGGGGATCTTCTTTAAAGCCTCGTCCGCCCTTAATTCCGGACAAGCCTCACCTGACTGACTCAGGGCTGTGGTGAGGATAGGAAAAGGAGGAAGGGGTTGAGGTCATGGCTCCGGTATTGTTTGCTGCAGTGAAAGATTTAAAGGCTGTACCTTAAGATTTGATAGTATTTTCAAACGATACGTTAAAAGACGGCTTTAAGGGGGAGAGAAAGACAGAAAGGTATTAAACCGCTTGGACGGTTTACTCGTGTGCGCCGGCAAGAGGACGAGCTCAGTTGGCTAATCGTGTGGGTTAACATTGCCCGGCGATCTACTGCGGCTCTGCTGAGAACTGCTTCAGTTTTGTATTTTTTGGAGTGGTATACCACTGGATCAACGCTCTACTTTTTTGTGTTTTTTTGTTGTTGTTGTGGATTACGTTTTTTCTTCACTTCCGAACAGAGGATTATTCTCAGTGAGTCTGATACTCCATAGGGCTTTGATTATGAGGCGTGTCTTAACCAAACCAGGAAAAAAAAAACTCTGCACTCAATTGGATGCTTACAACCAATCAGAGCAACGCAGTAAGTGACGTATGTTGAGCGACGTAGTTGTCAACAGAACTCAACTGCACGCACTCTGGAAAAAGTAGTAAAAAATAATGAGTGTTTTTGCCGGTGTTGTAAAAATAATTTAAGGATTCGTGGAGTACTTGCAAACACAAAAAGCATTTTTGAAAGAAATACATTTGATGATGTGATGATTATGTAACTGCAGATCATCTGTCCATCATCGTATAAAGCCCGCCCTGGCAATTTGATTGGCCCGACGATCTCTGAACCGATCAGAATTACTTCTCAATGGATCGAGTCCAGATCGAACTTCCCCACCAAAACATGTTGTGTGCGGGGTTCGGGCTGGCATCCAGGCTAGCTTTAAGTGTGTTATATAACAGAAATGAGTAAGCCTCACACACACACTGGCATCTGAAGCCACAGATTGTATAACTGTTCTGCGATCAGTTTAAGTGTGCGATGCTTTGGGGAAACAGCCCGAGTTACAGCTATATAATTCGAGTGATTGCACTTTCAATATGGATTACTGTAGCCTCAGATACAGGACATTCTCTTTTACTGCTCGTTAACACACCTCGTCCTCGCTGAACGAGCTTCTGGTGTGAAAACTAAAGTTCCTGAAGATCAGAAGAGATGGACGTGCTCGACTCAACATGATTTCAGGACAATTTCTAAATCAGATATTGATATGAACTGCTTTATTCATGATGACTCCTCCACTAAACCTGTGTGTGTACTCAGGGCTGTGGTGTGTGTGTGTGTGTGTGTGTGTGCGCAGTGAACACACCTTGCCGATGATGCTGCCCACTTCTTTGCCGTGCATGAGCAGTCTGATGGTGAGCGTGACGTTGAGTCCTCCTTCAATCACACCAGAGTCCATGATGATCAGTGAGGCGAGCTCGAGGTCTTTGGTCACAGATGAGAAACCTGTCGGAACACACACACTAATAAAACACTCACTTCATCTCAATGTCAGTGTATGGACGCATATTCCCACTGCAGATGATCTGCACTGAGCGTCAACAGAGTACCACAGTACACACTCGAGTTCACTGAATCTGAGTAAAACACACTAAGAGAATAAACACACCATTAAATGGCGCTAATTTGCAGGGTTTCATATGCAGCTAATTTGGAGAAACATGAATTCGTATTTACGTTAAAAACTCAACTGAGCCACATGGCTAATGGTGAAAACCTGAATATATTCCGAGTATTCGTGTAAATAATGTTGTAAACCCTCGGATTGTCGATATAAACACGCCATGTATCGCGTGAGGTAATGAATCAGTGCGTTAGCTTTAGCTCGAGTGTGTTTACTAGCTGCGCACCCGCGCGCAACACCAGCACACGACCCCTCGCACGAAACACACCCGTTTCTTCAGCATTCAGAGCGTTTATTAGAAGATGTACACTACACACTGCTGTGTTCAGTGTGGGGATATCCCCGGACGCAGCGTGAGAAGTGCGCAGGCTGGCTAGCGCGAGTGCTAAGGCTAGCGCGCGGCCTGCAGGCCCGTGGCGCGCACGGAGCGCGGTAAAGCCTCACCTGACGCGCGCGCTCCGGGATGGGGAGAGGGTCCGAGGGTCCGGAGGGTGAGAGGGGAAGGTTCGGGAGGTTCGGGGGGAGTTTTGAGAGGATTCGGGGAAGAGGGAAGACACGGCTGCGTGATCGAGCTCCACTCTTACAAAGACAACAAGATGTGTCCCGATCAACCTCTCACCCACGACCTTTCTGACGTCACCCGCTCGGCCACGCCCCTCGCGCATGCGCACTGCTCACCGCGCGCAGAATACACTGCGACGACACACACGGAAATTTCGTTTTCTAGTGAAATATTGAATAGTTTTGCTCAGTTCTTGTTCGTTTTCCAAGTAGACTTATCGGGCAGGTCACATACACCTTGCAAAATCACTATGGTTTCTGATACCACGACAAATAGTTTTTCCCTTTCCAGAATTAAGGGTTGCACTTCTTAAAGGGACAGTTCACCCAAAAATAAAAAATGCTGTAGTCATTTACTCGCCCTCAAGTATTACCACTCTGTATGAGTTTCTTCTGTTGAACACAGAAGAAAATATTTTGAAGAATGTTGGTAACCAGACAGTTGATGGCGCCAACAGTATGTTTTTTCCTACTATGGAAGCCAATGGTCCGTTTGATCAAGGAAATGCAACGTGTATCGCAAGTGCAAACCAAGCCAAGAAAAAATAACATTTTTTTTAAACCTATAAAATAGTACAAAACAAACAAAAGTCCACCAGAAGCCAATCAAATTTCAGCAGCTAACTTGCATTGTAATTGACTGACCGTCATGAAATTGTACAGAACTACAGAAGCGTTTTTGCTGATGGCTAGAAGAAAAATGTATAATTCAGTGCCCCAAATAACATGTTCATAAGCACATTAAAAGTGTGAAGGACAGAGGATGACTGTAATGCTAATGGTTTTGGCATCAGTGTAAATGGTTCAATAGCTTCACATAATGCAAGGAAATTGGTACACTTCTAAGATTACACTTTGCATTATGCTTTGGAAATGGTTTGGCATATGTCATTTTTTTTTAAATAATTTTGTGTCTTAGTTTGATTGTTATTACACAGATGTACCCGGTTTATTAACCATAGCCAGGTTTCCAAAGAAGGTTTAGTGCATCAAAATGTTTACTGATATAGTTGATTAATAATATATTTCCTAATATATAGTAAAATTAAGTAAAGTAAAAGGAAAATATAGCGCCTTGAAAATCTCTGCAGCTCGTTAAAAATAAATAATCTGTCAAACGATGGAAGGCTGAGTTTCCAATGCTGACAAAAATAAAGGTAAACTGAATAAATAAAATGTCATAAAATCATAAATATGACACTTTATAAATACAATTTGTTAATATGTAATATAATTTTTTATCTCAAACTAATTAGGAAAATAAAGTGGGTTGAATCCAAAAAAAATCTGTTGGATCAGTTAAGCTATAGACCATTTAAAAGTTAAATATACACAAATAAAATGTTGCATCTATCTCTAAGAATTTGCTGTTTTTGATCGATTTGATTCACAGGCGGATTAGCCATATGGGCGACCCAGGGGGCACTAACTAACCAGCGTTTTATTTTTTGGCATCTGGGGCCTGTACCATGAAGGTAGCTGAACAAACTCAGAGTTACAGGATTAGTTTTGATTTGACAAAACCAAACCGATGCAATCAGGCTTTATTGGTACCATGAAGCAGCTCATCAACTTTCTCTGTCAACTCAGGCTTTGATCTTAAGCTATGATTACTCCACGAGCGCGTGCACATACCAAAGTGACGTTGGCACCGAACAACCAATCGCGTTCGATATGGATAGAGCGAGAGCGATACTTTCTTTCCGCGGAGCAAGAGATAATCATTCAGAATTACGATGAATTTAAATATGTAATACAAGCTCGAAACAATACGGTCTCTGCTGCCAAAGCAAGAGAAGACTGTTGGAGAAAGATTGCTGATTGCGTTAATGTGTAAGCTAAATAAATACGTTCTTTATTCATGTGAAATGATGTATATATAGGCTATGAATGTATGTGTGTGTAAAATATAGCCTATATTTTTATAATATATAAAAAAATTGCATGTATATACCTGTAAGGATTAATATTCATTGATTTTAGATGCAACTCCAAACGTTTTGGGCAGCTGATAAAGACAAAATATAAAAATATAATTAAAAGTAGCCTAGTAAGTATTTATTTACACACAACCTTTTATTTTTTTTTTATTTGTTTGAGGCAAACCGAAAAAAGAGTGAAATTCAGAAAACCAGTGGAGGGCCACTCCTCCAGAATACACTGAGTTGGCTCTGATAGGCTAAGGGACGGCCGATTATGGATGGGATCAGGTGCTGTACAATCTGACCCTGGTGCTGGCTCCTCTAAGCAAGTAACACTGGATACGCGATACATTACTATTTTAAGTTTTAAATATGGCTGACTGTATGTTCTGCAGTAGAGGGAAATGCAGTGTCCCTGTTGAAGCCAGCACACACACACAGTCTCCCACACAGAGGTCAGTATGAAGCAGACACAACACCAGAAACATATGGGCCTACTTTTATTTATCAGGGAGGAGGAAATGATGAAGACACTCTGTGTTCTGGGACAGTTGCTGAGGTGAATGCACTGGGCTTTTTATTAAGGTAAACATTTGAATGTGTGGCATAAAACAGGGACTGGCCCAAGTTACACATCTATTTTATTGCAGGATTTTTCACAACCTGTCCCAGAAACTAAAGCCTACCTCAACAGGCTTCAAAAGAAATGTGAACAAAGGATTTAAAACCATTGACATACATTACAGGTGTTTGTCAAGGACCTTTTTGTGAGTTGATTAGCCTCCCAAAAACTTGTAATGATCATGTTTGTGGTGGAATTATGTTTCAGGTGGAAGCAGACTCAGTCAGGGCCCTTTACAAAAGGAGCCTATGGAGCTAGACTGCACACTAAAGGAGCCTATAGAGCTAGACTGCACACTAAAGGAGCCTATAGAGCTAGACTGCACACTAAAGGAGCCTATAGAGCTAGACTGCACAGTAAAGGAGCCTATAGAGCTAGACTGCACACTAAAGGAGCCTATAGAGCTAGACTGCACACTAAATGAGCCTATAGAGCTAGACTGCACACTAAATGAGCCTATAGAGCTAGACTGCACACTAAAGGAGCCTATAGAGCTAGACTGCACACTAAATGAGCCTATAGAGCTAGACTGCACACTAAATGAGCCTATAGAGCTAGACTGCACACTAAATGAGCCTATAGAGCTAGACTGCACACTAAAGGAGTCTATAGAGCTAGACTGCACACTAAATGAGCCTATAGAGCTAGACTGCACACTAAATGAGCCTATAGAGCTAGACTGCACACTAAAGGAGTCTATAGAGCTAGACTGCACACTAAAGGAGTCTATAGAGCTAGACTGCACACTAAATGAGCCTATAGAGCTAGACTGCACACTAAAGGAGCCTATAGAGCTAGACTGCACACTATAGGAGCCTATAGAGCTAGACTGCACACTAAAGGAGTCTATAGAGCTAGACTGCACACTAAAGGAGCCTATAGAGCTAGACTGCACACTAAAGGAGCCTATAGAGCTAGACTGCACACTAAAGGAGTCTATAGAGCTAGACTGCACACTAAAGGAGCCTATTAGAGCTAGACTGCACACTAAAGGAGCCTATTAGAGCTAGACTGCACACTAAAGGAGCCTATAGAGCTAGACTGCACACTAAATGAGCCTATAGAGCTAAACTGCACACTAAAGGAGCCTGACTGTGAGCTGAGGAGGCTCCACATTTAAAAAATAAATGCAACAGCTAGATTAAACTGATGTCAGTGAACTTATTAAACCAAGTAACACTTTAGCATGAATATTTATTAATGCAACTTTCTATTGCTTTCTTTCTCTCTTCCCCATCCCACAAAACCAATAAAACAGTTTGAGACCTATCTGCAGATCCAATGTGCTTTTATTAAGTGTAATATTGTATGGTGATTGCAACTACATTTGCACCAGCTGGGTGGTCAAGTGTGTTTGGGTCAGTTTCATCGGGGAGAAGCTTTCTGTGGTGGTTCTGGCTCCTTTCTGGTGGCTATATTGTGCAGAATGGCACATGTAGACACTATCTGTGATGCCTCTGGTGACTCTTAAGCGCCGAAGACAGTTGAAACTTGCCTTTAGGATGCCAAAGATCATCTCTAATTTTGACTATGGTTTTACTGACACATGAGGGTCATGATAGGGTGTTATTGTGTAGGTTTTGCTGTCCCAATTCAAATTAACAGTGTTTTGTACTGTACCAAATTTAACTAGCTTTCCACAAAGCGCTGACACAACATACTCACGGAAAGTAGATTGTTATCTGTTAATTGTACTATTAATTTAAAGATTCATCTCACAGAAAATAATAATTTCACATGTTCACATAATCTCTACCTGAACATTAAGGCTGTGAAAGGACTTTATATTAATATAATCTGCCTCATGTTCTCCTAGAGAAGTGGACATTGCAACATGTGTGCAGGCAATTCCTTCAATGACTCTATAGGGAATCCTATCATAAGATTAACCGAATAAAAAAATATTAAAATAATGCTTAACAAGTAGCTACTGTATTGTATAGTACATTTGTGAAATTTGCTTTTTGGAAGAAAAAAAAAAGTGATGTCACCCTATCAATATTACCGACAATTTTATAAAAAGCCTCTCTTATGGACATGGTCAATAAATGAACACTATTAAACTATTAATGTACTCCTGCAGAGCGAGGACCACCTTGCGAATGGTTCGAATGATCCGTGTTTTCTCCTAGATTCTGTGCATCACCGCAAGTATGTTTGCGTGTTGCGATTGCGTGCAAGTATGCAAGCACTTGCAAAAAAAACCGCAACGCAATCCCATTTATGGTAAAGTAAGTGCATGAATTCGACTTGTTAAATTATTTATGAGCGGCTCAATAAGTTCGCAAAGATAAGATATTCCTTCCGCAGAAAATCTGTATCTTTGATACAAGTAGCCTAACTATCAGGAAAGGCAAGGGGATTTTGTCCGGCTAAAAACTCTTTCTCTACGATGTGCTCGTCTTACAGTTTGCGCTGAGATGTCCACAGGATTTGAAAGAAAATGTAAAGCAATTGCAACCAACACTGGGAATTAGTTACGTCACCTATATGTTTCTTTGCTCACAGCTGATTGGTCAAACTTCAGTCTGAGATCTCGAATCCAGAACTTAACCTGCCCCGGAGCAGGTTAGCCGTGCAGCGTAAGATACCATGGCAACGAACACCGATTAAAGCCGAGCTACTTTCATAGTACCTTTTGGCGCTTTTCCACTGCATGGTACGCTCGGTTCGGTTCGGTTCGGTACGGTTCGATTCGGCGCGGAACGGTTCGGTTCGGCTTCGCTTTTCCACTGCGTGGTACGACTCGGCTCGGTACGGCACGGTTCGGTTCGCTAGCTCGGTTGCTTTTCCACTGCAGTTAGTACCCATTCAAAGTGGGTGGGACTGATCGTTACACTGTTTGTAGGTCCGGTGATAGCCGTGTGCGGCTAAGAGCTGAGCTAACTGCTACTTCTTGGAACACTTTTTCATTCTGTTTTGCCCCATCCAGCTCTCGCTGGACCCGCTCCTAGGCAACCAACGAGAGGAACGTCTGCACCTCGACCACGATTCAGCCATTTCCTTTTTAAAGTGTTGATCTCTTCTTTTTTTCAAGTAAGTAAAACACAGGTGCTACCGTGTTGGCTGTTGTCTACTGGTTATATGACTCTGTATAGCGGTCTCGTGTCGCAAATCCAATGACGCTGGTAGTGACGATTCTGTCCGTCTGACCAATCAGTGATCTGCAGTGTTTCACGTCACATTTTAGTACCGGTACGGTACGCTTGGAACCTCAACAGATCAGGTACCATTTAAAGCGCGCCGAAGCGCACCGTACCGTACCGTACCATGCAGTGGAAAAGCACCACAAGTGAGCCGTACCGTACCGAACCGTACCGTACCATGCAGTGGAAAAGCGCCAAAGCGTGCCGTACCGAACCGAACCGTACCGTACCATGCAGTGGAAAAGCGCTATAAAACCCAGGGTTGGCGGAAACTAAGCTGAAACATAGCTGGCTAGCCACCTAAACCGGCTTCATGGTACAGGCCCCTGGTGAATTGTTTTTTTTCTGTTTCTTCTTCTTATTGCTTCTTATTATTTTTGTATTATTATTACATCAAAAGCTTGACCAACTTACAAGCGATACAAATTTCCAATTCTATAACCTGATATAAGTAAGCACGTACATCTGCGCTGAGTGGGCGTGACACACGCAACAGTACGCAATTCTGTGTTGTGTATTTTAATTTTTCTGGCAATCAAATTAAAGGGGACATATCATGCTAAATCTACTTTTTTAGCCCTTAAATGCCTTTTGTTGTATATTTGGAGTGTTTATAAGTAGAAAAAAGTTGAAATTAGTCTCTTCAGGAACTTCTTTGATATCTTTATATTCTGTTTTGGTCACATTTTTCAACCGGTTTAGATTTTTCTGTAATCTATGACGTTTTGTTAACTATTACTTCGCAGTATTTGCAGCGGAACTGCCAAATAAGGACATCGACTTCCGGCCAAACACTTTGAGCAATCCGCCATTTTTATTTCTCGCTGCGATTTTGTAGTCCAAGCTCAAGGATGCAGAAGTTACGAGAGAGTAAGTCAAACTGTTCGGTTGTTGGATGTAGTAACCCACACGCTTCATTACACCGTCTCCCAGCATCAGAACCTCTTTGAAGTGCCTGGTTGAGTTTTATTTTTCACGGAAATGTCCCCACATCTGTGGGTAAAGTCATGTTTGTGTGCACGAAGCACTTCATGGATAACGTCTCGGGTTACTACTGTAACCCTTGTTCCCCGAGAAGGGGAACGAGACTGCGTCATCGTTATGACACTTTGGGGAATGCCCCAGCGTAGCCTATCTGAAGAAATGAATGAAATCTGTCCAATCCTGATTGGTGTTGCGTCACGACGTAGTAGATGACGGCATACCCGGAAGATACAAAGGGACGCCGGCACAAACACACATCAGCTCTTTTGCGATGAAGCAAGCGCTCTGCCCGTGATAGGTGTGGCGACGAGACGCAGTCTCGTTCCCCTTCTCGGGGAACAAGGGTTACAGTCGTAACCCGAGACGTTCCCCATCGAGGGGAACTCAACTGCGTCATCGTTATGACACTTTGGGGAACGAGATACCCACTATGCCACACCGTAATCACGACCGCCCTAGTGTGAAGCTGGTAGACCAGGCACACTTAGGAGGCGAGCACTCTGGCGCCAGGCGTCACGGGGAGTTGCAGACTGTAAAAACGGATGAAGGTGTGCGGGGTGGCCCACCCGGCCGCCTCGCAGATCTCCTGAAGCGAGACGCCAGAAAGGAGGGCCACCGAGGAGGCCATGCTCCTGGTGGAATGTGCCCTTACGGCCATAGGTGAAGGCAAATTGCGCACCTGATAAGCCGTGGCTATAGCCTGGACAATCCAATTGCTGATTGTCTGTTTAGATGCAGGCAGCCCTTTCTTGGGTGAACCAAAGCACACCAACAACTGGTCCGACTTCCTCCACTGAGAGGACTACTCCAAGTAAACCCTTAGGGCTCTGACTGGGCAGAGCAGGTGAAGTCTCCCCTCTTCCGCCGTCCCATGAGGTGGAGGATGGAAGGCCTGAAGAACCACAGACCGTGCCGCACTAGACGGCACCTTGGGCACATAGCCCGGTCTAGGATGCAAGATGGCCTTGACTCCGCCAGGGGCAAACTCCAGGCAAGTTGGCGATATAGCCAAGGCCTGGAGATCCCCCACTCTCCTCAGAGAAGTGATGGCAAGGAGAAAAGCCACCTTGAAGGTCAGGTTCTTTGCCTCAGCCGACTCCAGTGGTTCAAAGGGGGCCTCAGCCAACCCTTCAAGAACCACCGCCAGGTCCCAAGTTGGAACTCTGGAGTGAGCCGCAGGCCTAATCCTCCGAGCCCCACGGAGGAAACGTACAACCATATGGTGTCTTCCCAAAGGCCCAGCACCTATAGGTGAGTGGAAAGCCGCAATGGCAGCCACATACACCTTAAGTGTGGATGGGGAAAGACCGGTGGAGAAACGATCTTGGGGGAACTCCAGCACTGAAGCCACTGGGCAGTTAACTGGGTCCACCTCACGCTCTCTACACCAAGTGGAAAACACATTCCACTTCAGGCTGTACAGTCTCCTGGTGGAAGGAGCCCTGGAGCTGAGTAGGGTCTCGACAACACCTGCTGACAGGCCAGCCTCTAAGTACCGGGCCCCCTCAGGGGCCAGACCCAGAGATTCCACAGCTCTGGCCGGGGGTGAAATATCGTGCCCCCTGCCTGAGACAGCAGATCCCTCCTCAGAGGGACCTGCCACGGGAGGCCGTCTAGCAGTGTTACAATGTCCGAGAACCATATCCGGGCCGGCCAGTGGGGTGCTACTAGAAGTAGGCTGATCCCCTCCCGGCGGACCCGCTCCAAGACTCCCGGGAGCAGAGCGATCGGGGGAAATGCGTACAGCCGCAGCCTCGGCCACGTCTGCGTCATAGCATCCAGCCCCAATGGGGCTGGATACCTGAGAGAGAACCACAGTGGACAGTGGGACGTCTCTTGAGACGCGAACAGATCCACTTCCACTGGGCCGAATCTCACGCACATGGCCTCCACCACCTCGGTGTGAAGTTGCCACTCCCCGGGCCTCAGCCCCTGCCTCGACAGGACGTCTGCCCCTTGATTTTGACCCCCGGGGACATACATCGCTCTGAGAGACGACAGTTTCCCCTGGGACCACAGAAGGATCTGGTGTGCCAGTCTGCATAGAGGGCGCGACCTCAGACCCCCCTGGTGATTCAGATACGCGACTACCGACATACTGTCCGAACGTACCAGGACATGGTGGCCACGGAGGTCCGGGAAAAAACTCCTCAGAGCTTTGTAGACCGCCAGCATTTCCAGGCAATTGATGTGCCAGGAAGAATGCCGGGTCTCCCCCACAGACCTCTCGCAAAGCGGCCGTCCATGACCGAGCCCCAGCCAGTGAGGGAGGCATCTGTTGAAACGGTTTTCCGGCAACATGATGCCCCCAGCACCGGTCCTTGGGACAGGAACCAAGGTTTCCTCCATATGACGAGAGAACGAAGGCATCTGCGCGTTACCCTGATCATACGGAACGGATTTCCCCTCTGGGAAAACCCCTTGGCTCTCAACCACCACTGTAGGGGTCTCATGTGTAGCAGGCCAAAAGGTATGACACTGGACGCTGCTGCCATGAGCCCCAGCAGTCTCTGAAACTGCTTCACAGTGAGGTTGTGGCCTAGCTTTACTCTGGAGACCATCGCCCGTATGGATTCCATGCGTGCGGGAGACATATGTGCCCGCATCGTCGTGGAGTCCCATATAACCCCCAGGTATATAGTCCTCTGGGAGGGCGTCAACACACTCTTCTTTGTGTTGAGTCTCAGCCCCAGGCACCTGATGTGAGCCAGAACGACATCTCGATGCCAAACTGCCATTTCGTACGAGCTGGCTAATATTAGCCAGTCGTCGATGTAATTGAGTACACGGATGCCCTGAAGTCTCAACGGAGCCAGCGCTGCATCCATGCACTTGGTGAAGGTGCGAGGGGAGAGAGCTAGGCCGAAAGGAAGAACCCGATACTGGTACGCTTCGCCCCCGAAAGCGAACCTCAGGAACTTCCTGTGACATGGAAGGATGGAAATATGGAAGTATGCGTCCTTTAGATCTATCGTGACGAACCAGTCCTCGAACTGGATCTGACTCACGATGGCTGATATTGTGAGCATCTTGAACCTGAATCTCCTCAGAGACCGATTCAAGTGCCTGAGATCTATTATTGGACGCAGCCCCCCATCCTTCTTGGGAACTATGAAGTACCGGCTGTAGAACCCGGACTCCCTTTCTGGCGGAGGAACACGCTCTATGGCCTCCTTGACCAGCAGGGATTGAACTTCTTGTTCCATAACCCGAACCTGCTCTGGGCCAACCACAGTCCAGACCACCCCGTTGAACCTCGGAGGAGGAGCACTGAACTGCAGCCTGTAACCCAGCTCTACAGTACGCAGGGCCCACGCATAAATATTCGGAAGGCATGACCATGCGCCGAGATAATCTACTAAGGGAACCAGCCTCTCGAGGCTGGCCTCGGGTGTTATTCGAGACTCGTTCCCGACCCCCTGAAACGGCTCGCCGGCAGGGAGCGGTCGAAAACGGTTTTTGGTGGGCGGACGCATTCGCTGCCCAGCCGCAGGTCTTAGTAGAGGCGGCTGGAGCGGCGTGCGTACGCGGGAAAACAGTGTGGCCCGAAGCGTACTGGACGGCGGGAACACGACACTGTTTTCCCGAGAGCTCCGGGGAGGAGGCGACCTCGATCGCACCGCCCCGGGGGGGACAGCTCTCAGCGGTCCGGCTGCAACTAGGACCGCTTGGTGGAAGCCTTCTTCGCAGGACGGTTCTCAAATCGACCTTAGGCTCAGAGGGCTTGCCACGAGAGCGCCGTCTCCTTTGCCAAGCTCCCTCGGGAGGGGCGCGGGAGGCGACACTCTCCTTTTGCGCGTACCGGTGCGAGGAGCTGGCAGGTGGCCGAGGCTGCCCTTTGGGTGCAGCCTTCCCCGAGGAGCCAGAACGGCGAGGAAGGTATTGCTGGAAGGCCGCCGACTGTTTTTTGACCTCCTGAAACCTCTCAACGACGGTGCCAACCGCGCCGCCGAAGAGGCCAGAAGGCGAGATCGGGGAGTCTAGGAGAAAATGTTTTTCTCTTTCCTTCATCCCCGACAAATTAAGCCATAAGTGTCTCTCCACACACACCAAACCAGCCATGGAACGGCCGATGGCACGGGCCGTCTCCTTGGTGATGCGGAGAGACAGGTCGGTGGCCTTCCTTAACTCCGTGATGTCACTCGGAGAAGGACCCTCACCCTCATCAAGCTCCTTGAGGAGGTCAGCCTGGTAGGCCTGCAACACGCCCATAGTGTGTAGGCAGCTACCAGCCCGGCCAGCCGCCATGTAAGCCCTGCCCACCAACGCAGATGTATCACGGCAAGGCTTGGTGGGCAGCACCGGGGCCTTGAGGGACGATGCGGCCTCGGGAGAAAGGTAACTCGCGAGAGCCTCCTCTACCCGAGGCAACGTCCCATAACCGCACTCAGCTGCCCCCAGCACATTCGAAAAATCAAGCACTGGGGGGTTTGAGAGCCTGGCTGAATATGGTTTCACCCATGACCTGCATAACTCGTTATGCAAGTCAGGAAAAAAAAGGAAGGCCCCGGCGTGGAGGCTGAGACTTGCAATTAAAAAATCTCTCATCCAGCCTGCTTGGTGGCTGGACCTTTAATTCTTCCTGTGGCCAATCAATTTTTAGTTTGGCCACAGCGCGGGTCAAGACCTCCACCAGCTCCTCTTGAGCAGGTGGGGGAAGTGGCTGATCAAGCTCCACATCACCCACCCCGATGCTAGAATTATCAGACTCCTCAGAGCCAGACAAAAGCAGCATTGTGTCCTCCACCTCGCGGGAAGAAACCGCTTCTCGGGCTTCCACACGGGGCGGGAGAACATCTGAATCATCAGACGAGGATCGGGAAGATGCCTCAGCAGTCCCATGTCCCGCTGATAGATCCCTCTGTGAGCCCCACGATCTGCGGCGTCGCGTTGCCTCAGCAACCGCGGGCCCAGAACCGCGAGGCTCGCGAGCCTGGCCGGTTGACTCGTCAAACACGGCCAGCCGCGAGCGCAGCACTCTGAGCGGCAGCTTCTCACACTCGCTGCAAGCGGCTCCCTCGAGAGCCGCTCTAGCGTGCTGCACGCCCAGACAATACACTAATAGCTGATGTGTGTCCGAGCCCGTAATGTAGCGCGGACACGGATGCACACATTGTGTAAACTGCTTGCTAGACATGATACTCTCTCAATAATGTGACAAACAACAGTAAATAGGACTCACAGTTCACATAGAGCGCTTCGCTGAAGAGCAAAAAAGCTGATGTGTGTTTGTGCCGGCGTCCCTTTGTATCTTCCGGGTATGCCGTCATCTACTACGTCGTGACGCAACACCAATCAGGATTGGACAGATTTCATTCATTTCTTCAGATGCGCTACGCTGGGGCATTCCCCAAAGTGTCATAACGATGACGCAGTTGAGTTCCCCTCGATGGGGAACTAATGTTACTTCAGCAACCTCCGCCAGTATATAGAAGGATTTGCCGATAGACTTTGTCTGATTGAGGGGTCAGTTCCTTCTATCTTTGGAGACGACGAACAGAGCACTTCGTTAAGCTGTAAATAACGTTAATAAAAATAAAGTACTACTTTCTTAAAACACACGGTGGTCATGGTTTAGCAGTTGTCTTGTTAGTGTGCTTGTTTTAACAAGAGAAATAATCGACTTTTCTTTAATTGTTTATAACTTATATTTTGTTTTGTGAGTATTAAATAGTCGTTGTAAATCATGCAGTATTGTAGTAGTGGGCATGGATGGAGAACTTACTGTAAATACAGTAACACACCAATGCGATACATCCATATGAAGACGTTGTTCTGCAGGTTCGATCGCCTTTATTGTCATCTCGCTCCGACTCTGGCTCGAACATGTAAGGCTTGATGGACAAGTCTTCCGTTGTTGACATTTTGTTAATAATGTGTGAATAAAAAGTTTCTGTTCCGCTAGATAATCGCATCTCTGCTATCAAACTACAAAAATTGCCGAACGGGGTGGAGTTGAACCGAGTGTCACCTCTGCGAGCTGGAGATAGGGCGGGCTATGAAGTGTCGCATTTGTATTTAAAGAGACCGCACCAAAATGAGTTGATCTCAGACGCACTGCTCTATCTGCTTTATATAGACCACAAATGTATGATTTATATGTAAAAAGGAATGATTTAAAAGCATGGCCGGGCTATTCAATTGGCGGCCCCCGGGCCGGGTCCGGCCCCTGAGGGTTTTTGAACCGACCCTTTAGGTGTAATTTGCGGGAGGAAATTGTCCCCATCACTTTTGAAACATCTCGCACGTAGGCACGAATGTAGCCTACCAATACAAATAAATAAAAAAATATCCAGTTAACTAGCAGAGCATTCATTTAGTTCGTTTTTTAAATACGAGGCGATCTAGCACGCTGAAATGTGTTGTTTTTGAAATCAAGTGATCAAAGTGCTCATTGCCGCAGCGATCAGTGGCGCGGAAACTGCGTTCTCTTGTGGCTCGCGCAGTCTTCAGACGGACGTGCGCTTCAATCCGTTGTGGAGACTCGTCTATTCGTTAGGGTGAAATTAAAAAACAAAATGCACACAAACTTGTCCCTGCCTGATATTCAAACACTGATAAACATAATCAGTTTTGATGAGAAAAAAAAAACCTATTCGAGTGCGGATTAGAACCCAAACCCTCTGACACGCTTGGCAAAAGTTCTGCCACTGGACTATTTAAATATACACTTTTAATAGTCGGATCAATGTATTTATTCACGTGAAAATTCTCGCCACTAACAACATAGGCCTATAAGACCTCATTAAACGACAAATTAAATCACTTTTTAAAACAAATAAACTAGGGTGACCATATTTTGTCCTGATAAAACAGGACAATTGGCCCGGCAAACAGATAGGCCTACTCAAATGATACTCGAAGTTTACTCAAAGAAACCTTATTAATTTCAATACATTTAAAGTAGGTTATGCCTCCTCTGTATGGATAGAAATTTGTTATATTGTTATATGAAAACAGGACATGTCCTGGGAAAACAGGACAGTTGGTCACCCTAAATAAACGCCACTGAGTGTAGTTATTACATATGGATAGTGTCATACAACGCAGGACTATGGTTAATTGTAAATTCTTTCGTGCAGTATGAGGCGGTATGCATCCCTTTAAAGGGATAGTTCGCCTTGAAATTAATTTTTGATATGTTTTAGCTTACCTCAAGGGCATCCAAGATACACGTACACGCGCAAGGGTGTCACTTCTGGTGCTTTCCGGAAAAGACCGAAGCGCTCGCGACATCAGATCACTTGGACGTGGCTGTGTTTACAAGAGGTAAAAACGATATAATACTGTTCGTTTTCTCACACAAACCGCTCGTTTCGTGTCTTAGGCCATCAATGTGTACTTACAATTATGAGTCATTAAATCATGTTTAATTTGGACTTCTCTGTGTATGCTCTTTGAGGTAGACCCTGTATTTTTATTTTTTCCCCGAAGTTTGAAATGTCTCTCTCTACCTTAAAAATAAAAATAAAAAATTGACTCAGAGAACAGGCAGTTCAACAATGAATGGTGTTACGTCCAAGGACGTATTCATTGTGTGTCTGTAACATACCAGAGTGTTATGTGCATGTGTATTTTTCTTCTCTCTCTCTCTCTCTCTCTCTCTCTCTCTCTCTCTCTCTCTCTCTTTCTCTTTTCTTGTGTCTTTAATAGGATTAAGGGCTACCACCTGTGCTCGTTAACCAGTGCGCGATTCCTGAGGAGTCTAATAAAGCAGCAGAGAAGACGGGAAGGAGAGAGATATTGCGGCGTTCGGGGTTGTTCCACTCTCCAAGCCCATACAGGCGAGCGCTGGTCGTGCTCTTTGGTGTGTGTCACAATGTGTGTCCTAATGTGACTTGAGCTTATTTTTCTTCTTTTTTATGATTAGTTAAGAGTTTGTGGGTAATGTTAAATTCTCTTGTTTAAAGGTTAGTTAGGGAGTGAGGGAAGTTATCTGTTCTTTTGTTTTGTTTTCTGTTTTGGTATAGGTAAGTTAATGTTATTCCTTTTTTAGGTAGATGTTATTTTGTTTTCTTTTGAATTGGGCCCTCCTCCCGAGGTAATACTTTTTGTTTTGGATTTATTTGTAATGTGTTCCCCCACTTAATATTAATTCTTTTCTAGCTTCGGCTAGAGTGCAGAAATAAAAGGCAGACATGCCAGTTCAAAGTGAATGTTTTTTGACTATTTTGTGAATCTGGGTCTGGAGAGCTAGAGATCCTCAAAGTCTCTCCACTGTTTGTTCGTCGTTCCCTATTTTACCCCTAGACAAAAGGGGGAAGACGTAACAATTGGGGGCTCGTCCGTACGACGTATTGAAGCTTTTCTATAGTGAAGGAAACAACGTGGTGAGTTGAAATTTACTCTCTTCTCTCTTTTTATTGTCTGAGATGTCTTCGAAATAGCGGAGGGGAAAGAGACCTCTTGTGGTAAGAGAAATGGAATTCGATTTGACAGCCTTCACTCTTTCTCCTACCACAGAAAGGCAGAGGGGTCGGATAGGGAGAAATATCACGATGTTACACCGATGGCTTTTTCAGATACTGAGATAGTGCGATATGATCCAAGTTGGAGATTAGACTTAGAGAATTAGATTTAGAAATAAAAAAACAAGAATGTGAGTCTCAAATTATTAGGCTGCGCGTTATAGAGGCGGAGAAGGAGCGTGAAATTCAACTGCGTAAATTATATCGAGAAGCCTTAAAAAAACCGGTGCCCGTACCTCGTTCCCGACCACCCTCTGCAACGTCCCAAATGTCGCCAGATAGATCTGTTCCGGCTTCTAATGTGTCTGCGTTTGACATCAGCAAATATGTTAAACTCGTGCCTCCTTTCAGAGAAGCTGAAGTAGATGCTTATTTTGTAGCTTTTGAGCGAATAGCTGGTAAACTCAATTGGCCGAAAGACATGTGGGCTTTGTTACTTCAATGTAGTCTCGTGGGTAAGGCACAAGAAGTTATATCAGCATTAAGCCTGGAGGATTTGCTTGATTATGATGTGGTAAAGTCGACAGTGCTCCGCGTATACGAGTTAGTTCCCGAAGCGTATCGCCAGAGGTTTCGATCTCATACGAAGATATCCAGGCAAACGTATGTTGAGTTTGGAAGAGAGAAGAGAACGTTGTTTGAAAAATGGTGCCTGTCTAGTAAAACTGACACATTTTGTCACGCGAATAAATGATAATCCAAAAGCAGAGAGGACAGGAATAACAGTCTTTAATGAAGAAATGTCAACAAAGGCAGTCTGTCGTTAGTGAACACAGAACTGGAGAAAAATAACTGAAGAGAGAGTGAACTCCTGTCACGATGCGCAGAACGGGACTCCCTTAGCGCAGGCTTGAGGTACAGGAGACGTCTCAGACACGGAGAGAGGACCAATGAGATTCTCATGCAGCAGCAACAGCAGGGCACAGAAAATACTTAGTAGCTAGACTGATGCAGATAAACAAGACAAGACAGGGTAAGCACTTAACGGTTCAGAGAAGGACGCAACGTAACGTGACTTGCCACAATGATCCGACAAAGAGACTACTAGAACAAACACCAGATAAAGGGTGAACACTTCGGGATAGGTAGAAACAGGTGTCAAAGCATATCAGCGCGAGCGCTGATTGCAATGACTAACAGGTGCCGAAAGAGAGAGAGAGTGCATGCGTGTGAGTGTGTGTGCGTGCGAGCGTGTGTGTGTGTGTGCGCGTGTGCGTGTGTGTGCGTGTGTATAGATAAGAAAAACCTGACTCATGACACATTTGAATAACTTTGTGAATTAGTTTTACTAGAGGATTTTAAGAAGAGTATTCCAGAAAAAGTTGTGCAGCACTTAAATGAGCAGAAGATAACCGAAGCCGCTGTATCCGCGGATGAATTTGTGCTTACGTAAGTTGTGTAAGTTGTTTTTGCAAGAGGTACCAACTTACCAACAGCATAGTTATTCGTCATCCGCTGATAAATTTGTAAGAGAATATGCCCCATCTCAAAGTTTTTCTCGCTCGTGGAAAAACGATGCTCGTCCAAAAATGACTGGTCGAAATTCGGCGCGTCAAGGAGACAAGCGGTTGTTTTTACTGCCTGGATCCTGGACATTTAATCTCTGAGTGTAGGGAGTGGAATAAGAAGAATGTGAAAACAAAAGGTGTTGCGCTCACGCAGGCGCTGCCAGGGGTGCGAGAAGCTGAAGTGTCTGGTTATGAACCGTTTATTTTAAATGGGCAGGTGACAATCTCTGATTCCCAGTTTACACAGGTGTCAATCTTGCCAGATACGGGTTCTTTTCAGTCTTTCATACTAGAGAGTGTTTTGCCTTTCTCGGAAAAATCGTATACCGGTACTGATGTGTTAGTACGAGGTATAGAAATGGGCTGCGTACAGGTGCCTTTACATGAAGTGGACTTCAAATCGGATCTTGTCTCTGGCATTGTTAAGTTAAGGTGTTCGCAAACAGTTGCCTGTTGCTGGAGTACATATTATTCTGGGAAATGACCTTGCAGGGGGCAAAGTTTTTTCTAGTCCAGTTGTGATGCATAAACCCATGGTTAAGGAGCAGCCTGACCTAGGTGTTCAGTTCCCTTCTGCTTTTCCAGCATGTGCAGTGACACGGGCTCAAGTTCAAAAGTTTCGAGATGTTGTTAATCTCTCTGATTCGTTTTTAAAAACAGAATCTAAGAATGAAGAGTCAGATTTATGTGAGGCGAGCAAAGTGACAGATACTTCATTGATCCTTGAAGCTCCCTTTAATGTTGGAAAGGAGAAATTGTCAGCTGAGCAAAAATCAGATGTTTCCTTAGCAGAATGTGTTAAAGCAGCGGTCAACGTGAAGACAGAGCGGACGCTAAAATAGGTTATTTTTGGGAGAATAATTTGTTAATGCGTAAATGGAAACCACTTTATGATGAAAAGGGTTTGCAGGAGACGTTTCAAATTGTTTTGCCTACTAGCTATCGCGTTCGAGTTCTAAAATTGGCACATGAAAATCTCATGGCAGGTCATTTAGGATTGACAAAAACTGTTTGCCGCATTTCTAAATATTTCTTTTGGCCTGGTCTTCGATCCTCTGTTGTTAACTTTTGTCGCTCTTGTGATGTATGTCAGCGCATTGGAAAGCCTAATCAGAAGGTACCCGTTGCCCCTCTGTATCCCATACCGGTAATAGAAGAACCATTTGAACGACTTATTGTTGATTGTGTGGGTCCGCTGCCAAAGTCCAAATCAGGACACCAGTATGTGCAAACGATCATGTGTGCAGCCACTAGATTCCCTGAAGCCATTCCCTTGCGTTCGTTGAAAGCACAGACGGTGGTAAAAGACTTGGTTAAGTTTTATACTACGTTCGGTCTACCGCGAGTAATACAGAGTGATCAAGGAACAAATTTCACTTCTAAAATATTCACACAAATTTTGAAGGAATTGGGAATTGAGCACCGGGTATCTAGTCCTTATCACCCCGAGTCACAAGGGGCCTTAGAAAGGTTCCACCAAACTCTAAAAACTATGATCCGTGCATATTGTTTGCAGACGGGAAAAGACTGGGTGGAGGGGTTACCTTTTCTGTTGTTCGCTGCCAGAGAAGCAGTTCAGGAGTCCTTGGGATTTAGTCCCGCCGAACTGGTGTTCGGACACACCGTGAGGGGTCCGTTAAAATTGCTGTATGAACATCTGTTGATGAAAAATCCTTCTTCTGTGTCTCTCTTGGATTATGCAAGTTCTTTCAGAGAGAGACTTCATAAAGCGTGTGATGTCGCTAAGGCTCATCTAGTTGTCGCACAGTCGAAAATGAAGCAGCAGTTTGACAAAAAAAAGTGTCAGGAGAAATTTGCAGGTTGGTGACTCTGTTCTTGTGCTTTTACCAGTGCCTGGTGATGCTTTGCAAGCAAAGTTTTCAGGACCAAATGTCATAGAGATAAAGCTCAGAATATCGAATATCTATTAAATCATGTGTTAGCCGTACCAAGTCAGAGTCCATGGAGCTCCCCATGCTTGCTAGTACCCAAACCAGACTCCACATATCGCTTTTGTACGGACTACAGAAAAGTTAATAACCTTTCAAAACCTGACTCATTTCCACTGCCTCGCATTGAAGATTGTATCGATCGGGTGGGAGCGGCAAGATATGTGACAAAGTTGGATCTGTTAAAAGGTTATTGGCAGGTGCCTCTTACGCCACAGGCTTCAGAAATTTCCGCTTTTGCCACACCTGATAACTTTCTTCAATACACTGTCCTTGCGTTCGGGATGCGAAATGCTCCTGCAACGTTTCAAAGGCGTATGCAGAAGGTTTTATCTGATGTACCGAAGTGTGATGCATATATAGATGATGTGGTACTGTATTCAGATAGTTGGACAGAACATATCTTGAGTTATTGTTTACTCGATTGTCAGACGCTTCTCTGACTGTAAATCTCGCAAAGTGTGAATTTGTGAAAGCAGAGGTGACATACTTGGGAAAGAAGGTGGGTCAAGGAAGTGTGAGACCTGTAGAAGCGAAGGTTTCTGCGATAATAGCCTATCCATCTCCATCTAATAAACGTGAGCTAAGACGTTTTCTTGGAATCTCCACGTTGTGACTCCACTTACTGATCTACTTAGTGATAAAAGGAAATTTGTATGGTCTAATGAGTGCGAGCATGCATTTTTATCTGCTAAAGATCTTCTGTGTTACGCCCCTGTTCTAAAGGCTCCAGATTTCCACCGCCCACCGCCAGATTTTAAGCTGCATGTAGATGCGAGTTCATCTGGGGCAGGAGCAGTATTATTACAAGAGGACCATATGGAAATTGATCATCCTGTGTGCTATTTTTCCAAAACGTTTTCGAGGTGCCAAAGTAACTACAGCACTATTGAGAAGGAAGCTCTTGCTTTAGTGCTGGCACTCCAGCACTTTGAGGTTTATTTGGGAGGTAGTAGTGTGCCCATTATTGTATTCACGGTAACACTTTACAATAAGGTTCATTAGTTAACATTAGTTAATGTATTTACTAACATGAACTAACCACGAGCAATACATTTATTACTGCATTTGTTCATCTTTGTTAATGTTAGTTCATAAAAATACAGCTGTTCATTGTTTGTTCATGTTAGTTCACGGTGCATTAACTAATGTTAACAAGATTTTAATAAAGTATTAGTAAATGTTGAAATTAACATTAACAAAGATCAATAAATGCTGCATATGTGCAGCTCATTCTTAGTTCATATTAACTAATGTAGTTCACTAATGTTAACTAACGAACCTTATTGTAAAGTGTTACCGTATTCACCGACCATAACCCTCTGATGTTTCTTTCCCGTATGTGTAATGCCAACCAGCGTTTGATGCGATGGGCATTAATTGTACAGGAATATAACCTGGATATTAAACATCTGAAAAGCACTGACAATGTCGTCGCGGATGCGCTGTCCAGGGTATAGTGTGTCCTAAACCATCAGAAAGGTTGCTTTTTTTTTTTTTTTTTTCATCTTCTTCTTCCTATAATAAGGGGAATATAGGAAACATTTATTGGTGGGGGTGTTACGTCCAAGGACGTATTCATTGTGTGTCTGTAACATACCATACCATACCATACCAGAGTGTTATGTGCATGTGTATTTTTCTTCTCTCTCTCTTTCTCTTTTCTTGTGTCTTTGATAGGATTAAGGGCTACCACCTGTGCTCGTTAACCCGTGAGAGTTGTCCGCGCACTGATTGGTGCGCGATTCCTGAGGAGTCTAATAAAGCAGCAGAGAAGACGCTGAGGAAGGAGAGAGATATTGCGGCGTTTGGGGTTGTTCCACTCTCCAAGCCCAGACAGGCGAGCGCTGGTCGTGCTCTTTGGTGTGTGTCACAATGTGTGTCCTAATGTGACTTGAGCTTATTTTTCTTCTTTTTTTATGATTAGTTAAGAGTTTGTGAGTAATGTTAAATTATCCTGCTTAAAGGTTAGTTAGGGAGTGAGGGAAGTTATCTGTTCTTGTTTTGTTTTCTGTTTTGGTATAGGTAAGTTAATGTTATTCCTTTTTTAGGTAGATGTTATTTTGTTTTCTTTTGAATTGGGCCCTCCTCCCGAGGTAATACTTTTTGTTTTGGATTTATTTGTAATGTGTTCCCCCACTTAATTTTAATTCTTTTCTAGCTTCGGCTAGAGTGCAGAAATAAAAGGCAGACATGCCAGTTCAAAGTGAATGTTTTTTGACTATTTTGTGAATCTGGGTCTGGAGAGCTGGAGATCCTCAAAGTCTCTCCACTGTTTGTTTGTCTTTCCCTATTTTACCCCTAGACAAAAGGGGGAAGACGTAACAATGGACACAGAAATACGCGTTTATTGTCGTTGATGCCAATCCTGTGTGCTTAATCTGCAACGAGTGCCTCGCCGTGTGCAAGGAGTATAATTTGAGAAGGCATTTCAAGACAACACATGCTAACTTTGATGCTACTTTCCCACCGGGCTCTGCTGCTCGGAGGCAAAAGATAACAGGGCTTACATCTTGTTATGAGCAAAGACGTCGCATTTTGTTTCGGGCCTGTACGGATCAAGAGAGAGCAACTGCTGCATCCGAGTGGCATGGATATTGGGCAAAAAGAAAAAGCCGTTTACAGACTCAGAGACAGTCAAGGAGTGTATGCTGGCATCCATTGAGGAAGTGGTAACAGATGAGAAAACCAGAAAAAACATTACCGATTCGATCAAGCAAATTCCAATTTCAGACACGTCAAATATGAGGAGAGTCGAGTACCTTGCATTGGACGTTTTCGAGACGCTTTTGGACAAGCTGAGGAAGGCTGAGGTGATGTCTTTGGCCGTGGATGAGTCGACTGATAACAGTGATGTTCACAATGACATTAGATGGCTTAGCAAAGGAAACGCTTTGAAACGTTTTTGTGAACGAAGAGGGGAGATTCTGGTTTTTCTCCTGTCTTCAAAATTAAAAAAAGCTGGCAAGTTTCTGTCTCTGATAGAAAATTATGAGTTTAATGCCGCTGTTTGCTTTTTGAGTGACATTTTCCAACATTTGAACCAACTCAACATGGAGTTGCAGGGCAGAGATAAAACAGTTGCAGAACTTGTGGAGAAACTTCATGCTTTTCAAAGAAAGCTCTCACTCTTCTCTGCTGATCTTTGTCCTGGCAAGATGCTCCACTTCCCCACATTGAGGAAATCTGGCCTGCAAATTACTGAGGTGATGTCATGGTTTATTGACTCATTGAAAACAACTTTTCCACTAGGTTTGAGGATTTCAGTATCTCCAGTGAAGTGATGAGATTTGTGAAGGACCCTTTCTGTGTGAATGTTGAGGCAGACTTTGCATTAAAAGGTATCGTCATTGGATGAGGGGTCTTTACAGCTGGAACTCATTGACATTCAGTCGTCAGATGACTTGCGACAGTCATTGCTGCAGGCAGGTTTTGAGAAATTCTGGACCCATGAAGTCAGCCAAGAGAAATTTCCACATTCAAGGGCTCTCCTCAATCCATTGACAGTTTAGCAGCAACCCTCCACCACCCCTACTCCACTCTTCTAGTCCTAAATCAACTTTACAGTACTCTGGGTTCGGGCCGAACTCCGAGCTTGGAGCCATCCCCCCGGACAGCACGCCAAATACGCATTAAACTTTACTCCCTTTAATTGTATGTAAGTGTGAACTTGTGAAACATTAAAGTGTTTTTTGACCTTGGATACATGTAAACCTATTGTAGGGGACCTCCAAAACATAATTAGGGAACGTTTAAAATAGCACAATACAGGGACTTTAATTTCATCAAAAGGTCCATCCCTCTAAGAACAAAAAAAAATTGTGTTAATGGGAAGTCACGAACATGATATCTGATAAAAAGGTATCACTTGCTGTGTTTGACATGCAAGTCCATAACAATATTTCCCTTTCAAACAAGCAAGATATGTGCTCCAAATATGTGTAAATTTGCCTACCATTGCACATATTTGCCTACCATTGCACATATTTGCCTTCCGTTGGTCCTTGCCTCCTTAAATTACATTTCCAATGTTTTTTTTTTCTCATTCCAATGTTTTATTTTGTCCTCTTTTTTGTTTATCTTGATAATTTCACTGCACTGTTCTTTATTACTATTACTAAGTTTGTCTAGGCTAGGGCATACAAGAAAAGGAAAAAAAAAAAGTAAAAGTACCTGGCACTTGCACTGAGAGGAATTAAATGACTCAAAATTAAGAATCTATTTCTCCTTCTGTTTCTACTCTTGCTACTGATTCTGTACTAAAAATGTTAACATGGTTTTATTTTAATAAGTGGATGATGCTGAATTTAACCCATTCTTGTTTCATTCAATGTGTCTGATCTCATGTTTTGAGTTTGCAGAGAATGGAATCCCAGATAGCATGTAATCATTGAAACAATGTTGACTCAGTGTTGATGCGTCAACGCAAATTGCATTGAATTAACGTTACAAAGTAATGTTGCTTTAGTATCACTCTTGCACCCTCAGTTAATGTTGAAATAATGTTGAGATTTCAACTAATAATCAATGGTAATACTATTGATTCAACATTACAAAGTGATATTTTATCAACATCACTTTTGCACCCTCAGTTAATGTTGAAATAATGTTGAACAAAAAATCAATGGTAATGCTATTGAATCAACGTTACACTATGATTGATTATACATCACTGCTGTTGAATCAATATTGAAATTAACAAAAATAACCAATGGTAATATTGTTGAATCAACTTTACACTATGATTGATTCTACATCACTGCTGTTGAATCAATATTGAAATTAACAAAAATAACCAATGGTAATATTGTTGATAAATAATAATGCCTTTCTTTCCTGAAGTGCATGAGGAGTTGATGAAGGCATGGATGGCACCTTTCTTTGCCAGAAACCGCCTGAGTAACTCCTCCCCCCTCACTATCCTTGATGGGGGAGCGGTGAAGGGTTACGAGGCTATCCCTCCAGTGGAACGGTCTGTTGCGATTCAACTGTGTCCGGCGACCGCTACCTCATGGAAGGGGGATCCTCGTCTCCCCTCTAAGGCCTGTAAGTTCTCGTCCGCTCTTACGGGCAAGGCTTACAGAGCGTGTGGGCAAGCCGCTTCCTCATGCATGCCATGGCGTTGCTCCAGGTCCACCAGGCCCAGGCACTCATGAATATGCACGAGGGTAGTTCAGACCGTGAGCTCATGGGTGAGCTCCGCACTGCAACTGATCTCGCCCTCCGAGGCACGAAGGTTGCAGCTCGCACCATCGGTCTGGCGATGTCCACCCTTGTGGTCCAGGAGCGCCATCTCTGGCTTAACCTGGCGGATATGAGAGAAGCGGACAAGGTTTGGTTCCTGGACTCTCCTATTTCTCTGGTTGTCCGCTCCCGCTGGACCGTCGCAGCAGCCTCCAACCAGGTCTCAGCGTGGAGCCGGCCGCAGAAGGGGCGCCCCGCCCGCTTCAGGCACAGCCAAGCCAGGTGGCAAGCGACAGCGGAGACGCTGATCCTGAGGCGGGCCACCCAGGGATGGAGGAAGACTCTTGGGAGATGGTCACCGGCCACTCCCTTCACCCGTAGGGGGATCGAGTAAAGTTTTTTTTGTATTTGTGTGTCTGTTCTGCCGCTAGTTTCCATAAAGGGAGCTAGTGGTACCCATATTTTCAAAAAAAAGAGCAATTTCTAATTTCCTGGGCCCTAAGAGGGCTAGTTGGTGTGTGTAACCCTGTAAAGCCTTGCACTTCCAGCCCCCCTCTTGTTCGCCAGCACGGCAGTTGGATGCAGTTCGAGGACCCGTGATCCGCCTTCTCACGCTTCCTTAAAGGCCGTGTTGCAGGGTTAATTTTTCAACGAATTTGTGCAATTTGATTGTTGGTACATTTAAACTGTTATCCATTGTATTTTATGTTGTTGGGTATCACAAAACGGAATATAATATGAAAAAGTAGGTACTATCTTACAGTGGTTTGCAATTCTCCTTTCCACCACAATGCATTGGATGACGTCACCTTGGGGAGAGAATTTACCAAAGCCCGCTGCCCGCCTAGAGAGCATTGAGAGTGACTAGAGAGACGAGTAGTAGACGAGAGTATTCAGATAGCGCAGATTATAGATAAATAGATAAATGCATAGAGATAGATAGATAGACTAGATATATAGATAGATAGACAGACAGATAGATATAGATAGATAGATAGGCTAGTATATGCGGCAACTGCACATCCAATGGCGCAGACGCCTCTGACGTGCGACCAATGAGCCAACTCTACTTTGTCAATCTACCTACTATATATTTCTATTTATTTGTCTATCTAGCTGCTAGCTATCTATGCTAACGTTATGCTATCTGGATGTCTGCCTATCTCTCTCTATACTGCCCACACAAGCACCTGCCAAACACAGCAACAGACACGCGGCGGCTACGTTTGCAAGAACATTTTCACCGGAGGAAGAGATAAACGCTTAGAAACACCAATATAGCTAGCATGATGCCTTCTATTTCTAGATGACAAAGACCAAGTTTACCAGTACTATGGCACTATGACAAAGGTTACCGGTACTTATCTGAACTAACGTCATGATCACTGCCACTAGATATAAAGAAAACGTTGATTTTTCACTCGGCCTTATTCAATGACAGTAAAAAAAAATGTGTTATTGCGCACTGCTGCTCGTAGACTAGCTCCAGTGCTCATTGCTGCGGTGGTAAATGATAGCAACTCACCAGGACACTTCACCAACTCTTCCTCATCCCAGTCAGTCGCCATAGTTCTCACTAGGCTGAGAATGTCTAATAGTAGACGGGCTCTGATACCTCTGATACTAGGCTGAGAGGCGGCCTTTACTCCACTTCTCCCCAAGGTGATGTCATCGCCGAATCGCGTAAAAAAAACGTTAATACCAAAAACGTAAAAAACTGGTCTTTAAGACCATTTTTGAGACATTTTAAAAATTATATACATATATTGAGTGATTTATGTACCCATTAATCGACAGTGGTGGTTAACCTGCAACATGGCCTTTAACTGTCTTATGGCGACAGGTAAGTGTCATGCACCACACTTAGACCCTGTTTCGGGCCGCCCCTGGGCCTTCCGAGCATAGGTCCCTGTCCTCCCCTTGCTGTCCCACCTCGGGTACGTCTGTCATCAGACTCGGTTTGCGATTAATCCTCGCTGGCTTCCGCCCCGGCTCAGTGATTTTTTCATGACTCTCTATATATGCCTCGGAAAAGGCAGTGCCTTGTTCTTTTTTTATTTTTGATCTCAGGAAATGTACATCCTAATCCTGGCCCTAACATTAATAGTCTTAGTACTGCTGAAGATTTTAAATCCAGGACAGGTCTCGGTTTTATTCACTTAAGTGTTTGTAATTTATTGTCAAAAATGGACTTGGTCGGGACATGGGCTATTCAATATGGAGCTTATAATATGACAAAATGATTTGAATTTGAATTGTGTAAATTTGAATTATTTGCAAGTGTAATCTAACAAAACTGAATTTTAAATAGTTCTGAATTTGAATTTTTTTGGAACGAATATTGAACATCTGAAATTTAACAAACTGAAAGGTTTTTATGGCTGAATTTTATAGACATGTATTTTCAAACAGCTAGTTTTTGTGTTCTGAATTCAAATACTGCAAATATTCAGTTTAAAAAAATACAGATTCAAGTTTTCAAGATGAAGAAATTCGGAACTTTAAATTCAGTTTTCTAAAATTCAATGTCAAAAATTCAATGTCAAAAATTCAGGTCTTACAGAAAGTAGGTCACAGGGAAGAGTAGACGATCTCAGAAAAGTCGAACAGAGTATTTTGGCGAATTGGGGACTGCAGAAGTTTTCCAGCGAACGTGGTGGTGGTTAAAGAGGTTGCCACTCTCTGACAACGGTCTCTGGTGTTTGTTTTAAAGTATATTTTGTGTCATATTTTTGTTTTCAGTCTAGACCGGACGCGAGCGTTGCCACCAGGGTGCGTACGCGACCCGTGAAATCCCCAACAGCACACGGATCTAGTCCCAGCTCCTGGCAACAGCCGCTTTAAGCATTGTGTTTTAGAGCGCTCACGTCCGTAACATTGTTTACACAAAATATACTTTAAAACAAACACCAGAGACCACTTAGACAAATGTCTCACGTGCTGAGAACGTTAACCTTTAAACACAAAATCATTCATGTTTAAGAATCCTTAAATCACTTAAACTTAAGAATCACTAACAGTTCCCGATGGACAAAATCAAGTCCCGCCCTACAATTTTTTCACGTTTACAGACAGAGATGTAAATTTCATTAATTGCATACATCATATTCATATCTGGCTGCACGATAAGCTAAACGAGCCCTGAACCGCAACGCAGCGCAAAAAGATAAAAATAAATCTAGCATTTTGAGATTAAAGTCGAAACATTACGATAATTAAGTCAAAACATTACGAGAATACAGTCTTCGTTGAAGTTGCGTGTGTGCTTGCCGTTGTTTCACATGCATTCATAACGGTGCGCGTTCACTGGCGCAGAGCGAGTTTTTATATGTGTGTAAAGAAATGCGTTCGTGAAGTCGAACTGCCTCGTACGTTTTACTTGTAGCTGCTTTCAACAAAAGGAAATTATAGGTGCTATGACATATTAGCCTACCATTTCTTTTAGGATGTTACAAAATATACTGCGACGGAGACTTTACCTGTAAAGATATCTTTTTGAATCAATGAATGAGGCGGTTTCATGTTTACACCCATATACCGTGATTTTCCTCATATATATATATATATATATATATATATATATATATATATATATATATATATATATACCGTGATTTTCCTCATATATATATATATATATATATATATATATATATATATATATATATATATATATATATATATATATATAATAGGCTATTATATCTGAGGAAATCACGGTATCCGGCCAAATAATTGGATACAGAATGATGCACTTAAAATATATCCAGAACGTATAGTGTAGAAAATCCTGCTGAAATCCGATTGGCTGATTGAGTCCTGATAAGATCACCTGTTGCCACTAACTAATCATGCTTCAGTCTCAGTTTGCTTGTATATAAGAAGCCGTCTCCTCCATTCATACATGGTCTGTGTGGAATTGTTGCGTTGTTGACAATGTAAGTTTCTTTCTGATTGTTTGTTTAAAGGATTGTGTTTGATATGATATATTGAATTCTAGTTATGTATAGTTTTACATGGTGTTATATTCATTTGAATTGTTAAAGTTGATATCAGATGTATGGTTTAAGATCTGCAGATGTGTTTGTAATCTATTAATTGTTTCTATGTTTATGTTTAGAAACCAACAATTACCATCTAAGAAATGTCTACTCCTATATGTTGAGTACAATAAACTGAGAGCAATAACTGATGACTGAATGAGTTTTAATGGACCCACCGTTCCAGTAGCAACAGCTGAATCAGCCTAAATGTCCAACTAGTTTTTACATATAGCCTATTTACTGTGAAGAGGGAGACAGTACGGTTACGGTATAGACTAATGTTAAGTATTCTCGGCCCAGATGGCGTTGCCTATATAGACGATAGGCAACGGCATGGTAAAGCATGCTGGTAGATTAGCACCTGTTGAATTTCCTTTTGTTGGAAGCCGAGATAAAAGTAAAAAGCTATCCTACTATTTTGTGTAGATCCATGTCCGAGGCAGTTCGACTTCACGGACGCATTTCTTTACACGCACGCACGCACGCCACACACACACACACACACACGTTGGTGCAACAGCATTATGAGTACTCTCCATAGGCGTAATGCTTTTTATACTGTACAAACTGCATAGCCTATTCTGTCCCCTACACTGCCCCTATCCCTAAACCTACCCATCACTGAGACATGCTGCATTTGTAATTTTTAATAAAACATTTATTTTATGTTTTTTAAGCCATTTGATTAATGAGGACTTTTGAAATGTCCTATAAACCATAAGTCCTCATAAACCATACCCCCCCCCCCCCCCCCCCCCCACACACACACACACCACACACACACACGTGAGTAGGCTAATGAATTGGAAACTCGCTCTGCGCCAGTGAACGCGCACCGTTATGAATGCATGTGAAACTGAAACAACGGCAAGCACACACGCAACTTCAACGAAGACTCTCGTAATGTTTTGACTTAATTATCGCAATGTTTCGACTTTAATCTCGAAATGCTAGAATTTTATTTATTTTTTGCGTTGCGTTGCGGTTCAGGGCTCGTTTAGCTTATCGTGCAGTGAATGAGCCAGATATGAATAAAACATGATGTAATGAAAATTACATCTCTGTCTGTAAACGTGAAAAAATTGTAGGGCGGGACTTGATTTTGTCCATCGGGAACTGTTAGTGATTCTTAAGTTTAAGTGATTTAAGGATTCTTAAACATGAATGATTTTGTGTTTAAAGGTTAACGTTCTCAGCACGTGAGACATTTGTCTAAGTGGTCTCTGGTGTTTGTTTTAAAGTATATTTGTGTAAAATTGATTAGAACGCCACCGTGTAGAAATAGAGGAGGGAGGTAGATGAGTTTAATTTTTTAGGTGTTGTTTTTGACTCACAACTTAAATTTGGTAAACATATAAAAAAAGCTCTCAAAAATGTTAAGGATTAATCTAAATAGTTTCAGACTTATTAGAAATTATATCTCAATTGAGGCAGCACATTTGTTTATGCATGCGATGATTTTGTCCCGCATTTCTATACTGTATTACAGTTTGGACTCAAACAAGTGACTCCTTAATAAAAAAAATTGAAATGTTATATAATCGAGCTCTAAAAATAATGGATAAAAAGCCAAATCAATGGCATCACTGCAATGTTTTAAAAAAATTAATATGCTACGTTTTGCAAGTTTTAAGAACCTGTCATATATAAAATTGATCTTTAAATGTTTGCACAATAATGCACCATCAGTCTTATGTAAATTGATAAAGAGACAGGATGATACAAATAGAATCACTAGGAGTTCGGCAGGTGGGAATTGTAGGATTAATTTTCGTAAGACTACACAAGGGCAAAGAGCCTTTTCTAGAGGGCTCCAAACTCTGGAACCTGCTACCAAATGAGTTTAAGGTATGCTAATATCTGAAATAAAGTCCTTTACACTGAAGCTAAAACGGTGGTTTAAAATAAACCAGAACTGCACTCATATTTAAATGTAATAATTTTAGTATGTAAAAGTGTAATGTAATGTAAAAGTTTTATTTTATTTTATTAAACTGTAATGTAAGAGTTTAATGTAACATAAAAGTGTATTGTGACGTTAAAGTTTTATGCTTGAGTTGAAAGCTCATTTCTGATATGTATAATTTTAGGTAGGTATTTGATTGTCTGTGAGTGACACATTGTGGTAGTTTTATTCTATGAGTAGTCATTCTTTTTATTGTATTTTATTTATTTATTAGAAAAGCCTTTCTGGGACCTGAGATGCACATTAGCTCTTGCTATACTCTCTATGTGCAATACATATTTTCCAGTTTTGACTGGGATCATGTTTTTTTTTTGTACTGTCCCTCCCTATACAAATAAACTTATAAATAAATAAAAATAGACTATAGCCTAGGCCGGACGCGAGCGGCGCGACGCTACAACGCAGGGATGGAAATGAACTTTTTTGTCAGTGTGCGGTTGTCAGTTGTCATGGTTTGTGTGCGGATGCTATAAGAGAGAAAGAGAAAATGGCAGTATTTCATTGAGACTTGAGATTAAATAAACTGCTTAAGTATTGATCTTGTAGGCAATTTTCACATGCAGTTACACATTGTCATTTAAAAACAAGAAAGTGGCTGGTAAAAACATTGAGTGGTAGTAGATTTTGAAATCCACCAGCCACAGTGGCCAGTGGGCTTCTCTCTTATAGCATCCGCACACAAACCATGAACTGATATTCATTTCAGTTCGCATATGAGGAAAAAACAATGTTACGGACGTGAGCGCTCTAAAACACAATGCTTAAAGCGGCTGTTGCCAGGAGCTGGGACTAGATCCGTGTGCTGTTGGGGGTTTCACGGGTCGCGTCGCACCCTGGTGGCAACGCATGCGTCCGGTCTAGACTGAAAACAAAAATATGACACAAAATATACTTTAAAACAAACACCAGAGACCGTTGTCAGAGAGTGGCAACCTCTTGAACCACCACCACGTTCGCTGGAAAACTTCTGCAGTCCCCAATTCGCCAAAATACTCTGTTCGACTTTTCTGAGATCATCTACTCTTCCCTGTGACCTACTTTCTGTACGACCTGAATTTTTGACATTGAATTTTTGACATTGAATTTTTGACATTGAATTTTAGAAAACTGAATTTAAAGTTCCGAATTTCAGCATCTTGAAAACTTGAATCCGTATTTTTTTAAACTGAATATTTGCAGTATTTGAATTCAGAACACAAAAACTAGCTGTTTGAAAATACATGTCTATAAAATTCAGCCATAAAAACCTTTCAGTTTGTTAAATTTCAGATGTTCAATATTCATTCCAAAAAAATTCAAATTCAGAACTATTTAAAATTCAGTTTTGTTAGATTACACTTGCAAATAATTCAAATGTACAAATTCAAATTCAAATCATTTTGTCATATTATAAGCTCCATAGTATAAACAGATGCAGATGTTTTAGTAATTTCTGAAACCTGGCTTAAAAAATCTACCTTAAATAAGGACATTGTGATTAATGGCTATAGAGTTTTCCATTTTTTCCATTTCCATTTTCCATTACGTCTAAAGAAGGTGGGTGGTGTTGCAATTTATGTTAAGACTAAATTTATCACCAGGATCTTATTTTCTTCATCTATTGTTAAACAATTTTAGCATTGAGATCTCTGCAAGGGAGCGCACAAGTTTTGTGAGGGAACGAAAAGTTTCACGGGGGAATGCAAACGTTTTGCGAGGGAATTTAAAAGATTTGGGGGAAAAAAATTCTCCCATCCAAATTTTTTTTCCACCACCACGTCCCTTTAGGGGCTCCGTAAAATATAGCCTACTTAGAAGCAAACTATCTAATTTTATGTTGTGTAAAACAGGCAAATGTTAGCAAACTTAATTAGCTAACTAGCTGTATGCTATCAAAGCTGATGAACAGCCAAGGTTGTGTCAATGTGCCATTGATACGTGTCCATAAACTATGTAGAAGTAACATTAGTCAAAATGTTCACACAGAGATGAGCATCCTACAGTACTTTAAGAGGAAGAGGACAGAGGAGAACAAGCTTGTAAGTTGTAAATATAGCTACATATACGTATATATAGTGAGACACAGGTAATGGGAATATGACAGAATGATCATTTTGCATAGGATAACAGAATACATTTGTACTGCGTCCAGCTAATTTAACTAGTTGTTCTTATGATTATATATATTTGAATGTAAAATGAGTTTATCACTGAAGCTTTATAATGATAACCTACATAGAGCCCTTAGAAATCCATTTTTTTTCCAGAGGTTTCATAGCAGGTCAGTCAGTCAGAGCATCAAAGGCCATATCAACCTGAGTGCAGGATGTATAATTCAGCAGCAGCTTGCAAACAAGACAATTAGTTTCCTGGATAGATGGTACAAGAACCACACATGGCTACACTACTGTCCTGATGTGAGAGGTATACTCTGTTTCTATTGCATGAAACTGTTTAAAAATCAGACAAGTCCCTTGCTAAAAGTGTAGATCAGTCATTTGTATCTACGGGATTCCTAAACTGGAAAAAAGCGATAGAACATTTTAAATCACATGAAATGTCACACAAAGTGGCCATAACAACACACACACATCAGGCAAAATCAATAGACACACAGTTATCATCAGCAAAGGCTCTTCAGCAACAGCAGGCAAGGTCTCATCTGCTAAAAATTGTTGGCTCATTGCAGTTTCTTGCTAGACAAGGGGGTATATATATGCTGGATAGTCCATTGCCTCAATAATGCCATTAATGACCTTCATTGTAGCAGTAGTAGTAGTACTGTGCTGCCTTTGAAACCCAGACTGTACGTCAGACAAAATATGATTGGAAACCAAATAGCCCTTTAATTGTTCACCAACTAATGTTTCTAAAACTTTAGCTAAAATTGGTTATTTGGAAATCGGTCTATAATTATCCAAACATGAGGAATCACATCCCTTTAAAAGAAGGAGTACATAGGCCGATTTCCAAATGATTGGTATCTCATTGTTGACTAGGGTTAGGTTAAAAATAATTGCAATTGGTTTAGAAATAAAGTCAGCAGCTATTCGCAAAAAATAAGGCTCTAAACTATCAGGGCCAGGAGATTTACTAGGGTCCAAGGCAATAAGAGCTGTTTGCACATCTGCGACAGAGAAAGGCATTAGGCAAAAGGCCTCTTTACTTGCCACCAATTTCGGGGGCGGAACTGAAGAATTTAAGCAGTTTGTCACGGTTGAATTGCTTGCAAGGAGCTGAAGTTCAAACAAGTAACCAGCTTCCACAGATACCCCTTTTCTACCAAAAAAAGAACTGGTTCGGAACTGGTGCTGGTTCAAAGTTAGTTCAACTTGTGAACCTTCTTGAACCTGTTTGTTTTTCCACTGACTAGAGAGCCCAGCGAACGACGTAGTTACGTCACTGTGTACGTCGCCATACGTCTTAGCTAGAAACGCTTGCGCCAACTTCAAGCATAACAATTACAATGGCGGACTACATTCTAGTACTAGTCTTCCTGCAAATGTTTCTCCTGGCTTTGCAATCCTTTATTGGGGTCAGAAGAACACATTTGTGATCTAAACCCCGCCCTCAGCCCCCGATGAAAGCATGACGTGGTAAAAGAATGGTTCTAGTCCAGCAAAGAGTTGGTGCCGCTTTGGAACCAATTTTCCTGGCCGAGAACCGGTTCTTTGGTTGTCGAAACACAAACAGAACTGGTTCGCAAGTAGGTACCGGCTCCGAACCGGCTCTCAAAATGCTTTGGTGGAAAATGGGTAAAAGTGAAAGAGTAAAGCTTATTGACTGTCCCAGTCAAAGCAAGTGTCACTGTAGTTTATTTCAAAATTCGATCAAATTTGGCAAGGCATCAGTAACCACAGAAGGGGGTCTGTAACAGCCAATGTAACAGCAAGTTTCAGTCCCTTAGAAGCCTATGGAGGACTGACCCCAGCTCTCAGATTTAATCACAAATATCTTAATTTGTGTTCTGACGATGAACGAAAGTCTTACGGGGTTGAACAAAATGAGGGAGAGTAATTACTGACAGAATTTACATTTTTGGGTGAACTATCCCTTTAACTCAAGGAGTTCAGTGAAGTTGGCAATATATTCACATCGAATATTCGAACTGCCCGGATCAATATTCTTGAGCTAAACGTTGTTAAAACACAAATGACACATATAATAATAATAATAATAATAATAAAAACACACCAAAGATGCACAAGAAACATTTTCTAATCATTTCTCTTTCCGGAACTGACTACATAGTCTCTATGGGACTGACAGGAAGAACGAAAGACTCGGACCCAAACCAGAAGACTCGAGAAATGATCGACACAGTGTGACACAACCCCATATATGCATTTGAATGCACTGCAGTACCAGTCCAGAAACAGAAAAGATTAGTTCATATCCACCAGTTTGGAAGCATGTAGTACTCCAGAGCTGGAGTCACAAAATCGTGTCTATCAGCTTGTCCTTTGAGGAGTTCACATGAGCCAGGGAGAGGTCATCTCTGGGTGCTGCCAAGGTTACACTCTCAAAGGTGTCTGCTGGATTTTCTAGGCATGCCCTAAGGCTGGGTCCAGGTCTTATAACAACGAAACACAATGTTATATTAATTATTAGGGGTGTAACAATACACGTATTCGTATTGAACCGTTCGGTCCGAGGCTTTCGGTCCAGTACGCATTTCAAACCAAGTGATTCGTTGAACCATTTTTCTAAAAAGTCAGCTAAAATTTTGTTAGCATTCGCGCTGGTGCGAACACTACAACGTTGCCCAACATCAAATGGCAAATGTGATGAAACTGCGCAACTCATTTGTGCTTAAATGTTAATCTGGAGCCTTGCAAACTTAATGTGGCAGGATGGACTGGGATTGAATCCAGTCCCTCCTCCTCATTTGGTTATGATTGGCTCTTATCTCTTCTATCCGGTTCGCGATTGGCTCATGGTATTTGTTTGGGTTTATTCAATTTTCGGTGGTGTCGCAGGTATGTAAAGGTCTATCACAAATATTTAAATATATATATATATATATATTTAAAACTTTATGAAGTAAAGTAACTAGCTTCAGGCCAAACGAACATACAAAGTCCAAGTTGCATACCTTTGTTTAAAAAACTAGGTGGGACAGGTGTGTGTGTGTGTGTGTGTGTGTGTGTGTGTGTGTGTGTGTGTGTGTGTGTGTGTGTGTGTGTGTGTTGGGGGGGGGATAACAATTTTAGGAAAAAATAACATTACGATGTCTAGAAATCAATTGTCAATAAAAATTTATAGCAGCAGCAACGAGCACTCGAAATGATTTCAAAAACAACACATTTTAGCACTACATCATCTCTTATTTAATAAATGAATGAATGCTCTGCTAGTTAACTGGAGATATTTTATTTATTTGTATTAGGTACATCCGTGCCTCGAAATGTTTCAAAAAGTGGTGAGGGAAAATATTGACCCTGAGAAAAAGTGGTGGGGACCTGTCCCACCCTGTCAATTACGCCTATGCAGAGTTTACCACTTAACTGTAAAGCGCAACTTATGCGAGTAATGCGAAGCACTGCTGATATTTACGCTAGGCTATGATGCACTACGCTACTTCTGACATCACAAGTTTCGGAAGTTGCACTTTAGGCGTAAGAAGACGTATGTTCGTTTTAGCTATAATTTTGTAATATAATAATAATTAAAAATTTGTTACATATACATAGCACTTTTGTGGGTACTCAAAGTGTCACGACACACACACACAAATAGATAGATCCAAGTGCAAATTTAATAGGGTGATTCGTCATCGTAAGTCATCCAGGCAAAGGGTCAAAATCATACAAAGGCAGTCCAAAACAAGAAACAAAACAGGCAAATGATCTCCGTAGTGCAATTGACATTAAACAAGGATTCCATGACAGTGAATGAAACAGACAGTGTATACCAGTATATAGGCAGATACAAACAATGTGAGTGGGAACAGCTTTGTGCAATGAACAGTAATGAGTACAGACAAAGGATTATGGGAAATGCAGTTCCTCATGTGGTGGTGCCGGTAAGGGGAAGAGACCTCTAGTGGACACCCAGGGAACACCAACCAGACACTGTGACACAAAGCACTTAACATAGAAGGGGGAATCACCTCAACCACCAATTTTACTTTGTAATGACGTTGCAACAAGTCAGAACATTCTGTAGCAACCAGCTATAAACAGCATTGCAACTTTTGTCTTGAGGAACTTTTCTACTTTCCATTTAAAATCATTAACTTACATTAATATAATCCATTAATTAAAGCTGAACATTAATTACTCTGGAGGAGTAACATTTACCATGGGTTGTTTGAGTTTGTCAAGTTTGTGTTGGATCCACCCCTTTCTGAACAGACATAAAAGGAACGGAAACATTGTTATTTCATTCTGTTCCTGAGACATGATGGATCTGCGAGTCACTGTTGCTCTTTTTTTCTTTTTTCTCACTGGAGGTACAAAAAACAGCAAGTATTGAATGTATTATTTGGTACACATACTGTAGAGCTGTAACTCAATGTTTCTCTCTGTCTTTAAGGATCTTCTCTCAAGTGTTACGGGTGTACACCTGGTTTGACGGGTTCCTGTGAAGCAAAAGTGGAGAACTGTCCAGATGGATTTAATAAATGTGCAAGCATTACAATGGCACAACAACCAGTCAGTATGTCAGGTATGAATAGGTCATTTACTGTTGTAGTAGGGGTCGACCGACTTCAGTCTTCAGCCCTATTCGTGTTGGGTTAGTATTATCTGGGGACCTCGTGTGATTTAGAAATGACCCCGCCACATCTGAATTTCATGTGGCGCATTTGCACGGGATAACCCAAGCCTGTGATTTTACTCAAATTCTACTGACTTATCTCCTGGATATGATGTCAATAGGCTTTGTGTTGTCGTTATTTGTCTAGCTGTATGATATATCATAAAAATGCTCCTTACTGCACGCTGCTATAGCCTACGTGTCAATCATCTCCATCTAATCAATCTTTTTGTTTTTGCTCATCTGATGGTTTTCAGCTTTCACTTTCTGCAAATTGTGTAGTTGTATTGTGTATAGCGATATAACCCAGCTCCCAGCACTCCAACACAGCCTCCACTCTTCACGAAAGATGGATAAAAAGGTGCACAGGAAACAAAAACCTTGAAAAAAGTTATATACGACCCGCCAAATCACAGAGATGCCGATTCGCACGGGACTAATATTATTATCACAGGACCTCGTGTTCGGAGAAATATGAAGAGACTATGATATGGCAATATAACACAGAACTCCTATAACAGCTTGTTTTTTTCTCTTTTGATCATTATATTTCTCACAGATTTCTTTTTGTTCTAAATCAGATTCAGAGTTTACAATTCCTCTCTGCGCTACCGAATGAATCTTGCGTGTTCTTCACATGATATGCGTGCTACTTAGAGAGAGAGAGTGTGTGTGTGTGTGTGTGTGTGTGTGTGTGTGTGTGTGTGTGTGTGTGTGTGTGTGTGTGTGTGTGTGTGTGTGTGTGTGTGTGTGTGTGTGTGTGTGTGTGTGTGTGTGTGTGTGTGTGTGTGTGTGTGACTAAACTCCTAAGTATCTGTTAATCTCATCACATAATTACACATATTTGTTTAGAGGAAGATGATTTTTCTCAATCTTTTGTAGGTCCTTTAGCAGTTTCCACTAAGTTGTCTGTCACAATCAAAGGGTGTGCAAATCCATGTAAACCAGGGACCGAAGAGATACCAAGTGAAGGGAATGTGTCGACCCGATGCTGTGACACTGACCTTTGCAATGCAGCAGGTATTGGCCTTTATTAACAGTGTGCTATTTTACATGTACATGGGTTGTTAACACTTTATTTTACGGTGTCCTTGTTACATATGTTACATGTACTTACCGTAGTAATAACAGTAAATTATGCATAATTACATGCAACTAACCCTCAACCAAACCATAATCCTACCCTAACCCTATAGTTGTCAGGGTTGGGTGCATGTGACCGAAGACGAGGACACGGAAGCTTCAATAGAATAGTTTTTAATAACAAAATGAAACTTTCAAAATGAAACAAGAACAAAACGCCAGGAAATCAGGGTTTACACACAACCATACATAGACGACGATCGACAAACACTGGGAGAAAACACAGGGCTTAAAAGAACTGAACCAAACAAGATAATTAACTGAAAACAGGTGCATAAAATTGGACACAAACGAGGAGCGGGAAAACTAACAGGACTAAACCAAAAATAACAAAGACAGGGGAAACCAAGATCACAAAACAGAACTTAAACACATTGAATTGTTACAGTACCTCCCCCCTCCCCGAAGGCGCGTCCTCGCGCCGTATAACATCCAAAGGGGTGGGAGGGTGGGCGCCCTGGAGGCTGAAGAGGGCATGGTGCAGGTCCAGGAAGCCTCCAGGGCGGAGCAGGCTGTGGGCGTGGCCACGGCGGTGCAGGCTGTGGGCGTGGCGACGGTGCAGGCTGTGGGTGTGGCCAGGGCGGAGCAGGCTGTGGGCGTGGCCAGGGCGGAGCTGTGGGACCCTCGGGCGTCCAGGGCGGAGCTGTGGGACCCTCGGGCGTCCAGGGCGGTGAGCCCCCTTCGGGTGGCCACGGCGGTGAAGACCCTTCAGGTGGCCACGGCGGTGAAGACCCTTCAGGTGGCCACGGCGGTGAGGACCCTTCGGGTGGCCATGGCGGTGTTATTTTTCCAGGCCTCCGTGGATCTTTGGCCGGCCTCCGTGGATCTTTGGCCGGCCACGGCGAAGGCGTATAGCCCCCCCCCAAAATTTTCTTGGGGAGAAGGACAGGTTCAGGAACGGGAACAGACTTGACATCAACGGGCGCTGGGTCAACGGGGTCTGGGTCAACGGGCTCTGGGTCTGGGTCAACGGGCTCTGGGTCTGGGTCAACGGGCTCTGGGTCTGGGTCAACGGGCTCTGGCGCTGGGTCAACGGGCTCTGGCGCTGGGTCTGGGTCAACGGGCTCTGGCTCTGGGTCAACGGGCTCTGGCTCTGGCGCTGGGTCAACGGGCTCTGGCGCTGGGTCAACGGGCTCTGGCGCTGGCGCTGGGTCAACGGGCTCTGGCTCTGGCGCTGGGTCAACGGGCTCTGGCTCTGGCGCTGGGTCAACGGGCTCTGGCTCTGGGTCAAAGGGCTCTGGCGCTTCATGGGACTCGGAACTGGACGGGGCCAGCACATCATGGGACTCGGAACTGGACGGGGCCAGCACATCAAGGGACTCGGAACTGGACGGGGCCAGCACATCAGGGGACTCGGAACTGGACGGGGCCAGCACATCAGGGGACTCGGAACTGGACGGGGCCAGCACATCAGGGGACTCGGAACTGGACTCATGCTCTGGCTGGACGGTCTCTGGCTGGACGGTCTCTGGCTGGACGGTCTCTGGCTGGACGGTCTCTGGCTGGACGGTCTCTGGCTGGACGGTCTCTGGCTGGACTTTCCTGGCAGCACGTGCTGATATCAGCGGGGGATCAGCTATGCATGAGACCAGTCCTGGACGACCATAGACCAGACCGACGGCTGACTTGATGGTAGGTCTGATGGAGATGGCTGGAGATGGTGGTTGAGCTGGACTATATCGCCCATATCCTCCTCTGTGACCTCCACGGTTCCCACGGAACACAGCTAGGCGAGTTCCCACAAAGGCCTGATCTCCAGATCTCCATCCTTTGTTGTTGGTCGATCGTTCTGTCAGGGTTGGGTGCATGTGACAGAAGACGAGGACACGGAAGCTTCAATAGAATAGTTTTTAATAACAAAATGAAACTTTCAAAATGAAACAAGAACAAAACGCTAGGGATGGCTGAGGCGAAACAGTCGTTCCGAAGCTTTGCGAGATCCCGAAGCGCAGATGATTCGAAACACTGATTCGAAGCGTGATTCAAAACACCCATGTCACGTGACTATGGCCAAACGAAGCCTCAAAGTGTTTCACGAAGTGTTTCATCAGGTGTGATCCGCCGAATCAGCGTTTGATTGACATGGTCGGAAACAGACCACACAATCGAACATCTGTATAAAAGTGAAATCAACGCATATTGACCTCGTGAGTTTTTGTGAGAGGAGTTTGATTTTGAGATAGCGGATTTTGGTGATATAGTGACATTTATAGTGCGATTTGTTTAGTTATATTTAGGCTTACATTTAAATTTACACAACACATTGACTGATAGTCTACACACAGAGTATACATATAGTGACACATTAATATAGATATAAATATATAGACAGCTAGATTAATAGATAGATAGATAGATTAAAGATATATAGGCTACATATATAAATACATCAGATCATAGACACATATTATAGATACATATCTAATTACATAGATAGATTAGAGATTCATATCTAGATAGATTTGGATAGATAGATAAATGGAGGCTCCCCAGATGAGATGCTGTACATCTGTGGTGTGGGAGCATTTCCATTTAGAAACCCCAAATAAAGTGAGATGTGTGTATTGTGATCGGCTGCTCGCCTACTGCAACAATACATCATCCATGATGCGCCATTTGAGGAGCACTCATCCTGCCATTTTGCAGGGTGCAGAGGATGGCATTCCCCCTGTAGCCTACCTAGGCCTGCTACTGACACTGCTGGGTCATCTAAGCAATGCATTGTTTGAAACACAGCAGAAACACAGGACAGTTTATGGGAACTTTTTGATACTCGTATCCATCAAATCCAGATGATACACAATGCTACAGCTGATGCCACAATGGAAGTGAAAAAATACATCAACGATGCGTTTTTGCCCACAACTCATGATCCACTAACTTACTGGAAAGAGAGAGCAGTAATCTTTCCTCATTTGTATGTCCTACCTAAAAAATATCTTTGCATGCCAGCAACAAGTGTCCCTTGTGAGAGGATTTTTTCAAAGGCTGGAGAAATTATCTGTAAAAAAAGAAGTAGGCTAAGTCCTTCCACAGCAGAGAAATTAATATTTTTGAATAAAAATATGTAAAAAAGTGAGACATTGTGGCTTGATTTATTTTTATTAATATTCATTTTGCATGAGCAAAATAACATTATTCACAGTAAGAAGCCTTTAGGTTACAAGATTCACATATTAGAAAAGTGCAATAATAAAAAAACAACAAATTTCCATGGCTCGTCAAGGTTTTTTCAGATCAACACCTGCAAGTGACCACTAGGTGTCACCGTGGAGACGGGTGTCGGATTGATTCGAAGCCTCGAAACAATATGAACCATTTGGTTCAACTGTTTCATTGCTTCACGAAGCCTCGATCTGCCCATCACTACAAAACGCCAGGAAATCAGGGTTTACACACAACCATACATAGACGACGATCGACAAACACTGGGAGAAAACACAGGGCTTAAAAGAACTGAACCAAACAAGATAATTAACTGAAAACAGGTGCATAAAATTGGACACAAACGAGGAGCGGGAAAACTAACAGGACTAAACCAAAAATAACAAAGACAGGGGAAACCAAGATCACAAAACAGAACTTAAACACATTGAATCGTTACAATAGTAAGTACATGTAGTTAACTATTATTACTCAGTACTTAAATATACAATGACACCTTAAAATAAAGTGTGACCCATGGGTTCATCTAGCAGTTGCCCTTTCCAACGACTATTATAATAATTAAAATAAAAGTGATTGTTGATAAAGAGCACAATATAAAATTTCAGTAGTCAAAAATAACAAAGCTAGAAAAATGTGGAAAAAAAAGTGCTTTTGGCGAGTTTTTATTGTTTTTAGAAAAGATGAAATTGATCAACAATGACCATGCCATTTTATTAACCGCTATTATAATAATTATTATTAGTAGTAGTATTAATTAATAAAACTGTTCTTATCATCTTGATTAGATGGAATGTGTAAGGGAAGCGTCCTCCTGCTCTTCCCTCCTCTGCTCTTCTACTTCCTGTTTCTGTGAGTCCAGATTCCACAGCAAAAGACACTGCGAAAAACTGAATATGATTCATGAATTTACATTTTTTTATTTACTGAATAAAGCTTGTTTGTTGAGCTGCAGTTCTTTGGCATCGTGATTTAAGGAACATAAAAATATGTATTTTAATGAAAACATATGAAACAAAAATCCTGCATCATTATAAGCAGAAAAATAATTCTAGCTGCAACACATAAATAAATAAAGGTGCAACACCTTAAATATTATAGACATGTGCTGCACACCTGAGTTAGAAGCAGTGTCTGTCATTTGCAGACCATTTTACTTACAGAGTGAGTTAACAGCAGTAATAGTGAGGCCAACGCTTGTGCAGCTCTCACTCAGTTACACACTACTGTAAATCCCCCAGATAGGGTGCACATCATAGCGGGTGACTTTAATCAGACGTATCTGAAAACAGTACTACCTAAATCCACCCAATGTCAAGTATGCTACCAGAGGGAAAATATACTGGATCATAATATACCCTACAAAACAAAAAGGCAGTAACTGCATTTTTGGTCAAAAATTAGTTTTTATCATTTTCATGACATTCAAAAAATAGGAGGATTGATATGTACAAAGAATGTACAAAGCTAATATAAAATAACAAAACAGCCACATGTCATGTATCCTGGATGACAGGATAACTTTAAAATCATTTTTCTCAGTTCTGCACTCAGGATGAGAACCAAGCTGACCACAAAGGTTATAAAAACTTGGCCTAGGGAGCCTAGACTAAGAGGTGTTTGAATATCAGCACCTGGATCAATACACAGAAACGGTTTTGTTTTATATTAAAGTTTGCATGGAAACCGTCACTAGCCGCATTTCTGTTACCCTTCAAATTGCAAAAATTGAAATTGCGAGTTGAAAATACGTCCATTGGAAACACTCCAAAACTCCAATTTATCGCAAAAAAGTTTTTACGCTCGCATGAGGAAGTTTTTCAGGCAATTCGAAAAATAAATATTTTGTAAAACTGCAATGGAAAAAGTTTTTGCGCATTTACAGTCACCTGACGTAGATGACGCGGTGTGTTTGGACAGAATACGAGACAGAGTTCTTTATTAAATTCATAAAAGACAAAAGAATAACAGGAAAACTGGATTATTAACAACAAAGAAACGCCACAATCAAGATCTGGAAGCAGAGATGAGGGAGAAACAGCAGAAACTCCTCATATGAGCCGCTCACAAATATAAGGGTCATTCCTTGCCATTAATGTTGGGTAACACACACACACACACACACACACACAAACACACACACACACACCACACACACACACACACACACACACACACAGACACACACACACACACACACACACACACACACACACACACACACACACACACACACACACACACACACACACACACACACACACACACACACACACACACACACACACACACACACACACACACACACACGTCTCCTTCCATTAATGGGTCATTCCTGGGATTCGGTAATATTTCAGTCCCCTAGATTTTTGAAAGTGGTGGTTCACCAAAATTAAATGTTAAAAGCTTTTCACAATACTTTGGTATGTCCTTTATAATGAATACAAATAATTATTGCATTTAAATAATTTTTATTATTAAAAAAAATCTTATTTCTGTCTTACAGCAAGCATTTTGTCATGTCCCTGAGGTTCTTCGCTGAATTTGTACTTTGAAAATAATTAATAAAATGTACACATTGTCTATAATTTTCGGCAATAATGCAAGTATTTATTTGTGTTCTTTGCTTTTGAAAAGAAATTAAAAAAAAAAAGCAAAATATTTGATAAAAAACAACTTATAAAGTTACGTCCCTCAGTCTGAACTCAACCCCGTCACGCCAACCATTCTCCGCCCATAATCATTTAGACTCCACCCATATGTGACCTCATTCACAGGAAGTTGCATCATTCAGCTCTCCTCAACAGCATGGTGCAGAAGAAGGTGAGTGATATCACACTTTTTATTCATTTTTTGAGGTGTATTATAGTCAGGGAGGGTACTGTCAGGCTTAACAACTCAACCCCATCACATACAATTAAGATGGAAAATGATGACTTTTCAAAATTTTATTTTAGTCCATAAAAATCTAAAATATACTTATTTCATTGGCTGCCTTGTGGCCTACTCTTCTACACCACATTAAGAGCAGTGGCCATTTTGAGCAAAACAACTCAACCCCATCACACTCAACCCACTCAATAAGTTGAGTTATTCACTTAATTTAATCAATGATTTCAATTTAAAAGTTTAATTTCAGTAAATATATTATTGCCAACTCATATTTTAAATTATATTTTTGTTATAGATAAAATATTTGATGTAATGTTTGCACTTAAACTTCAACAGGCATCCTAGTCAGAAATGGCACCCACATCAACAGCAGAGAGGCAAAGGCAGTTTCGGAAAAAAGGGTACAGTACCTTGAGAGAGAGAAGCAGAGATGGAGAAGGAATGTTGAGGCACGAAAAAACAAAACAATTAGTGACCTAAGTGAGAGAGCACAGCGTCACAGGCGTAAAAAATGGAGAGCGGCGTACACAAGAAGCAAGGAAAGAAGAGAAGCATTAAGAAACATAAGCACTCCACCACAAAGTCCTGAGCATATGCCAGAGCTGCCACGACAGCCACTGTCAAGGTGAAGTGCAACAGGCAGAAGAATCATAAGTTGAGAGTAGAAAATTAGTTTAGAGCATGTGTAACTGTCTAATGCACGGTTCCCCAAACTGTGGCTCTTAAACCCATGGGGTATGTGAAGGAACTGCAGGGGGTTCGAGTTGATGAATAGCTAATAATTTATAAAATCGTAAAATTAAAATAAATCACTTGCTAAAAATATATTGAAATATTTTATTTGTTTATCTGTATGCCATGTGACTATTAACCAACATCAGAGAATTGGAGGGTTCTTCATATCAATATTTGAGTTCGGCTAACAAAAAAGTTTGTGAATCCCTGGTTTAATGTGACATACTCAGCATTTTCATGCAATGTTGGACTGACTCATTTGTTTGATTACTTGTTTTGTAGGCAAAGGGAGGAAGGCAAAAGACAATCACGAAAACAAAGAAAGAAGCTACATAATGAAACTAAACAGCTCCAGAAAGCCTGGACAGGCAAAAGCGGTTAACAGAGAAGTATAAAAAGAGAGTCCAGCGACAGAAGAAGACCTTAGAATCTCCTGGGTCAAAAGAGAAAACAACATTATTGAATTGCCTATTGTGCCCATTTGATAAAAGGTTCTGTTTGGTAATCTATTTTTGTTTTTTCTTACCAAAAATATTGAAAAGTTACTAACGACCGTACTGTCTGCAGTAGTTTTCTTTGTTTAAATTCTCACTGCAGTTCAGATAATAAAGTAAAATCGAAAAAATTAAATATGACTATGTCTGTATTACATGGTTGCCTAAAATAAAATAGTTTGTTCTGTTAGTGTTCATACAATTTGGATATTTGTAACTTCCATCACATATAAATGTGAAAATTATCATAAATGTTACATTTGAAGTCATTGAATTGGTATGAGGGACACATGAGCAGTAGGTAGATGTTTGTTTTATCACAAGTTTTGTGTAAAATCCTGTTTAAACTAATTCAAATATGTCTCGTTACGGGGTTGAGAATAAAAGGTGTACAAATCTGAAAAAAAAACCCTGAAAATAATAAAAAGTCTTTAATGCCTGAGATGGGAAAATATGATTTTTTGAAGGTTTGATATGTACCTAATAATGTGGGGTATTTAGAAATGCAATCATATGTAGATCAAAAATTTAAAAAGTCCTGTTTTTTTATTACTGCTGTTAATATCGTATTACACTTTATCAATGCATTGACTATGAAATTTGCATAACATTAATCCACTAACTTAGCTAGGTTAACTAACTTGCACATGGTTCTTATAAAAGCTAACTTTATCTAACGTTACTTTCCCCTTAAGCTACTTCTTTCAGCTACACAGTATAACTGATTAAAAGTAACAGGGATGTGTTTTTTTTATCTTTATTTTATATTAATTCACGTATTTTCTGACCTGAGTATAACTTTAGCCCTCGTGCATCGCTTAAATCTGAGAGGAACAAATGGTCTTAGGTGTGGGGTCAGTTAAGGGTTTAAAGATTAAAGTAGCTATGTGCCATAAAACGATTACTAAACAAACTGCGATTTCAAAAATATTTATATCGTACATGGATAAGTTCCAACAGAACTGAATGAGCTGGGGACACAATCTAATGGCTGTCTGCAAGACACCTTTACATCTCAGACAGAGTCCAAGATTAGCAGTCGACAAGCGTCAAATTTGAGTAAAGTTTTAGTATATGAAACGATTTTACTCGTTAGTTGGTGACGGTGTGATTATTAAATCGCAAAGTATGTGCCAGTTGGTCGTGTGTTCTCGAGCACGTGAACCATGGTTTCACCCCGTCGGTGTCTGTTGCTGTTGGTCTGCTCTTTTTCAGTTGATTTAAAGGGATAGTTCCCCCCAAAACATAAACTCTGTCAGTAATTACTCTCCCTCATGTTGTTCAACCCCGTAAGACTTTCGTTCATCTTCGGAACACAAATGAAGATATTTGTGATTAAATCTGAGAGCTGGATCACTCCTCCATAGGCTTCTAAGAGATTGAAACTTGCCGGCCCCGAAAAGTTATTAAAGAAATCGTTCAAATAGTCCAAGTGACTACAGTGGCTCAATCTTAAGTTTATCAAGCGACGAGAATACTTTTTGAGCGCAAAAAAAACTAACAAAAATAACGACTTTATTCAACTAATTTCCACGTCTGTTGGCCTTGAGATTTCACATAGTGTAACAGCGCAGCGCTTCTGTGTTGTACTTCACACGGAGGCTCACTATTGGCCGACGCTGGTCATGTGAGTGATGCGTGTGACGTTCAACCAGAAGCGTTACGAAATTATACTAAGTGAAATTTCGAGACCAGCAGAGATGGAAATGAATACTTGAATAAAGTCATTATTTTTGTTTGTTTTTTTTTGCACACAAAAAGTATTCTCATCGCGATATTGTGAGGAGTTTCTGTCCCCAGTCGTTCAGCAAGATGATTGACAGCAGAGGCAAGCTGCGTTTGCTTTTCCTTAACATTTCTAACAATGTTAGAATGTACAGCTGATCATCCAAGATGTCCATGTCTTTCTTTCTTCAGTCGAAAAGAAATTAATGATTTTGATGAAAACATTCCAGGATTTTTCTCCGTATAATGGACAAATGCTCGCCTTGCTCTGTTCTGTGATGCACGTTCGTGACTCTCCTGTTCGAACTCGTTCATCAAAATGAACAAATCTTTTTTCGAGCCATTTAGTTCATTTCAAAAGATTCATTCATTTTGATGAACGAGTTCGAACAGGAGAGTCATAAACTCGCATCACAGAACAGAGCAAGGCGAGCATTTGTGCTTATAAAACTTAAACTTTTTTATTTATTTTGAAATGAGCGATGGTTTGGCTAGATAAGACCCTTATTCATCGTCTGGTATCATTTAAAGCCCTTTGAAGCTGCACTGAAACTGTCATTTGGACCTTGAACCGTTTGGGTCCCATTGAAGCCCATTATATGGAGAAAAATCCTGGAATGTTTTCATCAAAAACCTTCATTTCTTTTCCACTGAAGAAAGAAAGACATGGACATCTTGGATGACATGGGGGTGAGTAAATTATCAGCAAAAGTGTTTTTTTAAAGTGAACTAATCCTTTAAGGAAGCATTTAAAGACCAAAATGTTTTCTTAATCTATATCATTTGAAAAATTGTACTCACAGAATGTTATAAATGAAAAGGATTTTGTTTGACATCTGAGGCGTGGCAGAGTTGTGGCCCATAGAGCTTGAACTAACTGGAGGCACTGAGACCAGGGCAAGATGAACTCATTGTTTTTGCCCATAAGTTATCACTTTGATGATGAGCAAAGCTTGCAAGCAAAAAAAAAGATCCCTGTCTAATATCCATCTTCAGGATGCATCAGATCTGGGACATATCCAACAGAGCAGTGGCGTAGACTGGAAGGCATCCCAGCTGTATTAAAGAGGACAGGACAGGACAGGTGGTGCTGCTGTGAAACATGGAAATGACAGTAATTAGGCTTTTTAAGTGAATAACACATTAAATAATAATTCAGTATCAAAATAAATCCTTCAAGTGTGACCAGCTAAAACCTGTTAGATTCACTGAGCACATTAACTGCATCAGTCCCATAGAAGTAACTTGACCTAATTCTGTTATGTTAATGTTACAGCTAAACAGCTAGATATTAACAAAAACATTGCTTACAAAGTGATTCAACGTAAACACAGGAACATACCAGTGGAAGAAGATTCAGTCTGCAGATCTAGCATGGGTCTAGTATAAGTCTGGCAGGTTTCAGGATGACAGGTCAGTGAGGCCCTCAGTTTGTCTCTTGCTTTAAGGTAATCACCTGATCAGGATTCATAAAAAAATTACTCGCATGCAAGAAATGACAGTCAAAAATGCATCACTTTACACAAAGTACACTATCAACATTACATTACTTATAGCAACAACTATGGGCAAACATGTGACAAGATATTTGGCTGGTGTTCCAAACCTACTATTAGGTACTGACCGTTAAATTAATATAAGTTAATGTATATTTTATTGACAGATATAGACTATTAAAAATTATAATTTTAAATCTGTTAAGCTTGTTTACAGAGTTGTATTTCATAACATAATTTTGTTTCTGATCCTTACCAGATCTTGAGAGGACTCGAACATCAAACTTTTTCTAGTCTGCCCCTGGCTCTTCACATTTTTGGATAGCTCCATTTACAAGTTCATCACTTTATAATTTGGCCACCAAGTGACACCATCCTTAAACCATGACTCGGATATGATGTTGACAGTCTTTGTTCCCATAAATTTGATGAGTAGAAACATCTAAAAAAATTAATTGTTGCATAAATTATTATATATTTGAAAAGATTATCCATAAGACACACAATATTTGAAACAATAATTTTGACAATTTTTTTTTCATTAAATATATTTGCATTTTTTTTAATGAATTCTGTTATCACCAGCAAAGCCTGCCTTTTCCTAAAGATTCAAAATTGTACATGCACAAGGAACACATGTAATCCAGTATTACTATTAATAGCACCAATTTGACGGAGATGCACTGCTCTCTCCTGAAGAGGTCGCAAAAAGCCTGCGATAAAATAACTCAACCCTTGGGTTGTTACGCCTTAACCAGGATCTGGGTAACACAAAAACTACCCAAACAATGAAAAAATAACACAAAAAAATGGACCCAAAAGGTTTAACCCAGGATTTGGGTAGAAAAAAATAACACAAGTTTTTAAAGTGCAGTATTTTAAAAAATAAAAAAAACGTCCGACCAACCTACTGTGTTGTGTGTGTGTTTTCATCTGTGTGTGTTACTGTCTGACCACGTTTGAGATAATAAAGAGCGGTTTTGCACTTGCACCCTGTTTCTGTCGTTCCGTAACACAGACAGCATGACTTAAACGTCTCACACAATGACTTCAGTATTGAAGCCTTGCAATCTTTTGAATAAATCTGTTTAGTGTTTTCCAGACAACAGAGTACTATATTCATACAGAGTGTACAAGCTAAACCTGTTCAGAGACAATTACATAACTGAATAAAACTGAAAAAATATGACACAAACAGTTAGGAAACATATTTTGCACTGTGTATTATGTGTCCGGAGTGATTACGGTTTAGTGTGTGTAGTACTGATAAGAACACTGTGAATATTACGTGTTACTGAATGCATTTGCGGCCTGTTAAAGTTCCCCTCTAGTCAATAATTGTATCCCTTAAAACTCATATCTGATCACCAAAATTACATGGTAACACTTTATTTGAAGGGGTGTGCATAAGACTGACATGACACTGTCATAAACATGACATAACACCTGTCATGAACATGAAGGAGTCTTTATGAATGTTTATGACTGTTGTCATTAAGTGTCATTCGGTAAATTATGACACTTTTAATGCAAAGTTGACATTGTTTAAAATGTCTTTGTTATGACAACTTGACATTAACAAAGACAGAAATGTCTTTGTTATGACAACTTGACATTAACCAAGAAATCATAACCTGTCAACCTGTCACAAGTATGTCATAACAGGTCTAATTATCAAACTTAAAGCATTTCGCTGTGTAATAACCCTTAATGACATCTTTATAACTAGTACAATGTGTTCCACTTTACTTGAGGACAGGTAATATTCATGACACAGTTATAATGGTGTCATGACGGCCAAAGTTGTGACAGGTTGACAGGTTATGATTTCTTTGTTAATGTCAAGTTGTCATAATCAAGACATTTTTGTCTTTGTTAATGTCAAGTTGTCATAACAAAGACATTTTAAACAATGTCAACTTTGCATTAAAAGTGTCATAATTTACCGAATGACACTTAATGACAACAGTCATAAACATTCATAAAGACTCCTTCATGTTCATGACAGGTGTTATGTCATGTTTATGACAGTGTCATGTCAGTCTTATGCACACCCCTTCAAATAAAGTGTTACCAATTCCATATTTTTAAAAGTTTTTTCTTCATGCATTAAAATATCTTTAATGTAACTTGACACCCTTGCCTCATTTAGTATGCGCGGTTCTATGAATATGCAAATGAGCCCCGTCTCCACTCACTCACTCAGAGATCCACTGGTTGACGATCACAAGTTGATCTGATTGGTTACTGTAGTTTGTGACGTCAGAAACACCAGCGATTTCAGTGTTTTTGAGACTGTCTTTGGTTCACTGCAGTTTTAAGCAGAAAATACTCAGCAATGCTGTCGACTTATGAATTATGACTTATTAAAGCATATTAAAAACACCACATAGACATATAACAACATTAAAAGCTGGATTTTCACCTTAAGGTCTATTTGTAGAGCGCATTACTCTTAATGGCCAAATTCGAAAGCTCTTTTGTGCTATTTAAAAAAATAATAATCTTTGCTGTTTTAAGTCCACTGACATAATAGTCAAGCCATTTCTGTCCTCATACTGTTTTAGTAAAAGCTGTATCAATAACTGCTGATCCAAGAGATTCGACCATGAAGGTATGAGAGTATGTGTGTGTGTGAAACAGTGATGTTCACTGATCGATGGCGATGATAGCTTGTGAGCGCATCATTTGTCCAGGGATCTGTGCTTTGGCAGACTGCCTGCCATATCTATATCAGGATCATCTATATCATATCTATATCAGGAGGCTTCGTTCCTGCGGTGTCTTTCTTTCTGTGAGCATGACTTCTTTTTCTTACTGTAATCTGAAAAATAGCCAGAATCATCCTTTATGTGATAAATAATTCCGCGGATGAGCGGCTGGATCGCGTTAAGGGTTTTTTATTAAAACGATGTGTGTTAGCGGCCGCTAAGTTAATAACTAATGATCTTCACAACGGAAGTGAATCAATCAAAACTAACTTTATCTGGACAATAACTTATTTCTAGATAAAGCCAAAACACTCTCTGTTACTGATAATCTCCTATTATCACTGTAAAGCTGCTGTGAAACAGTCCATATTGTTAAAAGCGCTATATAGATGAAGATGACTTGACTTGACACAAATAAAACAGTCAAGTTGACACTGACAGTCTGTCAGTTTAAAGCTAGACTAAAAACACATCTCTTTGACCTAATTCACATAATACATTATCAACTTCTATAATTCAATGTTAGGCTGCATAGATTAGGCCAGCCGGAACCGGGAACACTTCCCTTAAATCCTGATGTACTCGTTACATCATAAGAAGAATGGCATCTACGCTAATTTAGTGTCTTTGTTTATCCCGAGGTTTTCCTTCAGCCTGCCGGATCCAGGCCGTTACCAGATTTGACGAAGGACCTTCGCCTGGACCCGATGACAACGCAGTGCTGAAGTGCCAACTAGCCTCTCCCTATGGAGGATCCCTATTCCACTCTACAGATAAAGCGCTATGAAATTACGGTTTCGCGTCCCTACGCCGAATTGATAAAATAAAATTCTGCGTCAAAATTTATAGGCAAGACAAGTAGTTGCTTAGGCAGGTTCGCGTTTAAAGTCTATTTAGAGAGAACAGCGTCGTTTTAGCGGCCCCTAATTTAATAACAAATGATAATTTCGACGGAAGTGAATCAATCAAAACTAACTTTAGCTGGAAACAACATATTCAAGAACCGCTATAAAACCAAACCATTCTTTGTTACCTTAAATTATATGTTTGTCTCACCCATGATGAGTTCAAGAATTTCTGATGGCCCGCTTCAGCCTGGTTGTTAGGAGCGCCCTCCCTAGGCTTGTAAAATAGTAAAACTCAGGTTTCTGAGTTTCTGAGTCCTGGTGTGCTTCATACCGCACACTGCAGGTTTTATGTTGAGCGAAAATGTTTTGTGCGCAAATAACATTTTTCTCTTCTTTTTCAGAACTCGTCTCCTGTATAGAGCACTGGGACATATTTGGTAAGCAGGTAATGTATTGTAAGGTGAGCTGAGCTCCCACATACTGGGTATCAGGTTACAGGCCTTACTTGTCACGGGAACACACGGAGAAACAGGTGGATCCAAATGTAGCATATTTATTGTCAGGGCAATCCAACTCATAGTCATCCATGCAGGGGTCAAAATCCATTTTAGCAGTCCAATAAACAAATAAACAAGAAACAAAACAAGAACAGGCAAGGAAACAGACTTCAGAAGTGTAAGTGATATTTAGCAACGAATCCGTACACATACTAACACAGACAGGGAATATATACACATATCTAACAAGACTAACAATGAACAGCTGGGAACAATGATGACGGGGAACAGCTGAGTGTAATGAACTGATGAGTGACAGTGACAGACAGAATGCTGGGAAATGAAGTCAATAGTGAAGGACACCGTGATAACGAGGACCTCTAGTGACAAACAAGGGAAACACAACCAGACACTGTGACATAACCCCCCCTCTACGGAGCGGCTACCAGACGCTCCACGACAACACTAAAACACAACACAAGAGTTCAGGAGGGAGGTGGAACGGTGGAGGATCAGGGGAGGGATGGTAAGCCAGGTCCATGAAGGGAGACAGGAACAAGAGGTGAGGGCTTAACCGGGGACCAGGGCAAAACACAGAGTCCATCGGGCGGCCAGGTCGGTGAAGACCCCTCGGGCGGCCAGGGCGGTGAAGACCCCTCGGGCGGCCAGGGCGGTGAAGACCCCTCGGGCGGCGAAGACCCATCGGGCGGTGAAGACCCATCGGGCGGTGAAGACCCATCGGGCGGCCAGGGCGGTGAAGAACCCTCGGGCGGCCAGGGCGGTGAAGACCCCTCGGGCGGCCAGGGCGGTGAAGACCCCTCGGGCGGCCAGGGCGGTGAAGACCCCTCGGGCGGCCAGGGCGGTGAAGACCCCTCGGGCGGCCAGGGCGATGAAGACCCCTCGGGCGACCAGGGCGGTGAAGACCCCTCGGGCGGCGAAGACCCATCGGGCGGTGAAGACCCCTCGGGCGGCCAGGGCGGTGAAGACCCCTCGGGCGGCCAGGGCGGTGAAGACCCCTCGGGCGGCCAGGGCGGTGAAGACCCCTCGGGCGGCCAGGGCGGTGAAGACCCCTCGGGCGGCCAGGGCGGTGAAGACCCCTCGGGCGGCCAGGGCGGTGAAGACCCCTCGGGCGGCCAGGGCGGTGAAGACCCCTCGGGCGGCCAGGGCGATGAAGACCCCTCGGGCGACCAGGGCGGTGAAGACCCCTCGGGCGGCGAAGACCCATCGGGCGGTGAAGACCCCTCGGGCGGCCAGGGCGGTGAAGACCCCTCGGGCGGCCAGGGCGGTGAAGACCCCTCGGGCGGCCAGGGCGGTGAAGACCCCTCGGGCGGCCAGGGCGGTGAAGACCCCTCGGGCGGCCAGGGCGGTGAAGACCCCTCGGGCGGCCAGGGCGAAGCAGACCCCTCGGGCGGCCAGGGCGAAGCAGACCCCTCGGGCGGCCAGGGCGAAGCAGACCCCTCGGGCGGCCAAGGCGGTGATGCCCTCTCATTACCAGACACCGGCTCGGGACCAGACACTGCCTCCAGCTCTGGAGCAGCAGCCACCGGCTCAGGAACTGCCACTAGAACAGAAATGGTCACAAGGACAGACACAAACACAGAAACAAACACTGGGTCTGGAACAGACATTGGCTCCAGCTCTGGAACAGGCACTGGCTCTGCCTCCGGCTCTGGAACGGGCACTGGCTCTGCCTCCGGCTCTGGAACGGGCACTGGCTCTGCCTCCGGCTCTGGAACGGGCACTGGCTCTGCCTCCGGCTCTGGAACGGGCACTGGCTCTGCCTCCGGCTCTGGAACGGGCACTGGCTCTGCCTCCGGCTCTGGAACGGGCACTGGCTCTGCCTCCGGCTCTGGAACGGGCACTGGCTCTGCCTCCGGCTCTGGAACGGGCACTGGCTCTGCCTCCGGCTCTGGAAAAGCAGACACAGGCATGTCCAGGATCCGAGCCAGACGCTCCAGATAGTCCAGGTCCATGAAGGCAGATGGAACGTGAACGGTCTCTGACTGGGCAGACGGGACGTGAACGGTCTCTGACTGGGCAGACGGGACGTGAACGGTCTCTGACTGGGCAGACGGGACGTGAACAGTCTCTGACTGGGCAGACGGGACGATCTCTAGACTGACAGCCGGGTGCACGGGGACTGCCACCGGGATGGCCTCTGGTTCACTGGGGAGGCAGGAAGTCTTCCTCCCCCTCCGCCGTTTCTTATGGCGAGGTGCAGGCCCGGGCTGGACAGGACCAGCGGTGAAGGGAGCTCTGGGCTGAGCATCACCGGCTCATGGTCGGAGAAAGACCAAAGTGGAAAGTGATTCCGGGGCTCACTTCTAGGACCTCCACTCCTGCGGCCTCCACGAGTCCCTGAAAACTTGGCCAGACGGGTTCCCCTAAAAGATTCTCGGTCATCGGTGGAAGGGTGCTCAGGGGAATTGACCACCATGGCCTCAGTCTGGCGAGCCCATAAAGCAAAGCCCTGCAAAATGTTCATGCTACTGGATCCATTTGTTGACGGATTCGTTCTGTCACGGGAACACACGGAGAAACAGGTGGATCCAAATGTAGCATATTTATTGTCAGGGCAATCCAACTCATAGTCATCCATGCAGGGGTCAAAATCCATTTTAGCAGTCCAATAAACAAATAAACAAGAAACAAAACAAGAACAGGCAAGGAAACAGACTTCAGAAGTGTAAGTGACATTTAGCAACGAATCCGTACACATACTAACACAGACAGGGAATATATACACATATCTAACAAGACTAACAATGAACAGCTGGGAACAATGATGACGGGGAACAGCTGAGTGTAATGAACTGATGAGTGACAGTGACAGACAGAATGCTGGGAAATGAAGTCAATAGTGAAGGACACCGTGATAACGAGGACCTCTAGTGACAAACAAGGGAAACACAACCAGACACTGTGACATTACTAGGCCTTCCTGAATATGAGTTCCCACATGCTGTGGTCGCCAGGTCACAGGCATCAGCGGCCTCACATTGTGTGGTCGTCAGGTTATAGGCCTCACCCGGCCTTCCTGGTATGAGCTCCCACATGCTGTGGTTGCCAGGTTACAGGCCTCAGTGGCCTTCCTGGTTACGAGCTCCCACATGCTGTGGTCGCCAGGTTACAGGCCTCAGTGGCCTTCCTGGTTATGAGCTCCCACATGCTGTGGTCGCCAGGTTACAGGCCTCACCGGCCTTCCTGATGTGAGCTCTCATGTACTGGAGCTCCCACATAGGGGGTAATCAGGTCTTTGGCCTCAGCAGACCTTCCAGGTTTTTGATCCCTCTCTTACTTCCTCAGTGTTCAGATCGAGCACTGGGTAGACCCATGGATTGTGTGGACGACTTCCGTCGTTTCTTGAGGTTGAGTTACACTCTCCAGGGGGTCCCGTCTATGTGATCCAAAACTGAATGGTTTCTGCCAGCTTTGCAGGCCTTCGGTTTTGGATGCCTTTTCTAGGCAATTTCCAGAGGCTCTGTCTCGGACAGACAGGCTATTGCCAGACTGTGCGTCTTAGTATAGATCACCAGGCCAGCCTGGTGGCATGTCAGGAGGCATGCTCTCCTGAATAGTGACTGGCTGAGAGTCCCTTGGGTCCCCTAGCCACACTCCCTAGAAGGGGCCCCTTCTATTAGGAAGTTGTGGCCCTAAGCCTTTGAGCTGGCCCAGATATACCTCCCATGAACTTGTTCTGGCAGTTTTCTCGGTTCATTAGCTTGGGCTATGACCGGTAGGGAGTGCTGGCACTGACAGCCCAACGTGACCTAGGGTGAGTGGTTTTAGTGCCCTTTGTATTACTGGTTCTGACAGTTGTCACTGCCATTGGGCATGCACTCCCCTCAGCATGGCGGCGTGGGTATTTCGTTCCCCATAGCGTCGATGACGTATTGTTGAGTTCCCTTCGAAATGGAACGTCTCAGGTAACAACTGTAACCTATGTTCCCTGAGAACAGGGAACAGGGAAAACAGATCTTTTACTCATACCCATGCCATCATAGATGTTTATGCCTTTATTTCTTCAGTCGAAAAGTAATTAATGTCATAAAAGGGTATGTTGAATACAACTGCTTTTAACAGCTCTTGGTTTTATTATGATGTTTTAAGTTCATTGTGTACTTTGTAGATATCATTTATTCATCTGTGTAAACACTCCTAACCTCGAGGGGTCATCAACCGATAAGCTGATAGTTCCAGCGTTGGATCTGGACCTGTGCAATGCCGAGGTCACTGCAGGAACAGATTGTGGGTTTGAGAGATGAATTTGATATGTTTGAGGGAAAAGCAATGTCTTGTCAATGTGCAAACAAGACACGCAAAGACGCAGAAAACGCAAGACTCATGCGGGTGAGACCGAAACACCTGAGGTTCACTTGTCAGGAAGAGAACAGTTCTCTTCTGGTGTGTTTCTGCTGTGATGGACCGTTTCCAGTGCTATAATGACCTCAAGCACTTCTGGTGTCCTGAACAACAGATCTGCCCTCTCTGCAGAACATCTGCGTAAAACGATAGTAGATCTATACCACACTGACCTGTAAAATTAATTTTGTGAAGAAATTATCGTTAATCAAGACTTCAGCCATCATCTGCAAGATAACTTTTATATTTTTACAGACCATCTGCCTAAATGTGGATGTTCCTCTCAGACTTTAGCAGACTTTACCAGTGGAGAGCGTAGTTTCTCCAAACTGAAACTGGTGAAAAATAGACTAAGATCTACAGCAGAAGTTAAATCATCTTACTCTGATGTCAAATAAGTGACCTTCTACTGTACGTAGAGAGGATTTTACTGATTTGAACACAGACTTTGCAGCAAAGAATCCAGATCCAAGATGCCATTTCTAACTATTAAGCCTCAAGCTCATCATTTATTCTACATAAATATTGTTGAAATGAGACAATACATAAATAAAGTCAAATGTGTTTACCTGTAGCATGTTGTTGTTGATGACCAGCCTCTGGATTCTGCTGATGTATGGCGTTCTCGTTTAAGCGGTGATAGTGTACTATTTTTTATTTTTTATTAACTGTAACTGTATACTGATTTCTAATATTACCCACCCCATTTTAACTAATTAGGGCCCAAGCCCTAAGGGCGAAGGCCCTATTGTTTTCCTAAGGATTATTTATTATTATTATTATTATTATTATTATTATTATTTTTTTACTACCTTTTGGACACTTTTGGAGGCCTTAACATGCTCAAAAACTCCTGAAACTTTGCACACATGTCAGAACCCGCGGCCATCAGGGCCGGGCTGAAGATGGTACCCGGGCGTGGCAGGGGGGCTCGACAGCGCCCCCTGGAACGGGGTCCAAAAACATGGTCCATAAATCAAACACGCTTGCATGTAATAATATGAAACTCGGTACACATGTAGATCTCATCGTTTCATATATACTTCGCACTCTAACTTTTTACCCCAGCCCAACAGGAAGTCGGCTATTAAGGGTTGTTTGGAAAACGCATGCAATGGAATGTGAAACACTCCTCCTAGAGAATTCAAACACACGGCACGAAACTCGGTGTGCATGAAGTCAAGACACTGAGGATGAAAAATTGCCAGGGGATTTTTGATATCTCAAACGGTTTGGCCGTGGCGAGGAAACGGAATTATGGCGAGAAACGTGAAACAGGAAGTGTGTTATAACTACTGCATACATTAACTAATCTTGATGAAACTTCAGCAGTGTGTTCTTGTAAGAGCCCGATGACATGGATGTGACTATTGTGAGTCAAAGTTATAGCGCCACCAACTGGCAGCAGGAAGTGTGTCACTTTCAAAATGCTTTTAAATCACCCTCTTATTTTTACCCGATTTGCTTCAAACTTCATGTGCATAATGTAGACACATGCCAGATGTAGACCTGTGAAAGGATTATTGATATCTTAGACACTGTTGCCATGGCAATGCATCAAACATTAATATTCCTTTTTTTAAGTTTTTTCGTGCTTTTTTATGCTTTCGGGCACTTTTGGGGCCCTTAACATGCTCAAAAACTCTTGAAACTTTGCACACGGGTCAGAAACCGCGGCCATCAGGGCCGGGCTGAAGCTGGTACCCGGGCGTGGCAGGGGGGCTCGACAGCGCCCCCTGGAACGGGGTCCGAAAACTTGGTCCATAAATCAAACAGGCTTTACCCGATTTGCTTCAAACTTGATGTGTATAATGTAGACACATGCCAGATGTAGACCTGTGAAAGGATTGTTGATATCTTAGATGCTGTTGCCGTGACAACGCATCAAACTTTAATATTCTTTTTGGATACTTTTGAGATTCTTAGCACACTTTTGGGGCCCTTAACATGCTCAAAAACTCTTGAAACTTTGCACACGGGTCAGAACCCGCGGCCATCAGGGCCGGGCTGAAGCTGGTACCCGGGCGTGGCAGGGGGGCTCGACAGCGCCCCCTGGAACGGGGTCCGAAAACTTGGTCCATAAATCAAACACGCTTGGATGTAATAATATGAAACTCGGTACACACATAGATCTCATAGATTCATATATCCTTTGTACTTTTACTTTTTACCCCAGCCCAACAGGAAGTCGGCTATTATGGTTTGTTTGGAAGCGTATGCCCCTGGAATTCGATATACTACTTCTAGAGAATTCAACCAATCACCACGAAACTCGGACAGCATGAAGTCAAGACATTGAGGATGAAAAATTGCCAGGGGATTTTTGATATCTCGAACGGTTTGGCCGTGGCGAGGAAACAAATTTATGGCGAATAATGGAAACAGGAAGTGTGTTATAACTTCTGCATACATTAACTGATCTTGATGAAACTTCAGCAGTGTGTTCGTTGTAAGAGTCCGATCACATGGATGTGACTATTGTGAGTCAAAGTTATAGCGCCACCAACTGGCAGCAGGAAGTGTGTCACTTCCTAAAGGCTTTGAAATCACCCTCTTATTTTTACCCGATTTGCTTCAAACTTCATCTGTATAATGTAAATACACTGCAGATGAAGACCTGTGAAGGGATTCTTGATATCTTTGAAACTGTTGCTGTGGCAACGCATCAAACTTTAATATTCTTGTTTGATGCTTTTGATGCTCTGAGTCAATATGGCAAGCCGTTTTAACATTTAATCATTTTAACCTACTAGTCTCTTTTTTCATGCTACTAGTACTTATTTTTTAGATACTAGTATCTATTCCATTAAGTAATAGTACTTATTCATTAGCGACTAGTGCTTATTCTTTAGTACTAGTGCCTATTCTTTAGATAGTAGTGCTTATTCTTTAGATATTCTTTTGAATACGTATTAGTAGCTAATGAATAAGTACTGGTATCTATTTAATAGGTACTAGTATGAAATGACTTAGAACTAGTATTTATTGAATAAATACTAGTATCTATTAATAGGTACTATTATCTAAAATGTCATTTTCTTTCTCTCTCTCTCTGAGCCAATATGGCAAGCCGTTTTAACATTTAATCATTTTAACATACTAGTCTCTATTTTCATGCTACTAGTACTTATTTTTTAGATATTAGTATCTATTCCATTAAGTACTAGTACTTATTCATTAGCGACTAATGCTTATTCTGTTTAGAATATTCAAAGTGCTTATTCAATTTGTATGCTTATTTATATTTTCAGAGCAGAAAATCCGATTTTTCTGCTTATTCAATATTGCATCTAAAATGTGACTTGACGTGTGTGTGTGTGTGTGTGTGTGTGTGTGTGTGTGTGTGTGTGTGTGTGTGTGTGTGTGTGTGTGTGTGTGTGTGTGTGTGTGTGTGTGTGTGTGTGTGTGTGTGTGTGTGTGTGTGTGAGAGAGAGATTGTGTCTGTTACAGTGACAAGAGTTTTTAAGCCTTGTCTTTTTGGATATATATATATTTTTTATAAAAAAAAATGTGCATACAACCCATGTATTTTTAATGTATAGTTTGTTTTAAATTAAATTAAGATTGTATGTTTAGTAATTGAACCTAAATAAATGTAAAATGAATGTGCTATATTTCAGATCAATATATTTGTTTTCCTTCATTTTAATCAACACTAACTTTATTCTCATCTGAATTATAAATAACTTATTTCTGTATAAAATAAAAAATCCCGAATAATCCAGACCAACCAGAGCACACTATTTCTACAACATCATCAGTGCTGAAGCGGGACTACCAGAGCCGTTCGGCAGATAGCGAGCAGATATTTTGTGTCACGTCGTGCACAATAACCCTAAAGGCACCAGGGTTGCGGTGCCACCGGCTTGGGCCCGTAATCGCTGCTCGCAGCTATATTTATTATTATTTTTTTACTACCTTTTGGACACTTTTGGAGGCCTTAACATGCTCAAAAACTCCTGAAACTTTGCACACATGTCAGAACCCGCGGCCATCAGGGCCGGGCTGAAGATGGTACCCGGGCGTGGCAGGGGGGCTCGACAGCGCCCCCTGGAACGTGGTCCGAAAACATGGTCCATAAATCAAACACGCTTGCATGTAATAATATGAAACTCGGTACACATGTAGATCTCATCGTTTCATATATCCTTCGCACTCTAACTTTTTACCCCAGCCCAACAGGAAGTCGGCTATTAAGGGTTGTTTGGAAAACGCATGCAATGGAATGTGAAACACTCCTCCTAGAGAATTCAAACACACGCACGCACGAAACTCGGTGTGCATGAAGTCAAGACACTGAGGATGAAAAATTGCCAGGGGATTTTTGATATATCGAACGGTTTGGCCGTGGCGAGGAAACGAAATTATGGCGAGAAACGTGAAACAGGAAGTGTGTTATAACTACTGCATACATTAACTACAGTAGGTAGCCAACCAGAATGCCCATTGCCGCCGCGGCGTCTACCGCGGTGAATTCACCGCGGCAAAAAAAAACCAGTCGCATTTCTAAGTCATTCGCGAAATGACCGCCAGGTGGCGCAAAGGGACATTTAGCGAAAGCAAAACGTATGTAAAAGTAGCCTACATTTTAAATAGAATATAGCAAACTTTTAGAGCAGAACATTTTATGAATCAAAATTTAAAAGAGGCCTATCTCGCAGTCAGTGAAAATAAATTAGGTGCAATCAATGATGCTAAACTATTGAGGAATGAGAAGATTGAAGAGTGCATCTGTCGTTTGTGGGCACACTGACGCGTGAACAGCCGAGCTTGTGGTCGAGTGGTAGAGCTGAAGGTTTAAACAGTACAAAGATACAGGTTCGAAACCCGAATAAATATGTTTTTTATATAATTACCATGCATTTACATTTTACACTAAGGAACAAATCTCATCCAACAGATTGACTGAATTTACGTCTTCAAAAACAGTTCTGTTAAAAAATAAACAAACAAACAAAAAAAACTTCACGGACAGGACAGCAGACAGCAGGACTGGAATTCTTTCCATATGCAGAAATAATTTTAAAAAACATGCGATTTGCCGGTGGGTGATTTCCCCCCTCCACAGTAGGCTATAGCGAATAGGCCTACCCTAAATAGACCTTATCAAATATAGTATATATATATTTTAAATATAGCCTAAAACACGCACGTTTAAACAACAAACAATAAAATCTGAACCAGCGCTTCTGCTCCTGTATTGAGAGATAACATGCAGCGCATTTCAGTTACGATCCTGGTTCCAGTGGTATTAATACATTCACGGCTTTTTAAAATGTCACAAAGCGTTTTGATGTGGTTTTGAACGAAATATTGAAGTTTATAATTAAGTATTTTGACACACCACGCCTAGTGCGTATTCTAAAATGGGGTTTTCTTCTGCCATTGAATTAGAGTTCGACAAACGCCGCATTCACTTGAATTTCTTTTTCTGCTAAAATAACAGGCTATAGCCTACTTCGTTATTTTTGGTCATACAGATAGGATATCATATTTTAAAACTGTAAAAGGTCTATTTTATTCATGTAAAGTAGGCTACACTCACAATAGGCTAACAACAAAACATTCTCACTCATTTGAGCGAACACACACTGCATAAACGTTTGGGCTTTTCTCAGTGAGCTTCGACATGGCCGAGTGGTAGAGCTGACGGTTCATCAATCGGAAGACCTGCGTTCAAATCCCGAACAAACATGGACTTATGTAAAAATATATATATTTTTAGGCTATTAATGCAGATTTGTTTAGTTCTAAAACTCTGTTACACCATATATTTTTTTGCTTATATTTATAAAATAATATTACCATGCATTTCCATTTTACACTAAGGAACAAATAGGCTATCCAACAGAACGACTTTAGATCTGTAGCTAATAATACCAATTGTTCAAAAGCAGTTTTGTATAAAAAAAAAGATATATAGGCCTATATATATCTATATTTGTTGTATTCCCTATAGCCTACATAGAGTTTTTAAAAACATGGTTTTAAGCAAAGTTTTCGACAAACGAGGCAGCGCGTTCATTTGATTTATTTTTCTCATAACAGCTAAAATAACTTAATAGGCTATACGTGATTTTTTTTTGGTCATACAGATAAGAGTAGAGTAGCCTACATCGTTCAAAACTGTAAACTTTTTTTAGGCTAATGACAAAAGTTTATCTGTCGTCTCTCTCGGTCTCCGGGAACTGCGCGTCACAAAAATAAACCGAAAGCCACTTACCGCAGCTCAGACACGATATGGAATCGGATATGTCTAAAGCCTTTAAATGTCTAAATATTTAGGCTAATAAATGTTATCTGATTATGTAATCCATATGAAAACGAGAGGTACAGAGAATCTGCTCAAATATGTTTATGTGATTATGAGCGCCTCGCAATGAGAAAATGACAAGGTGAAAATCTCGTTTAATTAAAATCGCCCTGAATTAAAATGTAAAAACAGATCAAATCATTTATTCGTCGAAGTGTTGCTATATTGTTTCATTTAAAGTTCATAATTATTATCTAAATGTTATTTAGTTTATCAGCAGTAGGCTACCACGAAGCACCGATATTTATTTGAATAATAATAATTTAAAAAATAACTAATTCACATTTTACATGCCTGGACCCAAAGATCCCTGTAGAATTTAATATTGAGTTGAGCATTTTGTTCATGACAACAAAATGAACATGCGTTTGAAGATTATATTTAGTTTTGCTTGGAAAAAGCTGGCCCAAACCAGTTTTATTTCTTAAATTATTTAAATAATGAAATATTTAGTAATAAACTTTTATGACAGAAATACCACAACATGTAGCTTAAATCATTTAATTCTTTCATTATCAACACTTTTATAGCCTAATGCTAGAGCGATTTAAGTGTGAATTGCGACTTCTCTTTATTTTAAGTCAGACTCAGACTCAGAGAGCCTGTGGGGGGTTTGGAGGGACAGACAATAGGTGTTAATGTTCCTCATTCATATGGAGAGTGTCGGATAGCCAGCCCGATGGCAAAGGCAAAATTATTTTAAGGATAGGCTACATCTCTCGATGTGTCCCCATATTTGATTAAATTATAAATATTGTAGTTTATTTATTGTAGCCTATTTAAAGTGTTTTCACACACAAATTTAAATTGAAGTGTTCAATCCAGTTGTTTCAACTGGTTCTGTAGAGTTTAAGAATGTTTGAGCAAGGGAGACTAAATAAACTTGCTGAGATCCAGCGCGAGAGAGGCAAAACTCATGTTTTTAATTTATGTTGCTGTGGACTATCTTTTTTGCATGGAAATAAAGTCTAAATGCAAGTTAGGTTGCCACCGGTCCCGGTTTTACCGGGATTGTCCTTCTTTTTAATAACCTGTCCCGGGAAATTGAAGCACTCTCCCGGGACAATGAATGTCCCGGTTTTCGAAAGGCTACGTGATTATGCAAGTTCAAACCATAGACAGGTTCAAACTGTGTAGCGCGCGGCCGCTTGCACGGCAGAGAGAGGGAGAGACAGAACACCGGCTAGATCCCCCCTAACTACAGATGGTAGTCGCCGCTCAAAGTGTGGGGCGCGCCCCTCTATGGGTGGGAAATAGAGAAGTGACAGGTTGGGCGCGCCAACGGGAGGAACTTTAACTTTTTATGCCTTTATATCTTTATTCGTTCATGGCGAGTCTACATCGCATCTTCATCTTTGCAGCGACGCAGAAAACACCAGTTTATTAATAAACAATGAAATGTCTCCTTGCTATTTTTTACACATTCACCATTGCCGGCTCTTGCGCTTGAGTGCAGCTTTATAACACTCACTCATTACCCTGTATAGCCTATTTAAGTTATTAAATCAATATAAAGGGGTGATTTGTCCACTGATGGCTTAAATAAACAACTAGGCTACTAGTTGACTAGAAAAAACTAGTCGGAGACAGCATGAGCGCGCGACCCTGAGCGGAATGAGCGAGCCGAGGAATATCCAGAAATGCTCACATGCTCTGATCGGAACAAAGGAATTTTGACATAATTAATCATTAGTTTATATCTCATGCACTGCCCATAATTTTAATCCCATATCAAACACATTAGCCTATGTTATGTCTATTTTAATTTTTTAATTTTTTTGTCTTGCCAAATGGATTTCTCTTCTTTTCTTTTTTTAACATTTTGACACAGCAGCACTTTAATTTTCTCTATTTTTGTTTTTGTTTGTTTAGTTTGTATTTAGATACTAGCCTACTTGTTACTTCAATAAATTGGATTATTTTAAGCTTGTTGCGTATTTCATTAGCATTGTGTTGGGGCGATGGGGGCAGTGGGGCTTTAAAATTATGAGTCTATCCATCGGGTGCAGAAAAAAGATTGCATGTGTGTGCTAGTGTGCGTGTGTTTATGAAGCGAATGTAAGAAGCCCCCCCTAACAACCCCCAGCTCTACTGTAGCAATGTTGTAATATGCCATTGATTATTAAACAAAACGCTTGACTTTAAATAAATAAACAGTTAATAAACTCGCAAATAAAGAGTCACCTATTTAAGCATCAAGAACGGTTAAAGATTAATGCTGTCGGCCAACATGGTGTTATATTGAGATTCAATCTCGGGCCTCTTGGATCTCCGTGTCGTTGCGTTAACCACAGAGCCACCGCCTGAACGTTTACGTCAACGTCTTATACTCTTCCAAAGCCTTGATGTAGCCTAATATGTTTCTATTGCAATGTTTTATATGGAAATGTTTATTATTTATTCATTATTTATTCAATTTAATTTAAGTATTGTGATGAATTATTTAACTACATTTCACTTAAATTCATCTGCTACCAGCTTTCAATCGCTCTGAATGAGCCGCGACGCAGCGGCAGATTACGCAATAGAGAGAATAAACGGACACTTTTCAAAGTCTGTGATTGTAGCGCCTCTTAGCGGTTAAAGGCAGCAAATACACCCCGAATTTCACCGCCGCGGCAAAGCGGCGGCGTTGAAAGTATTATTCTGGTTGGTAACCTACTGTAATCTTGATGAAACTTCAGCAGTGTGTTCGTTGTAAGAGCCCGATCACATGGATGTGACTATTGTGAGTCAAAGTTATAGCGCCACCAACTGGCAGCAGGAAGTGTGTCACTTTCAAAATGCTTTTAAATCACCCCCTTATTTTTACCCGATTTGCTTCAAACTTCATGTGCATAATCTAGACACATGCCAGATGTAGACCTGTGAAAGGATTATTGATATCTTAGACACTGTTGCCATGGCAATGCATCAAACATTAATATTCCTTTTTTTAAGCTTTTTCATGCTTTTTTATGCTTTCGGGCACTTTTGGGGTTCTTAACGTGCTCGAAAACTCTTGAAACTTTGCACACAGGACAAAACCCGCGGCCATCAGGGCCAGGCTGAAGCTGGTACCCGGGCGTGGCAGGGGGGCTCGACAGCGCCCCCTTGAACGGATCCGACAATTTGGTCCATATATCCAACACGCTTTACCCTATTTTCTTCAAACTTGATGTGTATAATGTAGACACAAACCAGATGTAGACCTGTGAAAGAATTGTTGATATCTTAGATGCTGTTGCCGTGACAACGCATCAAACTTTAATATTCTTTTTGGATACTTTTGAGATTCTTAGCGCACTTTTGGGGCCCTTAACATGCTCAAAAACTCTTGAAACTTTGCACACGGGTCAGAAACCGCGGCCACCAGGGCCGGGCTGAAGCTGGTATCCAGGCGTGGCAGGGGGGCTCGACAGCGCCCCCTGGAACGGGGTCCGAAAACTTGGTCCATAAATCAAACAGGCTTTACCCGATTTGCTTCAAACTTGATGTGTATAATGTAGACACACGCCAGATGTAGACCTGTGAAAGGATTGTTGATATCTTAGATGCTGTTGCCGTGACAATGCATCAAACTTTAATATTCTTTTTGGATACTTTTGAGACTCTCAGCGCACCTTTGGGGCCCTTAACGTGCTCAAAAACTCTTGAATCTTTGCACACGGGTCAGAACCCGCGGCCATAAGGGCCGGGCTGAAGCTGGTACCCAGGCGTGGCAGGGGGGCTCGACAGCGCCCCCTGGAACGGGGTCCGAAAACTTGGTCCATAAATCAAACACGCTTGCATGTAATAATATGAAACTTGGTACACATGTAGATCTCATCGATTCATATATCCTTTGTACTTTTACTTTTTACCCCAGCCCAACAGGAAGTCGGCTATTATGGTTTGTTTGAAAGCGTATGCCCCTGGAATTCGATATACTACTCCTAGAGAATTCAACCAATCGCCACGAAACTCAGTCAGCATGAAGTCAAGACATTGAGGATGAAAAATTGCCAGGGGATTTTTGATATCTCGAACGGTTTGGCCGTGGCGAGGAAACGAATTTATGGCGAATAATGGAAACAGGAAGTGTGTTATAACTTCTGCATACATTAACTGATCTTGATGAAACTTCAGCAGTGTGTTCGGTGTAAGTGTCCGATCACATGGATGTGACTATTGTGAGTCAAAGTTATAGCGCCACCAACTGGCAGCAGGAAGTGTGTCACTTCCTAAAGGCTTTGAAATCACCCTCTTATTTTTACCCAATTTGCTTCAAACTTTATGTGTATAATGTAAACACACCGGCAGATGTAGACCTGAGAAAGGATTATTGATATCTTAGATACTGTTGCCGTGGCAACGCATCAAACTTTAATATTCTTGTTTGATGCTTTTGATGCTCTGAGCCAATATGGCAAGCCGTTTTAACATTTAATCATTTTAACCTACTAGTCTCTATTTTCATGCTACTAGTACTTATTTTTTAGATACTAGTATCTATTCCATTAAGTACTAGTACTTATTCATTAGCGACTAGTGCTTATTCTTTAGATACTAGTGCTTATTCTTTAGATATTCTTTTGAATACGTATTAGTAGCTAATGAATAAGTACTAGTATATTTTAATAGTTACTATTATCTAAAATGTCATTTTCTCTCTCTCTCTCTCTCTCTCTGAGCCAATATGGCAAGCCGTTTTAACATTTAATCATTTTAACATACTAGTCTCTATTTTCATGCTACTAGTACTTATTTTTTAGATATTAGTATCTATTCCATTAAGTACTAGTACTTATTCATTAGCGACTAGTGCTTATTCTGTTTAGAATATTCAAAGTGCTTATTCAATTTGTATGCTTATTTATATTTTCAGAGCAGAAAATCCGATTTTTCTGCTTATTCAATATTGCATCTAAAATGTAAGTGACTTGACGTGTGTGTGTGTGTGTGTGTGTGTGTGTGTGTGTGTGTGTGTGTGTGTGTGTGTGTGTGTGTGTGTGTGTGTGTGAGAGGTTGTCTCTGTTACAGTGACAAGAGTTTTTAAGCCTTGTCTTTTTGGATATATATATATTTTTTTATTAAAAAAAATGTGCATACAACCCATGTATTTTAAATGTATTGTTTGCTTTAAATTAAATTAAGATTGTATATTTGGTAATTGAACCTAAATAAATGTAAAATGAATGTGCTATATTTCAGATCAATATATTTGTTTTCCTTCATTTTAATCAACACTAACTTTATTCTCATCTGAATTATAAATAACTTATTTCTGTATAAAATAATAAAACCTGAATAATCCAGACCAACCAGAGCACACTATTTCTACAACATCATCAGTGCTGAAGCGGGACTACCAGAGCCGTTCGGCAGATAGCGAGCAGATATTTTGTCACGTCGTGCACAATAACCCTAAAGGGACCTGGGTGGCGGTGCCACCGGCTTTATATATATATATATATATATAAATATAGCTGCGAGCAGCGATGAAGGGCCAAAGCCGGCGGTACCGCCACCCTGGTGCACCAGGGTTGCGGTGCCACCGGCTTGGGCCCGTAATCGCTGCTCGCAGCTATATTTACATATTCATTTCTTTAAACTAACAGCTGAAGGTGCCAACACTAATGATCTTTAAAATGCCATGATAATGAGAGAGGAAATGCTCATTTATTTTTCTGTTAATATGGCCGAGTTCAACACACTAAACCCACACTATCATCAATACCGCTTCAGTGTTCGAGGCTCAGCGTATCCCATCATGCATAAGATTCAGGAAATCGCGAGATAGCAAGGCAAACATTCCACTGTAAGTTAAATTAATTAGATATTACAAGTAATTTGGTAGTAAAACAAATTGTTAAAGTGTAATTATCTTGGTGCAAAGAGAGTGGACTATGTGTATTTTGTACAACATTTGCAACTGCTTTTTGTCACCTAATTAGTAGCAGCACAATTTTACATTGTGTCTTGTTACATAGGGACTACTGACCAGACACTTTTTTTTTATTTTGAAATGCAATGTATTGAAAATCAAAATAAAGCTCTGTTAACACTTGCATTTTTGCAACTCTATAAGTGGGTCCAATCGGGTGATCAAACGTTATACGTATTCAGCACTCTTGGTCATGTTATGTTGCTTAACTATTAGTTTTTGTGTATCCTCATGGGTTAGAAACCTCCTGAACTCTTTCTTCATTTCACACGTGCTTCAGACACCGGTCATGCTGGGGGAGTTCAATGAGCGTCAATGAGTTCACTCGACAGGGAACTATTTCATTATCTGATTGAAAAATTACACAACTAAATGAAAATGTATTCTGAGTGTTAGTGATTAACATTCTCATTATAGGTAAACATGTTGTGTTCTGCAGCAAATGTTATGTGTAGTACACTAAAGTAAGCAGACCTCACCTCTTCAAGACAAAGAAATAACGAAGAATCGCATTTTTCTTTGAATTACATTTATTTCTCGCATCAGCTTCCAGCAAACTAGCCCACTGTACATACATCACATGAAACAACCTTCAACAAAGATATCTTGAGTAAATCAGTTGAGCTTTTGCCCACACTCTCTTCATCGGTTTCTGAAGCATTTACTCTTTTAATGGTGACGACAAAGGTTTGAATCGGGGAGCATTTCAGTGGCAACTAAATCTATGATTATCCTTCATCATAATACAGTTTCTGCGGCCTCACTCATTCATTGTCTTGCTAAATATACAAGTGAATCAGTCTAAAGACATCCTGAAAGAGAATTGAAAGAAAAGTGTAAAGAATGGAGTCACGCGTTCATCAGGCCTTACGGGAACATCACACAGACACAGCTTCATTCGGTCTTCCTGATTGGCTGATCAGGATTGTGCGAGAGAAATCAGAGCTGTGATTGTTCAGAGCATTTGGCCGAATACCTGAAGCGTTTCAGAACTGTAAATCTCTACGATATCTCTACGATACGTTCTCTTGACATACACCAATTTTCATCCCAATCATTTTGATGTGAAAACAAATACAATGCAAATCAAATATTACTGAAAATGTTTTTTTCCCATAATTGGAGGTAGTCAGTACTTGAATATAATATTATCAAAATCTACACGATGACACACACAAACACACTGTTATATGTGAATCTTCACAATATTTAACCATCTTTCTTTAAGGCTCAGCAAGACTAAAGGGAAGGTATTTCTAGTTCTCTTCTGTATTATAATGCAAGCAATATAGATGTGCGTATTCAAATATCTACTGTATGTGAGGCTTCATTTACAACCTATGAGTTTTCTTACTAAACAGACAAACATGCAACAGTGATATACGTGAGACAGGATACATGATGTGACTCTGCATGAACGATAGAGGAATATTTCATACAATATAAGACAGTACAGAGCCAAGAAGTCTAGGAGTAAAGTTGTGGAGAAGATGGCGAAGGCTGAACGGCTGCATGCAGACAACTGGAATATCTGGAGAAAGAGGGACAAAAACTGATGAAAATATCTTTCTAAGCTCATTATATACAGGGTTCCTGCACACTTTTTAAAGTCAAATTTAAGTCTTTTTAAGACCTTTTTAAGACCTGAAGAAATCAAAATTAATACCATAAATTAGGGGTGTGCAATATTAACAAAAATATATCTCGATATTTTCAACGTTTTGTTGATAATAATTAGATGATATTTTACTGATTGTGTTTTTCTGCTGGTGCCATGGCTGGTTTAGGCCTGTTGTTGACAGCTGACTCACGAAGATATTAATATTTTTCATATTCTATGCAGTGGTCAGTTCACAGCAGTGACAGAAATGATTAATTAATATGCAATATTTGCAAACTTAAATTGACTTCCAGGGGCATTTTCACCTATATATGGACATTCTTTCTAAACCTATTTAGAGTTATGCATCACCTTTTATGTCAAATACTAACATTCAAATTATTAAAATTAAATTATACAGTAATTATACTTATTTATACAGTAATACTTAATTACACAATTATACAGTACCACCGTTACCAGTCAAATTAAATCATTCAATCAAAATCCATCTTTGCAGAGCAGAGGTGACAGAAGCAGCATCAGAAGTGGCATTAATATTTACACTCCATGCTATGAGAGAGTTTAAAAAATAAATAAATAAAATATTCAATATTTAAATGATTTCTAATTTTAACGTTTTAATTAAAGGGTACTTTAAATATGAAACTAAAACCGCCAGTAGGTGGTGGCAAGTCACTGTCTTAATAAGCGAGTTGAGAGAGTCATTCATTCAACCGTTTCGTTCAAACGGCTGATTCATTCGTGGAAGAAAGTGATTGTTCATTGAACGTTAGAATGACTCGTTCAAAACGCAGATTTCAGTCAAGAAATCATCACTGTCTGTGGCATTGAGACTCTGACTGCTACGGATTCATTTTGAAATTCTAGTCGGCGAAATAAAGGGAAAACAAACAATATTGTGTCTAAAAAGTAACTCACAATGTTAATTTATTTTTTATTTAACTATTGTATATCATAAACATTGCACTTGTGCACGGGAAAACGGCACTCACTGATGTGATATTCTAATATAAGAAGAACATAATATGATGTAAATATAAGACAAAAACTAATTTGGGGACATAGCCTACCTTTAACTGCACACATCACGCACACGCAGTGAAAGCACGAGAGACAAATGCGATGTCAGCTCACAGTGCCTCATACATCGTTAAAACAATGATTATTACAATATCATATTAGACAATACACATCGCACACCCCTACGCACATAAAGAATGAACTTACGACTGAACTGACAGTGACATTCGCCAACTTTCTCCTTTTCTCCTCTCTCGCGTGCAGGAGACAGACGTTATGCTGCCGCGAATGTGATGCGAATTGTCACGTGACCAAGCAAATCCACAAAGATAATAAAAAAAATACTACGCTAATTAGTTTTAATTTGTAAAACATTTATATATGTCTAAGTCGAAGTGTCATCTAAAATTTAAGACCTTTCATAAGTAAAAATAAGACTTTATAAGACTTTTTATGGCCTTAAATTTTAAAAATCTAATTTAAGACTTTTTAAGACTTTTTAAGGACCCGCGGGAACCCTGTATATATGTGTGTGTGTGTGTGTGTTTGCTTACATTAAATGATTAACTGGCTGCGGTCTCCTGTTGCATGATGAAGAGTCGTGAAGCATCGTCCGCCATACTGCCACAGTGAACATCACTCCTGAAACACAGAAGCAGTCAGCATAAGACAGAAACACAACATAACTGGAACTTAAAGTCAAAATAAGATTCTGTTTAGACCTGCAGTTGAGCCGATCATCCCGTCAGAGCACAGGAGTTTGCTTACCTGTTATCATTAATGTCTGTGCTATTTCCTGAAAAGCATAAAGGAACAGAATAAAAGGTTACAACTGTTACAAGCATAAACATAGTGTCTAAGAAAAACTGGTTCTGGCCCTTTAAACCTGCTAGTCTTTAACATCAGAAGCCTGGAGGCTGGGTTAAGACTTTACAATAACAGGATCTCTGGGTAAACTAATCTACACTCTTAAGTTACACTTTATTTCAATGGTCCACTTTAAACATTCTACGAACTATCAGTAACTTTGCAAGTACATTACAGTATTAGTAGACTGTCTGAGACTTGACTGTAGTAGACTTATTATCTGTGTAACCCGGTTTGTTGATACGGGAAGAACGAGTCGGGAACCGGCAAACGATAAACATAACATAACTAATAATAAAATAAACATGAACAAAACTAAAGTAAAGCGGCAGCCCCTCATGGACGACTGTCACATAAACTAAAACATAAAGTGCCAGGCCTGGTTCTCTCTCGTCCTTCACTGCTGTCACTCCTGCTTTCTCCTTCAGGAGTTCCTCTGTGGGACTCGAGGCCCGTGTCTTCATTAACACTCGCTCTGTTCCCACAGCTCTTTTGGCCCTTCCTGCCGGTTTCTGATGCTCCGCAACAGACATTCTACTGACTGTAAGTAACTTTGCAACTACATGTCAACTTATTCTCCTAACCTAACAGTACTAATGCTCTAATGAGAGTTATTTGACATGTAGGTGCAAAGCTATAGTCAGTAGAATGTCTAAAGTGGACCGTTAAAATAAAGTGTAACCCACTCTTAAAAATAAAGGTTCTTTATTGGCAATCCATGAAGAACCTTTAACATCCATGGAATCGTTTCATTGCACAAAAGGCTCTTTATAGGTTGAAGCCCTGCTTTAGGGAACCATTAATGTTTCTTTGATGGCAGAAAACCACCTCTCGTTTTAAGAGTGTAGATCTCTCCCATTATATGGAAACACATGAGAAATAGAGAGAGATAAGGGCCATTCACACCAAGAACGATAACTATAACGATAACTATATTTGCGTCCACACCAACTAACGATAACAACACTAGTTTTTTTCACCGCAACTTCAGAGGAAGCCAGACAGTGTTGTGGAGACGAGCGCTGGACACCTGAGGTAAAACTTCTCCCCGTTTATTCACAGGGTATGAACGATTGTTTTCCATATCCATTTTCTTGACAAGTTTGACTTTTCTGTATCTCGGTGATTAACTTCTCATGTCGTCTGCCATTTTAAATGCGCAAGCCCTTAAATTCGAGTGGATTCTGATTGGCTGTCTGTGTTTTATCGTTCAACAGCTGGAAAAAAAATAATTCTGAAAGTGATCCCAACGATATCGTTTCTCTATATCATTATCGTTATAGCTGTGGTGTGAACTCTGTTATTCTTTAATATTGAGTACAGTTTTTAGAACTATATGTTTATTATTATAGTTATCGCCCGTTAGGTCCTTGCACACTGAGTCCGAAACTTTTGTATTAGTTTTTTTTCGTATTCATCATTTTGTGAATTTGTGAATTGTCAAAACACCTCTCAAAATACTTGCTATAGATGCGGAAAACGCAGAAAATCGAACCCGATCCGAATTTTTTTATGACGGCCGAATGTTTCGGAGGCAGTGTGTAAATGTGATTGAGGTCGTATTTATTTTTTAACGTGTGGGACGAGAATTGGGACCTTTAGTGTGAACGGGCCTAAAGAGAGATGGATGTTATTCTGATTAGGGTTCCTCGTTCCTGGTCCCAAAGAGCCGCTTTCCTGCAGCGTTTAGTTACAGACCTCAAGACACTTCTGTTCTTTAAACAAGTTACTGCCATCAATGTTGGACATTTTTTCTTTAACTGGGGCAAATTGGAAATGGCCAAAGGTTGCTGACCTCTGGTCTACATCTACACACACATTGAGTTGATCCCTTCCGTCTATAACTTTATTTTCCCTGTTCATCTAGAATAAAATGATTTTATTTCCAAATATCAAGTATGATTGTCAGTGTACAAATGTTGTTCTAGAGCTGTCAGAGCACACACACACTTACCGTTCTCCACGTCGAGCGGACAGGAGCTCAGGATGTCTATGGATCTCACAGTGCTGTATCCAACACTGAAATGAACAGAGCACAGATGAGAAGAGGAGAGGAGGAGAGAAGGAGAGAGAGACAGGCAGGGCCTGGGTGAGAACGCACACACACACACACACACACACACACACACACACACACACACACACACACACACACACACACACACACACACACACTCACGGGTTGGTCTTCTTCTCCTCCTGCAGGAACAGAGCGTTGCTGTAGGACGTGGCAGGTTTGCTGGAGCGTGGCGTGCTGGAGAAGCTGGTGGGGGACGTGGCCGACACGTGGTGTCCGGGTCGCACTGGCTTAGCTGGAAAAACACACCACAACATCAGGAAACACAACACATGAGGAAACACAACATGAGGAAATAAAACATGGGGTTAAAACAACACAACATGACGCCACAGAGAAGCACATGTTTATTATGATCAGCAAAACGATGTTGTTAATGTGAGCGTCAGTGACGGCTTGGGGGATTTCTTTACATTTAGGATTACATCTATAAAGTGTAAAATAATGTAACTTCTGTTGCTGTTCATGGTCAGGGACTACTTTTACCAGCGGAAGGAAGGCTTTTAGTGATTTTATATGGAAGAAAAATAATAACAAATGTTTTTGAAACAAAAACAAAAAGCTTGTTGAATTGCTCTAATTGAATAAAATATGTATTGCATTAACCGTGCTTGCATTGTAATTAGTGCTGTCAAACTATTAAAATATTTAATCGCAATTAATCGCATTAATGCCATAGTTAACTCGCGATTAATCACAATTAATCGCACATTTTTATCTATTCTAAATGTCCCTTGATTTCTATTCGTCCCATTATTTTTTCTAATTTTAATGCTCTCATCAACATGGAAAAGTGGACCGGCAGTAAGTTTGTTCTTAGCTGTGGTATCCATGTGCTTCTGTCTGAAGTCATCCATTGTAGAGCTTAGATCGGCCCAAAAAATCAAGCCCGACCCAACCCGACACATTAACTGTAATTATGAGCCCGAGCCCGATTTAAACAGACCATTTTTTTAATACGTGGGTCGTTATAACTGACGTTCTCAACTACTTTCTATGTTCCTTTCTCCCGTCCGCAACATTTTTGTCCCACTCCTGCCCACAAATAGACTTTATTCTGTACCTCCAAATACCTTCAAGTTAGCCTACGTGTCGCCACCATACACATCAGCATACATAATCCTGATCAATTATTTGTTGTTAAAGCATTAGCACTGTTAAAGCACTGTTATAACATAAAGCAAGCGGGCTACTGCGTGCATGGTTTGGCTTGACTGCGCGCAAAGTGCGGTCCCATAGTAATTCCTAAAGCTGACATCAGTTCATCGCGATCTCACACATCTCTGCTATTATCAATGAAGCTTTCATAATATATACACTATGTTTGTTATAATTAGAGGATTTGCCAGCATACAGAATTCAGCACTGAACAAAAAGTCAGTTTTGAGCGGTGAGGGGAGTCCATCATAAATGCTTCTGATTGGCCATTATTGCGTTCAAGAAATCAACACATATGGCTGTGATTGGCTGCATCGCTCCTCGCTGCTGACATGTTAGAAATAGAAACTCTGTCTGTAAATCGTTTCTATTTTGTTTTAGTTGTTCTTGTTGCTTTTCTGCAATAGATGAATAAAAATGTATTCGTTTTTAAGTTTTATTCATATTAACGCTGTTAATAACGCGTTTAACTGACAGCACTAATTTTAATGCATTGTATTTTTAGGGCTTGCATTTTTACATCCACAAGTTGTGTTCTAAATTTGAGCCTGATATCTCAGTAAATGAGCGTACAGTGAGATGTTGTTCGGCTGCAGTCCCGAACGCTTCCACTAGAGGAAACTCGTCTCTCATTCATTTACAATGAGCTCATTTCTGACCGCGAGGAGCACAAGGGACTATTTTTATCAGGACCATTTAACCTGTTCGAATCATGTCTATGATTTTTTTTTTGTGTTCACATAGCAAGTGCCAAAACCAGAGGGGTTTTCCCGACCCCTGACGCACTAATCATGTGTCATGAGTCTTGCTTCTGCGTGTTCACAACAAGTTTCAGTCCTTTCAATATAAAAGTCTTCTCTACTGACTGACTCACTCATAAAGACCACGCCATCTAATGGTGAAATAATGCGGAAGGAAGGCTTTTAGTGATTTTATATGGAAGTAAACTAATAACAAATGTTTTTGAAACAAAAAAGCTTGTTGAATTGCACTAACTGAAAAAATATGTATTGCATTAACCATGCTTGCATTTCAATGCATTGTATTTTTAGGGCTTGCATTTTTATGGGCTGAAATTCAACATGATTGTATATTTAAGCTTTGAATATTTCAATTCAAATCATTTCACACACATTTTCATAATTAAAAAAAACAATAATCCATATTCACCTTTCATATTTCACTTCCAAAATATTAATTATGTAAAAATACGACCTATAATATTCAACAGGCAATTTACGGTCCATTTTATTTCGCTTTCACAAATTCAGTGGCTCAAATTCGACAGTAAATTCAACATAGCACATCCTGTCGAATATTATAGGTTGTATTTTTAATTTTAAATGTTTTGAATTGAAATATTCAAAAACATTTGGTATTACTTCCATAATTTTTTTGATGAAATCTGCATTGATACATATTTTTCGGCTTAAATATTTGTATTGTGTGGTAACCGTTTTATAAAAGCCATAAGGCACTGGAGGCGGTGCTTATATAGTGAATAACTCACGGCTGACTCCTAACAACACCTTCAGCCGGGACTTATTCACGACAGCACAGCCTCGAGTGCCTATTACACATCCTTATAGATGACTGTCAGTGCGAGCGTACCGATCTGAGCGGCGTTGGGCCGGCGCAGCGGATAGCGCAGGCGCATGGCGTCCCGGATGCGCTCCACCTCCTGCTGGTAGCGGCGCCGGTCGTTCATGGCGCCCTGCTTGGCGTCCTTCAGTGCTGTCTCCAGCGCCCGAACCCGCTCAGCCGTAGAACGAAGACGCTTCTCCAGCTTCGGAAGCTCACAGCGCAGATCTGCGTTATCACGTACCAGCTGCACACACAGGTTCCCCACACAGTAGTGTTAGCGCAAATTACACAACACAGGACACAACATTATCACAGGCAGGAGCTTGGACTCTGTAAATCTGTGTATGTGCGCTGATCACTGTTCCTGCTCAAATTAAATCCCAAATTAAATCTTTTCATCATATCGCAAACTCTAAATCAACATGCACCAATGCTACAATTTTATAAATGTTATAATCATTTGTTAACAAACAAGTATTCATTACTTTAATGAGCTCATTGTTTCTGCCTTAAATTATTACATTGTTTAAATTAATACATTTTTAGCTATCTGTGATTTTGTATATGTACATTTCTGAAACACATAACCTCTGATCTCTAACAGATCTCTGTAAATTGTAATGTCGCATTTTCTGGAACGATGTGTACTGTGAAAAGCGTTATACAAATAAACATGAATTGAATAAAGCAATCATGTCTCTTCAGAAGAGTGCTGTTTACACGACAGTTTTCAACCAAAAACGTAAAACATTTTATGCGTTTGGCCGTTCGTTTACACGACAACAGCGTTTTGGGTGCCTAAAAAAGGAAACTTTTCAAAGTGGAAGTTTTTAAAAACGTCTCCATGTAAACAACAAAAGCGTGAACCTCTGGAGACGATGAGGTCATGCTTGTGTATGTCACGTGTTCAGTCTATAATGTTTTACCGCCATCTTGAGGACCACAATGGAAATAAGTCCTGGACTTTATTGTATTTTTATCCTCGATTTTATTTGATGTCTTTATTTGTTTAATGTATAAGACATTCTTGATACAATTAAAACAATCACATCAAATCAAATCAAATCAAATCTAATGGCCTTTCAGCGAAATACAATGTTTTTAGTCGTTTTCGCGGATCCGTGTGAATCGGGATCGTTTTGACAATAGTGTCGTCTGTATGCGGAAAACTCAAAGGAAAAACTTCTCCGTTTTAAGCACATCGTGGACGTGTAAACATACACTGAGATTAAACTGATCAATTCATGTGGATTACTTTTACAGCCTTTTCAGGAGCTTTATGAAACCTAGAACATTTTGATTGTGTACTTTCAATGGATGGACAAAAATGATATATGAGAGAATATTACAAATATCAGATGAATGACAGTCTTATAGGTTTAGAAGGTCATGAGGATGATTAATTGATGACAGAGTTTTTAATTTTGGGGGGAAACCCTTTTAATGTCTTGGTTTGTTGGGTAAGCAATACTTGTTCACATTATATAATATAATTGTATAATTTACAGTAAAAAATTCACATTTGTTTCTTAAAACTTAAGTCTGGAAATATCAAACAATGCATGAATCACATGTAAGGAAAGATGTAGTTGTAATTGTTTTAATACTGTTGTTTGTTTTAATTTCTCATTCATGAAACAAGAATAAAAAGTGAGTTTTCTACACAACAGACATATTTACATATTCATCTGTATTTACATATTCATATCGGGACCTTGAGAATATCTGTATTGTATGCTGAAAGTGCACCCTGACCTGTTTATGAACCTTTGTAAGCTGATCCAGGTTGTTTTCAAGAAAGGAAATCTTCTGTTTCTGAGTGTTAGACCCCCCACTATCATCAGGTCCAATTTCTGTACTCTGTGTGAGGAAAACATGTCAGAAACACACACAACAGTGGCCATTCGTTCAGCATAATGCCCATGTTCACACGCAGAACTGACTTTTTTAACCCGAGTCGTGAGGTCTTGAACGAACAGCTTGCGCAGGTTGTGGAGGGTCTGGAGTTCCCGAGCCTGACACAGAGAGAGAAGCGGCTGTATGAGACCACACACGAGTAGAGGAAAGTCAAATATCTGTTTTGGTTATTAACACGTTCATTTTCAAGACATGGACATGGCTAAAGGCCCTGTTTCAGCAACACAACTACAAGACTTCTCCACTAAAGATCTATGAATATCCCAACAAATGATGTGCTCTGAGCAGGTTTGAGGCGGTTCTCCGTCAGCCAGAGCAGCAGGGGCGCTCACACACAGAAAACAGGGATATTTGAAGTCCAGTATCAACAGGAACACAGTGAAGAGACACAGGTATTGACAGATGAAATATGAAACCCAAATAAATACTTGATTATGACAGTAAGTGATTTGGCTGTTCTTCAAGTGTTTCTGTTATTTTAGTAATGTGTATTTATTGATCATGCCAATGGTTAGCATGTGCATCTTCCGATTAAATCTATAAATAATATATACTGTGATGGGCTTTCAGCAAACACTCTAAAATCACATCTTCATGGAGCAGAAATTCAGATGAGAATGATGTAAAAGAAGGAACTGTAGAGATTGGGTAACACTTTATGTTACGTGTCACTCTTACTATAGGGTTAGGATTTAGCTAACCCTAAACCAATCCAAACCTAATCCTAACCCTATAGTAAGAGTACATGTAGTTACTCAATATTACTCAGTACTGTAACAAAGACATCTCAAAATAAAGAGTAAGCAGAGTTGTGTGAGAAACTTACAACAGTCTCCTCAAGGCCCCTGAGATCCTGCTTGGACTGCTCGTGTCTCTCCTGTTGAAAGCTGATGAGAAAACTCAAACGTTAACACGCATTAAACAGTCACTGCACACTGTAGCATCGCTTAAAGAGGACCTATCATGCTCTTGTGCAAACTCTTGTTTTTGAGCTTGAATGTTGATTATTTTCCTCATATTCTCCATTGTTGCGGCTCCTCTCTTCCCAGTCTGTCAGTAACGCTCTGTTTACTTCCTGTCTCTATGAAGCCCCTCCTCCTGAAAAGCACACTGTGCTCTGATTGGTCGGCTGGAGCAGTGTATTGTGATTGGTCGAGCGCTTCGAGTGTGTTTGGGAAATGTCCCGCCCCTTACCATAACCGCCAGTTTAACACACTACTAACTAACTCAACCAGGCCCCGCCCCTTTATTCTGCATATTCATTATTTAAATGAGGAATATTGTGACGTGTTCGTTCCCGGAAGAAACTCAAGGCTACAATGGAGGAGTTTCAGGAGTTCAGAAACACTGACGCTGATCTCAACATTACACACTAAAGACAGATGAACATGGCAGAATAGGCCCTCTTTAACACTCACAACATGATCAAACAACATCAGTGTATTTGTGCAATAGTATAGAAACGTACGACAGCTGCTCCAAGCAGGCGCTCTTGGTGTCGTCCTGCATTTTCAGGTTACTGAAACTGGACCGCACATGAGCCAGCTCCAGCTCTAGAGCCTGATTCTTACTGCAAGACAAGTTATGATACCATCAGCACCTCATTTACAACATTCAGTGATTATACTACAGCGTGTAATGCCATCAGAAGACACTGGAACTGAGACTGACTCGGTGAGGTCATCAATGAGTCGCTGTTTCTCATTGATTTCGTCCCGCAGATGGCTGAGCTGCTTCTGACGAGACTCGGCATGCAGAGCTGGGCGAACAGCGGCCTTCTACACACACACACACACACACACACACACACACACACACACACACACACACACACACACACACACACACACACACACACACACACACACACACACACACACACACACACACACACACAATAAACATTTGCACTGACTCGTGGGACAACAGTCCAATAACATTTCACACACCTTCCTAGTGTCCATGTGTTTTACTGCTGTTAGTGACCTATTTTTAATAATAACCACATCATGCACAACATCTCTCTTATCATAATATGTAAGTGTTCCTAACACTAGTCACAGGACTGCTTATGTAATACTAGACACTGTACTTACTTTCCCTTCAGCCTCTCTGTCAGCCTTCTCTCCTCCATCCAGCTCTGCCACATTACTCTCTGGTGTAAACATAAATACAGAACCATTAATGTAACAGTACAGAAGCTGAATCGGAAATTCTTTTTCCAGTCTTTTGGATTTTTGGCAACTTTGAAGTTCTGATAAAGGAAAGCCCCAAGACCAATCGTTTAGTAAAGATATAGCATGCTAAGTCTGCACAGATCTTCAGAGAGCTCTGACTTTGGTGAATGTAGCTTGTAGTTGAATTTCAATTAGGCTTAGAAGAATAAAGAGAGGTTTGTCAAGCAGTCTGAAAGTTTTAAAAGCTTTACAGTCGGCCAGAATAATTGACAGAAAGACCACAAGACCAATCATCCCTGTTTCCTGGAGATAGTCTCCTTTTTTGGTGGCCCGACCCTAGCTAGAGTTCCTCTTTTTTACTGCAAAGAGAAATAACACCTACAACCCCAATCGTCTCAACACCTACAGCCCCAATCGTCTCAACTAGTCTATCCCCTGTGAAGGTCTCCTTCCCTTTACCTCTGTACTGAATAAACGTTGTCGTGATATTCAAACGCGCATACCTCTCGACTGAACACGTGATGCGCATGTGCACGCCGTCTGTGTTTTCTTGCAGATACTATGCCCAAAAGAGGAAGGCCCCTTCAGATGAGCCCGGTTCAGTCTCATGGACCAGATCCTGGACACCAGATGACATTTAAGAGATCCTCTCCTAGGCCTGCATCCAGGAGACGGCCCCCATTTCCCTCTTCCAATTTGCAGAAGGCGAGCCAACCAGGAGCTAAAGATCTGGACAATACCTCTTCCAGGGTCACTGACACACTCATACTCCACCACCATGTTAAGGTCGGGATCCAAGGAGGGTCAGGGAGGGAGTAAGTTGCTGCCCCAAGTGGAGGAGTTCAAATATCTTTGGTCTTGTTTACGATTGGGGGTCGGTCGGATCATGGGAATGATAGGTTGATTGGTGCTGTGAAGGCAGTAATGCAGTTGTTGTACCAGAATGTCGTGGTGAAGCAGGAGCTGTGCCCAAAAGCGAAGCGAATTGCCAGTTGATCTATGTTCTGACCTTCACCTATGGTCAACTATGGTCTGAAATTTTTTTCTCTCCAGTGTGTGTGGGCTGATCCTGAGAGACAGCTCTGATATTCGGGAGAAACTTGGATTAGAGCTAGCCTGACTCCGCCCTCCTACGTACTTCTGCTCAATTTTCATTTTCCTTCAGTACTATGTCTGAGATTTTTCTGTAGACTTTGGTTTTCTCTGATCAATTTTTTACCGGGCCAATCAGCGAACAGAGGGAGTGGCTGAGAACGATGACATTGATGTCGACTCGTTCGGGAAAATACATACGTCACGACCAAACGTTAGCGATTGGTGATGGCAGATAGAGAGACTCTGGGCAGATCCAATAGTTTTAGACATCAATAGAGTACCCGCCTACAAAGAAGTTAACGCTTGTCAATGGAGCGATGCCAGACTCTATGTACAAATGAAATGTATGAGAGTCTGGTGGGACCAGGCTAGATTAGAGCTGCTGTTCCAGAACGCTCACCACACTCCAGCTTACTGGTGGAGAGGAGATGGAATGATGAAGCCAATCAGTGTATATATAGGAATGATTACGAGGCCATGATGATGGACAGAGGCCAATGGGCAAATTTGGCCAGGATGCCGGGGTTAAACCACAACTCTTTTTTAATGATTTTTAATGACCACAGAGAGTCAGGACTAGAGTTGTTCCGATTCCGATACTAGTATCGGAAAAGCCGCCGATACCAATAAAAATTCTGGTATCGGTATCGGCGATGTCTTCTACCCATGTACCGATCCGATACCATTTTCTTAAACAATATCTAGTTATGCACGCTAGCTTTGCTTAACGCTGCAAATCCAGTGAAAATCGGAGATCGATTCTTCTTCGCTGCTCTAAACAGTGGTTGCTTGTGGAGACACAGGAAGTTGTGCTGTTGCCGGCACAAGCAACCACTGTTTAGAGCAGCAAAGAAGAAAACGCGCGCGCGCGCGATAGCAGTCTGCCCGCTGTATAACAGTATGTCAGACTGGACCAACAAGCCAGTAAAACAGCGACATGTTTCATGCCATACTGCAATTTCGAGGAGTGGAACAAGTATTAGCAACTTCAACACGAGTAACTTAAGCATTTGAAGACGCGTCACCCCTTAGAACACGATTACACAAAGGCAAGGGCAGAGAAGGATGAGCCGCGCCAGAATCAACAATCTCTGAAAGCTTCATTCAAACAGAGAGAAAAGTTTTCAAAAGACAGCCAACAAGCGATGAATATAACCGACAACATGTATCGAGTTTATTGTTCTGGATGACCAGCCGCGGTCAAAACTGAAATGCCGTTTATTTAACGAAATTGTTTATTGACTTTAAATTATAAAGATATTATTTTCTTATATTATTCATATGTCATTTTTTAGATTCCTAGATTTATTTGTTGCACTTTTTGTATACAGTTATATTGTAAAACTAAAATACCTTTTTCAGTTTACAGTATTAGATGTGTGGTTGCATTTTAAGTTCTTTTTCACTTAAGAAAGAAAAATAATATATTGCTGTGAATGTATGTCAGATAATAAAAATACTCTAGTTCACTGTATTTATTTGTTCATGTTTAATTAAGGGATAAGTCTGAAGCACACCATAAAATAATTCTATAAATTCATACAGTGCTAGTATGAATTGCAGCTGTATAGATACTGTACACACCCAAGTATCGGATCGGTACTCGGTATCGGCCGATACCCTGGGAAAAAGGGTATCGGAACATCTCTAGTCAGGACCTCGGTTTAATGTCTCATTTAAAGGACTTTTTGACAGTATAGTGTCCCCATCACTACACTGGGGCGTTAGGACCCACACAGACCACGGGGTGTACAGCGCCTCCTACTGGCCTCACTAACACCACCTCTTCCAGCAGAAACCTAGTTTTCCCAGAAGTCTCCCATCCAGGTTCTGACCAGGCTCAACCCTGCTTAGCTTCAGTGTGTGACCAGTCTAGGGCTTCAGGGTGATATGGCTGTGGCAGGTAGATCTAGGATGGGTACGCCTTGGGATCCCCCAGGAGGAGCTGGGTTAAGTTGTAAATGAAAAGGACGTACAGGCAGCCCTAATTAGCCAGCTGCCACCAGGACCTGGTCCAGCATAAGTACCAGGAGAATGGACGCACAAAAGATGTGTGGAAAACTAATGAATGCAGACCTTTACATTTTGGGTGTACTACCCCTTTAACCATTTATAATAACATTATAACCAGCATAATATTGTGTAATGCTTAGATGATCATTACTTCAAATACATTCAAAGATTTAGGAACAACTGTTAAACTACACATTTTTTGTTAATGACTTATCAGTTATAATAAAGTGTTAAATATATATATATAAGGGTTTAATGTTTTTTACGTTTATTAGCAACAGCAAGTGGTATCACTAGTTTTTGTGGCCCCTTGTGCATTATATTGCATTTAACCCCCTCAAAATATAATTTAGAGTAGTATGATTTACTATGCTACATTACAGCACTACATTTAAAATGATCAAAATACATAAAACATTAATGATCACCATTTTTTAGATTCACAGATGATAACACTGGATTATAAATTAGCTGTTTGGTTCCAGCATCCCTGTGACCCTACAGAGAAGATGTGGTTTGGAGAATGAATGGATAGATGGATATTTGACATTGGACTATTCTTTGCGTAGTCTTGTCAGCCCAGGTGTTGAACATCTAAGCCTTCCTATCTGGATCCTCTATTAGCCCTTTCGTTTTGGGGTTGTTTATTGCTTCTCTGGTTCTCCTGCCTGTCTTCTGGACTTCTCCCTCTGGCTTTACATTTAATAAAGAGATCTGCACATGGATCCTGAATCCGTCTTACACTACACATGTACTGTATCTAGACAACTCTAGGAGTTCTGACAGTCAGAAGTCTAGAAGTTAGGAAATCTATGAAAATATTGCCCTATGTGGAAATTCGTCATAGAGCCTGAAGGTCTGTGCAGAGTTTGTGTTTGTGTTTGTATCTCACCCGAGTTCTGCATCATGTAGAGTTCTTCACTGAGAGCATCGTAATTATCCTCCAGCTGTCTCTTCTTTTGCTCCACGTTCTGCATGTACTCGGTGAGAGAGCGAATCTTTGCCTCGTGCTGCTCACAGACACAGAGGCACAGAGACACAAAGTTAAAACACCATACAGAACGCACAGCAGATCATGAACCACACGTCATTCACTAGCATCAGAAAGATTCATGTCATGTAGTAGTGTGCAAACTGATGGCCTGATGAAAATAAAGCCAGTCAAACTTGCTTTACTACCAACGATACTTAGCCGAGTTAAAATGATGTAGACAGATACATATTTATTATTGTTACTGCAATGATTACTGCAATGTTTAAAAGATAATCATAGTGAACGTAACGGTTCAGGGCTTTCGCACCGGAGGAACTTTTTCATGGTTGCTACAACTATTGGCGGAAGTTCCCGGATTTGGTGTGTTCGCACCACAGGAACTAGGAACGATTTTAGTTCTAGGAACTCCATTTGGAGGAACTAATGTACTCTTCCTCCAGAGTCGGTCTAGACCAGCGCTACAGGAACTACAGTGACGATAGTGTTCGCTGATTGGCTGAACGCATGCGAAACACCAGCACCCACCTTTTAAAGAAGGCTGTGTAAACACACAGATTATAGCCTATATATTTACTCCAAAAACTAACTCTACGAACATGTAAAACAGTGATAGATAAGCCTCTTAACCCTTAGGGGTCGAAAACCGCGTCCACGCGTTTTTCTGGATATTTTCCCTATCAGTGCAAAAGAGAATTAAATTACTCTGTTGATTTTGATCTTAAATATAAGTGTTGTACATCATTAGATCCTGTTAAGTTTCTATTTTTTTTGTGGGTACTCACAATAAAAACAAAGTGTTGTGCTTTTCGTCCAATAAAGAAAAATTAACATGATGCGCGTTTTAACTTGTCTCTGTCAGTGAGGTCCGTTCTGAGACGCGTCCGAAATATTAACTGTAACTCTCTCAATACTTGTCACAGAGATACGAGATATGTCTCTTTATGAAGCTGAGATTCTCTTCTTTTAAATGAAGTAATTTATTTAAAAAAAATATATTTACAGTTTATGTAATCCGTTTGAAACAAAGGAGAGTTACAGTTTTTTCGCTCTCCCTTCATTATAAATAATTAGGTCAGCCCGCCACACCCCCAGCGCTTTTGACATGGTAAATCTATGCATCACACGCGGCACGCCCCCCGATCAATGCCAAACACAGATTCTTCATCAGAGATTCACAGATAGTTCATCGCGTTTTAGGGATGGAAGCACGCTAACGTTACTCCTTCAGAGGATTATGGACAAATGGGAATAATTCACCTTTTTCTCAGTGGAATTTGAAACTCAGACGAAGAACGTTCCATTTTGAAGAACGAATTAGCCTTTCGCCGAGCCCCGCCCCCCTTAGTTACTGTTGCTACGCCCGTCAAACAAATGGTCGAACACGACCAGCGCGACAGATTGCCATGACGGGAATAGGTATACCCGTGCGAGTCAGTGACCTTTTTTTGAGCAATACCTCCGCGATATCCTCCAGGTCGAGGCAAAAATGGTTACAGTATGCAGTGGAGGGATATATTCAATTCAAGTTTATAAAAATACGCAATGAAGGAGACACGACTACTATCGAGGCTAATGCTTACCGGTCTCAAGCTAAGTCTGAGAAACCCCATGACCTGTAAGTTAAGTTACCTCAAATGCAACCAGCACAGCCTTCAAGAAGATTTTATGAGCTGGTTCAGTTGCTAATTGTTTGGAGTTATAAATATATAACTCGCGCTGCATATTTAGTAATTTTGCCTCAGATACAGGATTATACATTCGTTTAACAAGCTGTTCATTACCACGGCAACCGCTTGCGTTGCGTGTCATGCTGAATGCGATTTTCGTGTTTAAAAAGTATACATAAGAGACGGAAAGATGCAGATAACCATACATTATTTAAAGTTCTTTCTATTCGTTACGATATTGATATATGAACTGATGTTGTCAAGTAACGTTAAGCTTCATGCGTTCCCCATTGCGATCGTGCACTCCTCTAAACTGTCTACGGGTGTCTGCTAGTGCTGCTAGTGTAGTCTGCACTGCTAGTGACTGCTGCTCATTTCCCCCCGAAAATATAATGTTAACAACAACCCTTTAGAAAACATACTTCCTTTGTGGATCCTCTTGATCTGCTTTCTCCATGTTGCTTTGAATAACGTTAATCTCAGTGTCTCAGTCTCACGCACGCTGCATGCGAGTTACCATGTTCGACACATGTAAGTTAACTGGGAGTGGGGCCGTCCACACTGTTTTATCCACTGTAGGCAACGCTCACGTTGTGTTTTCGGCTTTGGGAATGGAAAGAACACAACTCCTCCAGACAATCTCTCGGGGTAACTTATCTAGTGTCCGGTTTACAAACGCCGTGGGCGCACCGCTTCACCAGCTTGCTTGGAATGCTTGACGGACCTGCTCACATAGTAACGGTTGCTATGATGTGTGATTGGACAATGGCCGTTTTGGGGGAGGGGCCGGCGAAAGGTCAATTGACCCCGAGGATTCAAGTTCGGAGTAGGCTACCGGTAAGTTGTTTAGTGTTTTATAATTCCTTTTCTGATCATAGAGCTCAAATGCATTTTCAGACTATATTTTGCCTAGTAATTACCTCAACACAACATTCCTGTAGCAGGCCTATACGCTCGTGTAAACTTTTTAAATAACTGCTTAGGTTATAATGATTTAGTGAAATATATCGATCTGCGAGTTTTGTTTGAGTTCTTCTGTGGTCGAGTGGTTAGATCGGTTGCCAAGCGTGTCAGAGGTTACGGGTTCGAATCTGCCCCCGGCATATTTTTTTCTCTCATCAAAACCGAATATGTTCATCAGTGGTTACAGTCTATATCAAGCACACACGTATATAGGACACCCGTTTGTGTGCATTTTATTTTGTGATTTCACCGGAATGAATAGTGTCCGCAATGGCAATAGATTGAAGAGCACGTCCTAAGAGCGAGTGAAGACTGCGTGCGCGTGCCGCCACAAGAGACTGTATCCATGACACTGATAGCAGGACACGAGCGCTCAGCTTGAGTTCAAAAACAAAACATTTTAGCTCTAGATCTCTTATTTAAGAGCGGACTAAATGAATGCTCTGCTAGTTAACTGGAGATGTTTAATTTGTATTAGGTACAGCCTAGGGCTGTGCGATATGGACAAAAAAAAATTATCACGATTTCTTGATTTTTTTTTCGATTTCGATTTTAATCACGATTTTGACACAAGCAGACATGCTTTACAGTTTTAATGCATTCTGTGTGAATTTGAAACATATTTCCAAAGGAAACCAATTAGAGCTTTATCGTGTAGCACCAAATCTAATAAAACATTACATATTGCTCTTTGTATTGTTGTAAAATACATTAAAAATCAAAAAGATAAATTATTTTATATATAGTCTACTATAAAATTAAGACATATTAAGTATAGCACAGCTGTTTAATGAGGCAACAACATATGATAGATAAAACAGAACAAAAGAGTCTATTAATAATCTTTCATTGAGCAAAAGTATTATGATATGATTATGAAAGACTCCAATACAGTGCTGCACAAAGCGCTTATGCGCATCCCGAGCGCAGAATGATGCGCTTGAAGCAACACTGTCACAGCGCGCAGGCGCAGCGCGTCGAGTCCGCATTGAAAAGTTCAAAGCACAAAGGAAATACATATAGATGCATAGTGTCTTATACAGCATCTATCTATGCAATAGTTTATTGAGCCTTTTCTTTTAACAGTTTTAAATTTCATTTACTGTGCGCGTGATGAACATAGTGCTCTGACTATACTCTAGTGTTGTGATCTAACAGACACACGGTAGAAACGAACAGTACAACAAGATAGTCATTTAATGCAAAACCATAGAGCTTTATCTACAGATCAAGTTTAATAATATTAACATTGAATGACCATCTTGACTTAGTGAGAGTTTCATTGTTGACAGTGACTGTCGTAACCGAACGCAAAGCGCTGTTTGATGCTGAATGGAGAATGACTGACAGCCGCAGCGGAGGAAACTATACTTGTAAACCAATCAGGTAATGGTATTCTCTTACCTTCCCAGAGAAAGAAACTGGTGAGGCAAGCCCCTTTGCGCTAATATTTCCATGCACTCGCGCTCCCTTCTGGCACGCGCATCTGTTCGCAGTTCACTGAATCTCTGGTACCCGCCCGGTCTGTTCTGTTCTCGCGCTCAATTTAGGCGCGCTGCATTCTGATTGGTTCAGATAGCATACTGCGAGGTTGGAGCCGGGAGCGCGAAAAAAATCGTGCTATGAAGCGATTTAGAAATCGCGCATGCTCAAATCGCGATTTTATTACGATTTCGATTAATCGCACAGCCCTAGTACAGCCGTTCATTGAGTGTATCAGTAAATGCGTGCGGTCGATGAGCCATAAACAGATACTCGCGGTTACGCAGTCTACCAATCAATAGATGTGTCTCTGTCCATCAACAGATACATTGTGCATCTATAATCATAATAGTCCATCAGTTTACTTTGGATAATGTGCTAACAGTTTTTTGCCTTTGTTTTGTTGTGTTTACATCGTCACCATCAGCCTTCAGAAATCATTCTGATATATATTTTTTTTTAAATCAATGATGTAAACAGTTATGCTGCTTAATTTTTTTTAACCTGTGATAGTTTTTTAAGGATTCTTTGAATGCACTTTTTTTTATTTATATAAGCACTATATAAGCAATATTTTATATATTTTTTTATATAAAAAAAAAAACAAGTTTGGTCTTTTTATGTTTTTTATTTTTTTTTGAAAGGAAGTGTTAAGTGATATGAATGACTTTAAGTCTTTATGTTCTTAGGAAAGATTTCTATTTTGAATAAATGCTGTTCTTTTTAACTTTTTATACATCGACTCATTCTTAGTTCAGGCTGCCTCACAGCACCTTGATGGGGCATTAACCATTGGGGGAGTGTCTTTAGTCTTCCCAGGTGTAAATCACATTAATATTCATGGGCATTAACACTCCCACGCATACAGCAGTAATGACCCAAAAACTGATGTAAGAAATTCAAATCGTTATATTGATCTTTCTGAAAGAGTGGTCAGAATGATTTTCACTTCATTTTGAAGTAAAAGTTCTAGCCTACAAGAATAGTAACTCAACAGTATTGTTTTCAACTATTCAGTATGTGTTAAATGGCCTTATTGCGTGACATTTTTTTTCCCAAAACGTACTAACCACGCATATTATTTTTTTTCTATAAAATGCAAACATGTACATCCATTTTGCTCACATATTATTGTAGCAGAGTTTGTGCTGAATACAGCAAATTTATATGTTGGCAAATGGTATGTTTTAAGTAGCTGAAATAAGCACAAATGTCAGGGCATACCAAAACACAGAAAGAGCCCGAAAACAGCTCAGACCCCAGAGGGTTAATCTTTACGCTGAGGAGAAAATCCAACGCAACTTTGAGAAGACCAAGAGAAACGTGATTATGTATTTCTGCTCAGCGACACTGGACATCAACCACACGCCAAACGCTAATAACTTTTCATTACTGTCTACTCTCTGTGTGTGACAGTTCTATCTAATAACGTACGCACACACACACACACACCTGTGAGATGAGCAGCTGGCAGGACGACAGCTCTCGGCTGGTTTCCTCCATCTTGCGATGGCACTCGAGCTGCATGTTCTCCAGCTGCCGGCAGCGCTTCACCATCGACTTCACCTCAGACTTGATCTTACTGATGTAGAGCCGCGCCACAGTGAACTCCTCCTCGATCGCACCGCTGATCTCCACCGGCTACACACACACACACACACGTTACAGACACATACACATCTGCATCTAAAGGAAAGTACTTTCCCATCTACAAAGTGCTTCTCTCTGTGTGTGTGACCTGACGTCTCTAAGCGGCATCTTAACTTGTTCATACGGTCAGAAGCTAATATTTTGATACACCAGGGCTCCAGACTAACTTTTTTCACTAGGAGCACGCGCGCCCCCAACTGAAATTTTTAGGGGCACAACCAGAAAATTTAGGAGCACACACCGTAAATCAACATACTAACCAAATATTCAGATTTCAACTAATTTCCAGTATATTACTATTTACTAATAAATACTTTGATAATAGATGCAGAAATTACAATGCCTTTGCAGTGGCCTTTTCGCCACACAAACTTCTCACTCTGAATCATCTTCCAACTGTGACTCTGACCCAACTGTACTAGGGCTGCAACGTTTCAAATATAGCTCACGGTTCAGTTTGTATCTCGGTTTTAGGTTCACGGTTTAGGTATGATTCGGTATGTGGTATGTTCAGGGGAAAAAAGACTGCTGTCAAATAAAATAAAGAAACAAATAATCTAACAACAAGCGAAAGCACAAATAAATACAATAGAGCAAAGATACTAATAAAATAAACTATGACTTTATGCTTTTCAGGTAGATCTAACATTAGTTTTCAGGTACAGAAGTTGAATAAAAATAATCAAATGTAAAATAACATTGCATATTTGTTTTGTTTGTTTTGTTTTAACTTTATTGTCTGTTCAGATTTACTGAACAGAAATTCATCTTTGATACTGGCTTCAACAACATACTACAACCACATTAAACACATAAAACACATAATACACACATAATAATTGATAAATACATGATTCAATAAAAATACAATAGTGTACATAATTCACAATAACAACCCTAATTAAGAATTTGGTTTAAAACAGTCACTGCCAATGGGACAAATGATCTTTTAAAACTGTTCTTTCTAGCATACGGTGTACGTAGCCTACGACCCGAAGGGAGGACTTCAAAGCATGAGTGAAGAGGATGAGTCTGATCTGAAAACACAGCTAGCGCCTTTTTCTCCATAAAATTTAAGAATAGTTCTTGCAATGTACTCTGTTTATGGCCAATAATCTTGTTTGCTTCGTTAATTACTCGTGTTAATTTATTCTTTAATTTCATTGTTAAATTTCCATACCATGAGACAATATTATAGGTTATAATGCTTTCAATCATCGATCTATATACAATAGTTAAGATCCTCCTTTCGATGTCAAGGTTTCGCAACTTTCTAAGTAGGCTTAAGCGCTGTCTTGATTTCTTATGTACATAGTTCACATTATCCAAAAACGAGAGTTTGTCATCAATAATTGTGCCTAAATATTTAAAATTTTGGACTTGCTCAATCTTTGCACCTTTTATAGTTACTTCTTCATATGGGAGGACAACTGTACATTTCTTATTCTGATTCCCACAGCATAATTCCTTTGTCTTCTCAATGTTCAACCGTAAATGACTATTGTCACATCATTGTACAAGACTTTCAATATACTCAAAATAGGTGGGACAGTTCTTATCTGTTTGGCACGAAATTAAAACCAAATCATCTGCATATTTAATCAACGTAAGATCATCACTGTTACACTTAAGTTCATTAGTATAAACAGAAAAGAGCAGAGGCGATAATACACATCCCTGAGGTAATCCAGAATGTAAGACTATGCAGTCAGATAAGATTCCGTTAACACGGACTCTCTGTGGCCTATTACTTAAAAAATTCTCAATCCACAAAATTAACCAGCTATGTACACCTAAATCTCGCAGCCTTCCTATTAAAATTTGTGGCTGTACAGTATTAAATGCTGATGTAAAATCCATAAAAAACATTCTGACATGAGCATTAGTTCTATCTAAGTGATGCTGTGCTTTGTGAAGTAAGGTCAGGCAGGCATCAGAGGTGCTCCGATTGGACTTATAGGCAAATTGTAATGGGTCAACTGGTTTGACTGTATAAATTAAAGAATAATCCTTATTAAAGTTACAAAAGCTATTCAATTCAGAGCTGATTCAGTAGATAAGTTCACTTAAGGCATAAACAGACTATGTCTGCTAGGATACTCATCAAGACGGACATGTTTACTTTTTGATGTGAATTTGTCCATTCAAGTGCAAAACTTGAAAGAGAACTCAATATTTGCGCGCTGTCATACATCTATGGCTGTCTGAGATGAGTAGCCTACACATACACACAGACGCATACACACGCGATCGCGTGCGCGCGCACACACACACGCACACAAATCTTCTATACGCGAGTTCTCTTTCTCGTCTTGCTCTTGAATGTTTACATTGGCAAAGCTTAAATCGGAGTTTAGTTTAAACACCGATGGTAACGTCTGCAGTTCAGGTCTCGCCTGCGCTCGTGCGCTATCAACTCCCGGGTGATGACGGCGTAAATGACAGGTCATGTTCGAGCATTTGGCACTTACGTGAACAGTGTTTAGTCATTTTGTTCATGTTTTTTTGATTATCGCTGTTGTAATGTATTATTTTGGAAGCCAGCAAGTGAATTTAACTGGCACACTAGCCGCAGGTCGGAAGAATAGTTTGTTTGCTTGCTCATTGCTCAGACGCACATGTTGTGATATTTGTCTCCGTCTCCTTCCCACAGACGTTTAAAACAAACACGCGCTCAAATATCTCTAGAACCCTCCCTCTCCACACATTAGCCACTTACACTTGCATCCTATTCTTCTCACACTCATTAGTACACATTCCGGATTCATTTATAAGCCTCTTCCACGTTTAACGTGTAAAAAAAAAAAAAAAAAGGGGGGGACAAATTTACTGGTCGCACATGTGCGACTGGATGTAAAATTCAGTCGCACACTCTCAAATTTTGGTCGCAAAATGCGACCATTTGGTCGCAGTCTGGAGCCCTGTACACTGTGGTCTCTCTTCATAACTCATACTGAGTAAACATACTGTGAGTCATCAAATATGTCAAATTAATATTTTGAGTTCAGTTATTGACTTATGTGGCACGTATCTGCATGATAAGCAGGTCTTGTGTTACCCTGAAGAGTTTCTTTTGCATAACAATCTGCTGACGGCACACAATCCCTTAGCCCTGCCGTGCCCCTCTTTTAATAATATTCACAATATTTCTTTCATGGTTTTTTTAACAGTAATCCTCTGTTGTGACACTTTTTATGCAAAACAATTAAGTGATTGTTAAATCTTAAATTTTTAAAGATTAATTAATTTTCTTTATGTTTTATGCCTTAATTTGATTACATTTTTTTGATAATTAATATGCATTAAATTATATATACAGCAGAATTAAAACAGACAACATAGAAAAAAGTTATATTACTGTAAACAAATTTATTAAATAAGTAAAGTTTTATGAATTTAATTGATTAGACATGATTTTTGATAATTAAACCATTAAAATGGAATCCAGAAAATTGAAAACGGAAAACACAGAATTTAAATTAATCGTATTTTATAGGGGCACAAAATTTTTGATAATTTAGTCCTAAATTGTATACGTTTCATTATGTCAATTAAAAAAGTAAAAACTTCTAGAGCTTATTTGAGGTCATTTTAACAATTTAATTTTTTCCCCTGTAAAATTTATCTGAATTCTGAAAATTCATGCTTTTTGAGTACTAAAATTGATATTAACCACTAAAACGGAATTCAGAAAAATTAATGGGGACAAAAAAAAAAAGGAATTTGTGAAAATGATAAGCTCTCATAAGCTCTAAAAGTTTTTTTATTATTATTTATTATTAGTTTTATTAAAATTTACATTTTGTTAAAATGTACTTTTACAGTTTGTACAAAAATGTACATACATGTTCATTTTACATTTTAGTTGTTGTTATTCTTTGTTTTATACACTCTGAGCTGTATTACAATGCCTTGTTTTTGTCTTGTATTTTTTGCAACGTACTTGTAATTGAAAAATAGTAATAATACTAATAATAAAAAAAATAAAAGCTCTGAAAATAATCTGAGGACTCTTACGAGCTTGATTTCTCCGTTGCCGACGATGGAGCTGAACTCGCTGAGGTCCTTCATCAGCCCGTTCAACACGTCAGCGATGCGCTTCCTCTGCTGTGAGCTCACTTCCTGCATCTGAGCAAGCTCCGCCTCCAGCTCCATCAGGCTGGCCTGTAGAACAGAGGCAGCAGTGAACACACGCACACACACACACACACACACACACACACACACACACACACACACACACACACACACACACACACACACACACACACACACACACACACACACCATCTTGTGGCTGAGCTGCTCTGCGAGCTGCTTGTTGTGCAGGCTCTTGTCCTCCACCTCTTGGCTCTTCTGGTCGTAGTTGACGGCCAGCTCCTCCAGCGCCTGCAACACCTCCCGCACCTCGGCTTTAGCGCTCTCGCTCTCCGTCTGCAGGCGACCCAGCTCCGTCTGCACCTTATCAGAGTCGCCACGCGTCGACGCCAGCAGCTGAACACACACACACCCAACAGCAGCCATTATAGGTGCCATATTATGCCTCTTTTCACAAGATGTAAAATAAATCTATGGTGTCTCCAGAACGTGTCTGTGAAATTCAGCTCAAAATACTCACAGATCACTTATTTTAGCTTGGCAAATTTGCCCCTTTTTGGGTGTGAGCAAAAACACGCTGTTTTTGTGTGTGTCCCTTTAAAAGCAAATGAGCTTTAGCTCCGCCTCCGTTAAGAAGAGGGCGGAGTCTTTACAGGAGCTTCAGAAACTCCAGCAATAACAAAACAGGCCAATCTCCCTCATCCAGAATCCCAGAATAACCCAGTAGCGAGTGCAGCCTTCCGTAGAGACTCAGCAAGAGTTTCTGAATGTTAGTGGAGACATTTATGTAGTTGTTGTGGAGTTACACTGATCATCTCATCATCATGTTGAACTTCTACACAAGTGTCCACAGTTCCTGAGGTGTTTATAAGACACCGCTGACATGTTCTGGCCAATAGTGTTCAGTGCTCGTCTGTGCTCAACCACACAACAGTTTCAGGCTTTGCTGGATCTTCTGTTGGGTTAGAACTGGTCTCTGTTGGGTTAGAACTGGTCACTGTTGGGTTAGAACTGATTTCTGTTGGGTTAGAACTGCTCTCTGTTGGGTTAGAACTGGTCACTGTTGGGTTAGAACTGGTCACTGTTGGGTTAGAACTGCTCTCTGTTGGGTTAGAACTGGTCTCTGTTGTGTTAGAACTGCTCACTGTTGGGTTAGAACTGCTCACTGTTGGGTTAGAACTGCTCTCTGTTGGGTTAGAACTGGTCACTGTAGGGTTAGAACTGCTCTCTGTTGGGTTAGAACTGGTCTCTGTTGGGTTAGAACTGGTCTCTGTTGTGTTAGAACTGCCCACTGTTAGGTTAGAACTGGTCACTGTTGGGTTAGAACTGGTCACTGTTGGGTTAGAACTGCTCTCTGTTGGTTAGAACTGGTCTCTGTTGTGTTAGAACTGGTCTCTGTTGGGTTAGAACTGGTCTCTGTTGGGTTAGAACTGCTCACTGTTGCGTTAGAACTGGTCTCTGTTGGGTTAGAACTGCTCACTGTTGGGTTAGAACTGCTCACTGTTGGGTTAGAACTGGTCTCTGTTGGGTTAGAACTGGTCTCTGTTGGGTTAGAACTGATTTCTGTTGAGTTAGAACTGGTCTCTGTTGGGTTAGAACTGGTCTATGTTGTGTTAGAACCGGTCACTGTTGGGTTAGAACCGGTCTCTGTTGTGTTAGAACTGGTCACTGTTGCGTTAGAACTGGTCTCTGTTGGGTTAGAACTGGTCTCTGTTGGGTTAGAACTGGTCTCTATTGGGTTATAACTGCTCTCTGTTGGGTTAGAACTGATTTCTGTTGAGTTAGAACTGGTCTCTGTTGGGTTAGAACTGGTCTATGTTGTGTTAGAACCGGTCACTGTTGGGTTAGAACCGGTCTCTGTTGTGTTAGAACTGGTCACTGTTGCGTTAGAACTGGTCTCTGTTGGGTTAGAACTGCTCTCTGTTGGGTTAGAACTGGTCTCTGTTGGTTTAGAACTGGTCTCTGTTGGTTTAGAACTGGTCTCTGTTGGTTTAGAACTGCTCTCTGTTGGGTTAGAACTGGTCACTTTTGGGTTAGAACTGGTCTCTGTTGGGTTAGAACTGGTCTCTGTTGGGTTAGAACTGGTCACTTTTGGGTTAGAACTGGTCTATTTTGGGTTAGAACTGCTCACTGTTGGGTTAGAACTGCTCACTGTTGGGTTAGAACTGGTCTCTGTTGGGTTAGAACTGGTCTCTGTTGGGTTAGAACTGCTCTCTGTTGGGTTAGAACTGATCTCTGTTGAGTTAGAACTGGTCTCTGTTGGGTTAGAACTGGTCTATGTTGTGTTAGAACTGGTCACTGTCGGGTTAAAACCGGTCTCTGTTGTGTTAGAACTGGTCTCTGTTGGGTTAGAACTGCTCTCTGTTGGGTTAGAACTGCTCTCTCTTGGGTTAGAACTGGTCTCTGTTGGTTTAGAACTGCTCTCTGTTGGGTTAGAACTGGTCACTTTTGGGTTAGAACTGGTCACTGTAGGGTTAGAACTGGTCACTGTTGGATTAGAACTGCTCTCTGTTGGGTTTGAACTGCTCTCTGTTGTCACTTGAGGAACCAAATGTCGGCTGGTGGGTGTAAACATGCAGATTAAGAGCCGGTAATATCATAATAAGATCCTCTTCATACGTCACAAGGAGAGCGAAATCTGATCCGCTTATTTTTTTTAGCTTTCAGAGAAAGGCTAACCGAAACAAAATCACTAGGTTTCACTGGGTTTCTGGGTTGGTAGAAGCACCGGGACCCGATTATAACACTTAAACACGGGAAAAGTCAGATTTTCATGATATGTCCCCTTTAATACCATTAATACCAGCTAGAAACATCATAACACAGACTAAAATCAGACTGGATGAGCCACGTTTCGGGTCTTTATAAAATAGAGGATCTGCTCATCATTGAAGATGTTACGGTTTATGAATTTGCTGTCTCCTTTCTCGACTCATGTATGTGTGTATGGGCGGGTCTGCACACATGCAGCTACAGCTGATCAGCGAACCCTATTTAGTCCCTATTTAGTCTTTGTCAGATCGTTGTTGGATGTTGTTATGTTGGATGTGGATGTATCCTGGCTGTCTCCAGTTCCGTGTTTCGTCTGTTCTACGTTCCTGCACTTCGCTCCGTCAGCTTCCGGTTGTCCAGACTTCTCTTCATTTCCTGGATCTCCCAAACTACGGTCATCACCTTCACCTTCATCATCATCATCATCATCATCATCCTCACCCTCTTCTTACCATCCAGATCGGGTCGGACCTCAGCGTCCCTGTGCTGCCTTGTGCTTCTCTCACCAGACTTTACTACAATCAGCTACCAAGACTCACTCAATAAATATTATACTTTATTTGCTATTGAACCTCCTGTTTATTTCCTGACAGAACGATCTGACCAAGCATGGATCCAGCGAGTAATCCAAATCTGGGTGAGTTCCGGTCCAAGAGCATATCCAGAATGGACCAACTAGAGGAAAATATGGCCATCACAGGACGAGTGGTACAAGCCTTGGTAGCACAGGTGTCCGAGCTTACCCAGCAGCTGCAACATCTAGCTGGTCTCAATGGAAAACCACGTTCAACACCCACAGGGGTCACTTTGACTATTTGGTTATGCCGTTCAGGCTGTCCAACTCCCCAGCGGATTTCCAGGCACTTGCCAATAGCCGTGTTTCCACTGCCGGGCTAGGGCCGGGCCAGAGCTAACAGCGAGCCGAGCCAGTGGCCTCGGGTCTCAAGCACCGAGCTTGCGTTTCCACTGCCGGGCCAGTAGCCCCGCAGTGCTGCCCTAAACCCCGCCCCCAACACGCCTTTCTGGATCAAACGTCATACAACCCAACCCATTTTAGCAGATATTATGAATTTATTTATTTTTTAAGTTAGGAAGATAGCATGTATATTAACTCACCGGCCATGGCTGCAATAGTGTCCCGATTGTCTCACGAGTCGCCACTAACAGAGGGACGGTGACCCAGCACACAGTGACCCAGCACCCCGTCCATCAAGTCGAACCATGGAAAGTTCCTTCTCTGAGCTCCGCTTTGTCCATTGTGCGTTTTAATCGCCTTGTACAATACTGCGCCCGCAACTTTTTTATTTTTTCCTGAACTTGAAGCATTGCTCGCTGAATGCTTAGCTTAGAAAGTTTAGCATTGATGTATTTTATAACGTCCTCGTTTCTTCACACGCCGTCAAATTGACGTTGTATCCTTTCTTTTGCCCAAATGCACAGAAGAGCTTTGGTATCTTCGACAGACCAGTACAGGCGATTCTCTATTTCGAGTAGCGATTATTTTGCGCGATATTAAAAAGTGAAATGTGCATCTTGCTTCAGATCATAACGTTCCATAACACTGATAAACTCCACCTTTTACCTTGAGCACGCCTTTAGCCCGAGCTGGCCCGCTTTGGCCTAAGGTATTCGACGGGCCAGAAATCCTGCCGTTGGCCCCGAGTAAGCCCCGATCAAGCCCCGGAAGTGACAGTGGAAATGCGACTGGCCCTGACACGCACTAGCACGGCTCGGCCCTAGCCCGGCAGTGGAAACGCGGATAATGACGAGTTGAGAGACATAGTAGACCAATTCATATACGTCTCCCTGGATGACATATTGATTTTTTCGTCGTCTCTAGAGGAACACGTTCAACACGTCAGGCGAGTGCTTCAACGGTTGCTAGAGAATGGGCTTTTTGTCAAGGCGAAGAAATGCGTGTTTCATGAACAGTCTGTTCCTTTCCTAGGCTACATCGTCTCGTCTGAGGGAGTGCGCATGGATCCTGACAGGGTTAAGGCTGTGGTAGAGTGGCCAAGTTCAGATTCCCGTAAGGCTCTACAGAGGTTTCTGGGGTCCGACCAACTTTTATCTGCGTTTCATTCACAATTTCAGCCAACTAGCCACACCTCTGACTGCCTTCACCTCTCCCAGAGTGACGTTCAAGTGGTCCGATACAGCCGAGGCTGTGTTCGCCAAACTCGAAAGTCGCTTTGTTTCGGCTCCCATCTTAGTCAACCCTGAATCCTCATGTCAGTTCGTGGTGGAGGTCGACGCGTCAGAGGTGGGGGTAGGTGCAGTGCTCTCCCAGCGCTCTTCCACAGATGACAAGATGCATCCTTGCGTGTTTTTGTCCCATCGTCTATCACCTGCCGAACGTAACTATGACATTGGTAACAGAGAGTTGTTGGCAGTCAAGTTGGCATTGGAGGAGTGGCGTCATTGGTTAGAAGGGTCGGGGGTACCTTTTCACAAGAACCTTGAATATATTAGATCAGCTAAAAGATTCCAGGCAGGCTCGGTGGGCACTTTTTTTCAGACGTTTTGACTTTACTCTCTCGTACCACCCGGGATCTAAAAACATCAAGCCGGATCTCGTATTTTTGATCCATCCAAACACTCAGTTACTCCCGAGTGTATTTTACCTGAGAAAATAGTTATCTCCACACTCACATGGGAGGTCGAAACGAAGGTCAAGATGGCCTTAGAAGGGGTAAAACCTCCGCTCGGTTGCCCACCAAGTCGATTATTTGTGCCGGAGGAGTTACGGGTCGACGTTATATGATGGGGTCATTGCTCAAACGTGGCTTGTCATCCAGCAGTAAACCGTTGGTAAGACGTCTAACCGTCCTCCTGATGGGTTCCTCCAACCATTGTCTGTCGCTTCGAGACCCTGGTCCCACATAGCGCTAGATTTTGTCACCGCCCTCTAATGGCATGACGGTTGTTTTGACCGTAGTGGACCGGTTCTCGAAGGCGGCACATTTCATTCCCTTGCCCAAATTACCCTCTGCCAAGGAGACAGCGGTGACTGTCGTAAATCAAGTCTTTCGTCTACACGGCCTCCCAATGGACGTGGTTTCCGACAGAGGACCCCAATGTGTCCAAATTCTGGCAGGAGTTTTGTAGATTACTAGGAGCTACAGTCAGTCTTTCTTCGGGTTATCATCCCCAGAGCAATGGTCAAACCGAGTGAGCCAACCAAGATCTTGAGAGAGTGTTACGATGTTTGGTGTCCAAGAATCCTTCATCCTGGAGCCAACAACTTTCTATGGTTGAGTATGCGCACAACTCGTTACCAGTGTCATCCACGGGTCTCTCTCCGTTTGAGTGTAGTCTAGGGTACCAGCCAAGGGTGGAACCAATACGGTCAAGGCCTCCCGTATACGTCCTGGGTCAAAAAGTATGGCTTTCAAAGAAGCATGAATGTGGACCCATCTGTACGGGTTATAGGCTACTTTAGCTCATTACTAAATAATGTACAATTATGCAAATCAGTGCCTACTGCATATTCTCTGGTGCCTTAGCAAATTATATAAAATGTTTCAAATTATATAAAAATGTTTGCATACATTTAGAAGTCACACATTTTGCCCAATGTAATGTGAGATTTCATGGTTTGCTATGTTGTCACCACCCTTTTTTATTTACTGTATGGTATATTTTACTACTATTGTTTTAACTACTAAGTTTTTGTTAATTAAATTTATCATTCCCTTATTTGCAGTGGGGCTGTCACATGAAGATTTGAACTTATTTGCTGAATTGAAATAGATCTTAAATCCTCGATCTTAAATACATCAGGGACAAAAAAAAACATCCAGTGCTTAGTTTCTGCTTATTGATTGCTGTTCACTAGTATTTTTCCAGAAATAATGTCAATATAATTTGAATTGCTAAAAAAATGTAAATGAAAAATTCTAATTTAGTTTTTCAGTCCTGTTGATAGCCCTAATTTGCAACTCATGCTAATGTAATGTCATCATCTACTAATCTTTCATTTTACTGATCTAATGATTGCTCTATTTTTGGAGAGATCACTCAATTATTTGGGAGCATTACAACAGTGTGCTGACTCATCTTGTATGTTTTGTACTTTTTTTTGGTTTAGCATCTGAATTTAAGCCTTTCACTATTGGAGTAATTCATATATTAGTAATTAAGATGATCCAGATGTGACCGCTGACCTCATCCTGATCCAGGATCTGCTCCTTCAGCTTCTCCGCCAGCTGACACTGGAGATTGATCTCATCATCCTAGAACACAGTGGAGGAGACAAGGGTAAGAAAACAATGCAATCCTGTTTATCTTGTTATGCATATACAGTCAAAGCAAAGATTACTCAGACACCTGATATAATTTATGATACTGTTTCACTAGTGTGTGCAGGACACTATTGTTCATTGTCGCGGGGTCCTCATCCAACCTCCCCACAATAGGGAAAAACACAGGCATAGTCGAAGAATAGTGAGGTGTTTTATTATGCCGGCCTCCAAAGTACAAAGGGTGAAGAGAAATAATAATAACAAAAGAATAACTATTTGGAAAAAAAAATTACTTACTATAATAAAATTATACACAAAACAAACAAACAAACAACACACAAAAAAAAAGAAATCCTCAATAACTCTTATTTCTCTTTCCACAGAAAAATTACCAGCCACTAGTTACCCTCTCTGTAACCAGAACAAGACTGACTTCACAGGCCCAAAGCTGCAACTCTTAAAGCCATTAGCCCCTCCCACTAGGCTCAACCATCATTTACCTAATACAATCAACACATTGTATTAACTACCGAAAAGGACTTATATCCATTATACTTCAGCATTTTCCACAATACTTATATCCATCTTCACAAACATTTTCCCTTCCCCATACACAATTACTTGCATCACAAATTCTTATTGCAACCCAAAACCCATAATTATGCAGTTCACGTGACCATGAAAGCGCGTGACAATCGCGCTATTTAACAACCGGAAATGTTACGCTTCGGGTCCGCCAAACTGGATGGTAAGCAGAGCAAACCCGCGACGCCTCCACACACGGTAAGTGTTTATCATGTTCGTTTAAATATATGTTTACAAAAGAGTAGAACTATCAAGTGTGCACCCTTGACCGCGCTACTTAACAGTAGGGGAAAAGTTTATGACCAGCTTAATTGAGACTGTAAGGGAACGGGGAATGAGTATGTGTGTGTGTGTGTGTATGTGTGTGTGTGCGTGTGCCACACTCAGTGACGGAGCCGCTCCGTCACATCATCCCCCTCCTCCGCGAGGTTGGCGATGTGCGGCAACCGTGAAAGGTAATCCGCTACCACATTGGCCTGACCTGGTCGGTGTCGAATGGTAAACCTGAATGGCTGGAGTGAAAGATACCATCGAGTAAGGCGGCTATTGTGGTCCTTCATTGAATTAATCCAAGTGAGAGCTCGGTGGTCAGTTTCCAGATCAAACTCCCGTCCTAGCAAGTAGTACCGTAGGCTCTCCAGTGCCCACTTAATGGCCAATCCTTCTTTTTCCACCGTAGAATACCGAGTCTCACGTGGCTGCAGTTTCCGGCTTAGGTACAGTATGGGATGTTCATTACCAGGGTCTCCTTGGGCCAAAACTGCTCCAAGGCCGACTGCAGATGCATCAACTTGTACCAAAAATCGTTTCTTGAAATCTGGACTCTTGAGGACAGGGGAGGAGCACAGACAGGTTTTCAATGTGCTGAAGGCAGTTTCACAGTCATCTGTCCAGGTTACTGGGTTCCTCTGGTCCTTCCTGGTAAGGGCTGTGAGGGGTACAGCAATAGTTGCAAACTGGGGCACAAATCGCCTATACCAGCCAGCCAAACCCAGGAAGGACCGGACTTCCTTCTTAGTGCGGGGACGAGGACAGTTCTGGATAGCTTCCACCTTATCCACCTGCGGACGCACTTCTCCTCGCCCTAGTTGGTAACCTAGGTACCGTGTCTCCTGTCGTGCCCACTCACATTTGGAGGGGTTGAGCGTCAACCCTGCCTTCTTGATCCTTTCCAGTACCAGTGACAGATGTTGGATATGCTCCTCCCAGGTGTTGCTAAAAATCACCACATCATCAAGGTAAGCTGCACTACAGAAGTCACAACCCTGAAGGACCCTGTCCATCAACCTCTGGAAGGTGGCTGGTGCTCCGTGCAGCCCAAATGGCATCACAGTGAAGTGGAAAAGTCCAGCCGGTGTTTGGAATGCGGTATATGGCCGGCACGACTTCTCCAATGGCACCTGCCAGTAACCCTTACACAGATCCAGGGTGGTAATGTATTTGGCAGCTCCAATTTTCTCCAGTAAGTCATTGATTCTTGGCATTGGATAGGCGTCAAACTCAGAGATGGCATTGAGTTTCCTGAAATCAATGCAAATGCGGAGAGAGCCATCCTTCTTATAGACGATGACCACTGGGCTGCACCACTCTGAGTTAGAAGGCTCGATCACTCCAAGCTTCAACATCTCTTCTACCTCCTGCTGCAGTTTTCCCACTAGATGTTGTGGCACACGGTAGGGACGTTGGCGGATGGGTCGTCCCTCCTTTAGACGCACAACATGCTCAACTAAGGTGGTTCGCCCAGGACTGGCTGCAAAGAGCGAAAGAGTCTTTTGGAAGACTTGAAGGAGCTGTGCCGCTTGCTCTGGAGCCAGATGAGTGAGAAGGGGAGGAGCAGTTTCAGTGACAGGTTCCAGTCCAACCTCCTCCTCCACTTCCATGTCCACCTCCCTCACCATCAGAGATTGCTCTGGACCTGGGATTGGACAGTCCTTCCACTCTTTCAGTAAGTTTACATGGTAGGTCTGTTTGGGTTTCTTCTTATCCGGGTGATGGACCTCATAGGTGACTGGACCCATCTTACGGAGGATGATATATGGCCCTTGCCACTTTGCCAGGAGTTTGCTGTTGGACGAAGGGAGAAGCAACAGGACTTTTTGGCCAGGTTGGAACTCTCGTTGCCGTGCCTGTTGGTCATACCAGATCTTCTGGCTTTTCTGGGCTGCACGCAGGTTGACCTCTGCCTCCCCCTGGTATCTTGCCAGCCGATCTCTCATCTCCAGCACAAACTGCACCACCCCTCTTTCACTTGAAGTGGAGGATGGCACCTCCCAGCCCTTGCGGATCAGATCCAATGGCCCCTGCACATCCCAGCCATATAGCAGCTCAAATGGGGAAAAACCAGTAGATGCCTGGGGAACTTCACGATAGGCAAAGAGCAGGAACGGCAACCAACGGTCCCAATCCTTGCCAGTATCATCCACAAACTTCTGCAACATCCTCTTCAGTGTTTGGTTGAACCGTTCAACCAGGCCGTCCGTCTGTGGATGGTAGGGTGTGGTTTTGATTGCTGAGATACCCAGTTGTTTATGGAATAGTTGCATCAATTTAGAGGTGAAATTAGTTCCCTGGTCCGTCAGAATCTCATCCGGTATTCCCACCCTGGAAAACAGTTGTACCAAAGCACGCAAAACAGTGGGAGCAGTAATGGTGCGCAGGGGAAAGGCCTCAGGGAAACGGGTAGCATAGTCACACACCACCAAGATATACTGATGGCCCCCGCTACTTTTCACCAGAGGGCCCACAATGTCCATGGCAATTCTGCGGAATGGAGTGGCAATAACCGGAAGTGGTTGCAGGCAGGCTCTGTCCGACTTACGGGGAATACTGGTTTTCTGACATGTGGGGCAGGTGGTGCAATATTTCTGAGTGTCTGTGTACATGGAGGGCCAATAAAAACGTTTACTAATGCGAAGATAGGTTTTATGGCGGCCAAGATGCCCGGCCCATGGAAGTGTGTGTGCCAAGTGCAGGACCAGAGATCTACAGCTAGCAGGGACTACTAAACGTCTATGGTCATCATCAACTGCATACAAAACATCGTTATCAACAATGAACCGCTCCTTTCCCACACAATTCCCATTTGTACCTTCTTCTACCTTAGCAAATAACGGTTTCAAAGTTTCATCCCCCCTCTGCAATTCAGAAACATTTTCAGGTACTTCCCACATTTTATCTGACAGCAAACCTATTTTCCCATATTCTGATGGCCTTAGCTGCTTCTCAAAGCGACGTTGTCGGCGGGATTTTCTTGCCCCTTTGGTGCCACCCTCACACAGACTACTATCCAAGTCTGGAAGTGGTTGGACACCAGTTTTCGCCAGGGCTCGAGTAATCACAGGGCAAGACACATTTACATCAACCTCCCCTTCCTCCCCACAGTCAATTTCCCCTGGCAGTTCAGTTTCCTGTAATAAGTCCATAAGTACCGGTAAATCCCAACCCAGAATGGCATCTACAGGCAAGTGTTCAACCACCCCAACCGTCAACAGGTAATGCTGTTCATCAATGGTAACAGTTAAATCCGCTTTGGGATAAGGGTGCTTATCCCCATGAACACACGATAATGTCTGTTTGTCTACTGTAGTCCACACTGCCTACTGGTACCAAACTATACTTAACCAGAGACATAAAGCTCCCAGTGTCTAATAGTGCAGTAACCTGCTGTCCATTAATAGTCACAGTTTTATAGCGCTGAACTCTCACTTCCTTATCCCCGACAGGCCCTCTTTCAGGCCGGGGTGCATAGCAAGCGCCGGTGACCTTAGCTTTGCGTATGGGACACACAGAAGCTTTATGGCCTGGCTGCTGGCAATAAAAACAAACAAGTTCCTTACCGGATGTTCGTTGGTTTGGTACCGCTCTGGAATTACCCGGAAACTCCTGGCTATCTTCTCTCTTTACAGACCTTGGCTGGGGTGGCTGGAATGCTGGTCGATGGGCTGCACCGGTGGATCGTGTAGCTGGTCCTCCTTTCCTGGCGTTGAGGTACTGTAAGGCCAGCCTGGCCGCTGTAAGGCCCTCCACTGGCTCATGCTCCTTCACCCATGTCCTCACCTCGAAAGGAAGTACCCGAAGTAACTGCTCCAAGATGATAGCCTCACCAATCTCCTCCTTTGTGTGCTGCTCTGGCCGAATCCAGCGCCGGTAGAGGCCCTTAAGGCGGTGGTAAGTCTCGGTGGGGTTCTCTCCAGATGGTATCATCGTTGATCAGAACTGTTGCCGGTACGTCTCTGGGGAGATGTCGAACTTGATCAGCAGCGCCGACTTCAGGTCTGTATAGCAGTGGGCTCGCTCCTCATCCATTGCAGTATAGGCCTCCAATGCCTTTCCAGACAGCAGGGGAACCAGTCTGCATGCCCACTCACTCTCTGGCCATTTCCACGTTTTGGCAATGCGTTCAAAACGTAACAAATAATTTTCAATGTCCTCATCCATCTGATATGGCGGAATTTTTGGCTCACTATAATGTCTCCATTCTGACCTTGGCTGGTCATCTCTGCCGCTTGAGTCATTGAATTGGAGAGGGGCTCCCTCCAAAGATATATCACGTTGCCCCCGCCGGGGTGCAGGTGTAGGAAGTTCCAGCCTGGGACTACTTGCTGTCACTGTACTTGGGGTTGCTGCCACAACTGGCCGGTTGATCGCAGGAAGTGTCTGGGCAGGTACTCTACTTGGCCGGGTGGAAGGTTGAGAAACTTGGTGAATTAATGGAAGAGAGGCCCTCAGTCCTCTGAGCTCTGCCAACAGCCCCTCCTCTCTTCTTTGTTGGGCTGCCAAGAAGTCTCTCATCATTGTATGTAATCCATCACCTGCTCCACTTGTTGTTGGTGGGGTGGAACGTGCCGCTGGAACATTCCAGAAACCGCTCTCCTCCTCACCTTCCTCTGATGACGACGCCAATGAAGGTACTGTCTCCCAAGCCGGGTCTACATTGCCGGTTGCCATCCCTTCCAGCTGTCCCTGGCGCTGGGACCGCAGCCCTGTGCGCTGCCTTGGAGGGCGAGATACCTTTCTCCGACTAGCCGTCCCACTTCTGACACCATATGTCGCGGGGTCCTCATCCAACCTCCCCACAATAGGGAAAAACACAGGCGTAGTCGAAGAATAGTGAGGTGTTTTATTATGCCGGCCTCCAAAGTACAACGGGTGAAGAGAAATAATAATAACAAAAGAATAACTATTTGGAAAAAAAAATTACTTACTATAATAAAATTATACACAAAACAAACAAACAAACAACACAAAAAAAAAAGAAATCCTCAATAACTCTTATTTCTCTTTCCACAGAAAAATTACCAGCCACTAGTTACCCTCTCTGTAACCAGAACAAGACTGACTTCACAGGCCCAAAGCTGCAACTCTTAAAGCCATTAGCCCCTCCCACTAGGCTCAACCATCATTTACCTAATACAATCAACACATTGTATTAACTACCGAAAAGGACTTATATCCATTATACTTCAGCATTTTCCACAATACTTATATCCATCTTCACAAACATTTTCCCTTCCCCATACACAATTACTTGCATCACAAATTCTTATTGCAACCCAAAACCCATAATTATGCAGTTCACGTGACCATGAAAGCGCGTGACAATCGCGCTATTTAACAACCGGAAATGTTACGCTTCGGGTCCGCCAAACTGGATGGTAAGCAGAGCAAACCCGCGACGCCTCCACACACGGTAAGTGTTTATCATGTTCGTTTAAATATATGTTTACAAAAGAGTAGAACTATCAAGTGTGCACCATTGACCGCGCTACTTAACAGTAGGGGAAAAGTTTATGACCAGCTTAATTGAGACTGTAAGGGAACGGGGAATGAGTATGTGTGTGTGTGTGTATGTGTGTGTGTGCCACACTCAGTGACGGAGCCGCTCCGTCACATTCATTTATGTAAAAATAAAGTAAACTGTGACATATTATACCCAAATATTCTTCATACAGTGACTACCAGTAAAGGTTATAAAAATTTGGGAGCAAAAATTATTCTGATACTTTGAGCTGATCATGTTTTGCTGAAGTGTTTTTTCTTTAATAACTAATGCTATTTTTACACATAGATTGAACAACATGAAGCATTGTGGGTAACTGGTTGAGCTAAACTGGTATTATCTAATTGTGTAGTTAAATTTAACAGCTGACAGATATTCAACATAATTCATGTGTGAGAGTCTAACAGAAGGACGGACAAAACCTGTCAAATATCAACAGAGTTCATAACATTTTATTACCATTTTCTAAACTATAAACTATGATAATGTGAGAAATGTTGAAGGAGTCTGAATAAATGTAGGTTTGACTGTATATAATAGAGTATTCTGATATAGATGGATCAGTGAGTGTTTATTTGAGTTATCCTGCGCGAGTGATCATGTGATTGACCTTGTCGTCCAGCTGCCGGTAGAGCTTGCGGATCTCTTCCTCATATTTCTGCCGCTCTTCCTCAGAGATGCGCACCACTATAGAGGAGGAGTCTGAGTCTCTCTCTCTCTCCCGCTGGCGCTCCGACGAGGACCTCTCGTTATCCAGAGCCGTGTCCTCACTGACCTCCAGCTTCACCACATCAGCATCCGTCTGCTCCGTCTCCGGCACGTGCTCTCCTGCGGGACACAGCCTGGGTCAGACACTCACAACTCATGTTTTAGTGACAATACAGGGAGGGATACGGTTACATCACATACATAACATTAAATCAAATATATATATATATATATATAAATTAGGGGTGGGCAACGATTATCGCATCCAAAATAAAAGTTTGTGTTTATATAATATATATATGTGTGTGTGTGTGTGTGTGTGTGTGTGTGTGTGTGTGTGTGTGTGTACTGTGTACTGTGTATAATTATTTTGTATATGTAAATACACACACATGCATGTATGTATTTAAGGAAAATGTGTTACTAATATATCAAATATTTATATTTATATATAATATAAATTAAGTATAAATATATATACCAGAGTTTCCGCTAGAAAAAAATGGGGTTTCGTTTTACGTACATTTTGATGATATGCCGGTCAAATATCGCCTCTTAATTAGTCAAGTTGAGGAAAACTGGAGGCAGGCTATGCTTAAAAATTAAAAATTGACATATCAGGCCGTATAGAATGCAACATGTTATTATTCACCTAACTTTTAAATAGACGGAAAAAACTTGAACGTCCGATTGGCGTCAATCAACGGCAATTGTTTTTTACTATGGTTTCACACTAATTCACTTTTTGAAACATTAAGGCAAGGATGTACCTACAAATCTCCAGTTAACTAGCAGATCATTAATTTAGTTCCCTATTAAATAAGAGGTCGCTAAAATCTGTTGTTTTTTAAATCAAGCTGAGCGCTCGTGTGCGCACTCTGCTGCTATCAGTGTCATGGACGACGCAATCTTCACTGGGACACGCGTTTCAATCTATCGCCGCTGTAGAGACTCTCTATTCATTCCGGTGAAATCACAAATAAAAATGCACACAAACGTTTCCCTGGTTGATATAGACCAGGTGTGCCCAACCCTGCTCCTGGCGATCGACTGTCCTGCGCAGTTCATCTCCAACCCTAATCAAACACACCTGAAGGTCTTCAATTAAGGTCTTAACAACCAATTAAGGTCTTCAGGATTACTTGAAAATTAAAGGCAGGTGCGTTTGATCAGGGTTAGAGATAAACTGTGCAGGACAGTCGATCGCCAGGAGCAGGGTTGGGTACACCTGATATAGACTGTAACCACTGATGAAGATGAAGAACCACTGCTATTCAGTTTTGATGAGAGAAAAAAAAAACTACGAGTGCGTGGATCCGCGCACTCGTACAGTTTGAGATGTTCCTGATTCACCATCGTCCGTCGCGTATGGCCTTTGAAAAAAGCTTTTAAGGTTAGTCTGCCTGGGCCTGGCCATCTTGAAACGTCTCACTCAATCGTTCGTTGTTTAGGTCTATATTACAGCTGTTTTAAGCGTGCGCTTAAATAACTTTCAAATGGTAGAGCCTGTTTCCTTTATAACATAGCCAAAGGTCGGTGTATTTTTGCTTTATACATTTTAGGCTTATTCTCAAATTCAGATTGTATTGGGGGGCAGGATTATTAGGCAATTTTAATCGGACAATTTGACAGGAGAGATTTAATTTTGTCGGACATTTAATTTTTTTCCCCGGCCAATGTCCGGTAATTACCAGACAACAGAAACCCTGATATACAGTATATACTAAGCAAAAAAGGAAAATCGCCGGTGCAACACATAAATCCTCTCAGTAATTCGTTTATTTACGGTACATAACAGTGACTAACGTTTTCGATGTGTCACCACATCGAAACGTTAGTCACTGTTATGTACTGTAAATAAACGAATTACTGAGAGGATTTATGTGTTGCACCGGCGATTTTCCTTTTTTGCCTTGTCTTGTCCTGCCCTGGTTGCACCGGATTGTTTGGGAATCACAGTAGCGCAGCAAGCCTTCCTTCTTAATTTGATATACAGTATATACTAGTGTTGTCAAAAAACTCGGTACTTCGGTACCAAGTCGGTACTAAAAAAACAAAACGGTTACGGTACCAGCTTTTCTAGGTACCGAGTACCTAGTTAATCCGGTTCTTGATGCGCTGTCACAGTTGCGTCCTCTTCATAAAAACGGCGACCAGCGGCGCTGCTAATGTGGCGGCTTGTTGACACGAAAGGAGGAAAGAGCCACATATGGAAATATTTTGAATTAGGCTAATGTCACGTTGCCATAAAGGGCCGATCGCACGTACACATAGCGCGTTTTATGCGCGTGCAAATTTCAAATGTAGGTGCGCGGCAAGCGCGCTACTAATAGAAGCGACGTGCGAGCTTGTTTTTCCATGTGCGCCACTATTCACGGTTGCATAGCGGAGACACGCGAGAGCGAGCGCTTGTGGAAAGAAGGAGAAAGCGGTGCGAACTGCACTCTCTGTGATGACGAGGACGTATCAGCAAAGAATTATTTGCCTTTGCTTTAGAAATCAGCTACTGGGTTCTCAAGTTTTGAAGACAGGCAAGAGAGACATTTTTGGCAGTTTTGGATGAAATAAAAGTAGGCTACAGTCAAGTCAAACAAACATGTTTTATCTCCTGTATAGTTTGGTAACACAACAATAAGATAACATTCATTAACATTAATGCATTATCTAATATCAACACATTGAGTGAACAATATATTTTTACAACATTAATTAGGCTAATGTTTGTGAATGTTATTTAATACAAACACTTGATTGTTCATATTTTTTCACTTCATTCATTGTGCATTAAATAATGTTAACAAATAAAACTTTTGATTTTAAAAATGTATTAGTACATTTTTAAATTAACCCCAAGGAGAATAATTGCTACAGTATATAACTACTATTGTTGATTTTTAGGTAATTTTATCTAATGTTATCTAACAAATAGAATCTTCTTATTGTAAAGTGTTTTTAATACTAAAGTTTCCATCTTTGTAACTGTGATATACACTTTAATATACATTTAATCAAAATGAAGCTTTGGTACCGAAATTGGTACCGAGAACCGTGGATTTTCACTGGTATTGGTACCGAATACTGAAATGTTGGTACCGTGACAACACTAGTATATACATGCAAATATTTCTTAAATATATAAATGCATATGCGTGTATTTACATATACAAAATAATTATACACACTACACACAGACATATATTATGTAAACACAAACTTTTATTTTAAATGCGATTAATCACGATTAATCGTTGCCCAATCATTGCCCAATCGTTGATCAATCGTTGTTTCCTTGTTATCTTGTTAGCTCGTTTACCCTTGTATTTAAGGCCCTGTTTACACGAGAACGATTCCGGGTCAAAATGTAAAAATATTTGATCGGATGTGCCTTTCGTTTACACGGCGACTGCGTTTTGGGGGCTTAAAAACGCAAAAAAGTGAAACCACCCTCCAGAGTGGAAATCTTAAAAACGCTCCACTGTTCCCGTCTAAAGGGTAAAAATGCAAAAGTAAGGCACAGATCTGCTCACGGTGGCTTTCGTCGCGTACGCTTCCCATGCACACTACATCGAATTTCACACACTTTTGTGTCACCATATACACACAGATTTCACCACCATAACGCTCGTCTTAACGCAGAATAAGAAGTGGAAACACAACGCCACTTTTGTGTTTTCTCTTCAGATGGTTTCCGTGTAAACATAGCCTAAGCCTGTATGTCTAGTTCAGTCTTTGTGGGTCCTTAATGTTGTTTGCTGGTTCTTCTGTTCCTGATTCCTGTTTCCTGAGTCTGTCTTTGTATAGTTTGAGTTACAGGACAATCTAAAGCAGGGATCTCCAACAAACAGAGAGAGTTACTGTCCTGCAGACTTCAGTTCCACTCCCAACCCTGTTCCAACACACGTGCCTGTAATTATCCAGTAACCCTGAACAGCTTGATTAGCTGGTCCCGGTGTGTTTGATTGGGGTTGGAGCTAAACTCTGCAGGACAGTAGCTCTCCAGGAGCAGGGTTGGAGACCCCTGATCTAAAAGCGTGTGTGTGTGTGTGTGTGTGTGTGTGTGTGTGTGTGTGTGTGTGCAGACTCACCGCTGCGCCAGCGCCTCAGCTCCAGCTCCAGCCTCTGGATGGTGTCCCTCAAGCTCTTGCTCTTCTCCTTCTCCTTCTCATACTTCCTCTTCCACTGCTCCGCCGTCAGCTCCAGGTTAATGGAGGCCGTGTTCTTGATGGTCTTAGCACTGCACACACACACACACACACACACACACACTGATTTACACTGACACTATGTTCAACTCTCACAATGAATCCAAACACAATAAAGCTTTCACACAGCAGTTCTAGGGTCAGTGGATATTTACCCATGACTGGGTCATTTTTTATTTATTTATTTAAAGGAATGCATTAATTAAAGGATTTAAAGTGATCTAAGGGAATAAAGAAAATCTAAGGTATTTTTGCAAAAGATATTTAAAATATGCACATGTTTACTCTTAATCTAATGTCGAAAACACAAAACGTAGCATTTTTCAATTAAAAATGGTGAAATTTGATAAATAGAAAAAGTTCAGTATATTGCATAATTTTTGCAGATTATTACTGTTGGTTAATGAACATTTCAATTGTAAAACAGTTGTCAAATAATAAATGTTAATCTACTTCAAAACAACACTCTTTTTCACCGTTAAAACTACAGCGTTTCTAGTAATTGGCACTGGTGTTTTTGTGTTAGCTAAACTCTGCTTTCTTCGATCTGATTGGCCAGCACAAGTTTGCAAAGATCATGATAAAATGTGTTAATAAAAGAGAAGAGCTTGTGTTTTAAGGCATATATTCTGCTTTCTGTTAGATATTCGGTTATTACGTCAGTGCGAGACAGAACACAGATGAGTGTATGAGTGCTGAATGTAATGCTGGTTCTACTCGGAAAGCAATCTGTCAATCATTCCACGGATTCTCAACGCTTCAATCAGAGAAGCTGACTACAACGCAGTGAATCTCTTGTTTATCTACAGTTTATATGGCTATAATGACTAGAACTTGCACAAAAAGCGTCTTCAGCGCAGGAGACTCATTTAAACGCCTCTGATTGGCCATTGAGTTCAACAGACATGTTTGTGATTGGCTACTATGCTCATCGCTGTAAAGTACATCATCCCCAGGGCCTTATGGAGTTCCGTACAGAGTGTACAAGAGTGCTTCAGGAGTTCTGCGAATTTTTGTGGAAATTGATGAAAGTGGCATGGGAAAACAGGTTGTACCAAGAGCATGGCGCAGAGCAGGTGGAGTCTTTACACCTAAAGAAAAAGATGCTACAAGCATCAGTCAGTTTCGTCCTATCTCGCTATTAAACGTTGAAGGTAAGATATTCTTCAGCATTATTGCTCAGAGATTGTCCACCTACCTATTAAAGAATGGCTTCATTGACACCTCAGTTCAAAAAGCGGGCATTCCAGGGTTCTCAGGATGCTTAGAACACATCAATGTTATCTGGCAACGAATTCAATCAGCTAAAAAGGAGAGGAAGGAGCTCCATGTGACATTCCTGGATTTGGCTAATGCATATGGTTCAGTGCCGCATGAGCTTCTTTGGGCAGCATTTGATTTTTTCAGAGTACCAATGTCGATAACAAATTTAGTGAAAGCCTATTTTGGAGATTTGCAATTTAGTTTCTCAACTCCAGAATTCAGCACTGCATGGCAATGCCTAGAGGTTGGAATAATGGCAGGATGCACCATTTCTCCACTGGCTTTTACTATGGCAATGGAAGTAATCATTAGGGCATTGAGATGGGTAGTAGGAGGAGAGCGCTTGGCTTCTGGGTTGCGACTACCACCAATCAGAGCATACATGGATGACATGACAACCATGACTACAACAGTGGCCTGCACTAATTGGTAATTGGGTAAGTTAACCGATAATATTGAATGGGCACGAATGCAATTTAAGCCCTCTAAATCAAGGAGCATCTTGATAGTTAAAGAAAAGGTAGTAGATAAAACAGCAAGCAAGTAAGGCACATTTTGACAGGATGTAAGGTGGCTCATGACTAAGTACTGCGATGTTTGGCTTTAGCATTGGAAGGCAAGCGTAGTACGACCAATAAGTTGCCGCTTGTTCTAGCAAAACATTACACGCAGAAGACAATATTCCTCCGCCCAGGCGAGCAACCACGAAGAAAAGGTGTTAACACCAATTCTCGCCCAGGACAACTGGAAGCTGCTAGGGACTGGAAGATGCTGGCTGATCTTGATCAACGGCTTATTTTTCCACCTGAGATTATAAGATATTGTTTTGTGGTCTGGATCAACACGCATTGTTCAACTGATAGAGTGAACAGTGCCATGGGAGGATGCGGTAGATGAGGCATATGAGAGGAAGAAACTGCGTTATGCTCATCTGGCCACTGAAGCAGAACAGCGAGGATGGAGAGTCCAGGTTTATCCAGTGGAAGTGGGCTGTCGAGGATTTGTGGCACACTCTACAACCCGGTTCCTCAGAGACGTCGGATTCGGCGGCCAAGAGTTGCGTCGCACAGTAAAGAACTTATCTGAAGCAGCAGAGAGGAGCAGCAACTGGCTGTGGTTGAGACGGAAAGATTTTAGCTGGCTGTGTACAGGCCGTCACGATACGGTGTCGTAGAATTCTTGAAAACTTGAAGAGTCTGTTGGTTTATTTGTATACGCTCCTGTGGATATTGCGTGAATGACGGGTGGTTGGGCAGATATTGTGTTTTGCGGTAGGTAGTATGCCATACGGAACCGTTGCCACTGAAACGGCATTTAACGCACCAGTGCGGCTCGACAGCCTTAGTCAAACGGGTTGGCGCTGGGTTGCAGAGAGATTGTGAGATTGTGGTTAGGTCTCGGCAGCAGGAGGGATGTAGAGGTCAGTAAGCTGGGCTGAGTTGAGTGGGGGACGGAGGGGGGTAACTCTGGCGTCACTGTCGAGCCCTCTTGAGGTGTCGTGGGCTAGTCGACTAAACACTGAGGACGGAAGCTGCCCACTTGAAGACCCTAGAGATGTCCCCTACTCAGCTCAATCCAGACGGTTGTCGTGCTGGTCCACTAGGGAGACCAAACTGTAGTTGCAGCCGCCGTGTGTGCTGACGCGCCAAGTACACTGCAGCCGTTAACGCCGGACAGAAGGGGAGTCACACCACCATATGGAAAGAAGCGGAAATGGATGGAGAAGCATAGTACTGTAAAGCTACGTCTTAGTGTTGCTTATCTTGGCGAAAGCCGAGTACAAATCAGCATGAAGTTTTAACATCTACTCTCGTGTAATAGAAATCATGTCAGCAGTAACCTTTGATGCAAAGGAGAATATAAATATAATGCTGCAATATGCTCTTTTCACGATTGGGTAATCGCAGATACTGTAGTCGTTTGCAGTTATTTGTCTGTCTGATTGATTGATTGTTTCATCTCTATGAGAAAGAAAAGGTAAAAGATCATTTGGGATTCAGTCCCTTTTAGCCCAACCCTGAATATGACTGAAATAAACTCTACATATACAATATATTGCTCACCTAACAGCCTACTACAGAAATTGAAAAAACGAATCAAATATTAAAAAAGACTGCAGTCACAGTATGATTTAAATATACATTTATTATTTGTATGCTACTGAAGTTCTTTGGTCGAGAGCAGTGAGCGATTCTCTTTGTCTTTTGTTGTTTGATGAACATTAATGACAGACAGAGCAGGAATATTAGGCTACTGTCACTTTAAGAGCTGACGCACAGATACACTATACTGAAACTGAACTGTTGTGTTCACTTAACTCTGTTCACTTAACTCTGTTTAATATCAGGCCTGAGGTAGACTGCACTATAGGACAGTCCCGTTACATGCTTTGACTGATTTGGATGTTGAGTTTGGGCTTTTAAGGAAGAACAAGCGCACTGCACTCAAGGAAAGTAAAACAATACAGCATAATAATGGTTTTATCTAAATTATCGTGTTTCAATAATCGTTGGAAACTGAAATTGAAACCAAAATTCAGTTCTTGCATAACCCTAGAGCATTTTTCAGTACGTAACTGAACTCAGGAAGAAACACAATAAAGATTACGGTTTTATCTAGATGTGATGTTTGTGCAAATTAATTTGTTCACTTGTTTTTCGTGAATTGTGGCCACATTCTTAATATTTATGCCTGGTGTGTGTGTGTGTGATGTGCGGGGCTTGTGTGTGTGATGTGTTACCGCTGTCCAAACATCAGCGTAGACTTGGTCTCGGCGTCGTTGTAACTCGAGGGAGAACAGCAGATGAACATCGTAGTCCGACAGTTTCCTCCCAGAGAGTCCTGCAGGATCCTCGTCATCTTACTGTCCCGGTACGGCACATGAGTCTTCTGCTCACACAGGAGAGACGTGCAGAGTGAGTGTGTGTGTGTGTGTGTGTGTGTGTGTGTGTGTGTGTGTGTGTGTGTGTGTGTGTGTGTGTGTGTGTGTGTGAGTCATCTTACTGTCCCGGTACGGCACATGAGTCTTCTGCTCACACAGGAGAGACGTGCAGAGTGAGTGTGTGTGTGTGTGTGTGTGTGTGTGTGTGTGTGTGTGTGTGTGTGTGTGTGTGTGTGTGTGAGTGTGTGAGTGTGTGAGTGTGTGAGTGTGTGAGTGTGTGAGTGTGTGAGTGTGTGAGTGTGTGTGTGTGTGTGTGTGTGTCATCTTACTGTCCCGGTACGGCACATGAGTCTTCTGCTCACACAGGAGAGACGTGCAGAGTGAGTGTGTGTGTGTTGTGTGTGTGTGTGTGTGTGTGTGTGTGTGTGTGTGTGTGTGTGTGTGTGTGTGTGTGTGTGTGTATGAGTGTGTCATCTTACTGTCCTGGTACGGCACATGAGTCTTCTGCTCACACAGGAGAGACGTGCAGAGTGAGTATGTGTGTGTGTGTGTGTGTGTGTGTGTGTGAGTGTGTCATCTTACTGTCCCGGTACGGCACATGAGTCTTCTGCTCACACAGGAGAGACGTGCAGAGTGAGTGTGTGTGTGTGTGTGTGTGTGTGTGTGTGTGTGTGTGTGTGTGTGTGTGTGTGTGAGTGTGTGTGTGTGTGTGTGTGTGTGTGTGTGTGTGTGTGTGTGTGAGTCATCTTACGTCCCGGTACGGCACATGAGTCTTCTGCTCACACAGGAGAGACGTGCAGAGTGAGTATGTGTGTGTGTGTGTGTGTGTGTGTGTGTGTGTGTGTGTGTGTGTGTGAGTGTGTCATCTTACTGTCCCGGTACGGCACATGAGTCTTCTGCTCACACAGGAGAGACGTGCAGAGTGAGTGTGTGTGTGTGTGTGTGTGTGTGTGTGTGTGTGTGTGTGTGTGTGTGTGTGTGTGTGTGTGTGTGTGTGTGAGTGTGTGTGTGTGTGTGTGTGTGTGTGTGTGTGTGTGTGTGTGTGTGTGTGTGTGAGTCATCTTACTGTCCCGGTACGGCACATGAGTCTTCTGCTCACACAGGAGAGACGTGCAGAGTGAGTGTGTGTGTGTGTGTGTGTGTGTGTGTGTGTGTGTGTGTGTGTGTGTGTGTTGTGTGTGTGTGTGTGTGTGTGTGTCATCTTACTGTCCCCGTACGGCACATGAGTCTTCTGCTCACACAGGAGAGACGTGCAGAGTGAGTGTGTGTGTGTGTGTGTGTGTGTGTGTGTGTGTGTGTGTGTGTGTGTGTGTGTGTGTGTGTGTGTGTGTGTGTGTGTTCACTCACAGTTCCTTCAGCGAGGGCAGAGATGACGTTTCCCAGAGAAGACAGAGATTTATTGATGTTTTTAGCCTCATCCAGAACGGCTCCGGCCGCTCCAGTCTTGCTGACCTGCGTGTGGACACACAACACACACAGCTAAACCCGTCTGATACCACACACACTTCTGACGCAGCTTTACAGGTCTCAATATGCAGATCAATTCAAGAAAAATGCGTTTGAAAGCGTCACGATTGCCACAACCACACATGAGCTAGGCTGAGTTTAACTCACAGTCTTGAGGTCAACACTGGAGTGAACACATGCTGTAAACTCTGCAGGGTTTATTCCTGTTCGATTGCTGTATACACCTTCACCTTCAGTAAGAGCAGACGCAGGCACACACTTCCAGGTTTCTGCTGTCATTCACTTCCAGTTATTTTACCAGTACAAAACCAGTCTGTTATACTGTTTGATATAGCAAACTGGTATTTGTTCTCATAAGCCCTATTCGGGTAGCCTGGTAAACCAGACTCTGCTACTTCACTTTGCTTCGTACACAGAGTCTGGAAAGCATAATAGAGAAGTGTTTTCTCTCTCGCTAGGGGGCGCTTGTCTGAAGTTTAAAATCATGGTTACCCGTAAGCCAATCAGATAAGTTTATTTATGACGTATGTTATGCGCCGACACAGCCGCATCGAACCACAGACATCATGCATCGAACTCAAATCTATGATCGAACTTCCACTGTAAACCTGCTGTAAACACTTGATGATGCGAGCGAAATACCGGAGTGAACATGGCTGTAAACGACTTTTTGATCGGTGAGTGATGTAATAGAATGACTGCTGCGCTTGACAGGGCGCAAACCAACAGAGAGGAGAGGAAGAGGAGGCAGAGAGAGAGAGAGAGAGAGAGAAGAGAGGCGCCCGGCCGCGCGCGCGCACTCTCACGTCTTCAAACAACACGAGCGCTGTCTTGCTCTCTCCCTCGCGCATATTAATCAAAATCAATGGACAAGACAGTAAAAGGTGGGAAGACCGCGTAAACCTGTAGCATTTGGAGATTTTTAGAGATTAGAGACTCTAGGAACACATCTCAAGACACTCTCAACAGTAAATTATAAAGGCCTGTCTCATATAGACGCCTGTCTCAAATACAAGCCGGTGCAGTTAGACGATTTGGGCAAATAAAAGCCCGGGCTATTATTGAAGTTTTACGGTATTTAAGAGCTGGAAAAGAAAGGAGACACTGACCTGTCAAAAGGCTCCCAGTTTCTCGCTGACGATCGGTAATAGTTGATAAATTAAACTTTTCCCAAAGGGAAGTAGGGCCACAACATCACCTCAGTCAAAATGTTTAATACACACTCTTCTTGTTCGGGCTTCAGTTTGCTAATGCCGGGAATATTCTCCAAACAGAGCGAATTGCATCCGCGTCTCCATATCCGCGGTCGTTTTCGATTTCCCTGACCTAATCTTAAACTCGGCGCTTAGCGACTACGTCACGGCTTTCAGCCCGCCTACTGTTCGTGATTGGCCCGGCTGTTTTCAGGATAGATAACGGATAGGTAGGCCGCTATTCAGACTGAGTACAGAAGCGAAATGAAATTGAGCGGAAGTATGAAGTCTGACGTAGTCAGGCTACTATTCGGGCGGGACTAGTGTAAGATGGAGAGGTGGGGTAAAGTAATTATTCCCAGAGCTTCTCAGTGATTAGTTTTGTTCGATTATATATATTGTCTGAATGTGCATCTCAGTAACGTTAATCATTACGAACAATGTCAGTAAAGATTACGGCAACTTATCTTCAGTAATAAGGTCTGGAATAATGACCTCAGGCAATGCTGATCCCGTGCGAATAGACCCGCTGTAAATATGCACGTAAATAAACACATGCACGAAGTTCAAAACAAGAAGGGTATAGCTTTATGAAAAAAGAAAACACACGGGTATCGTGGTCGCTTGCATTCCTCTGCGGTTGGCTTGTGAGTAGCACGATACTACAATAATGTGGTTATCGTGACAGCCCCGTTTTTGATACATGCAATTAAAGTCAATGGGTTCCAATGTTGTGTGTAAGCCCAACACTATTCCACTAAAGACATAAAATCCACAAGCGTATAGTAAAAAGAGCTCAGACCTTCTCGCTGCCGGCCAGATCCACCAGGTAGAGTTTCCCGCAGAGCTTCTGCTCCGTCTCCACGTGCTCCTGCTTGATGTTGATCAGGAAGATGCTGTGACTGCGAGAGCTGTGCTCGTTCATGTCTGACCACACAACAACACCGCGTTTAGTCTTCGGTCATGTGTTTCTAGAGCTACGGGTCAGTGACATTATAAGGAGTGTGTGAACTCACTGGTGACGGCCACGTGCCGGTTGGACTTGCCCTCGTCGATGACGTCCATGACCTCTTCAGGACTGGAGACGAAGCGCTCGGTGCAGCCCTGAAAACACACACTTCATTAGTGCGAACGCAACCCTGATAACACACACTTCATTAGTGCAAACGCAACCCTGAAAAATTAAACACACACTTCATTAGCACTGGTAGAGGCTCAAAGGAGTAGTTCACCTCAGAGTTAACATTTCCTGATCATTTACTCCTTTACCCCCACATCAGCCAAGATGTTCATGTTTTTCTTTCTTCAGTGGAAAAGAAATGGTGACCAGGAGGTGAACTCCTCCTTTAATCTCACTCTCACTGAATACGCTGCTGGTTCACCTTCACGTAAGGAACTCGGTTCTTGTCCTCGTGCACAGACAGGTTGGTCTTCGTGACTGAAGAGGAAAGAAACACAATGAGGAGTAATGTAGGGAATTCGTTACGCTGCACTATTTCTGTTTCCTACAAACCGTCCAGGAGATCCCGGATCTTCTCCATGTAGATCTCGAAGTAGGACACCTGAGGAGAGCAAACACTGGGTTTGAGAGTGTGAGAGCACAGTTTGAGCAGAAGCACTTGGGTTTATCAGAGTCACTTTCTGTGGTGGATTAATCATAACTAACATTTATTTTTCAAATTCAATAACATTCATGCTTTTGAATCCTAAATATTTCCTAACCCTTTGGTCAAAAACTGTGTGTGTGTGTGTGTGTGTGTGTGTGTGTGTGTGTGTGTGTGTGTGTGTGTGTGTGTGTGTGTGTTAGTGAATCATGTCAGAATATAACAAAAGGGGAAATGAAATGGTTTATAAATTCGGGGCTTTGAGTAACAAAGTGAAGCAATCAAGAGTTCTCTACCTAGTGACAGAATGGTTTGCATATGAAGAACCAATCAAATTGTAGGGAAATTATATAATGTATCATCATGTCCGCTTTGCCATGCTCCTTTTCTATAAAAACTACTAACTAACTCTCCTGACTGCTTTGTCGGACAAAATGGCGGATGGCGAAGTATGATTGGTCAGAACACCTGTCAATCAAGCTCCACGCGAAGGGTCAATTGTATTCATAATGTCAAAATAAAACCGATGTAATGTTACTTGAAAGCATTATAGCCTACAATTCCTGCCACACTTCCATGGTTACAGTGAGTGTTACTACAGTGAATCCATGGTGAATGATGATGATCTGTGACATTGAATAGTTCATTCATGGCACAATGTTTCTTCCTGGTTTCCACGACAGCGCGGTTTGATCCGTTAATAACAGAGAAATGTGAATGTTTCTCACTAGATCTCGCAGCGATGTTATTACTTCAATAGCGAATGCTTTCTTTGCTGGATGTCTCAGCGCTGTGTAGTAACAGCTGCTTAATCAAGATCGGCTCGCGCTGCATTGGTCCACACTGATAAACAGTCCGTCAACCACATAATAACGAGTAGCTCAGTTTCGTTCCGCTTACATTACATTTGCCATTTGATGTTGGGCAATGTTGTGGTCGCGCCAGCATCTCGAGTGCGCTTACCACGCGCAACGCGCCTACATTTGAAATAACGAAATTTTAGTCGGCAGGAAAAATGGTCCAACGAACCGTTCAGTTTGAGAAAACCGTTCAGCGTACTGAAAACCGAACCGAAAGCCTCGTACCGAACGGTTCGATACCAATACGTGTATCGTTACACCCCTAATAAAAACTGATGTATTTTTGCTGGTGGGACTCTCTCTGAAACTGGTCTGAGATCCTCCGGCCATGATTAAAGCATATTTAAAGGCATTGTCTGGAGTCTGTCTAGTTATTGCTGCACAACAGGTCGGTGGAGACCTTATTCCCAAGTGATAGTGTTGGAAAGGAATGAGACTAACAGTAGGTGGGGTTAGATGTGCTCAGGTGACTATAATTCTTAGCATGTTATGCGGTCAGAATAGATACCCTTAGTCATCAACCAGCGAGCTCAGAGCTGAACTCAACTGAGTGAAATGTGTAAAGTGTGGACTGGAGGTAGACGTCAGTCAGGTGTGTAGGGGACATTATCACAGAGGTGAACTCAACAGAGTGTAATGTGTAAAAGTGTGACTGGAGGTAGACGTCAGTCAGGGTGTAGGGGACATTAGCTCAGAGCTGAACTCAACTGAGTGAAATGTGTAAAAGTGTGGACTGGAGGTAGACGTCAGTCAGGTGTGTAGGGACATTAGCTCAGAGCTGAACTCAACTGAGTGAAATGTGTAAAAGTGGGACTGGAGGTAGACGTCAGTCAGGGTGTAGGGGACATTAGCTCAGAGCTGAACTCAACTGAGTGTAATGTGTAAAAGTGTGGACTGGAGGTAGACGTCAGTCAGGTGTGTAGGGGACATTAGCTCAGAGCTGAACTCAACTGAGTGAAATGTGTAAAAGTGTGGACTGGAGGTAGACGTCAGTCAGGTGTGTAGGGGACATTAGCTCAGAGCTGAACTCAACTGAGTGTAATGTGTAAAAGTGTGGACTGGAGGTAGACGTCAGTCAGGTGTGTAGGGGACATTAGCTCAGAGCTGAACTCAACTGAGTGAAATGTGTAAAAGTGTGGACTGGAGGTAGACGTCAGTCAGGGGTGTAGGGGACATTATCACAGAGGTGAACTCAACAGAGTGTAATGTGTAAAAGTGTGGACTGGAGGTAGACGTCAGTCAGGGGTGTAGGGGACATTAGCACAGCACCTTGATGTGGAACTCCAGGTTCTCGTCCATGGAGAAGATGTGGTTGAAGATGTCCTCTGCGATGCGGGGAATGATGCCCATTTGCTGCGGGTCGTGCAGGTTTCCCTGGAATACACACATCATTATTCACACTCCTCCTGGTCTGATCCGAGTATATATAGTGCTTATACAATACAGATTATTATGATCAAATTATGATTCAATGATGCAAACCGAGCTCAACTCTGCAGCTCTGAGAGAAAGCAGTATCATTGTTCAGCTGAAGCCAGTTCTGTTGTGAAGATCAAACTTTTCAACGGTTCAAGGGTCTTTTATTGTCATTTCATACACACGTTTACATGAAGGAACGAAACTAAGTACTAACGTCACGGTCAAAACACAACATAAAAACATTAGACCAATAATACATTAGAAACTAGAGTGTGTGTGTACGCAGCTTCCTCAATAAATGGCACAATAGCAATGCAAGAATAAAAAATGTTCATTAATTAGAAATAAATGAGGACATAAATAGTCAAATATTGTTGCACATAAAATGTCTAAATAATACAGTTATATATATTTTTTAATTTATATTATCTATGTTATTACACGCAGAGTAGAAGAGCAAGTATAAATAAGTCATTAATTTAGTTATTCATCTATAAAGCGGCTCAGATACATCAGTGATGTCATCGTCCAGTTTGGGTCAGATCAATAAACAGACCAATGACTCGCATGATTGTTCAGACAGCGAAATAAATCGATAGGCATATATTATTATGCATTGTCTATTATTTATTAGATACATTAAGAACAAAAATATTTTATTGTTGTCAATTCATGGTAGAATGTTGATAAATCTTTAATCGTTTTGATGATATGTTTTAATGTTATGGTGATTTTCTCTTTCTACTTCTTCTTTTTTTGAAACTGTTGTGCTGCTCATTTTTGCATCCATTTTTCATCTTTTAATAATGTGAAAAATATGATACACCGGTGTTTTGCCAGATGAGAAGTGTATCTATGTATTTTAATTTTCCTTGTTTTTATTTTGTGATTATTTTCATTTATTTTAATTCCTTTCTGTGTAAAGCACTTTGAATTACCATAGTGTATGAAATGTGTTGTATAAATACATCTCAGAAAGTTGTATGTTAAATAAAGGGTAAATAGATATAGAAATGTTCCTGCAGAAAACTGCTGAACAATGACACACACATAAACTGTTGTTTTTAGTAGTGATGTTTAAAGCTAAATATTTGCCATTTTGATAGCAGTCATTTTTTTTTTACTTTTGACTGGTTTTGCTATTTTTATCATGTAAAAAACGGTTACCCTTTACAATAAGGTTCATTAGTTAACAATATTTAATGTATTAACTAACATAAACTAACAATGAGCAATACATTAGTTGCTGTATTTATTAATCTTTGTTAATGTTAGTTAATAAAAATACATGTTAGTTCACAGTACATTAACTAATGTTAACTAATAAAACCTTTGATTTTAATAACGTATTAGTAAATGTTGAAATTAATATTAACTAAGATTAATAAATGCTGTAGAAGTATTGTTCATTCTTAGTTCATGTTAACTAAAGTAGTGTTAATTAACCTTTTTGTAAAGTGTTACCTAAAAAACAAATGCAAAATGAACTCTTGACAATGTTGAATTAAAACTGTAATAATGTAATAAGTGTAACCCACTGTACCTCCATGGTATGAGTCTTCCCAGAGGAGGTTTGTCCATAGGCAAAGATGGTGCCGTTGTAACCTCCCAGCACATCTACACACACACACACACACACACACACACACACACACACACACACACACACACACACACACACACACACACACACACACACACACACAGTATAAGCCTGTTCTCCTCAGTTCAGCTGTAGTCATGAAACACACTCCACACACACTGACCTTTGACGATCTGCTTGGCACATGCGTTGTACACCTGCTCCTGAGTGGTGTTAGTGGGAAACACACGGTCAAACGCGTACGACTTTCCCTGCGGACACAGAAAACACACAGAGGAAACGGGAACGTCATTGTTTGGACTCAGATATTGATTATTAGAGCATTAATCACGTCACAGACATATAGACGGAGGAATAACATCAACAGACTGTCTCAGTTCAGCTTTATACAATATCAGCCTTTAACTGTGATGATAAACACATTCAGTTACGTTCACTATATAGCCTACATTTATTATATATATAACAATAAAACCCTCCCCTCCCCAATAACTGTTACATGATCATCATCATCAGCCACTCCCTGCATTCATTCAAACTATCCCTCATATATATATATATATATATATATATATATATATATATATATATATATATATATATATATACACACACACACATATATAATACAGACATAACGATACTTCTTTCGTATATTTTATCTACACTAGATTAGGCCTCCTTCCTCTATATGTGCTGACACAGTCGCGCGCATCATCATCATAATCATCGTTCATATCATCATTTAATGTATATTTTAGCGTTGAATGTGCAGTAAATCTGGATAAAGGAGATGTTTACCGCGATGACGACCGTGTCGTCCCCTTGGAAGCTGGGCAGGAACCTGTCTCCTCGCAGGATCTCGGCCTGGTTCAGAGGCCTGAAGCGACACAGCACTTTAATATTACACTCAGCTACGGCGTCCGTCATGATCACACAGTAATTATACAGCGAGCTTATATCAGAACAGCAGAGGACGGAGAGTCACGGCCTGAAACACAAGAAGATCCTGATGTCTGCTTATAGATCTGCTATCTGTGTGTGTTGTCCTGCTGGAGTCAGTCGCAGTGATTCTCTTCAGTGCTGTGTGTGTGTGTGTTGTGTTCGCAGTGATGATGGGATGGCGAGGATGCTGCTGTTGTCATGAGGATGCGGAGCAGGGCGTGGCTGAGGACCACTCGCGCAGGGGGCGGGGCTAACTGCGCCACGTCATCATGCTCCTATTCTCCTCACCTCACTGCTTATTTTATTTCACTGGACTTGTCATATCTTTAACGAATTTATTGGGGTTTTTTTTATTAATTGATCAATTTGAACACTCTGACATGTGTTTATTTATTTATTTTTTATTAATATGTAAAATCTGTATACAATATCAGGTTACTACTAAATATCGTTGGATAATCTTTTTTTTTTTTTACAAACTGCTTATTTTCACTTAAATACACTCGACTCGTGTCAGACGTCATTATTCATATTTTGATCATAAATAACGTCATCTCTGCTCTGCTGAAGTGAACACGCGGTCACGTGGTGCCTGTGACTTTCCTCAGCGCTGCTCGGGATGGGCCAATCGCAGCCGGGTACTGGATTATTCCCTCATTATATAGTCAGATTTTGTGACAGAGCAGTTTTTTAACAACATGTGCCACGGTATTTACTGTAACAGTGAAAGGTCTCTCATCTACAGTACTGATGTACTGTAATTATACTGTATGTCTGAGTAGGATCAACATGATAATTCCTGCAGAAGAACATGCTCAACTATAGTGCTCTGTATTTCATCAGGAGTAAATGTATTTTGCCCTGTCCTCTTCATTTTTATTTTACTCTCTTCTTCATCTTTCTCTCCCACCAGGATTCATTTTCCAAAGCACATAATTCCCCATGGCCCTGTTTATATTATCCTGAGACGCTGATTGGTGCGTCGTTTTGTTAGTTGCAGTTTTTTTTTATTCACTTTGGTACTATTTTCACAAGTGAAGTAAGGTGTACATTTTCCAAACTTTTAGTACTAATATCATGACAGATCATCAAAGTGCACTTTATTCAAACATTTCAGCACATTTTCACAACACAAAATAACTGTTTCATCAATAACCATTTTGTTCACAATAAATAACTGATTTTCATAATGCCATCACTATCAAACTTTTGATTTTAAAAAGTACAAACCTATTATTTGTATAGGCTTATTGTAAGGGGCGAGCATACAGTTTACAGTATAAAAACCATTATGCCTATGGAGAGTGGGTTGGTTTATGTGATTTATGAGGACACAAATTTGTATAATGACATGTGTATTACACTGGTATTACAACTTATGGGTGGTTTATGAGGACATTTCAAAAGTCCTCATAAATCAAATGGCTTGAAAAACATAAAAAACAATGTTTTATTAAAAATAGAATAGAATATAGAATAGAATAGAATAGAATAGAATAGAATAGAATAGAATAGAATAGAATAGAATAGAATATACTTTATTGTCCCGTAAGGGAAATTTGTCATGGACTCAAGAGTGCATAGTGCGTAGTAGAATACACGTAGAATACAGATAACAGCTAGAAAAAGTACACATAGGGTACATAAACACTCAAGACACATGCAAGAAAAGATTAAACAAACAAACAAAAAATAGAATAGCTAAATTAAATTGAAACAAATTACAACAAGCAGAACACCAAGTTATTGCACATTTCCCAGGCCACAGAGTACAAGTCTATTTAAAATTTTGATTTAAAATTTTGATTTAAAATTTTGATAGAGGTGGGTACGAAGGAGTGTTTAAATCGGTTCAATTTAGTTTTTGGGATTCTGTACCTTCTGCCAGACGGCAAGAGCTCGTATTCCGTTTGAAGGATGTGTGACGGGTCCAACAGTACTCTCCGCGCCTGCCTAAGTACAGACTGCTCATAGATGGACTGAAGGGAGAGCTTTTCAGTCCTTCCCATCACCTTCATAGCAGTCTGTACCAGTCGCTGTAACTTTGATTTGGACTGTGTGGAGAGATTCCCGAACCACGCCGTCATCCCATACCTAATGACTCTCCATCACTGCATGATAAAATAAATACATAATGTTCTGGCTGACACCAAACACCCTCAGTCTGCGTAAGAAATACAGTCTTTGATGTAAACGGGAACATGGATACTCAACATGATCACTCCAGCTTAAAAGGTTATCCAGGTGGATACCCAGATACCTATAAGAAGCGACCTGTTTGATCTCCTCCCTGTGAATGGACAATGGGGTATGATCCCCCACCGACCGAGGGTCGAATACCATCTCCTTAGTTTTTTTATGTTAATAGTGAGATAGTTTTTGTCACACCACTGAACAAATTTATTAACCTCAGCGAAGTACAACGACGGGTCTGAGTTCTGGTGAAACAGACTGAGAATGGCAGTGTCATCAGAAAATTTAAAAAACAGATTACCCGGGAGACTATTGGTGCAGTCGTTAGTATAAAGGGCGAACAGGACCGGTGAGCTAACACAGCCCTGAGGTGCACCCATACTGATGCATTTGGATTCCGAAAGTGAATCATCGAAAGTGAGTTCTATCTATTAAAAAGGAATGAAACCACTTAATAATAAAGGGATTAACATTCATCTGAGTCATTTTCTGTAAAAGCAGATGAGGCCGTAATGTATTAAAAGCCGAACTAAAATCAATGAACAAAAGGCGTGCATATGCCTTAGGATCCTCCAGATGCTTAAGAGTTAGGTGGGAGATGCTATTAATTGCATCGTCTGTACTCCTTCCTTGCCTATAAGCAAACTGGAGTGGATCTAGTTCAGTATTAACTTCAGATTTCAGTGCAGATACCATGTATTTTTCAAAACATTTCATGACAACAGAAGTTAAAGCCACCGGTCTATAATCATTGTTTTCTGTGGGACAGGGTTTCTTTGGAATGGGAATAATGGTAGATTTTTTCCAGAGGGCAGGAACCAGATGGCAATCTGCAGACCTCTGAAACACAGGGCACCATGCCGGTGTAAGCTCCGCTGCAAATGTCTTTAAAAGAAAAGCAGAAATGCCATCAGGGCCTGCAGATTTCTTTTTGCATACATGACTAAAAAGTGACTGAATTTTGAGGGGATCAACTATTAACCTTGAACAGGGGTCAGTTGTAATTGACTGTAATACATTATTACATTCCAAAGAATAGTCCTGTGTATCAAACCTAAGAAAAAAATCATTAAATTCGTTTGCCCTACTCAGCTCATCATGCGTTATAAAGCCGTTTCTATGTGTTGTCATAACACTTAAAATTTAAAAATGTAAAAATGCAGCATGTCTCCTGTGACGGGTAGGTTTAGGGATAGGGGGAGTGTGTGTGTGTGTGTGTGTGTGTGTGTGTGTGTGTGTGTGTGTGTGTGTGTGTGTGTGTGTGTGTGTGTGTGTGTCTTTGATGTTCCTTTTATATCTTATTTTCTCTTGTTTAAGCTATTTAGGGAGTTAGTGTATTGTTATTGTACTTTTGTTTTCTTTTCGTATTTGTAGCTTAGTTTCTTCCAAATAGTTAGAGGGTTTATGTTTGTTGTTCTGGCCTTGCCCCCTCTTGAAGCCTTGCAATCCTCCCACATTTGTTAGATAAAGAACTTGTTTTGCTATTAAGTTGTTTTTGGTCATTGTTTGGGTTAGGGGTGGAACGGTACATGTATTCGTATCGAACCGAAACGTTACGGGCGTCACGGTTCGGTGCACGAATTTGCACGTAGAATACACGGTACAAAAACGCGCGCGAGAGAGAGAGAGAGAGAGAGAGAGAAGAGAGAGAGAGAGAGAGAGAGAGAGAGAGAGAGAGAGAGAGAGACGCGATGAACATTGTGTGTGTCTGCGCGCGCGTGTGCGAGAGAGAGGCGCCATGAACAGTCAGTGTGTGTGTGTGTGTGTGTTTGCGCGCGTGCGAGAGAGATCTCTCGTGCGCGATCGCACAGTGGAAACATACTCCGTCATTTTTTCATACAGGACATCATTAAAACTGCAAAGTGTTCACTGTTTACTTTTGTGTACACTTGCAATAAAACACAACATTGTGCTTTTGTTACACTCTAAACTCTTGTCAAACTGTAACCTACAAATGTTAACAAAAGTTTTTAAAGGTAGTATTATATTTATACGGAAATCAATTATTTATAATTCAGATGAGAATAAAGTTAGGGTTAACTAAAATGAAGGAAAACAAATATATTGATCTGAAAGAGCAAATTAATTTTAAATTCATTCAGGTACAATTACCAAACATATCTCAAGGTCTTTTCATCTTTTTAATAATTTAATTAATAAACTAATTATATAAAACTCCTGTCAGTGCACTACAAATAAACTGGTTCTATGCCTTTATTAATAAAACTTATTTAAAAAATACAAGGCTTAAGACATTTATAAAAATGCCTTCTGCATTTTTGTTTTGCTTTTCACTCCATTGTACCGAAATCGTACCGAACCGTGACGTCTGAACCGAGGTATGAACGGAACCGTGACTTATGTGTACCGTTCCACCCCTAGTTTTGGTTGGGTATTGAAATTGCAGCCTCCTCACATCACACCATTTTTATTCTGTCCCTTCAACACTAGACAACACACACACACACACACACACACACACACACACACACACACACACACACACACACACACACACACACACACACACACACACACACACACACACACACACACACACACACACACACACACACACAACGACACATTTTTACTGACCCTCAAAAAGGGACAACTTGAGCTAAAACTTCACATACACACTCTGGGGACAACAGAGACTTATTTTACATCTTGTAAAAAGCTGCATTATACAGTACCACCCCTTTAAATATTATTGTTCAATAAATAATATTTTATATAAATAATATTGGCGTACGTGGTATTGAGGAATAGTCAGTTAGCGGTGGGGAAAGGCAAGGCACTGTCTCAACCAAATCCTTCAAAACATGCTGATTCTTGATGCAGGAATGAAACTGTCACGGCCGGTTGCAGGTAAACAGATAAAGATCAAGAATAAGGATCCAACACGAGTTTAATATCAACAATTCTCAGAACAGGCATAGAGAGAGTTAATGTGAACGAGACTGAACAGAGAATTAATGTGAGGGTTAAACTTATATAGCAAACATGAACGAGATGATAATAAAATAACACAAATGAGGAGAGGGAAAGACACGGACAAATGACAACAAACTGAAAGTCCATGAAAAAAGTTTTAAACAAGGAGATTATTTGAACTTTGCACAACACTTAACGAGGCTCAACTGATTAGCAATGCTTTGTCGGGGTAACACTGAGAATAATACAACAAAGATATCGCATTCATCAGCAGACACAGATATGCCATCTGATTTATTTTCACTAATATTAGGGCTTTCAATAATTTTTCAATTTTCAATTTTTCATTCATTAATTCATTAATTCAATTCATTAATTGGTGTCACCTGATGGCATTTGGGTTCCTTGCCAGTGTTGCCTCAGGCTTGCTTATTTGGGGACTCAATTAGGCCTTGTCCACACAGATACGGGTATTTTTATAACCGGAGTTTTTCCTTCAGAGTTAAAAAAAAATCCCGTCCACACATGCTCGGTCTCCGTCTACATGAAAACGCAAAAACACGCAATCAAGCACGGTCAAGAGCAATATAACCCTAACCGTAAAGCCACATTGGTCAATCAGAAGCCTAACAAAAAGTTATTACCGGTTCCGGTAGGTGCAAATCTGACGTCAAACACAATGGATAGCGGCGCACACTCTGACGTCGCAAGGCAAAACCCCGGTTTCACTGTCTACACGACAACACTGTAACCGGCGTTTCTGAAGATCCTCACCCTGGCAGGGGTTTTCAAAAATGTTGGGTTTCAGTGACCTGATACTGCGTTTCCATGTGGACGAACGGCCGAAATGTGTAAAGAAACCTCACGGTTATAAAAATACCCGTGTCCATGTGGACAGGGCCTAAATATTGGGCACTAACACCAGGGTTGCCAACTTGTGAGTTTTGCTTGGAGTGAGATTTGTTGACGGTGGTGGGGGGCCGGATTAAGAGTTCAGAGGCCCCTGGGCACAATGTCTTGTAGGGCCCCCCTTAGGCAGGCCAAATGTATAGTTTGTCCAATTTTAATTTGCCATTAGGCTAACAGTTTTACTGATTTAAAAACAAATTGTTTTTAGAGTAAAGTTCGTAAATTATTGTTCTTTCCCATAGGATTTTGTAAAACTATGTTGGGTGGACCTCTGTCCCTCTAGGGGGGTTCGGGGGCTTGCTCCCCCACAATAATTTTTTGTACATTTTAAGGTTAAACGCATCAATCTGGTGCACTTTGAGGGCTCAAATTTAAGAGCTTTAACCGGCTTCAGCCCCATGAACTGTGACATTGAACAAAGGAAAAGCATTGACTTGTACCTGGACATTAAAGAGGGATCAAATATCTTTTTAGTTATGATATAGAGTCTCAGTCTGTTTTAGGATGCCAAACGATTATTATAATAATGTAATAATGATTTATATAATTATTCCTATTACGTAAAATCCATATAGGCTATAAATGTACTGTGTAAATGAAAATGAATATTTCAAAAGTATATTTTACTTACACTATTGTATAGGAAAATTACAATACTTTTGTCCTAAGTTCTTCACTTGCAAGAAATAAAGCTTTTATTTTGGAGAAAACACCTGATTACCATGCTGATCGCGTGAGCAAAGTGCGGACTTTTCTTTAAATCACGCAGCACAAACAGAATGACTATACAGGCTACCTTATCACAGTCTTGTGCTGTTTTATAAAGGCACAAAGCCTTTCGGTTTCGGTTTCGGTGTTGGGAAAAGGGAGAAGAGAGAGTTCGGCAAAAGGCGGATTCGAACTCGGGTCGAACGCGTCAAAAGCTGCTTTCAAGCACCTCACGCCCTCGCCCGACGCCACTGTAGATATTCAGTGAAGGGTATCTTTGTGCTAAAAATGTACGCTCTCAACTCACATTCAAAGTATATAGGCAGCGCAGCGTGTCTCTGTGCAGCGCAAAAGCCAGTGTCGACAGTTTGTTTAATATAAAGCGGGAGATTACCAGATACAGTATTTTGCTCGTGCCCTTGCTGCCCTGGACCCTTTAGAGTTCTTGGGCCCCCGGGCAATTGCCCAGTTGCCCGTATGCTTAATCCGGCCCTGTAGGCAACTGTATCAAGTGCCATTTGAACTGACGCACTACAGCGATCTGTCACATTTAAAAGCGCCAAACAGTCCATATCAAAACTAACATGCTCTTCTTACATGCGCATGCAAGTCTTTAAATCCTTAAAGTCCTTAAAGACCATTTTTAAGGTCAGTTAAGCTTCCAGTTAACAATTTAAAAGAGATACAGATATTTGACAAAGCACAATTTTTTTTATTAACCTGTTGTTGAAAATAAGTAAAATGCAGAGGTGAAATTAGACAGGAAGAGTTGACAGGGCATCTCATTGTTTTCATATTCTCATCAGTACAGTGTACACAATTTATACTTAATGAGACAAAGTGCAAATCCTTCATATCATCAATAAAACCAGACAGAATCAATGCATGCCTTTCATATAACATTCAATAATTTGTACATCTACCAGAATAATATGAACATTAAGTTAAATCAAAAACAAGTTTCTTACTGAAATATTTTTTGAGAACTTTTTTATGCACCCACTGTAATATACACATTTTTTAAAGCGCACAGTATGACCGGCTCTCATTTTTCCTCTCAAAACAAAAACATGTATGCAAACAATATTTAGAACAATAGTAATATGAACCTTCAGAGCTATCAAAAACATGCCTTTTTTTTAAATTATTTATTTATTTATTTATTTAATGTTGGTCAGGCAGAAGAAGAGTAATGTTTAAGTGCACCAGTCCTTATAATCATTGTTTCACCAAATCAAGGCAGTTTACCCAGCATCGAAAGGCACATAGCACCCTTTAGCGTCAATATGAGACGCAGATAGATATGGGCCGGTATGGGCCAGAAGGCGCCTCCTAGCAGTCTAACCCTAACACTACCCCAGACCTAAACCTACCCATATCTATCTGCGTCTCATATTGACGCTTAAGGGTGCCATGTGCGTTCGATGTAGACGAAATGGCAAAAGCGAAAAATAGGGCTCGACTTGGCGACCCATACAAAATCTCCCGCGACCCACTTGTAGATTTGAACATCTCTTCAAATAATAAGCCCAAGACAGAAACCTCTTTCAAATGGGAACATGTGTTAACAATGGGAATCTGCATTAATTATGGTCTCCAGAGTTTGCACCTTTTGATGTTTTATTGACAAGGTTCGGGAGGAACACGTTCTAATGATCAACAATCAAGTCATTCCAGCCAGCTGTCAGCAATCAGTAATCAACAGGTCCACTCAATCAGCATGAGTAAAGCCTATAAATATACTCGGTCGACTCACCCATAGTTCTCGACAGTTTTCCGCATCCCTCCACCACCCCATCTCCTCACACTTGCCTGATTATCTTCCTAAACAGAGATAGGGTGGAGTACTCTGGGTTCGAGCTCTGAGCCCTCCCACTGGACAGTACGCCAAATACGCATAACCATTTACTCTCTGATCATTCGTAAGTGTGAACTCGTGAATTGAGGACAGAATGACTTTTGCATGAAAGACCCACCTTCTGTAAGCAAGAAATCTCTAAACTCCTAACACCTTTAGGTTTACTTCTGTGGGGATGAGACCATTGTACCAGTCACGGGCATCAGTTTGGTTTGAGAATGTGCTGGGGACAGAGACGCATTCGGAAGTGCATTTTCAAAAGTGCTGGGTGCTGTGGAGCCTCTCTGCTCAACCCGTAAATAAATGCATCGATCCGCAAATTTTTGTTTGAGTTTTTAATGGTCTAGTGGTAGATCTTTTGCCACTGGTCAGAGGTTACGGGTTCTAATCCGCACTCGGTATAGTTTTTTTTTCTCTCATCAAAACCGAATATGTTCATCAGTGGTTCCAGTCTATATCAAGCAGGGACACACGTTTGTGTGCATTTTATTTTGTGATTTCACCAGAATGAATAGTGTCCGCAACGGCGATAGATTGAAGAGCGCTTCCGAGTGAAGACTGCGTGCGCGCCGCAAGAGAACTCTGTATCCATGACACTGATAGCAGGACACGAGCGCTCAGCTTGAGTTCAAAAACAAAAACATTTTAGCGCTAGATCTCCTATTTAAGAGCGGACTAAATGAATGCTCTGCTAGTTAACTGGAGATGTTTTATTTGTATTAGGTACAGCCGTGCCTCAATGTTTCTAAAAGTGGTGGGTACAAAATGACTCACCGAAATCAATGCCTATGGTACCAGTTGCACATTTTAAATGATACCAAACATGTGTAGTGTTGTATGATAATAGCTCACATTAAAGGGCACCTATTATGGCATTTAAAATGTTCCTAATATTGTTCTGGGAGTCCCCAACAACAGTTTTACAAGCATGAAATGACAAAAAACACTTTTGTTGTCTTATAATATGCATTTATTTTTACCTGATTTGCTTACCGACTCCCATATGATTCGTTTAGCGCAGGGGTCTCAAACTCAACTTAACTGGGGGCCGCTGGAGGTAGAGTCTGGGTCAGGCTGGGCCGCATCAAGTATTCCACAAAAAATAGTATTCAAGTATTATAAAAAAGGAGCACAACTGATCCAATCTTCTCAATATTTATTATTAACGTTTCTTCTGAACTGTTCCTCTGAATTTGAACATTCCTTTCTGTACATGATTGGTTCTTCATGAGCTGTCCTTCTGACAGTTGAAGTTCATTTTTACTAACTTTCTTTGTCTTTTCCCTATAACACATATTTGTGATATTTATATTTGCTTATGTCCTTTTTATTTTCTTTATACAACACATTAATGATATTGAATGTTTTTTTTTGTAAGGCACATTTCCTTTTATTATACTAAGAAAAACAATTATTGCTTTTGAAATACAAATATTTGCAGTCATGTCTGCCCCTCTTATTAATTTCTTTCTACACATAGATGTGTCTCAAATTACTGACTTTGCTCAAATCAAAGCAAACCTTCTTATTAACCTGTTGGACACATATTACAAGCTCAAAATGATTATTCTCACATTGTTTTAGAGCAGGGTCTCTCTCCAACACGTCGCTCGCGAGCGGCCAGTAGCTCGTGGCCTGATTGGTGGCAACTCGCCAAGGGGCCTGTTCACATATCGCGCTCACATATTTTCGGTGCTCAAACTCGTTATTTCAAATGTAGGCGTGCGGCAAGCGCGCTCATAATTGAAGCGACGCGCGCAGTATGTTTGTACTTTGCGGTTGTCTATGACAACTATTGACAACAAGCCCACCGTAAGCTGTCACGAGACTATCTATGGTAGCCCATTAGGGATAAAAAAATATATATATATTTTTAAAATGCGGCACACGCATCGACGGGCCGCACTAAAGGCCTCATTATGCTTCTGCGTCAACTCCACGGCGTAGCTTCGTCGTCACTCCTACGGCGTCGTTGCCGTTTTATGGTTCTGCGTCAGGTTGCGTTGCATCGCGGTGCATCTGACCAATCACAGCCCTTGCGGTCTGCGTCGCCTCGACGCGTAGTTACAATTTTTTGGAGGTGCACGTCAAGCTACGGCGTAGGGGTTGGAGAGGGGTTCGCGGTGACGCAGAGGGGTCTGCGAGGGTACGCCGTCGTTTCGACGCAGAAGCATAAAACAGGCTTAACATTAAACATTAATGTCAAGTAGGGGGCCACAAAATATCACCCCGAGGGCCGCAAATGGCCCGCGGGCCGCGAGTTTGAGACCACTGGTTTAGCGAGTCATTTTTCCAAACCCCGCCTTTGCGTGACGCTAATCTGTGGTGATATGTTAGCTACCATAGCCCAATGGAGTGACACCGAGCCAGTGTTGTTTTCGTCAACGATGACGATAACGAAATGATTTCGTTGACGCACTTTTTTTTATTGACGATAACGTGACGATGACTAGCTAAAAATGGCTCTAAGGTGACTAAAACATGACGAGACGTTTTCGAGTTTTCGTTGACAAGACGAGACGGAACGAAAATGATTATAAGTCTGACGTTCACAATCACAATGCATGTCATTTCTGCCTATTTTGCGTGAAATCTTTCTGTTTTGAGCTAAAAAAAAAAAAAAAAAAGTATCAGCAATGCTACCGCTTCATATCCTTGTTTTGCGTACGCCCACCACCCATGCCGCGCGCGCACCAGATTCCACACAACAACAACACACCTGCGGCTGCGGCTAGTCACTCGCCGGCGGCGAAGCCAATAAACGTGCTTGGTGATCGGAAACGACAAGATGATTTATGGACATACTTTCAGTTTCAGTATAATCCAGCGGTTCTCAACGTGTGGGGCGCGCCCCACTGGCGTGACAGGTCTCCTCCAAACGGGAGGAAATTTTCCGTTTTATGCCTTATATCTTAATTCGTTCATGGCAAGTCCGCATCGTCAACTTCATCTTTGCTGCGACACCGAAAACACCAGTTTATTAATAAACAATTAAATGTCTCCTTGCTATTTTTTTTTTTACACATTCATAATCATTAGCCTACTTTTGCCGGTTCTTTGTGGCAGGCATGCGTGCGGTCGTGCGCTTGAGTGCGGCTATAACATTATCCTGTATAGCCTATTTAAGTAATACATAAATATAAAGGGGCGATTTGTCCACTAATGGTTTAAATGAACAACTACTAGTCGACTAGAAAAAAAAACTTTAGTCAGAGGCAGCCCTTATTCCACATATTCTCAAACATTCTGTGTTGAGCCCTGAGCTGAAGGAGCGAGCAGAGGAATATTCAGAAATGCGCTCTCTGCTTAAAACGAATTAAACATTCGTTTATATCTTATACACTGCCCATACACTACCCATCATTTTAATCCCATATCAAACACAGTATGTTATGTCTATTTTATCTATTTAAAAAAATCACGTTTTAAAGTAAAGAAGAGAGCTGTGTGCATTCTTCTTCCCTTTGCCACATCATATCTCTGTGAGATGGGCTTTTCAGCTGTTGCTTCACTGAAAACAAAGTACAGATCTTAGCTGAACATTGAGCATGACTTTTGAGAAATTGTGCAATGCAAAACAGGCTCTGCAGCCACTAATGTAGGGATAAATAGACCTGTCTTGCCAAATGGATTTCTATTCTTTTCTTTTTTTAACAGATTGCAAAGTGGCACTTTTATTTCTTTTCTATTTTTGAACTTGATACAAATTGTATTCTATTCTTTAAAGACTATATATATATATATATATATATATATATATATATATATATATATATATATATATACATATATATATATATATATATATATATACTGCCCTACAAAGGCTAAGTGCAGTAACTACGCAAACAAAGAAACTGAGAAAAAGGCCTTTAAAGTTTTTATACCAGCCAGTAAAACATGTTATGGGTAGATTAGTGGTAATACATCTCCGAAACGGGACATTATTTAACCCAGATATTTTTTCACAAGACAGAACACATGTCATAAAGCCCATTACAAGTCTTAACTCATTTTTGACCAAATGTGTAGTTACTGCGCTTTGCCTTTGTAGGGCAGTATATATATATATATATATATATATATATATATATATATATATATATATATATATTTTTTTTTTTTTTTTTACAAAAATTTACTAAAACCTTTTTGCATTTTCGTCGACTAAAACTTGACTAAAACTTTTTTTGTTTTCGTCGACTAAAACTTGACTAAAACTATTAAGTTTATAAGTGACTAAAATGTGACTAAAACTAAAAAGCATTTTCGTCCAAAAGACTAAGACTAAGACTAAAACTAAAAGGGCTGCCAAAAACAACACTGCACCGAGCCGACGGGGTGTCATTGGCTGTTGCTTAAATCTTACCCAGATAAAATAGTGCTATTTTCTGATTGGCTAACAACACCAGACGAACAACACCAGGGGCCAGTTGCATAAACTTAGCCACTATGTTAAGACTGAGCCTTAATAACTAATTTAGCCAACTAGAAATTAGTCAAGAGGTAATCACTCTTACTTTTCTGATTCAAATTAGACTGATCTACCTTTTTATGTAACTGACTTTAAAAAGTTAGCACCAGTCTTGAAGAAAATAATGTGATGACTAACTTTTAAGACTAGTCTAAGCAGTTTATGCAACCGGCCTCCTGGTCAGAGGAGACGCGCTTGATTCCTGCCGGTTCCACAGTGAGAGCGGCGCGGCCAGAGTTTTGGGCGCTGCGGCATATTAAATATATTACAAATAGTTTTTCAGCGTGAGAAATACAATGTGTGGCGGGAGAGCGTGACGAAAGACCGAAATGAGTGACTGTCACGCTCAATGCGTGACACTTGAGAGCCCTGCTCACATATTTCAATACAATTGACATTGAAGACCTACAATCTGCGCTGTGCGTACACAACACACACAATAATTATTGAGCATGATACATAAAACATAAAAGAAACATTTAATATTAATAATACTTACAGGTTGTGATTTGGAGCTTCAGCCGGAGCTCAAGTTCAAAGTCCGTCGCCGTTCAATCCATACTTTATAGCATTTAGGTTTGTGAAGCAATCATCTTCAAAATGAGACGAACACAGAACAAGGTTCGGCTATACTTCTGTGGTATTGTATGAACTGTAGCCACTTAGTCTTCAAATGCTCCTCACTGGGCAGATGAAAAAAGTTTGCTTTTGCGTAGCACTTCAAAACCAAAACACAGCAGCATCTCGTCGACATGATGTTAGTTTTCCCTGGCGTCTCCAAACGCAATGAGTGGGCGTATCTTATTCAAATAACTTGTCAAGTTGACGTCAACTAGACAAAGGAAAAGCATCGTTCATCTATCGATTCATATCAGCGACTCAGAGTCGACTCTTACTTTTGAGAGACAATAACTTTGTATCCACCTTTTTCCTGGTTAGCGAATTTACCCATGATTCATAGCGGGTTTGAACCGGAAGCCGGTTGTCCTTTTCCGGTTCGAAGCTTGTGTACGTTCGATAGCTTGTAGCTTGCTATCTTGTTTGCTGTAAAAGCCGGTGTTTCTCCATGGATGAAGCACAAATGGACAAAAAACGGAGGTGGATACACACCATGGATGTTTTAACAAGTCGTGACGACAGCACCGTTACAGTCCCTCATCCATCCCTTCTGACGGAGTGGCTAGATGACATGAAGCAATGGCCCGATGTTAGCTACATCGACGTTGTTAATTACCTTTTATTTTCTGAAGGTGTTGATGGCGAAGAATTGCGTAATTACAAAAGCACAGAAGCATATACTTACTTGCATAGTAACAAAATAGGTACAGTATTGTTGAAGAAACACAGCGGGTTTATACTTTTGAAGGCAGCAGTTGAGCCCAGTCAGAGTGTCAATAAAGCTAAACATACAGCATGGGTAATGCTAAGAGAAAGTGGAGTCATTGAGACAGCCGGCTGCTCTTGCATTGCCGGGTTAGGGAAGTCGTGTAGCCATGCAGCAGCTATTCTGTGGAAGGTAAAAATAAAAAACTACATATGCACAGCACTTGACGAAATGTACTTTTACAATTTAATATAATTTATTGCATTTAATATACTTATGTATATTAAATGTTAATATACATAATACTAATATACTTATAATTTAATATACTTTATTTATCCACTTACTATTAACATTACTATTAATAATAACCAAGACAGTATTGATGCCATCATTGCAGGTGCAAAATGCAGTGATTGGTGGAAAGACAGGGCTTGCGTCTCAGAAATGCAGTGATGTCAAACTAGTAGATGGAGAACTGCAATTGCAGAAAACTGGCAGTAGGGGGTATTACATGCAAATACAACTTACAATGTTTTGCACCAGTGTAAAATCTGCTACACTTTTGATCTGGACACCCGAAGAGCATGTTTCCCTGACAGTACAGTATGATGAGGCATTTGTGAGGGAGCAAGTCAAGCGATTGAGAGGTTTTTATTTCTCACGTATGCTACCTCGGCTTGTAGATGAATATGCTGCAGGACGATTTAAGCTAAATAAAAGATACATTGAGGTAATGGACAAGGTTCAGTGAACATCTGCACAAGTGGCATGACCATAAATGTGTGCCATACATTAAGAGAATCGGAGTTAAAATTGAGATACCTTTAGACTGTGTAAACATTCTTTCAGTGTTAAGCAAAAACATGCTGCCAGTCTTTATTTTTTTATGAAAAGATATGCAATGTGATTCCAACCATATATGTTCCTATAAAAAGAAAAACATTCACACGTCATAGTTGAAAATTTGATAACATTTAATGTAAGTAGTTTAATATATATATATATATATATATATATATATATATATATATATATATATATATATATATATATATATATATATATATATATATATAGTATAATACCAGTTTGTATTATGTTGAAAAATACGTACATATTCACATGCTGTACAACACAACAAATGTTCACATACACAAGTTTTATATATATATATAATATTGTATATACATGGATCACATTAAATTATTAAGCTTCGTTAGGCCTATATACAGATCAGTCTCAGGTTGACACTAGTACTTCTGAAAGTTAAGTTGCACAAATTAAGGTAATGTTTATGTATGTTTAATGTATGCATTAGTTTAAGGTTGTTCTTTAAAAACAATTCAATATGGCACTTAAAATGTTTAGTTTTTATATTGTAAGCAATGTAGGCAATAAAAATGTTGCTAATTTTCTGAAAATTAAACTAGCTCTTCAATTAAACAAAAGTGTTTCCTATTCCATCGAGTAATCTGATAATTGGTAGAATCCTCTAACTAAAATAATCGATAGCTGCATTCCTAATTTCGAATAAGATCCTCCCTCAGATTAACAAGAGCAGCACACACTCAATTGTCAATTTTAGGAGCCATAGTGATCAGAACAACCTGGGACAGAATTTTGTAAACTTTCAAACGCCGAATTGCTCTTTCCACATGAATTCTCACATGTGCAATTCGTCTAGTACTCGTCACCTGTTCCTCTGTTAGCTGTCCACGCTTTTTTGTGAAAGAAGGCATTACCAACTTCACCTTTCTCTCAAACAGCAAGTCTTGTAAAGCCTCTATCTGCCATGACCTCATCTCCAGGCATTAAGTAGTCCAATATCCCTGAGTCCATAGTGATAAATTTGTCACTACATCGTCCTCCATACGCAGCAGAAATAAACATAATTAGTCCACATGGGGCAACAGCTACCAGGTATTTCACAGTGTTATGTGAATAATAATGCTCTCACTGCAGTCTAAAATACATGTTGTACTGGGAAAATTCCTCTTGAAGGCTACAGGCATGGTTGCCTGAATAGTTTCTCTTGGAAGCCATGGAATTAGAGGTCGGAAAACTTCCTCCAGTTTGTCAATCCAATATGAGATTATCTTGCTAGCCATGCTCAGTGAAGCATGAAACTGTCTGCTTAGATCACCTATTACACGGTTTGTTTTTAATTTCATAAGTGTCATGAGAACTTGATCTCGAACAGGCATTGTAAATGAATTACTAGCATGTCCTTCCAGTGTCGATACAAGAACATCAAATGTTTCTAGATCTAGACCAGTGTAGAGCAAAGCATCCGCGTTACTTTGAAGCAAAAAGTAGGCAATGTCATCCAGTGGTGGAAGAAGTACTGAATCTCAGTACTTAAGTAAAAGTACAAATAACCAGAGACATATTTACTTTAGTAAAAGTAGAAGTACCACAATGACAATCCTACTTAAGTAAAAAGTAAAAAGTACCTGATTTTAAATGTACTTTAAGTATTAAAAGTAAAAGTACTTGCATAACATTTTTTCTCTTAATGTATATTCTAATGATTAATAAAACAGTTAATTCTAACTCATTCAACCTAATAGTCTACTCCTATAATGATGTTCAATAATGATGGATTTATTTTTTAAGTTTTTGTCACCATTTCTGAACAAGCTTGCAATTAGGCAATACCCACATCAAGCTTACTATATCCTTACTATAAATACTAGTATTTGACGGCGTTTGGCTGTAAACGCGATTAATATATGGTGTAATTCTGAACCTCTTGGCTTGCCATACTAATCCTAACCAAACGTACGTATAATACACACGCACCCCACACCACTACTAAACCTACCCACCATATGCACGTAATAAAATAATTTCCGCGTATAAATTGCACGATAAACACTGCGCGCTATAGAGACGCATTTAGTGTGACCGGGTTGATATGGCAACCAAACTTCACTGACTGGTGAGACAAACGTGCGACGAACGGACGGTCAGGATGACGTTTTGGCAGGAAAAACTGTTCAGAAAATGTAACGAAAATGTAACAGAATATTGTAGAAATGTAATGGAGTAGAAAGTATAATTATTTCTGCAAAATGTAACGAAGTAAAAGTAAAAAGTATGCACTATTGATTCTACTTAAGTAAAGTACAGATATGTGAAAAATGTACTTAAGTAAAGTAACGAAGTATTTTTACTTCGTTACATTCCACCACTGATGTCATCACACTGAGTCATCTTATCCTGGACATCTTTTCTGCTGGCTGCTAACTTTTGAGTTCAGCTTTGCGTGAGACTTCGGGGGGTGGGTGGGGGGGGGGGTATTGGTATTACGCAAGGTCTCTATCTCTCTGCCGTTTGCGCGCCCTACGTGGTTTGAAGCACAGTCTCTAGCTGCGTCCCAATGTGCATACTATCCATCCTCCTAAATAATATGTGACAATAGTAATTGGGGGGGGGGGGGGGGGGGGGGGGAACCTTCCGTTGAAGTAGTTTTGGTAAGGGGCGAAAATACTGGTTAGCTGATTGGCCTATGTTGGTGATAGACGGGCCAAATCAACTAATCAGATCAACGAAGCATATGAGAGCAACGACGAAAACACAACCACAAGCCAGGCTACTAAAGGCTCGTTAGCTCTGTAATTCCGATAAAACTTGCTCGATAGCCACACTGATGCTAGTTTCATCCGCTGAAGCCGCCATGTTCTTAAGACTGAACTGTCGCGCTTCTCGTTGCGTCACACCTCAACCCGCCTCAAAGCCAACGCTGATTGGACGTTCGTTTGGTGAACTGCTCCCAAATTTTCTTTAACGGAAAGTATCCAGACTGATCTGCGAGTGAAACCTTGAAAGCTCGCGAGATCAGGATGGTCTCACGAGGCTAGGGGGGGCGCACTTTTGACTTGAGCTCCGCGGCTGAAGCTCCGCGAACGGTGACGGACTTTGGACTTGAGCTTGGACTTGAGCTGCCGAGTAGCCTCGGGCCCTGAGTAGCCTTTATCCCCCGGTACCACGCCCCTGCATGGCATCCTTTGGCGTCAATATGAGAAGCAGATCCCAAGGCGTCATAACTGCAACCCTGCTCCAGACCTAAACCTGCTACGTGTTATATTGACGCTAAAGGATGCCATGTGCGTAAGATTTCGACGAAATGTCATATGGCGTCACCTATATGACGCTAAAGGATGAGAATGCGTTGGATAAACTCATCTTTCAGGCATTTGACCGACCGGTTTGACTCTTCAGCGTGAGAAATCGGGGGTGTGGCGTGTGTGCGTGTGTGCGTGTGAAACCATTCAAATGCGGGTGTCACGGCCAATGCGTGAGAGTTGGCAGCTATGAGTAATCATGATCTTGTTGGGCAGGGTCCTCCCACTGTGTATGGACTGAGTGTAACTGTTGGTGAATGGGAGTTGCAGAACTTGAGTTGCTGATCTGGTCTGAAGCAGTTGAGGACAGGCCCGCTGAGCAGTCGGACCAAAACAAAAGTATTGTCAAAGTTACACAGTAGTCCAACATGTCATAATTGACCAGTAAATTTATGTTTTGTATTAAATATCTAAAACTGAAAAGGTAACTAGCTCTCAAATAATTGTAGTGGTGTACAGGTAGACTATAATATTTGCCTATAATGTAGTGGAGTAGAAGAAAGTATATGAACTGATAATAAGTGAAACAAGTGACGAATGAAACCGCAAATTTTTCTGAGCTCATACAACACTGATATGTCAAACTAACGTTACATCAGCATGTACAGTATGAAGTACTTAAGCGTAACCCTAACGTCTGTAACATTTTCTTATTAAAATGGCGTTTATGTGAAAAGTGTTTCAGCCGTCCCGGTTCTCCCATATCACGAAAAGGAAATACTAGTAACGTTAAATTAAAAGTAAGGTTTGGCTTACGTTACGTAATTTCAGTTTCCAGCCCAACGTTATATAACCAGTATTTATATATATATATATCTTGCTGCATAGAACATGGAATAACTATAAAGTTACAGTTTAACTTACGAGGGCAGGTCTGTCTTCGATGTCTTCATAGCTGCTGCTAGCCGTTTCCGACACAGTTAGCTGGACTAGCTTTCTCCTCGTCTTCGGAGGTGGTCGGTTGTAGCCCAGATAAAGCTCCGGATCAGGATGCAGTTCGGTTGGCTTTTTTTTAAAGAAATGGTAAGAGCAAACATACACTTTCTTTGGAGGGTGTTTTAGTTTCAAAGCTGCAAGCCACGCTGTTTTGCGTTCCTCATTCCTTGGCATGGAGTGCAAAGCATAGGGCGATGGACACGGACAATTTCGTCGAAGTTGTTGATGTTCGAAGCAAGACGTTTCCGATAAAATCGTTAATTTTCTTGAATTGTTATGTCAACCAACAACGGCACAAGTTGAACCTGAGCTCATATTAACAATAATTTAACACAGCTTATTCTAATAAAAGTAATGTTGCCTTCTCTATCATGGTACGCTAGCAACTAAGCAGGTAGAGGTTAGCCGCTGAACAGGAAACACAATACCGGAAAGCGGAAGTAGGTCAGCACCCATTGGTTGCTGGAGAAACAGGTGGATACGGTGAACTTTCATGTTTAAAACTTTGCAGGATGTTTTCGTTCACTTAGATCTATGTTACAATTTTCAAAAATCCATAATAGCTCACATTAAACCATATAGATTTTTGGGTGAATTTCAGGTTATCCCAGCATGAGGAGAGAAGAGATGGGAGATGCGGAGACTGTAAGGGTGAGGAGTGAACTGCTCGGTGTGGGGCAGCTCACTTTTGCAAGAGTGTGTTCAAATGTTAATTCTCAGGAAAGTCCTTTGTTTTCTCCAGGAGTAGTCATTTCTCAGTCCAGACTTTCTGGCATCCGCCTTACAGTTATTCCAGTCTTACAAAAGGCATTGTTTGTTGCCCACAGAAATCTGATCCAGTTCAAGCTCACATGGCATGGAAAGGATGTTGCCATCCTGTTTGCCTTCTCTCTGCTGTGTGTTCTCATTCCTAGAACCTGACCAAACTGGCCTTTATTACCCACTTTTTCATTGCACTGAGCAAACATACCATCCTTACATTCCTTACGAGTATTTATCTACAGCACGTTGATGGAAGAATCCAAATAAAGGTATCCAATAACGTTGATATCCATCAAATTCTCTTGACACTCACATTATTATATAATCCAATTATACCTATAGTAAAAGGAAGTTTGTCAAAATGATCAATATTTATTGAAATATTATCCCACTTGTGATTTACATATGACATTTGATTTACATTTGACATGTAGTATAAAAGTAGGAAAAAGTGCTTCATAGAGCATCACTGCAGCATTACTGACATTCTGACGGCACATTCTGAAAAAAACATGTAAGTATTTTAACATCCCTACATTTCAGTAGAAATAGTTTTTAAAAGGTGTATATTTTGTTTTGTAACACTACCAGATCTTTACACATGTTTATAGCATTAAAAAGAGATTGTTAATCCAAACAGGAAAATTCTGTCATGATATTCTTACTTATTAAGCATAATCAATGATTGTGTATGAAAATACTCTCACTGTTTCTTGAATATCATATTACAGCTGATGGCTGCCCCACTGGATGGTCAGCATTTGGACTGAAATGTGTCAAATACTTCGCAACACCACTTGACTGGATCTCAGCAGGGGTAATGTGCTACTGACACCACTATTATTCTTATGCGACATATGTTTATGCATCTCTTTAAATTTGTAAATCTCACAAACACAGAGCTTTAGTCCAAACTAAGGGGATAATGGAAAGAAACTGCCGTTTCATCAGTTCTGCCCGAGTAAAACACCATCGCCAACCGCCACAGAGCTCCTTTTTACCATAATGCTGTTTAAAGACATAGTACAATACAATATTCAGTGATAAACACTTTTTATTAGCCCAATGCACATTATTGTGCCATCAGCCCATTTTATGAGGCAGAGATAAGGCCGTGATATTAGAGATAGACTACTGCCCTAACGAAAGTCACATTTTGAGCAAATATAGCTTTATTAGTTCATGTGCATCCATACTCTTGTCTTCGTCATAGTAAAATGGCAGTGGGGCACAAATAAAATAGTATATAGTATACATAAACGTTAAAAGTTTTTGTTAAAAGCATTTTTTTTGTGCTAAAGTTTCCTTTAGAGGCTCCATAAAATACTGATTAAGAACAAGTTTTGTTTTTTGCAGTGCAGATCACATTTGAAAAAAACATTCATTTACCATTATTAATGTTACAAAATACTAAAATAATACGTGTTGATTGATGATATTAAAAACAATCTGCCTTTTCAGAAGTACTGACAAACTCTTGGAGGAAATCTTGTATCGGTGCACAGTAGATCTGAAAACGATCTTCTGCTGAACATGGTGCCTAATACGACACAAACTTGGATCGGTGGTCATGATGCTTTAAAAGTAAGTGGTTATGCAGATGAAACAACGTTTAATTATTTTTACATTTTCTTAAAGTTTCATTTGCATTTTTGTAAAGTTACTTTATGGCATGAAATAGCTTAGGGAAGGCAATGTCGTCTTTGGACACTTGGGATGTTGTAAGCCCCTGCCCTTGTTATACAACAAGACTGATCCACACAGTGGCAGAGTATGAGATTGGAGCTTTTATTGTTTGTTTATAGATTCAGAACAAAAAGATAGCTGTGAAAAATTATTTAATTAAAAATATTTAATAATAACTTTCCAGGGCTCAAGTGCGCTTTACAATGAACAAGCAACAATAATGGCAATGGACAATGACAACAAACAAAACAACAGTAGGTAGATGAGAGTAAAAGTACAGTAAAGGAGAATTATGTAGATGGGGCAGCATACAATCAGACACAATGAAAAGTAGTACAACTTAAGAATGGTGACATTCAGAAAACAAGTGAGTTTTGAGCATAGTTTTAAATTCAGAAATTTTGCTAGTGAGTGACGGAGGTCCAGTAAAAATAATCTCAGTTTTGTCCATGTTAAGTTTTAGAAAATTTTAATGAAGCCAATCTTTTATTTAATGCACACAAGCAGATATTTTGTCGGTTGTGACAGATAGAGCAGGTGTACGGATATTATATAATTGGATGTCATCAGCGTAAAAATGATAATTAAAACCATGATGGTGGAAGATCTGACCAAAAGGTATTATGTATATTATGAATAATAAGGGCCCGAGAACGGATCCCTGGGGGACACCTTGCTTCAGGGGGGCAGTAGGTGAGCGAAAATCTTGAACTGAAATGTAGAATTGTCTGTCAGAGATAGGAAGAACACCAAGAAAGAGCAGCACCAGAAATACCCAAGTCCATATATGAGTATTAAGTAGTTCATGGGAGACCGTAACAAAAGCAGAGCTGAGGTCGGAAGCTGAAACTGGAAGCTAAGGCGGGAAATATTGAATGGCTCCTCCCCCTTTTCAAATAGCCAATAGCATTCAGTTTACCTCACAGACTGACAGCACCATGGAAGCGAATCCGAGCGCTGATGATACGTTGGATTCAATAGTAGAGATGTGAATAAATTATAGCCATTTCATTCTTAACCAACGTACAGTTGGAAAACAGAATAAAACTGTAGCGTGTGAGCAACCGAACACACATCTCCAACACATATTGCTCCACAACGTGCCAACTATGGTCACTTTGGCCAGGTGGTGTTTATAGCATAGGGGGCGGAGCCTTAAGATTCTAGAGAGCATTTGATTGGACAGAAGATGTGACGAGAAGCTGAAGTCTGCGGTGATGTCATAAAAATCCCTGATCCATTTTAGCGGAAGTGAGAGACTGTTACAGTTTAAATGCTTATATCTCCTAAATGTGAATTTTGTCATTGTTTAGGAACACACTAACATTAAGGCTAACATATTCATACTTAATATTTAGAACTGAAATTTTTGATTTCAGGGCACCTTTATGTAGGGATGGCTGACGCGAAACAGTCGTTCCGAAGCTTTGCGAGATCACGAAGCGCAGATGTTTCGAAACACTGATCCGAAGCGTGATTCAAAACACTCATGTCACGTGACTTCGGCTAAATGAAGCTTCTGAGTGTTTCGACAGGTGCCGTGCTCCGCCGATTCAGCGTTTGATTGACAGGGTCGGAACAGACCACAAATCGCACATCTGTATAAAAGTCAACTCATCTTGACCTCGTGGGTTTTTGTGAGAGGATTTTATAAAAAGACTGGAGAAATTATCTGTTAAAAAAAGTAGGCTAAGTCATTTCAAAGAAGAGAAATTTATATTTTTCATAAGAATCTCTAAACACATTTCTTAGTGGCTCGTTGTCAAGGTTGTTTCAGATCAACACCTGCAAGCGACCACTAGGTGTCACCGTGGAGACGTGTGTCGGATTGATTCGAAGCCTCGACACAATATGGCACATTTGGTTCAACTGTTTCATTGCTTCACGAAGCCTCGATCTGCCCACCACTACCTTTAAGGGCTGAGAGAGCAAAGCGAGAAATCCACAGGAACAGGCAGAGAATCCAGAGAAGCAGGGTACTAAAGTGCTCAGAGATGCCGTTGAAAATGTACAAGACTTTACAGACAATAACCGAATGAACCAGGCTTATATAGTGTCAGCTAAACAGGATAATGAGACACAGCTGAAAACAATGAGTGCTGATGAGTTCGTGCAGAGAATTATGGGAAATGTAGTTTGTGAGGGTCACAATAGTCTGATGTGGAGAGCCCTCTGGTGGCTCTCAAGGGCACTCCAGCTGGGGATCGTAACAGTCAGATGGATGCAAAATGAATTTGGGCACAAATATTTTATAAAAAGGAAAAAAGTTAATCAATTGCAATAAGTGAGTGTGTAAACAATAAATAAACTTGTGAAATGAGTTTCATAACAGAAGACCTTCTAATCACTCCATTCTCTCTGTAGTCAGGACAGTGGATGTGGACTGATGGATCTGTGTTTGATTACAACAACTGGTGCAGTGGACAACCTGACAATTATTTAAATATTGAGAACGTTCTGGAAATAAACACTGGTATGAATATAACAGATTTCTTCAAACTAATTAAATATAAAGTTAATTGCATTAATAAAAGTGTCTTTGATTCAGAAAAATAATCATGTATTTATTGTTTATCTTATCCTAGGTAACCACTGCTGGCATGACAATGAAAAACAAGGCCAACTTGGTTATATTTGTGCTAGAAGTCATTCTGCACAAGTTCATTGATTGAACATGCATTAAAACATCTTCTGAATTTATTTACTACAGAAATATTACTTTTTTAAAAAAAGAAAACCTACTTAATTGATGACACTTTAAGTGTAACAGGAACATACAGCATCTCCTTTATGTAAATCTGTACTTCAACCTCTTTTTAACTTTAATTTCTCCAGTCAATAAAAGCATTGTAAAATATTTTTTGTTCTGTTTTTATATTGGCTCAAACATATAATAGTATACCGTTGAAGAAAGCATCGTCAGCTTCTGTGTCTTCAGTAAGCGCTCTGTTACTCCGTCTATAGCTTGTTTGCAGACGTGATTCTGATGACGTGCAAAATTCAGATGGAGGACAGCAAGAGAAAAGCAGAATGGACGAGATGGAGGAAAGTCCGTACTGTGTTGGTTTAGAAAGGTATACAATAGAAAACCACGTGGATGTAATGAAGAGGAGCATTGCCTGCCATTTAAGGCGGTAGATAAAGCGAATGTGAAGCTGAGGTCTGGTTTGTGTATATCACACTGCCTTTCTGCTAGAGAGTTATGGGCAGTATTTAGATTTTCTGTCGTGATTGTGAAAAATGTACTTCGTGCTGAATGGAGAATTGTCAGAGGAACTCACATCATCGTTCAGGGAGAAAACTAGGCAATGTAATACGCTCTTTCGCCTTGTCTACATGTAAAAACACTAAGGGAAGCAGGTTGAGGAGACGGGAAGACTCCGGATAGCAAATCTAAAGTAATAATGTCAATGATTAAACCATATCACTCAAATAAAATAATCACATTGCTGAGTGTTTTTCAAAGTTTTGTATTTTGTTTGGCTAAAATTAACATTACATTTGCGAGTATGACTGTCACTCGGGTTGTGAATTAGCAGAACTTGCACACAGACACTTCAAACCTGTTCACAAGCTTTCATAGATTTGATTTTGGTTGTCATTTGTTGAAATAAATACAAACAATTCAGTGTGTCGGTGTCTGTCCGCTGAACGTGACCCTCTCTGATTCTCCTCTGTGGTTATATGTGAAAGTGAATATTTACAATGACAACAACCTTCAGTTACAGTAGGTTGCCAACCAGAATGCCTATTATCGCCGCGGCGTCTACCGCGGCAAATTCACCGCGGCAAAAAAAAACCCAGTCGCATTTCTAAGTCATTCGCGAAATGACCGCCAGGTGGCGCAAAGGGACATTTAGCGAAAGCAAAACGTATGTAAAAGTAGCCTACATTTTAAATAGAATATAGCAAACTTTTAGAGCAGAACATTTTATTAATCAAAATTTAAAAGAGGCCTATCTCGCAGTCAGTGAAAATAAATTAGATGCAATCAATGACGCTAAACTATTGAGGAATGAGAATATTGAAGAGTGCTTCTCTCGTTTGCGCGCACACTGACTAGTAAACAACCAATCCTGTGGTCGAGTGGTAGAGCTGAAGGTGCGATTTGCCGATGGGTAATTTCCCCCTCCACAGTATAGTGAATCAATGCTATATAGGCCTACCCTAAATAGACCATATCAAAATATATATATATAGGCCTCAGGGGCGGCCTTATGCACTCAGGGGCCCGTTTCAGTAACTAATATGGGGCCCTAGCCCTAAACATATAAAACATAAACCTAAAAGAGAAAAAGGAAGGATTCCTGTTGGTTTGCATCAATGGCATATTATTTTATTACATGCACTTTCAGCTTCATGAACAGGCAGCTCAACATAGAAATTACCCAACCTTATTTGATTAAAACTATATACAATTTATACAGCGTTTTGGAATAAGCCTCGCCCTTCCACGGACGGCAACTTCTCTGCTTAATTGATTAGCGCAGTATATTTCCAGCTGTCTGGGCTGACATAAAATAAACAGCACAAACATCCCCTCAACTTAAATTATTACCAAAAGCAAAGAAGAAAACGTGTCTGACTGACACTGAACCGAACTTATTATAAATATAATGATGGGCGTGTTATTCCAGCACCGTGGACAGCAGAGCTCACCGGGCGGCTGTGGATCTCACCTGAGCCCTTTTTAGAAATCCAGGGCTGAGAATGCCCTGATAAGTTCATCTTTATCCAGCGATTTTGTCACCTGGTGCTCAATTGAAATCTGAGTGAGAGCTGACAGCCGCTCCTGGAGCATTGTTGACCTCAGGTGTGTGTTTATTAGCTTCAAGCGAGAGAAACTCCTCTCTCCGCTTGCTACAGTCACAGGCACTCTCATCATGAGTCGGAGAGCAATGCTGAGGTTTGGATACAGTTCAACTAAATTGTTTCTATAAATGTAGCTCCAGAATCTGCAGGCCAGTGGTTTCTTTTACCGGCACGGCAGTGATAGCAGCCGACACCTCGCGCACAAGTTCCGCAGCGTCCACGTCGCCGAGGGTTTTTTCTATGTTTGCGCAGCTGTCTTTGAGGGTGTAACTTTCCACGGCCCTTTTCATTTACTCTCTTCCATAAATGAAACCAAACAGACCATGAAATGTCTCCATCAACTTAAAGCGCTCACTAGTGCCTGTAATGGCAGAGTCCACTAGTGGGAGGAAAACATCTCTCCTGAACATTTCCTCGGGTGTCACTGTCAAGGAAGGATCCGGATTTTGGGGCTCGTACGGAAACTGGCGTTTGGGTTTTCGGCCTTGTGTAGTGGGGAAGACCATTGGCATCTCCATCTCTTCTGCGATGTCTCTAGCATCTGTCTGGGCGGATAAAAGGCCGTTCTCTCTGTATTCCTTTAGGAATTTAAGAACATATCCCACCTCACACTATAGCACATCAATCCCAACTTGTGGGCTCTGGAGCAGCTTGCTGACACGATTCACCTCATGGAGAATGTTGTACCAGATGATGACAGTCAGCAAGAATTTCCAGCTTGTTATCTCCTGTTCGAGGCCTCTGGCAGCAGACGCAGTCTCACTGTCACCTGATAATAGCAATAATGTTGTTTTTTAAATTTCAACAATTTATAATGACGCTTTAAAATACCATGCGCCCTGTTCATTGTACTGAAACAGCTCAATATAATCCTGGCACTGAGTGTGGTTGAAGCTTTTAAATAGATAAAAAAAATACGTAGCCTAACACACTAAAATCATAGACTGTCTGTCACAAAGTAAAATAACACACACTCGTACACACCCTTTTTTTGTTGCATGATCGACCAGTGAAAGAAGAGCTTCGCCGACAGCAGGAAGCTGATAACGCAGCACTTTCACACTTTCCACGCAGCATTCCCATCGCGTGTTGGATATGGCCTTTAGGGTCATCTGTGGTACGTTTGTCTTGAAAATCTCCCATCTCTGTGTTAAGGAGCTGAAAATGGTGTACAGACGTTGCAGCACCCCGAAGAAGCTCACAGACTCGACTGTTGACTTCGCAGCATCTACAATGACGGGGTTTAGACTGTGGCTGGCGCATGGCATGAACAGTGCTTTATTGTTGATATCAAGCACCCTTTTCTGCACACCGCTATTTTTCCCCCGCATGTTGCTACCGTTATCATACGCCTGTCCCCAGCATTTTTCGACATCCAGGCCTAACTTCTCCAAATGCTTCTAGAAGACATCTGTTAGCCCTGCGCCTGATGTGTCATGCACTGGTAGGAAACGGTCTCCAACAGTAGCCCCGGCACCGATTTGGCACTTGACAAAGCGCAGTGTCACAGAGAGCTGCTCTATGTGTGCAGCGTCCGGGGTACAGTCCATTATCACAGAGTAGTAATGGGATTGTTTTACTCTTTGTATTATTGCTTCCACTGTCTTGTCTCCAATAAGAGTGATCAACTCGTTTTGTATCGTTTTCCCCAGATAATGGTCAGCAATCTCTTTAGTCTCTGCTCGTCTGACATGCTCGCTCATCACTGGGTCAAACTCTGCAAGCAGCTCCACCACACCTAGGAAGTTTCCATTGTTTGTTTCATGTAGGTTGGAATTGTGGCCACGAAAAGCAAGGTTTCGTTCTTGGAAAGGAAAGAAAGAGGTCACTTTTGGTACACTGAATAAAACTTTTCTTTTGTTGTCCGATATCTTACGTTTTTCAGCACCACTGGCATATGTTACTTTTCATTTTGTCTTGCTCAAAATAACATTTGAACGTAACGGCAAAAATGCAAAGGTAAAAACAAATAAACACCGGTATTATACCTCAGATCACTTAAGCCGTTCGTGGGGGCGGTAAACGTCGCCTTGGTAACCGCGAGTTCGACCAATCAGAGACGTTAGTGTTATGCTTAGGATTGTGGGTAGTGTAGTATTTCTCCAGAAGATAATAAAAATAAACAAAACACGTTTTTCTTAAAACAAGGTTGTTTTCATACTGACTTTTGATTTTTATAGGAGCAGAAACTTTCGTTTCACAACCTCGTAGCTTGTGGTCAGTCTACCTTGGATTGTTTAGACATTATGGCTGAAAATCAATATCCCACGAAGAAAGTGAATGAGATTTTTGCAGTGTTTGGGGGTAGGGTTGCCAATTTGGATTTAGTGACATGCCCTCACGGAAGAAAATTTTGAAAAATAACCCCTGAAATTCATTCATTTTATAGCACATTATAATGCAACTTATTAGGCAAAGTTGCATTATATATTTTTTTATATTTTTATAAGTTGCACAAAAATTTGAATAGCAAAGTAGGCTTACTCAATATACAAGACTTAACCACTCAGATATATAAAGGCTATCATGATAATTTTGCCAAAAATTAACCATGTATTTGTTAAGCTCATAATACGTTTTATTTTTAACTTAAACAAATACAACATATAACATTCAAAACTCATCGGCTTAGACTGCATTTGAAGAAAAATAAACAGTGTTATGCTTCTGCTCCTGTATTGAGAGATAACATGCAGCGCGTTTCAGTTACGATCCTGGTTCCAATGGCCTTAATACATTCACGGCTTTTTAAAATGTGCGTTTTGAAATGGTTTTGAACGAAATATTGAAGTTTATAATTAAGTATTTTGACACACCACGCCTAGTGCTTATTCTAAAATGGGGTTTTCTTCTGCCATTGAATTAGAGTTCGACAAACGCAGCGGCGCGTTCACTTGAATGTATTTTTCTGCTAAAATAACTTAGCCTAATAATATAGCCTACTTCGTAATTTTTGGTCATACAGATAGGATATCATATTTTAAAACTGTAAAAGGTCTACTTTTATTCATGCAAAGTAGGCTACACTCACAATAGGCTAACAACAAAACGTTTTCTCACTCATTTGAGCGAACACACACTGGAGAAACAAACGTTTGGGCTTTTCTCAGTGAGCTTCGACATGGCCGAGCGGTAGAGCTGACGGTTCGATCATTCAGAAGACATGCGTTCGAATCCCGAACAAACATGGACTACTGTAGGCCTAACACATTTTTATTTTTAGGCTATTAATGCAGATTTGTTTAGTTCTAAAACTCTGTTACACCATATATTTTTTTGCTTATATTTATAAAATAAAATTACCATGCATTTCCATTTTTTACAAGGAACAAATAGTAGCCTTCCATCCTTCTTTCTTTTCCTTCCTTCCTTTCTTTTCCTTCCTTCCTTCCTTCTCCTTCCTTCCTTCCTTCCTTCCTTCCTTCCTTCCTTCCTTCCTTCCTTCCTTCCTTCCTTCCTTCCTTCCTTCCTTCCTTCCTTCTTTATTTTCCTAGGCTATCCAACAGAACGACTTTACATCTGTAGCTATAATAATACCAATCGTTCAAAAGCAGTTTTGTAAAAAAAAAAAAATTATATATAGGCCTAGCCTGTATAGAGTTTTTAAAAACATGGTTTTAAGTAAAGTTTTCGACAAACGAGGCAGCGCGTTCATTCGATTTATTTTTTCTCATAACAGCTAAAATAACTTAATAGGCTATACGTGATTTTTTTGGTCATACAGATAAGAGTAGAGTAGCCTGCAGCGTTCAAAACTGTCAACTTTTTTTAGGGTAATGACAAAAGTTTATCTGTCGTCTCTCTCAGTCTCGGGGAACTGCGCGTCACAAACGAGAGGTACAGAGAATCTGCTGAAATATGTTTATGATGCTGGCGCCTTCCAATGAGAAAATGACAAGGTGAAAATCTCGATCTAATTAAATGTAGAGACTAAATCTCCCTGAATTAAAATGTAAAAACAGATCAAATCATTTATTCGTCGAAGTGTTGCTATATTGTTTTATTCAAAGTTTATAATTATTATCTAAATGTTATTTAGTTTATTAGCAGTAGGCTACCACGAAACACCGAGATATTTGTATTTGAATATTTATTTGAATAATAATTATTTTAAAAATAACTAATTCACAATTTGCATGCCTGGATCCAAAGATCCCTGTAGAATTTAATATTGAGTTGAGCATTTTGTTCATGATAACAAAATGAACATGCGTTTGATGATTATATTTAGTTTTGCTTGGAAAAAGCTGGCCCAAACCAGTTTTATTTCTTAAATTATTTAAATAATGAAATATTTAGTAATAAACTTTTATGACAGAAATATCACTACATGTAGCTTAAATCATTTAATTCCTTCATTATCAACACTTTAATAGCCTAATGCTAATGTATAGAAGAGCGATTTAAGTGTGAATTGCGACTTCTCTTTATTTTAAGTCAGTCTCAGTCTCAGAGAGCCTGTGGGGGGTTTGTGTTTGTGTGTGTGTGTGTGTGTGTGTGTGTGTGTGTGTGTGTGTGTGTGTGTGTGTGTGTGTGTGTGTGTGTGTGTGTGTGTGTGTGTGTGTGTCAGTCTCAGACTCAGAGAGCCTGTGGGGGGTTTGGAGGGACAGTTCAGCGTGATGCAGGACAATAGGAGGTGTTAATGTCCCTCCTTCATATGGAGAGTGTCGGATAGCCAGCCTGATGAGCAGGCAAAGACAAAATTATTTTAAGGATACATCTCTCGATGTGTCCCCATATTTTATTAAATTATAAATGTTGTAGTTTATTTATTGTAGCCTATTTAAATTTTTTTCACACACATTTGTTGAAATTGAAGTGTTCTATCCAGTTGTTTCAACTGGTTTTGTAGAGTTTAAGAATGTTTGAGCAAGGGAGACTAAATAAACTTGCTGAGATCCAGCGCGAGAGAAACTCATGTTTTTAAAGGCACACTGTGGAACTTTTGGCCACTAGGGCGCGCTCGACCTGTAATTTTCACGTCTAGTGCCCCTAGAGGCCACAAGCGCCGCAGCATTGTCGCAAAAGTCAACAAACAGTCAACAGGTCAACCGTGTCTTTATGTGTGTGCAGACGGCATTTGATTTGTATGTTGGAGAAAGTTAATCGATTTACTACTGACCAAAATAATAATATAAATATAAGATTAATAATATAAATCCTATAAAGAAAACAAATTGAAAAAGTAGCATACGCAGAAAACAATGTCTGATCAGGTAAGTCGCATTGACAAGGGTTGCCCAACCCTGCTCCTGCCGATCGTCTGTCCTGCACAGTTCATCTCCAACCCTAATCAAACACACCTGAAGCAAACAATTAACGTCTTCAGGATCTCTTTGCAATGGGTTAGAGATAGGGTTGCCAACTGTCCCGAATTAGCCGGGACGTCCCGATTTTTGGGCCTAATTTGTCCCGATCGGGACCTCTCTTGTCCCGATTATTGAGTGCTACGCTGATCTGACTGATACAACAGCAACACGACACGTAAATTAGTTCAAATCTCCTATAATCTAGAGCTGCGCATGCGAGACAGAACAGCCTACTGTATGTGCGTCGATCAGCACCAAACCGTGTAGCGCGGAGAGAGAGGGAGAGACCTGCTTATCAGTAACATGCCCAGGCAGAGAACAAATTTGAAAAAGTAGAGATATTGTGCAAGCAATATATTTAACTTACTAGTCCAAAAGCATGACGGCCAGGTCAGCATCGGTCGGGAATCCCTCATCCTCCTTTATCGCACGCCATCGAGGGAACGCTTGACCAATGTTTATCCTCGTCCTTGCTTTTAGTTTATCACTCTGCCTTTTTCTTTTTTTGGTCTCCTCTGACAAAATCTTCGCTTTCTTCCGAGTAGCTGTTGATACAGCCATGACGACAACATACAGACGCCGGCAGTCAAACGCGAGTTGAGCTCTCACGTTAGAATTTGAGGAAGTTGGGGTGGTGGGGGAAGTGACGTATGCCGTAAAGCGTTCGAATTTTGTAGTTGTTTTTGTGCTCGGGTTCCTACCCGAAACCCGAAGTTACATAGTGCTAGTAAAAGCGATACAGACACCTTCAGGCTTCGGCAGACGTGTCATTCAACCTATTGTAAGTCGATGTACCATCTCAATGGGTTTTGGTAATATATTATAAAGGTTGAAAAGTTCCACAGTGTGCCTTTAATTTATGTTGCTTTGGACTATTTTCGATTTGTAGCCTACCGTTTCGTTTAATTTAGCTGCAATTTCTTTGGCAAAACAAATTTAAAATGTAGCAAGAATAAGATTCTGTGTTTCTTTTTTGCATGGAAATAAAGTCTAAATGCAACCCCTTTTTTTTGTACTTTTTTTTTTAAAAACTGTTCCACCACTTTATTCAAACCTTGAATTGTTCGATGGGGTTCCAAATTTAAGTATTTTTAGTGTTTTTTACATTACACAATAATTTAGCAGACTAAAGACGAGCTTCTTCATTTTCATTTTCTGACGCAATCGGCTAACAATCTTCCTTCAACAGTTTTGTCGTCTGTGCAGCGGCTCTACAGGAATGTAGCAATGTTGTAATGTGCCATTGATAATTAAACAAAACGCTTGACTTTAAATAAATAAACAGTTAATAAACTCGCAAATAAACAGTCACCTATTTAAGCATCAAGAACGGTTAAAGATTAATGCTGTCGGCCAAAATAATGTTATATTGAGATTCGATCTTGGGTCTCTTGGATCTCCGTGTCGTTGCGTTAACCACAGAGCCACTGCCTGAACGCTGTTAGATCAACGTCTGATACTCTTGCAAAGCCTTGATGTAGCCTGATATGTTTCTATTGCAATGTTTTATATGGAAATGTTTTCATTATTTATTCAATTTAATTTAAGTATTGTGATTAATTATTTTAACAACATTTCACTTGAATTCATCTGCTACCAGCTTTCAATCGCTCTGAATGAGCCGCGGCGCAGCGCAATAGAGAGATAGAGAGAATAAACGGACACTTTTCAAAGTCTGTGATTGTAGCGCCTCTTAGCGGTTAAAGGCAGCAAATACACCCCGAATTTCACCGCCGCGGCAAAGCGACGGCGGTGAAAGTATTATTCTGGTTGGTAACCTACTGTACATTTCACCTTTCCAACAAAGAAATGGATCGACTTCTCTGCTTGTTGAACACATTTTTATATTAGACATTTCTACCATATGATGGCTGAAGCAGCAGCGCGTGACACTGTTTACACAGTACTATCAACATTGTAAACACAAAATTCAACAAAACTTCAGTGAAAACATCAAATGATCATGCAAAGGGATAAAATAGCTTCTCTTCCCTGCAAACGATACCATGAAGAATGTGAATATTTAAGCAAGTCAAAAGGTAAGCAGTTATCCATATTAATTTCAGTTTCAGCATACGCAAAACACCATTAAAGACGACAACTTTTAAAGTAAAAATTATCTAATTTACATAGATGATAAAAGCTCCTTGTGGTTTCTCGGTTTGAGCAACCACGTGAGCAGGGCCGGCTCTAGCCCTTTGGTTGCCCCAGGCGAGATTGTTTTTTGCGCCCCCCCCCCCTTAAAAATAATGAGTATTTATTTAACTAAACAAAAATGCTCAAACGCTCAAGGATAATTCAATCAGTTGCATTGTACAAATAAATTTTATCTGACCATGTAACTTGTAGTAGATAAATGACAATTACTACCACCACTAGTCCACTACTATTATTACAAATTAGGCTGCAACAAGGCTAGGGGGGTTCGGGGGCATGCTCCCCCGTAAGAAAATTTTGTGCATTTTAATGTTAAATTCATCAATTTGGTGCACTTTGAGAGTTCAAAATTAAAAGCTCAAACCCCTATTCAGTTTTCAAATTAAACAAAGAAAAATTCAAACCTCTTTTAGTTAGTGTCTGTCTACATTACATTATAATAGTTATAGTATTACTCCCATGATAATACTCATATATTGTAAAACAATGCACTTAAAAATAAAGGAAACTTTCATAAGTTTTGTACTAATATCTATACTAATAGAAAGAGTATTTTTCTATACTTCACATTAAAGATGTGATTGGGCCAGCCCAGTGTCAATCTAGAAAACAACCAATGGGCCGCTGATCTACGCGTTTCATGCGGTGTCAGAAAAAAAAGCTAACGCTGACTTTTTTTTTGACCAATGCATTACACCAGCACTAACCCAGCGCCGCCAATTAAGCAAAACAAAACGAATGGGCTATTTCTATTTTAGCCCCCGGCCGCTTTTTTGCTTTATCCATCTTTTTCGACGACAACTCACTACTCGTGCCTGTTCACTCAGCGCTCACGGCGCCCGCGTCCGCTCGCGATATTACTGGAGGGGGGACCCCTGTCAAAATTCTATAATGAAATCTTATGAGGGCGCCTACTCCGCTACACATACCGGTATTTTTGCGCCACTGGCAGGCTTATGTGCCGGCCTGGGGCTGAGCCCCGGAGAGCCCCGGCCCAATTTAACCACTGGCTGTGACTGTGAGCTTGATGATATAGATACCTCTGCTTTGGGCACGTTTTTCTTCCTCCTCCTGCCTTCGTTTTCGGAATGCCGATCCCGATGGCTTGGGTGTTCTTTTCATAATAAAAGATTATATAATATATGATCATTTATAGCCTACAACCGCCAAGGGGCGTTTTAAAGCGCATTTGATTTAAAGCGCTAAAACCAGCGGTCAGATGTTTTCGCGCAACTCCCGGTTGCTGAGTAACGCGCGTCGCGTGAGTTTGACAGCTGCCTGTCAGTCAATCGTTTTTTAGGATTGTATAATCTAGAAAAAGAAATGAACAAATACAAGCAGCGTGTGGACAATGCACAGTAAAAGTGTACAGCGTGTGCGCAGCTTTCATAACATTTAACTTTTTTTTTTTAATTCTGCAATTTTGCGCCCCGTCCAGCAGTTGGCGCCCCAGGCGGCCGCCTGTGTCGCCTGTCGGCAAAGCCGGCCCTGCACGTGAGTTTGTGATAGTGCTTTACTATGTAGAACATTGCTTCTAGACCTACATCTGCATCTCGTGCCACAGCGTGACATCATGTGCAAACAACCTATTTGGTGTTGATTATCCTGTAGGAATATATAGGCCAATAAGCAGTTTATGGACTTATTGACAAATGCCAAGTTCTCTTACGAGAGTATCTCTCGTACTGCGTAATATCTTACGCTATGGGGAAAACTCTTTTCCTCAAGATATTGAAGCCAAAAATTATCCTTAATTTTAAACATGCAAAACGCTTTGCAGCAGCAAGCAGACAAGGGTGAGACGGCTCGCGCGCCCATTGGCTGCCTTGCTGGAAAAGCTGCAGCCTATCGAGTGAGGCACTGCGTGACGTAATGACGAATGGGGATGCTTCGCGCCCATTTCGTCATGTCCCGCCAGTAGAGGCGTGGTCTCGCCCTATAAATACCCCCTCGATAGCTGAATTTCCTCTGATTTTTCTACTCTTCACGCGAAGCTCACGCATCGCTGGATCCAGAGTGAGAAGCCGCGCCGTTGACTTGTAGCCTTATCAGCGGGACGTGCCATTTCTGAAGTCGCTGGCCCAGCCGCCTTCAACCGCCGTACCTGCTGCGCTTTCCGGCGTACTATATCCTTTTGCTCTGCTAAGTGTGTGTGTGTTTGCTTACGTGACGCAACACCTATTCTCTGTTCTAAAAGAGCTGCGTCTTTTTAAAGATGCCTTTCTGTGGCTCGTGCCGCTCCCAACTCAGTGATGAGGACCGTCACGTCATCTGTGTGTCCTGCCTGGGTCATGAGCACGCGGCTATCGCGCTCGCGGATGGTGGATGCCCGCACTGCGAACTTCTGCCCATGGTGACTCTGAGGACTCGCCTGGCGTCGTTCTCTGAGCCCGCGTCCCAGCCTTCTCTGCCGCGCCGCAAGAAGCGTCGCGCCCAGCGCGGTCCCGAGCCTTCTCCAGCCCGCCAAAGCTCGCCGGTTCGCCCGCCTGCTTCGCCGGCTTCACTTGAGTCGCTCCCGGACGGACAGCGCCCGCCGTCTGCCGCCGCTTCCGCTCCCGAGTTGGACGAACCCGCTGAGGTATGCTCTCTTGTGGCTTCTGATAGCGAGGATTGGGCGAGCTCTGTGGACCTCCCCCGCTGACATATCTAGCCAACCCTCTGGAAAGAGACCCGGCATTGAGGCTGAGCTGATGCGTCTGCTCACCCAGGCCGTGGAGTGCATCGGCCTCGAGTGGGAGGCGCCTGCTTTGCCGCCGCGCAACAGACTCGACGGGCGCTTTCTCAAGAAGGACGAAGCCCCGTCTAGGTCTAGGGCCGCCCCCTTCCTTCCTGAGCTCCACGACGAAGTCGCTAAGTCATGGACTGCCCCTTTCTCCGCCAGGATGCGCACGTCCACCTCTGCGGCTTTTTCCTCTGTCGTCGGCGCGGGAGATAAGGGATATCTCTCCATTCCTCCTGTGGAGGCGGCGGTCGCGTCGCATCTCTGCCCGCCCTCTGCGGGACGGCGCGCGCAGACGACGCTTCCTTCTAAAGCCTGCCGGGTGACGTCATCGCTGCACGGGCGTGCTTACACAGCCGCTGGACAGGCGGTCTCAGCGCTGCATACTATGGCGATCTTGCAGATCTACCAGGCCGACCTTCTCCTTAAATTGGACGAGGAAGGCCCGGGTGCTGTCAATGTGGCGGATTTACGAGGCGCTACGGACCTTGCTCTACGCGCCGCTAAAGCCGCTGCTCAGGCCATGGGGCGGAATATGGCCTCTCTCGCCGTTGCTGAGAGACATCTGTGGTTGACGCTGTCTGAGATGACGGAAGCTGAGCGCTCTGTATTCCTCGACGCGCCCATTTCCCCTGCGGGCCTCTTCGGATCTGCCGTCAAAGATTTGGCGGACAGATATTCTGAGGTGCAGAAGACTTCGCAGGCCATGAAGCACTTCCTTCCGAAGCGCTCGAGCTCCGCTGCAGGTCGCTCTAAGCAGCCGTCTGCTCGCAGCTCGCAGCCTCGGCCTGCATCGCCCACAGCCGCCGCTTCACAGCGCCGCCAGTCCCGGGATCAGAGACCGCGCTCTCGCTCTGCTGGACGCCGCCCCGCTCAGCGCGGGCCCCGGCCTAAGATTGAGCTCAAGCCCGAGGCCTCGAAGCTTTCCTAGCCACTCTAGGGAAGCGACGGTGTTCGGATCCCGCTGCGGCCGGTTCCCCACCGAAACGATTCGCTCGTTCAGTTCCTTGCGATGTGACTGTGCCAGTGTATTTAGCAGTGAAGCAGCCGGTGTCTCAGCCCGCTTGCCTGCACACAAAAGCCGTTTTCATGGCTACCCAGATAAATCCAATAAAGAGTGTATTTTCTGGTATACCGGCCACGGCCGATGGTGTTATGAGTGTTGTAAGAATGCCCACGCCCCAGTGCCCATTCCCACACCCAGACACAGCCCGCCACGGTGCGAGGCTAGCACACATAAAACTGACTCAGGTCGATTGTGCACACAATGTAGTGAATGCGCCCATACAATGCCCGCTCACGCTACATGCCGCGTGTCCCTTGGTTTCTGTAAAAACGAAACCAACACACGTTCTATCGGCTCCGACCGAAAGCGTGTACAGTGCAGTAGATGTGCCCGTAAGTTTGCGCCCACATCCCCCCGCAAGCACGCCGAATCCCACGGGATTCGCCCCGCTCACTCTCGCTGTGCGTCCCGCCATAGAGAATTTGAGCGCGGCCAGGCTGCCCGCTGTGTTCAGCGCGCCCCCCGCCTCGAACGCCGTAAACACGGCGTTGTGTTCCCAGGGTACCGGGGCTCTCGAGCCGTTGCCTCGTCACGGCCAGAGCCCGGTCTGCATTCTACCTCTAGCTATTCACGCAGAAGCGTGGTCAAAGCTACCCGGGGTATCAGACTGGGTGCTGAACACTATAAAGAGAGGCTACTCGCTACAATTCGCACGACGTCCCCGCCGTTATACGGCGCGCGTCGAGACTACGGTGAGAAGCGATGTATCTCATCTACTTCGAGCCGAGATAGCGAAACTGCTGAGCAAGGGGGCCATAGAGCCCCTTTCTCAGGCTCAGAGCGAAGGGGGCTTATACAGCAGATATTTTCTGGTACCGAAAAAAGATGGGGGCTTCAGGCCCATTCTAGATCCGAGACAGCTGAACAAAGCGCTTGTGAAACGCCAGTTCAGGATGCTTACGACCAGGGGAATCCTCGCGCAAGTGCGCCAAGGGGACTGGTTTATGTCAATAGATCTGAAAGACGCCTATTTCCAAATACAAATAGCGTCCCATCACAGGCGATTCTTGAGATTCGCGTTCGAGGGCCAGGCATATCAATACACAGTCCTGCCGTTCGGCCTGTCCTTGGCACCCCGTACATTTACGAAGTGCATGGACGCGGCTCTCGCACCCCTGAGACTTCAGGGCATGCGAGTTATGAACTACTTGGACGATTGGCTGATTCTAGCTTGATCACGGTCAGAGCTCATAGAACACAGGGCCACACTGCTCGAGCACCTCGAGAAGCTGGGCCTGACAGTCAACTGGGAAAAGAGCTCGCTGTGTCCCAGCCAGAGAATTTCTTTCCTGGGAACAGTGTTAGACTCGCTGTCCATGACGGCACGCCTGTCACCGGAGCGCGTACTAAGTATTCAGCGCGTCGCGGAATCCTTCCGCCACGGCTCTTTAGTCCCGCTCAGACAGTTTCAGAAAATGCTGGGCCTGATGGCCGCAGCATCCTCTGTACTCCAGCTGGGCCTGCTTCGCATGCGCCCACTGCAGAGGTGGCTGAAACCACGGGTCCCGCCCCGGGCTTGGACCACGGGCCGGTGTTGCCTCAGGGTCGACCGATGGTGCGTTTCGGCCCTGGAACCCTGGAAAGTAACCAGCTGGTATCAGACTGGTGTGAGTCTGGGGACCGCCTCAAGGGTGAAAGTGGTGTCTACGGACGCCTCCACCACGGGGTGGGGAGCGCTGCTCAAAGGGCAGACCGCTGGCTGGCCTATGGTCAGAGCGGGAGAAGCTCCTTCACATAAACTGCTTGGAAATGATAGCAGTCGACAAAGCGCTACGGCGCTTCCGTCCCCTGATAAAGGGCCACCACGTCTTGGTCCGGTCGGACAACACGTCAGTGGTGGCGTACATAAATCGCCAGGGCGGCGTCGGGTCCACACGCCTTTGCAGGCTGACGGAACCCCTCTTGGTCTGGGCCCAGCGCAACCTCCTTTCTCTGAAAGCGGCGCATGTGCCTGGGCACCTGAATACGGGTCCAGACAGGCTGTCCAGAGACAACGTCCCGACAGGAGAATGGTCGCTGCATCCGCAGACGGTCCAGCTGCTGTGGGAGACGTTTGGCAGAGCGCAGGTGGACCTGTTCGCGTCCCGCGAGAACGCTCACTGCCCAGTATTCTTCTCGAAAAGCAGGGACGCGCTGGCCCATACTTGGCCCAGCGGTCCCCTGTATGCTTTTCCCCCCGTCTCGCTCCTGCCTCAGGTGTTGGAGCGGATCAGGGAAAATGGATGCCCAGTGCTGCTTGTAGCTCCGCTCTGGACGAACCAGGTTTGGTTTCCGGTCCTGATGCGGCTGGCCAGCACTGCCCCGTGGCCTATACCATTGAGGAGAGATCTCCTCTCTCAGGCAGAGGGCTCGATTTGGCATCCTCGCCCGGATCTGTGGTCCCTGCACGCATGGGCCATCAACGGGTACCCGCTAGCCTCCCGGAAGGAGTGCTAAACACGATCGCGCAGGCTAGAGCTCCGTCTACTAGACGGCTCTATGCCTCGAAATGGTCGGTGTTCTCTACTTGGTGTCGAGCCCGTGGCCTTGCACCTGTGGACTGCGGGGTTAAGGAAGTGCTTGCCTTCCTTCAGGAGCTGATGGATAAGGGTAGGACCCCATCCACGCTCAAAGTTTATGTGGCGGCCATAGCAACGTTTGCTAAACCGGTGTCTGGCCAGTCACTGGGAAAAAACGACTTAGTCGTGCGTTTCCTACGAGGAGCCCGGAGGTTAAACCCTCCCAGGCCCCCTTCAGTCCCGGCTTGGGACCTTTCCACGGTCTTGGAGGCCATGAAAGGCGCCCCGTTTGAGCCGATCCAGCTGTCGGACATGAAGCACCTGTCCCTTAAGACAGTGTTTCTATTGGCTCTCGCTTCAGTGAAGCGTGTAGGGGACTTGCAGGCGCTTTCTGTAAGCGCGTCATGTCTGGAGTTTGGGCCTAACGACTCGAAGGTCGTACTCAAACCGAGACACGGCTACGTGCCAAAATCCCTCAATACACCGTTTAGGGCCCAGGTAATTTCCCTGTCTGCCCTTCCGGTTCTCGATGAGGAGAGGGACGCGAGTCTCCTTTGCCCTGTCAGGGCGTTAAGGGCTTATGTGTCCCGCTCGGCTGGTTTCAGACAGACCGAGCAGCTTTTCGTGTTGTTTGGCGGCCGTTCTAAGGGACTTGCCGCTTCAAAACAGAGCCTATCCAGATGGATAGTGGATGCCATAGCGCTGGCTTACACTTCCAAGGGCCTGCAGTGCCCATTGGGTGTCAAGGCGCACTCCACGAGAGGCGTGGCCTCGTCGTGGGCATGGTATAGCGGGGTATCCCTGCAGGATATCTGTACGGCTGCGGGCTGGGCCTCGCCGTCTACATTTATCAAGTACTATAACCTGGAAGTGCCCGCCTTACAAGCTAAGCTTCTGGCGGTCTGAACTTCGGGCTTATCGGCCGCCATGCGGCTTATGTGTACCCCTACGGGTCTGTACCCCTACGGGACTTTTATGAGGGAGTGATGCTTCTAGCCTCTCCTCCTCTACTCTGTGTGAGTTGTGGTGATTGTGCACTAGATGCGCCCCGGGCTTGGCCCCAGGACTCTGGTGTTGGATCCCTGTCCGCACGGCGTGTTGCATGGTGTTCCCCATAGCGTAAGATATTACGCAGTACGAGAGATACTCTCGTAAGAGAACGTACTCGGTTACTAACGTAACCTCGGTTCTCTCTAGAGAGGGAACGAGTACTGCGTATCTTGCCGTGCTTGGAATACGCTCTGGTTCGCTTCGGCGTTGAAAAATCAGAGGAAATTCAGCTATCGAGGGGGTATTTATAGGGCGAGACCACGCCTCTACTGGCGGGACATGACGAAATGGGCGCGAAGCGTCCCCATTCGTCATTACGTCACGCAGTGCCTCACCTCGATAGGCTGCAGCTTTTCCAGCAAGGCAGCCAATGGGCGCGCGAGCCGTCTCGCCCTTGTCTGCTTGCTGCTGCAAAGCGTTTTGCATGATTAAAATTAAGGATAATTTTTGGCTTCAATATCTCGAGGAAAAGAGTTTTCCCCATAGCGTAAGATATTACGCAGTACTCGTTCCCTCTCTAGAGAGAACCGAGGTTACGTCAGTAGCCGAGTACGTTTTCCGTGGAAACGGGCTTACGCCCAGTTTTTTGTCGGATGTTCATTCTTTCATAAATGAGGCCCATGATCTTTGTGTGGTCTGCTTGGGAGTAAAGTTTCAAGTTTTCAAGTTTACTTTATTTATATAGCACATTTAAAACAGTCGCAGACTGACCAAAGTGCTTCACAACAAAAGAACAGAACAAAAGAACATAGAGTGAACACATTCCACTATAAGGCATACAGTTTCCGTTCCAGCGAGGTTTCCATATTAGGCAATAATACAAACCTAATATGCCAAAAAAAACAAATGAGTTTTTAAAAGAGACTTAAAAATGGTCAAACTCAGAGCCAATCGAATTTCCACTGGCACGTCATTCCAGAGGCGCGGACCGATTACCGAAAAGGCACGGTCACCTCTGCGTTTAAGTCTCGAATGTGGAATTAAAATAAGATTCTGTTCACCAGATCTTAAGCTTCTTGAGGGGATATACTGAAGCAGCAGGTCAGATAGATAGCCAGGTGACTGAAAGTGCAGTGATTTAAAAACAAATAGTAGAATTTTAAAATGTATATCTATGATGGTGGGGTTCAACAGACCAAAGGTGGACCTGTTCTTTCGTATTTATGAGGACGAACTCCATAGGCTTGGGGAAAACGTTGACCCCACCTGTCTGTGGAATATGGATGAGGTGGGTGTCCAGAATGTACAGAAGCCAAACAAAAATGTTGGTTCAAAGGGGAAGAGGCAGATGGCAAGAGTCACAAGTGCAGAAAGAGGCTTTAATATCACTGCTGCCTGTTCCATGAATGCCGCTGGGCAGTTTGGACCACCACTTTTCATTTTTCCCAGAAAACGAATGAATGAGCGCCTGCTATATGGTGCCCCAGCAGGATCGATTGGTGGAGTGACTGACTCAGGGTGGATGGACAGTACACTGTTTCTCCAGTGGCTGAGACATTTTTGTGACACCATTGGGTGCACTCCTCAGAGGCCTCACATTTTGATTTTGGATGGTCACCACTCGCATAAGACCCTCGAGGCCGTGTTGTTTGCGAGAGAGCATGGGGTGATAATGATTACCATCCCTCCTCACTGCAGCCACAAGATGCAGCCATTAGACCGCACCTTTTTCAAGTCTTTTAAGGCAAAATACAACACAGCTGCAGATAACTGGATGACCTCTCACCCAGGACAACGCATTAATATTTATGCTGTGTGTGGGCTTTCCGATAAAGCCTACTGCGCTTCAGCGTGTGTGGGGAAGGGCCAAAAGGGTTTCAAGGCCTGTGGGATGTGGCCTGTTGACAAGACCGTCTACAAAGATGAAGACTTTGAAGGAGCCAAAGTAACTGAGGAGGGAGATTGAGGAGGAGATAAGTGCTGGTAAACAATTACAACTACTATAAGGCTAGTGTCATTGGCATCATCATCATCACTAAATTGTGTGTGTGTGTGTGTGTTTTTCTCTTGACTCGAGCTGCACGAAACAATGGCACACAAAAAAAAGTAAAAGGCAAAAGCACAGCTGGAGTGAAGAATAAGAAAAAAGAAGATGATACAGAATGCCTCTACTGTGGGGAGTTATTTTCAATTAGTGGGGGGGACTGGATAAGGTGTGAGGGGTGCCAAAAGTGGGCACATGTAGATTGTTCCAATGAGATTCGAGGGGAATTCATCTGCGAAATTTGCATGGATGAACAGTGAATGACTAATGAATGAATGTTTATTTATTTATTTATTTATTAATTACAACATATTTGTTTACATGGCTTAGTTATATGTATAAATAGAAATGTAAAAAAGTTGGCTAATTTTGGACATTCCTGAAATAAATATTAATATATATACATGATGATACATTACTTGCCTTTTACTCTTAGAGATTAAAAACTATAGTCTGCTCATTTTGCTGTTGATCTATGAACCAAACTGGTTGGTAAGAAAGGGAGCATTTTACCCCACTTTGGGGGGCGTTTTTCCCCACCGCTGGGGCAAAACGCCCCCTTTGTACAAAAATATTTAAAGTCAAATTTCAAAATATTTACTAAGGCTGAGCAATTTTAATATTTGGTGAATAACTCCTCCCATAGTCATTCAAAACTGAGATGGAAATTCTAGTCACATTTATGTTTTGTTTCACAGTAATGTCACATTTTACCTTAAGGGGGGCGTTTTCCCCCACTCTACCCTATTTGTACATTGTTTTTATTTATAAAAATAGAAATGCAACTTAAACAATAATCTTTTTTTCTAATTAAATTATATAAAGCTAATGTGAAAATATTTAACACTAATTAGATTTTTGGCAGCTACTATATGTAAAAAGGTAACACTTTATTTTGATGGTCCACTTTAGACATTCTACTGACTATAAGTAACTGCAACTACATGTCAACTAACTATATTAACCCTAACCTAGCAGTCTGCTAATAATAATACTCTTGAGTTAGTTGACATGTAGTTACAGTTAATAGAATGTCTATAGTGGACCATCGAAATTTAATTCCCCCCGCCCCCGCCCTACAATAGTGTCACCAAATATAATTTTAAATGTATTTTATTTTTTCTTCCTGAATACACCCCCTGTCATTGGTGAAACTGTACTTATGTTATTGTGGCAGTCTTTGTCTTTGTGGTCCACTGAAACATAATATTTTTAAGTTTCAGTGATTACAAAGCAAATAAACTATAGCCTAATGGTTTACTTGTAGTTGTCAGAGCATTTTAAGCTTTTATTTAAAAAAAATTACAAGCGTAAACAATTTAAGTTTTAATTATGGACAAACTTATAATGAGACAGACGAGATAAAAAATACTTCTTTAATGTTTGTTTTACAGTGTGAGAATGGAGATATCCTGTATAATGAAAATTGCCATCTGCAAGAGGGATTCTCAGGAGGATTTCTGCATCATTTTGGGGGATGCAAGTTGTGGCTGGCTTGGAAAATCTGGCAAGAGCCTGTGCTGTTCTTCTTGGACTCACGTATGCACTAAACCTCATACCCGAAAGAACTGAGGCACACTTTTGAGGCCTTTCAGAAGCTCTTCTTGGAACTGGATGTTTGCAAGTTTTCCCCGAAACTACTAACACTTAAAAACAAACTCATGGCTTAGATTATGACCAAGTTATGGTGAAAAAAAAACTTCATTGATTGATGAACGTTTAATATTGTTCTACATACAAGCTTTCAGTACAAATTATTTTATATGTTTTGCTACAAGTTATTCTCAAGTTTTAGTCAAGAATGTGACTTTTCCAACAGAAATTTTTATGCACATGTTTTTGTGTAACAAAATGACTTCTTCTCATTGACATGGAAAATGTTAGCATTTTTTTGCTTTTATTTTTCACACCTTAAAACTGATGTCTTACATTTTATATAGATTTGTTTTATTTGTGCAAAAAATACAGAATAAAAGTATGTTTGATAACAAAAAGTGCATTATGTATTCATTATTATCTTAACCTGAAAAAGGCAGTAAATGTTATAAAGTAAATTTCATTAATACAAACGAGTAAATTCTGCTTAATTTATTTGTGAGACAACTTAAATAAAACAAAGCACATTCCACTAATAATATTAAATTCATCATGTGCCATAGACTAAAAAAATTAGGAAATTTTACTTAATTTATTCGGGTAGATTTCACACAAAAAAAATTAAAATCTACTCAAATACAATACGTGTAATATTGTTACCATAATTTTTTTAAGTAGATGGCATGTAATATTTTTTTACAGTGTACATGCAGTGCAGTTACTACGCTCGTGTATGCGAATTGACAATTCACCATTAAATGTGTTATTTTGAAAAGTGTTTTTTTATATATATTATATTTTGGCTGAAATCTATTTGTTATTCAGATTTTACCTCAAATATTACCTTTGAATTGGAACAACATAATGAGAAGTAATTGAGATGTTAATGCTACAGTAGAAGTTTTCTTGATAATCTTATCATGTTTACTGTGCCTAGATAGCAACTTCAGGTATATCACACATTTCAAACTGGTTTATTTTGTACCTCAAGTGGTAATTCGCCATTTTTGGGTTTATATGATAAACAGGATTGAAAGTGCAAAATTCCCTATGTTTTCCCTTTTTTTCAAAATGGGCACCTTTAACATCATTTTTCTCAAAAACTGCAAGGTTGTGTGCGGAGAACTTTTTCCTAAGGAATCTCTATATATTTCTGATGTTAAATATAAAAAAAATTAGGTAGTGCCCCACGTGGTGGAACGAAACCCTATTTCTAGGCCTCTTTTAGGCTACCAACAGCGGCCTAACAAGAGGAAAGAGCAGTCATGGCCAATCGATCATTTTTCCTGAAAGGCAGATAGATTTGGGTGTCATCGGCGTAAAAATGATACGACACCCCATGTTTTCTAAAAATAGATCCCAGAGGCAGCATATATAACGAGTGGGGGCCAAAATCGAGCCTTGAGGAAGGCCACATGGGAGAGGAGCAGTAGAAGATAAAAATTCTCCTGTCCTAACCACAAATTTCCTGTCAGATAAAAATGACTGGAACCATTTTAGGACTGTACCAGAGAGACCCACCCAAGATTTCAGTCTATTAATTAATACCGAATGGTTAACGGTGTCAAAAGCAGATGATAGATCTATAAGAACGAGAACCACAGAGCTACCCGTATCAGTTGCCAGATAAATGTCATTTAACACTCCCAGAATGGCCGTTTCAGTGCTGTGGGCAGTTTTGAAACCGGATTGAAAATGTTCAAACAGAGTATTTGCAGCAAGTAAGGATTGTAGTTGAAAAAACACAATCTTTTCCAAAACCTTGGAGATAAAAGGCAAAACAGAGATAGGGCGATAATCTTTTTAAATAGACAGATCAAGTGAAGGCTTCTTTAGGAGAGGTATAACAGTTGCCACTTTCAGATAAGCAGGAACCACCCCAGTTAAAAGACACTTACTTAAAAACGACTTTAGCCCTGGTCCAACTGAGTCAACAATTTGCTTTAAATACCTAGGGTGAATAACATCATATGAAGAAAAGGAAGGTTTCAGCTTGGCAATAGTGTCACTGAGTGTCAGAAGGGAGACAGGTTCAAAGACATCCCAGGATATAAGGATGGCTGGCACAAAACAGACGTTCCGAAGCTTTGCGAGATCCCGAAGCAAAGATGATTCGAAACACTGATCCGAAGCATGATTCAAAACACCCACGTCACGTGACAACGGCTAAATGAAGCTTCTAAGTGTTTCATCAGGTGGCGTGCTCCGCCGAATCGGGGTTTCATTGATTGGTCGATTCGGGAACAAATCACACAATCACACAGTATAAAAGTTATGTTAACGCATTTTCATATCGTGGGTTTTTGTGAAGGAGTTTGGTTTTGAGATAGCGGATTTTTGATGATAGTGACATTTATAGTGCGATTTGTTTAGTTATATTTAGGATTTAATTTACATTTACACATTGACTTAGAGACACACAGAGTACATATAGTGACACATTAATAGATGCATTGATAGAAATATATATATATATATATATATATATATATATATATATATATATATATATATATATATATATATATATAGACATATAGACATATAGATTAATAGATATATACATATTACAGATACATATAGATTATTAGATAGATAGGCTACATATAAATTAATAGATAAATAGATAGATAGATAGATGATAGATAGATAGGTAGGTAGATAGATAGAAAGAAATGGAGGCTCCACAGAAGAGATGCCGTACATCTGTGGTGTGGGAGCATTTCCATTTGGAAACCCCAAATAAAGTGAGATGTGTGTATTGTGATCGGCAGCTCGCCTACTGCAACAATACATCATCCATGATGCGCCATTTGAGGAGCACTCATCCTGCCATTCTGCAGGGTGCAGAGGATGGTAGTGTTCCCCCTGTACCAAGGCCTGCTACTGACACTGCTGGGCCATCTAAGCAAGGTAATATGCATTGTTTGAAATATAGGCTAATTGTAAGTGAAATATAATAACTAACTGTTGGGCCATTGTTTAGAAAGGCCGTGGACTAAGACATGCCTAACATCCCAATCACAACTGCCAATCACTTTAAAAACAGCTTGACTGAGAATATAATATATGTTGTCAATATAATATTATATTTTGTGAATATAAATTTTATATGTCTACATATGAGTACCCAATCTACAGCCAAGACATCATTTTGTTTTTTTTGTAATTGTTGTACTTCTACAATGCACTTTATCTTTCTCTGCACACTGAGCATAAATATTCATAACATAACTTTGTTTAGGAATGTTTCCAAATGAACCAGTAGACTACTTTCACGGTAGGCTACTATTTTTCCAATATATTTGTCTGAAAGTATGTTTTATCTTCTCTTTTAAAAGGCAGACATCCTCTAACTTACTGGAAAGAGAGAGCAGTAATCTTTCCTCATTTTTATGTCCTAGCTAAAAAATATCTTTGTATGCCAGCAACAACTGTCCCTTGTGAGAGAATTTTTTCAAAGGCTGGAGAAATTATCTGTAAAAAAAGAAGTAGGCTGAGTCCTTCAACAGCAGAGAAATATATATATAAGAAAGTATAAATATATTAGAAAATATAAAATATATTCTATAAGAAAGTGAGACATTATGGCTTGATTTATTTTTATTAATATTCATTTTTCATGACCAAAATTACATTATGCAATGTGAAGAGACTACAGGTTACAAGCTTCATATATTACAAAAATACAATAATAAAAAAAAAACACAACATTTTGTATTAGCTCTTTGTAAAGGTTGTTTCAGATCAACACCTGCAAGTGACCACTAGGTGTCACCGTGGAGACGGGTTTCGGATTGATTCGAAGCCTCAAAACAAAATGGCACATTTGCTTCAACTGTTTCATTGTAGAGACCTGCGCGGGACTGATTTTTCCATCCCGCTCCCGCCCGCTCCCGCAAGATTTTGTCCCGCTCCCGCCCGCTCCCGCAAAAATATATGTTATTTTCTCCCGCTCCCGCCCGCCGACAATCAAGTTTCGTCCCGCTCCCGCCCGCAAAATCCCGCCTAGTTTTTTATTTTTAGGAATAGCATGTCGTTCACTGATGAGGGCTTCAGATTAATCCGTCTCTGCTCCAGCATGCGAGCGACCGCAAATACTGAAAGCCCTCTCCGATGCTGTGCTCATGGTTCGAATTACGTGGGAGCCAGTGGGAGCTGAGCTCCCATAGAGAGAGGATGAGCTCCCATGAAAGCAGTAAAATCATACACCTGTGGGGGCTCTAAAAATCATCAGCACCATTATTTTAAATTACAAATAAAGCACTTTTTCCTTCAATAATCGAAGCATATTTGTTAACCCTTTCGCACGTACGTTCACAGCGGTGTGATTAGAACAGTCAGTGCATCACGTGATCAACTGCTAAATTCAAAAGTGCTTTCGCGCGTTGGCTGGCGCTGAGCCACAGACAGACGCGCTCATTATATCACTGATCACAACTATTCAGTGTTTTCAACCACATAATGTTAATTTTAGGTTTCAGACATTTAAATACACATAAGTAGCTACTAGCAAAAAAATTATTTGGGGGGACGCTAGGTAGGCCCCACGCCCCCACCAATATTTTAGCGAACTCCTGTGTCAATTATCAAACCGTATAGTTTGCCGATTGTGCTGCGCGGGTCGGGCGAGCCAAATAATACAAAAATTAGCCTACATTCAAATTAATAGAGGATGGATGACAGATAAATCATTATAATTTGTTGATTTTCATAAAGACACGGAACTCTCATCATGGTAAAACGCAATGAACGTCACTCTTTTACTTTCGTTTTCAACAACGTAATTCTCTTTAGAGAAAATCAATCAAGGAAAACATATCAGGGCATTTAGGCTACTACAGTTGTAATTTTTCAATGTAAATTATTCAATTTGATTGGTAACAGCCTACTGTCTTATTATTCTGATTTAATGTATTGATCAAATTAAGGAATATTTTAAAAGAAAGATGGAGCATAGGCTACATAAAATTAAAGGGAAAAATGCCCTATTTTAAAGGTAAAAAAATTATTCTGATAAGAGTGTTTGCCAACAGTGATGTAATGAAACATTGACAATTTAACTTTGAAGGGAGTAAAAAGTCTCTGTTTAGGATATTAAGGAAATGTAATTTTGGCCAAAGAAGAACTTTTAATTTAAATAAATGTTAATTTTAAATCAGCCTACTTCAGTGTGATATTTTACCATATTATCATGCTTAAACATTGAGAATTTGAAAAATTGTATAGGCTAATGATGATCAGATGCAGATCTAAATCAAAGATCATATGTTTGGGTGGTTGGATAATTTTAACAGCAGATTCGGGTGACTCAAAGTGCACCAGATTAATGAATTTATCTTTAAAATGTACAAAATTTTCTTCCTGGGGGGGCATGCCCCCAGACCCCCCTAGAGGTAACAAACTACACCCAAATATTCTCTACTCCTGTATTAATAAATGTTGAACTCAAAATAATGAAGTGCAGTATTTAGCCACTTATTTATCACATGTACCACGCCTGCTCATGGGATACTTTTTTTCTTTTTTTTTTTTAAAGAGACCCCCACAAAGATGAAATCATAATTCGAACCCTGGCTGTGCTGGAACTTGGAAGCTTGCACATTTTTCTGTTACATCTTTTAGTGCACTTGACACTTTCGACTGACTTGCCGTAAACGTCAGGGAAGTTTGCCTTTCAAAACGGTGCACACATGACACTTCAGACCTGAAGTTACAGACTTACGTGAGTATTTTGTTGCATTTGTAACAGCTCGCAAAAGGACGGTGCTTTCCATTGCTGTCGCATTGGCCTACTAGGCTACTAAAACATTTCCAAATATCAGACTTTTTCTTTGTTTGGTTTTGTAGTTTTGCATGTTCCTTTCTTTAATAATTATATCTGTAGCACTAAACAATCCACCTGTCATGTGGTGCAGACATTGCCTCTGTGTGGTAGGTTTGGCTGTTCTGCTGCGCCTATGAATGAACCAAGCGAGAGTTAGCTTCCGACCTTGCGCCAGTAAATCGTTTTCATTTTAGTTATCCTTGTTGCTTGTGCATTAGATAAATAACGGTTTATTTGTTTCTAGTTGTTTTATTTCCCGCGGTAGTCCCGCGGGAGTGCAGGTCTCAGCTTTACACTCATATTTAATTTGCGGGAGTGCAGCGAATCCTCCCTCCCGCCCGCACCCGCAAGTGCACCTCATCATCCCGCCCGCTCCCGCAATGACCTTTCAAAATTTGTCCCGCGCCGCACTGTTTTGCGTCGCGACCCGCGGGTCCTGCGGGACTCCCGCGGGAGTGCAGACCTCTATTTCATTGCTTCACGAAGCCTTGATCTGCCCATCACTACCAGGATATAGACAACTGTGGATGGAGAGGCAGCTCGATAGAGGGAGTATGAGTTACTGGTCCTAAATTAACTGCTTTGTCCTTAAAAAACCTCAAGAAGCTTTCAGAAAGAGCAGCAGAGGCAACAGACAGAGTATTGACTGGAGGGTTAACAACAGAATTAATAACAGAAAACAGGACTTTAGGTCTAGAGTGATTATGTAAAATTAAATTTGAAAAATAGGTTGTCTTAGCCGATTTGGCGGCTCTCTGATAAGCCAGTAAACTATCTTTAAATAACTGTAGTGAAATGTGGAGATTATCCTTCTTCCATTTACGCTCAGCCTTTCTACAAGCTTGCCTTAGCACCCGAGTCTCAGCGGTATACCACAGTTCAGATTTATCTTTGTGCTTAAGAGGCCTTAGAGGAACAGTCTCATTCAGTACATCAAGCCATACGCTATTTAACAAACTCAGGTGTTCATCCACGTCCAGATCCGCTAACTGAGACTCCAGGAGTAGATGAGAACCAGATTTTAAAAAGCACTGACTAAAACTTTCACTGAACTCAAGAGAGTAGACCCTAGACATAGATGTCGTTTTAGTAGAGACATGAGGAAGACTAGGAAGAGACATGGAAAATAAAATATGCTTATGATCAGAGAGCATATAATCAGAAACTATAATATCAGAGATATCTACCCCGTAAGAAAGAACAAGGTCCAGAGTATGACCGTGGATATGAGTGGGGTCGTTAACCCACTGTATCAAGTTAAAAGCATCAATTATATTAGTAAATTCCCTTGCCAGAGGGTTTGACTTACAGCAGACATGAATGTTAAAATCACCCACCAATAAAAAACGATCAAATTTAGTCACGATTTTACCAATAAAATCAGTGAATTGCTGTAAAAAGTCCTTAACTGCGTGTGGAGGACGGTAGATCGCCCCTAAGCAAACAGGACCGTTCCAGTCGAGGTGTAGAAGTTGGGCTTCGAAGCTGGAGTAGATATCCACAGGGAGGATGCGACATCACACGCAGTGAGAGTTTTTCAGCACAGTCACAAGCCCACCCCCTCGTCTGGTTTGGCGAGGGGAGTTAAAGAATGTAGTCAACCGAGACCAGTTCAGAAAAGGGGGTAAGATCACCATCCTTAATCCATGATTCAGTGATGAACATAAAATCCAAATTGTGCGAAGAGAAAAAGTCATTCAGCAGGAAAGTCTTGTTTACCACTGAACGAGCGTTAATTAAAACCATATTGGGTGGAGGGACAGCTTCAGAAGAGAGTGACACTCTGCGCAGCGGCCGCAGCACTCCAAGAGCCGCTCCAGCTCTTCGGAAAAGATGGCTGGTACGAGGAAAACCGACACAAGGGACGGAGGACGGAAGCAGGGGAACGACAGGTCGGAGCCATCGATGAGCCTGATCTAGGAGATGCCAGACCACGGAGTCGCCATAAGATGGCTCGCAAAAGGAGCTTGGAAGACAGCCCGCATGCAGACGGGCTTTCAACTTGATCGTACGACCTCCTCGAGACCCGCGTTTCCTCCTGCGCTTCCTCCGTGTTTTCCCTATAGGCCAACAATGGAGGCACTCCGCGAAGTCTGTTGTAACACCTTCAAATGGTTTATTAAAAACAAACTCCACATCCAGATTGTAAAATGTTGATCTGATATCTAGAAGAGTTTGACGGTCATATACTATAAGGGCTTCACAGTTTAAAAACCAAACAAACAACAGCCAAACTAGCACTGAGAGGAACAACCGACGGCATACCGACACAGGCGCCATCTTGGTTTCAAAAAATAATTAAATAAATAAATAAATACATTTTTAAGCATGCTGTCGAGGGGTCTGACTGTGTTCATTGTGAATGTCTTCCGCTGAGGACACCACTCCTGGCTGGCACAATTCGAGGAAGGTGGCCGGATTCATACTCGCCGTGGTTCGGGTCCCGCATGTGTATAAATAACATATATGGGAAATAAAACTAGACAAGCTGACTTGGTTTGAAAACACGTGGTAATGTATCATGTCATTTTGCCATATAAAAACTGTTGTATTCGTGTTTACGGGTGGGATTCTCGATGGAATTTGAGATCCAGCGGCGTCGTTTATTCTTGGGAGATTCTCTGAGGATTGCTCGAGAACTCTCCTAGCCGTAATTAAAAGCATTTAAAGGACATTTGTCTATCCGGGAACCATCACCATACTGTGGTGGAGAGGTTTGCGTGAGCCTGGAGGCTGTGTTGTCTGGAGCCCAGTGCTCCTGGTAGGGTCTCCCAAGGCAAAGTGGTTCCAGGTGAGGGGCCAGACTAAGAATGGTTCATAAAGACCCATGATTAAAAAACGAGGAAGAGGAAGAGAGACCCTGCCCGGAGGTATGGAACGCCTCCCGTATTCTCCTGAGGAGAATTCTTCTCGTGGTTTGGAATACAGATAAAGAGAATACATGATAGTTCAATGCAATGTATCAATCAATATTAAAATTTCCACAACACCTGTATGAACCGATGAACTTCCTGGGACATATACAGGCCACCCGGAAGGGGAGGTAGAGATTAGGATGAATGAGGAAAGGTGCAATGGTGAAGGTGGTAAGGTCCGATCTTAGAAAAGCTTTAATTATGACATCCATGAATTTGCAAACAGTTACCACTAAAACACATTTCAACCGCCCAGTTGGGTCCCTTTGCCTTATAGAAAGACCATATGGCTCCTTCTTGGTCCACAGGATTGTCTCTCATATCCAAATGGAAACAGTGGCTTTGTTCCCTTAGCAAAGTTCTGCAGAACATCAGAGATGTCATGTTTGCGTGTAAAATCCTAATTCTTTCATTATTTTAAATAAACCAACTACATTTTGTAATTATATTTGTAAGCATAATATAAACAAATTTCACCCTTCACAAGCATTACCTTATTATCTGCTTGTAATCTTGCTTGATCCAGATGATTCCACTGCTGACGAAGGTCAAGAAAGTTCCTCTATTTGTGTCATGTCTTGGACTATTTATTTTTAAACATTTAACCTTAGTTTTTCAGGTTTACTAAGTAGTATCAATCTCTAAAACGAGACCGCAACATTGACACGCAACACAATCAAGGAGATGACAACTAACAATTGGCTCTGCTGTATCATTAGTGCTTTAGAGACGTAGGCCAAGTAATATCCCAATAATGGAGCATCCACTTATGATTTTAATAAATATACATTGAATATGTTGTTGTTATTATAGCATACTACTTTATTATGTACTAGGCAGAAACCCCTAGGTTTAGTGGTTAGTCAGGATCAACAGTGAGACTCCTGCAGCTGAATCCCAACAATAGCCATATTCAAGTCCAGATTAACAAATGAACAGTGGATTCTCTCAATAAAAATGAAGCAAGTAATGCTGTGCAATGTTCTTTATTTCATTCAGTATTTTGAAATTATATGTAAAATCATTCAGTTATATTATGGTATGTCACAGCAATACAGAAGTTTAACTAATAATGTGATTTCAAGTTATTAATATTTGGAATGGAGTGGCGCCTCTATACAATCAAAATTGAAGGCCTGAGATGGTCGATGTGGCCAGAAGAGTTCATATGTGCATATGAGCAACAACAACAACAAAAAAGCCTCAAGCAAAATCTAAAGTAGTAAAGGATATGTGAATGTTTGAATGATATCTAAGGCTTAGTTCTGTTGTGAAGCGCTTTCCACACTGATCACATACAAACACTTTTCTCCAGTGTAAATTATTAATGTGGGTTTTAAGGGATTTTTTATGTGTAAAACTCTGTCCACAGTGAGAGCAAGTATAAGGCTTTTCTCCAGTGTGAATTCTCATGTGGACATTAAGGTTTCCTTTTCGAGTGAAACTCTGTCCACACTGTTGGCAGGTGAAAAGACTCTCTCCAGTGTGAAGTTTCATGTGGGCCATAAGGCTTACTTTATGTGTGAAACTCTTTCCACACTGATCACATGGGAATGGTTTATCTCCAGTGTGAATGTTTATATGAAATCTAAGGCTTTTTTCTGTTGTGAAGCGCTTTGCACATTGATCACATGCAAACAGCTTTTCTCCTGTGTGCATTCTCATGTGGTAATTAAGGGTTTTTTTTTCTGCAAAACTCTGTCCACAATGAGAGCAAGTATAAGGCTTTTCTCCAGTGTGAATTCTCATGTGGACATTAAGGTTTCCTTTTCGATTGAAACTTTTTCCACATTGTTTGCATGTAAAAAGTCTCTCCCCAGCGTGAATGCTCATATGGAGTTTAAGGCTTTGTGTTTGCGTAAAACTTTTTCCACACTGTTGGCATGTGAAAGGCTTTTCTCCAGTGTGAACTCTCATGTGGACACCGAGGTTTTGTTTCTGACTGAAACTCTTTCCACACTGATGGCAGGTATAACTGTTAGATTTGGTCTTCTGAGCTCTTTTCTGTGAGGAAGTCATTTCAGTCTGTGTGGATGGTTTTTTCTCCAATCATGAAATCATGTTTCTCATCTTTCTCTTCAATATTATTCAGTTCTTGACTCTTTTCAGTTTTCGGTTCCTCTTTTACTACCATCAGGTCTAAAGTGAAAAGACAAACAAGTTATCACCAGTTTAATGGCACAAACCTACTGCAATAAGACTACTGAAATAGGTGTTTTCTGTAGTTTTTCAGGAATTTCAAGCATTATTGCCAGCACAAATGTTTAGTGTAAAGACATAAAATACATGTCTTGCCCCCCCTCCCTCCCTCCCTAAATTTTCATTTAGTTTGCCCATGTTTTTTTTCATCCTTGAAAGAATATAAATAAAATATAATATAAATCAATATACATAAAAAAAGACAGAATATACCTTGAATTATTCTTCCCATAACTTAAACTTTGCTAGATATATCATAGACATTTAACCCAACCTCCAACCAGATGAACTGGATAATATCGTGAAAGTTCTGATCCCATCTGACTCCTGACATTATGCTGCCTAACTCATAATCATACACTGTTTCGTTGGCCAAAGGAGGACTGGCCCCCCGACTGAGCCTGGGTTCTCCCAAGGTTTTTTTCTCCATTCTGTCACCTGATGGAGTTTTGGTTCCTTGCCACTGTTGCCTTCGCCTTTTGGCTTGCTTAGTTGGGGACATTTAATTTTCAATTGAACAATACTATTACAACATTGTTGTCCTGTTATCTCTGTAAAGCTGCTTTGAAACAATTCGTATTGTAAAAAGCGCTATATAAATAAAGGTGACTTGACTATTATAAAAAATACAGCCTGTAGGTAGTAGCCGTGCACACCACATAATATGAGATAAATCTTATGCAAAAAAAATCCTGAGCTCTTAATAACCTTGTAATGATGATAATAATTCAGTATATGACAGTGAGGTGAACTCTTCCCTTGAAGACTGTTATTGATTTCATGTGTTTTAAACACTGGTCGCATAACAGGAAGGAAAGTGAAACACTATGGTGGATTCACAATGAGAATTAACTGCACATTCTCGCCAACAAATAACTTTTCACACACGTACTTGCATTTGTTTCATTGTCTTTTAAATGTCTTCGTTACAGATGTAACCCTGATGAAGAGAACGGAGATGTTATGTCGTCTGACAAATAGGGTCTTACGTGGGTGCCCCAATCACCTCTGAGTTTTAGAAAAAAGGCCAATGGAATTGGCGAGTGGAATTTGAAAGCCGAGCCACTCCCCGTACATATGTACATAATATAGTGGCACGCATCAACTCATTCGGGTTAATGCTGATGAGCCGAGATGAGGGACCCGGCCATTTAGCGGTGGTTTAGGGTTGTGGCAGGGTTGGCACATCATCTCTTTTCAGGGAACAAAGGTTACATTAGTAGCCAAGATGTTGCCCATTTGTCATTCACTACAAAGGTGTGTCAACTGACAAATGGGGTCCTTATGGAAAACGCTACAACCACTGAAATGTGTTACGAGTGATGGAGATGCAGATGCTGGCAAGCTGTAGTGTGCCCTATTGGCAACTGCTCCCGTTGAGTCATAACCTACCCAGTGACCCACGAAAGCCCAGAATGTTAGTCCAGAATGTCAGGGCTTACCATGGAGACGATCATAACTGCTGTTCCATTTTTGATTTATTTCAAGTTTTATTTCGGTTCTCAATTCCCTTTTTTACAACATGACATCAAGACTTTTGCGTAAACATACACGCCACTTTCAAGTCAAGTGGCGTGTTATCTATATGCAATTTGAGCTATCCGCGTGTAAGCGTGTATGTCTACGCTGTTAAATGTCCGAGTGATTTCGTGTATGTACACGCCATTAAATGTCCGAGCAAAATGAAGAAAAATGTAGATCTACATCTGGCGAGCGATATTTTTTTTCCTAGGATGGTAGGGGAAGACTCATAAATGGTATTGACCCCAGTGACGGGTAGGTTTAGGGACGGGGTTGGGGTAGGTCATATATTTATATATACAGTAATGTACGTTAAGTCAACGGCGTTCATAAACACGCTGAAAAGCGCTTATGCGTGTTGATAGCACGCCAAAAATGGAAATACGAATTGGCGTGTCATACATGCGCTATTTCATGAGATCAGTCTGCTTTTTTAAGCCATGACCAGTGTAATTAATGCTGGGGAAGCGTACCTAGTCAAACAGAGAGGGACGCTACGGAGGCCACATTCTACCCGTAGTAGAGCTTAGATTTTCTGCCCGGGTCGGGCACTTGATCAAGCACGTCATGTGTCACGCGCAGCGTCTCCTCCACTCGCACGCTGTGCTGTATTGTGTAGCTTAAGTGCAACATGGAGCTTGAATAGGAGAATAGTATAATTAACTTTGAGCAAGTATGAAGGAAAGTCGGAGGAATGGAAATATTTTAAACTAGTCGTGGGCAGTGACAACATATGTGTCGGCTTTGTTGAGTGAAAGTGCGGCGCGCTGCTCGCCTATGATGACAGCAAAAAAAACGGGGACTTCGACGATGAAAAGACACATGCAGGCTTGTCATGACAGAAAGGATGATAGTCAGCCTTCAATATCCTTCATTCGGATCGGATCCATTTGCGATCCATCGATTCAGGTATGATTTTTACCACTTTATTATGTTTTGTCTTGTAGAAACCTTTCTTTAAAGAGAATTTCGTTTTGTATAAATTGTATCTTAATTTGAATAACCTTTTCATTAACCGATTGCCTGGATTTAATAAATAGGAAGCAAATGCAGACAATAATCATGACATGCCGGCGCCGGCGAGCCGCGGTCACATGAACTGGAGCATCTCATCATAAATTAAATCAATTCTCGGCACGCTTGTCACTGAATTTACAAATGCACATCTTGCTTGTTGCACGCACACAAGTCGAAATAACATTATTAATAATAATGAATCTTTAAGAATATTTGATTGAATGCTGAATGTCGTGCTTGTTCAATTTAATAAAATTTAAACTTTCATTGTGATAATTAATTGAATATTAAGTGCACATGTACATGTAAAAGTAATAGTATTTATTTATATATATATATATATATATATATATATATATATATATATATATATATATATATATATATATATATATATATATATAAATTGCGCAGCTCCCCCTGTCAATGGTAGGCTACATTCAGCACCTGCGTAAAAAAAAATTATCTGGCGTCGCCCCTGGTTATAACGGCCCACGTATTAAAAATGGTCGGGTTTAAATTGGGCTCGGGCTCATAATTACAGTTAATGTGTCGGGCCGGGCCGGGCTCGGACACAACGTGCACGGGCTCGGGTCGGGTCGGGCTTGATTTTTTGGGCCCGATCTAAGCTCTAACCCGTAGGGAGGAACATGTGGAAATCCACATATGGACTGACCCGTGGGGCAGTGCTTCATATAGAAAGGCCTTTGCGGTAGGTCCTACCTAGACAGGAATAAAACTACTTCAGAAGCAGAGATAGGGCAGAGCAAATCTGCCCAGGGAAAGACTGGTTTACCGACAGGGAAACAGTATCATATGGGATTACCAAGGGGGAAATCACAACACATGGGGCATCTAGCCCAGTACCGGGCGCTGATCAAGCGGGCATGCACTCGAGTTCTGGGACTGCTCGGAGGAAACTCAACCTAGTCCTGAAAGGGAGTGGTGGGATGACATGAGGAGAGGCCGGCCTCTCCCGACTGTTCTGGGGATGCTCGGAGGAAACTCAATCTGGTCCTGGAAGGGAGTGGTGGGATGACATGAGGAGAGGCCGGCCTGAACTCAAGGCACAATTCGCTGACAGAAATTCTTGCAGGTTCCCCACACTCATGATGTAAATGTGTGAGGTCAGGAGTGCTGTCTTTGGAGACAGAATATTAAGTTCAACTCAACCAGTTTAAAGGGAGCTCTGTGGATACCAGAAAGGACCACCGAGAGATCCCAGGAGGGGATGAGGCTCGACCTGGAAAGATTTAATCTCCTGGCGCCTCTCAGGAACCTTATGACCAGGTCGTGCTTTCCTACAGACTTACTGTCCACTGCAACGTGATGTGCCGCAATGGTGGCAACACACCTTCTAGGTGGAGGGGGACAGCCTCCGCTTCAACACTTCTTGCAGGAATGAAAGTGCAGAATCGATCGGGCATCTCCAGGGGTCTTTCTGAAGGCAAAAGCACCACTCAGGGAACAGATTCCACTTCAAAGCATTAGTTTGCCTAATTCAGGGAGCTCTGGCTTGGGTGATCATTACCTATCACCGCCGGTGCCCTGTCCCTAAAAAATAAGGTCCTTTCTCATGGGAATCTGTCAGGAAGAGGCTGAAGAATCAGTTCAGAAAACAAGATTTGGGTGGGCCATTAAGGCGCAACCATCAATACCTGCTCCCCGTCCTCCCTGATCTTGCACAGTTTCTGTGCAAGTAGGCTTACTAGGGGAAACGCGTATTTGCGTAGGCCCCGCCCCAGCTGTGTGCTAACACATCCTTGCCGAGGGGGGCTCGGTCAGGGAGTAAAAGAGCTGGCGGTGGTAGGACTTCTGGGAGGCAAATAGGTCTAACTGTATGTCCGAACCCCGCCCACAACATTTTTTGCTCGGGAAGTTTGGTCTGGACTCGATCCATTGAAGAGTAATTATGATCGGTTCAGAAATCGTCGGGCCAATCAAATTGCCAGGGCGGCTTTTATACGATGATGGACAGATGATCTGCAGTTACGTAATCATCATGTCATCAAACGTATTTCTTTCAAAAATGCTATTTGTGTTTGCAAGTACTCCGCAAATCCTTAAATTATTTTTGCAACACCGGCAGAGATCGTTAACACTCATAATTTTTTTAATACTTTTTCCAGAGTGCGTGCAGTTGAGTTCTGTTGACAACGGTTGAAAACTATGCGTCGCTCAACATACGTCACTTACTGCATTGCTCTGATTGGTTGTAGGTCTATCCAATTGAGTGCAGAGTTTTTTTTTCCTGGTTCGGTTAAGACACGCCTCATAATCAAAGCCCTATGGAGCAGTATCAGACTCACATTCTGACTAGAATACGAGTATGACGTAGTCAGGCTAGCGTTACAGTGATCTGTCACACAATAAAAAGCGCCAAATAAGATCACAAGAGCTTGAGAGACATCTGTGGTCTCACTCCAGTCTATGGGAAATTACCAATTTCCGATTCTTATGAGGTTCCTCTATCTGTGGACATGATTCTTTGGCAGTACCACTTTAAGCACAACAAAGGTTTGCCTGGATGCTTTCATCTTGATTGTCCGGCATGTGTAGTGGAAAGCTCAGACTTTCGAGGTCAATGGAACACACCATTCAACTATCACACTCATTTGCGCATTCCTAAACTAGCTATGCTGCATTAGACGGTTCTGCTGGAACTGAAAACACTTTTCCCAGCAATACAGCTAGAAAAACACAGTATGACTTTGTTAAAAAATAACTCTTTGTAAAGCTGGTTTGAAACAATATGTAATGCGAAAAGAATTATACAAATAAATATGACTTGACTAAAGCCTTGTTTATACTCGACGCGTCCGCACGAGCGCGAAGCAGGCTTGTGCACAATTCAGAATTGAATTGAGAATGACTCTTTAATTCCAATTCAATTCTTGAATTTGAATTGAATTTGAATTTATGTCAAAAAAAGGATCTAGAATTACAATTCGAATTTGAATTAAAGGAAGCAGAATTGCAATTCAAAACAAATTCAAGAAATTCATTTAGATATTTTAAGTGAAGTGTTTATCAATGAAGCTTTCCAGTATATTTCAGATATGATTGCATTACATATTCTATAAATGATATTAGTTTGAACTACTAGTACAAATTACATTAACAGGAAATATTTTCCCCATCAATGAATGTTAAAAGCTCTAGTCACAGAACAAATAATTAGGTTTGATTTATTGTAAAGCTCACTGTCTGTGAGTTTTGCAATTACATTGAAATAAACATGAGTTTTAATTTAATGCATCCTGAGAGTGTTTATTTGGTCCAGAAACAGTATAAATTATATATAAATGAGGCCATAAATGATGTTGAAAATATGTCCACAATGGCCACATTTGAACTAGTTTTTAACCTTGTACGAAGAGGGTCCATGAATGTCAATATCGGACGTGCAGAACACGAAAAAAGACGTCATAAAAACTTTCATTCTGGCTCCTCAGTGGACGTCTTTTCAACATACGACTTTTGTGACAAAGACGTTGAAAATACATCTTTTGGAAATCGCTAACTGTAATGAACTCATGTTACTGAATTACAAAATTAATGTAATTGTATTTAGTTGTATTACTGAGATAAAATGTGAAATTTAATTAGTTACTAATCAAATTAAAAGGAAATTGCTTTACATTGATAAAGTAATCCAAATAAAGTAATCCAAACCACATTTATAATGGGTAACTTAGAACAGTATGCAATTACATTTCCAAAGTAACCTTCCTAATGCTGAAAGTATGTGAGATTCAACACATTCTGTTGTGTGACTGTGTGGAATTTCTTTGAATTGCCATGAATTTAATTCCACTTCCTGTCATTCCAATTCAAATTCAAATTCAACCTCCTGTGGGGCGGAGTCAATTCAATTCAAATTCCAATTCATGAATTGAATGGAGGCCAATTCTGAAATTCTGAATTTTGCACAAGCCTGGCGCGAAGGTGTGTGCGGCAAAAATGACGTCATTGCGGTGTGGGTGGTCGTGCGCGTTGGGTGCGCAAGACCTCATTTCGATTGGCGGTGTGCACGGCTTTTTTTGTAACAGCGCCCGCGGCGCCGCATCCGAGGATGAACGACTTCAAGCAGAATCTGCCCGAGCATGAACGTCTCACAGCACCGGCACCCAGTTTGCGCGTCTAAATCAGTTGCTTATGTTTACAAAATTAGCCTACAATAGCATAATAAGCCTTTTTAATAAAAAGATCCATGTTTTATAAAATGTCCACGAAACTTCATGAGATGTTTAGTGAAATTAGAAAATATTTAAGAGATTGTGAATTTAGTTTTATAGCCTGCATACATGTTTTTATATCCACATATTTTGTTCTAATGTCATAAGTAATAATCTCATGCTTTACTGTATTTTACACGATTCTTTTTGTAGTGTTATTGGTGGTGATGTACTAAAATAAACATTGTCACGTGTGGACCTTTCTTCTTCTCTCCGTTGATTCCTCATGGTTAGAGAACATTTACTTGAGTCGCCCCCTGTCGTTTCACAGAATAGTACAACGGCGAACCCGACGAGTATAAACGCCTCGTTCATTTGGGGAGTCTGCTGAGAATAAATTAGAATAAAAGCCGCGGATCAGTTATTCACTGCAAACGCATCATATGTGAAAGCACTATAGCGCACGTTGCTCCTGCACCGCAACCAGAGCATGTGAGCGGAGCGGAGCGTGAGCGGAGCGGTAATACTTCCTCCTGAGCGGAGAGCGGATTTCTGAAGATTCCGCTCCGCTCGCTCCGTCCGCTCAGCGCCGCTCGCTCTACCCAGAATGTAACGTCTATTGACGTTTTTAAATAGACCGCAATTACTCGCAGTTTTGGTCTATTTAAACTTTAGAACGCGCGTTTCTTTTACTAATGCCAGTAAATCATCCAGGTGTGCTTTGATAAGATGTTGTTAAGTGCATTTTACCTGTGTGTGCTTTTATGAGCATGATAGCCTAGTCCAGATGTGTTTTGTGAAGTTCTACATGCATTTCATCTTGTTTGTGTGTGTGTGTGTGTGTGTGTGTGTGTGTGTGTGTGTCCGCGCGCGTTTTAATATGCCTGTTTTGCAACTGCAGTTATGTTCACGGAAATAAAATAACGAAAATCAAATATACCTTTTCAGTTATTGTATTTAATAGGCAAGTTTGCCAAAGGGCTAGATATATTTTTTAATTAAGTTAAATTAATGCATGTAAATGAATAAAAAGAACAGACTTTTATTCAGAATCACCCGAAATAACTTTTATTTACAATCCTAGCTACTGTAATTTATACATTTACTCCAGATATTCATTACAAAGTACAAACAGAAAGCAGGTAGCCTACAGAGACATTTTATGTCTGAGCGGGATTTGTTTTACCGGTGAGCGTGAGCGATTCATCAGTGGAGCGTTAGCTAGGGACGTGAGCGACTGAGTGGAGCGAACACGCATAGAGCGGAATATTGAGCTGAGCGTCACACCGCTCCGCTTCGCTCACATGCTCTGACCGCAACACACACTGCAAACGGGGTATGTGTGAAACGGGCGTTAGATGATAGATCCACCTACAGTTCTTAGAAACTTAGATGTGTTTGAGAACTCTTTTTTTCGTACAACAGCAGCACTCATCTTGTTTGTTTATAGCGGATGCGGATGAACAGCCGTAAACCGGAAACTGATATGCCGGCTTCTGACAATAGCGGAAGTTCGAAATTACGCTTGTGCACGTAGCCTATACTGCCGTTAACACTTTCTCCGACAAGCGAATGCCAACTGCTTCTCAAATGAGACAAAAAATTGGATTGTCGACTCCTTGTCATTTGCTAATTGCATCCAGAAAAGCACATCTCAGACAGCGCGTGAAAACTTTTGAAACAGATGAAACATACATATTCACACAATATTGTCAAAATGTCCGTCTTGGTGTCCTCATAAACATAGTCGGTTAATTCTTAAGTAAATATAAACAGTTGATAAATGAAATACATGTGTAACAGTATATTGGATCTGTGCATTAGCTGTTAAAGTGACAGTAGCCTAATATTCCTGCTGCTGTCTGTGTTTTTAATGTTAATCAAACAACAAAGGACAAAAAAATAAAATAACCCACTGCTCTTGACTGAATAATATTTATAACTTTAATAAGGTCGGGCCAGTCCAGAAGACAATAACACTAGTTTTACCAGATCTTCCCTAGGGGTGTAACAATACATCGATATGGATCGATGCATCGATCAAACGTCTAACAATATGATGCCACACATAAAATATCGATATACAGTACCTTTATTTTGACACTCTCCACATCTTCACGTAACTTTTCTCAGCTGAATTAGACGCCTGACAAGATTGACTGAACCCTTTGTCAAAAAAGCTGGTATTTTCCACTGTCAAAGCATCGCAAGCTCATATTTTACAGCAGAAACAACAAGCACCCTTGTTTGTGAACACAACCCGAAAAGTCTGTTTTAGCGAATCAGTGCGCAGTGTTCAGGTCAGGTGACAAGCCTGCTAGTCGCTAGCTGAGAGAAGTTTCGTCAAAGCTGATTAAGAGAGATCGATGATGGATTTTAACGAACTTGATGAACCGGTGATATTTTCTCTGGGGCGTAAAAGGAAAATAAAAGCTGAAACTTGTTCACGGAATCTAAAACAGCAGGTTAGTGGTGAGGGAAAAGCTCTCTGTATTGCGTGTACGTTAATCACAACAACAAAGTTTGACAGGCATCTGTCAGCTGAGGAGATTAACGTTACAAAGATTAAGTGTTTTATTATGTATTGTAGAGATTCTGGATGCAATCATTAATTCTCTTTTATTGAGTCACGAACTCGCAACCAATTTAAATCCAGAACAAAGGGACCTAGCTGACACACGCACATTCTTGAGGCCATATGGTCAACTGATAACACTCTCAGTCCCGAACTGGCGTCTCCAAGTCTAGAAAGAACATTCTAAAGGTGTCATTTATGGTGATAAAGGGTCTCTGAATGTTGTTACAAGCAGGCCTTCTTCACCCCACCCCGACGGATATGGAGGGGGGAGAAGCGCAAAACAGACGTTCTTTGTTTGATTTTTCCCGCCTGAGACCAATATACATTCACGCACACACACATGCACGTAAGCACATACCTACACACGCAGGAACACTAACGTTACATCCTAAGTCGTCACTAAAACATCTCCAGTGTGTTAAAATACATGTAGAAGAACTGTAAATGTGCAAACTTGTATTACGAAGGTTTTCAGGAATGTACGATCCTTATGAATGCCTGAATGTGTGCCTCCAGATGTAACTCTGTAATAGTACGTCTGTGATGTGAAATGTTTGATATCGTTGTGACCCTTTTAATCTGATCTATCCATTAAGCTGTATATCCATATCGTGAAATGTATAACTACATGCATATGCTATTACCAAAGTAAGCTTAATTTTCTTCTTGGTCATAAAGTTGCAAATTGACTCTGAACAACACCCACTCAGGGGGCGTACGCGCTCCTCGATATGGGATGCTATCATTGGCCGGCGCGCCTCACCCAGGCGTGCCCAGCTCATCTTTAAATTCTCCAACACAGAGACAATCGCTCTCTCTGTCCGTGTGTATCCTGTTCCTGTGTATTCTTTGTAATCTTCGTATTTTATTTTAATGTTCCTGTTTTATTGTAACTTCGTTTTATTTTGCGCATAGCCAGTCCGCTCTTAGTGTTCTCGTCTCCCGACTGAGACCTCCACGTGCGTTTCGTAAGTCTTCCAGCACTCCGGTGAAAAGACTCCCTTCACGCATACCGAACTAAGTCAGGACGTTTGAATCTCCCGCGAATCAACCACGCTGGGAGTCAAAGAAACCCGACCTCCATCTCCGGGACGCCACACGTTGCTTCCGCACACCAAAACGTACAGGTCTGAATGCAAAAACTTGTTCAATACAAAATTTAGACGTTGTAAAGTATATCTCCTGTGGCTGTCTCTAAAGGGTTTACTCTAAACTGTGCTAGCAATTGTATTTTCCTTGTGTTTTCTTTTCTTATTGTTTTATTTCATTTTGTTTAATCTATATCCTGTTACATGTAGTCTAGTTCATTCATTAAACCTCATTTTATACTTTATTGACTCTATGGTTGTTGCTCGTATAACAAAGCCTCTTTAATATAAAAGATCCTAGCTACAATCTGATAATCGTTTAAGTGCACAAAACATTGTCAGTTAATTTAAGCTAAAATAGACCATAAGTCATTTGCATCCTCTAGCCTGACTACACGGCGGACGTGTGAATGAGCGAGGAGGGGTCAAATGCTTTGGTATTGTTGAAGATCAGCCATTCCTCTGTGTAGGATTTATATTAATAATTAACCATAATTCGTTGTGTTTAATTGTTATATACTTACCCTGAACAGACGGGTACGCTGTACACCCCTTTGTGGGAATTTATTAACGTAAGGACCCGGTTCAAACTGTATTCAATAATTTGTTGATCATAGATTAATAGTTATTGAATATCTATCCCCAAACTTAAAATTGATAAAGAGCTTATGGACGGAAACTTTACAGTATCATAGCAATTACTTGGCTTTGTTTAAAGGCACAATATGTAGGATTTTTGCAGTAAAATATCCAAAAACCACTAGGCCAATGTTATATATTTTGTTTAGTTGATTACTTATAATATCCCAAATGTTTCCAACTATTTGGAAATCGTGAGAAAATTGCGATTTTAACCAAGGAAACTGGGCGTGTGAGCAGCGGTGAGGAGTCGCCAGTCAATGATGTCATATCCGCGTTAGCCTCGGTTTCCACCATTGTTTCCGCTCGTACTGATAGTAACCATGGCGACAGACGTGGACAACTGGGTTATGCCTAGCAGGACACTCACGCTGTTGTTGTTTTGTTCAAACATTATGGACCATGGCAAGCAGACTTTAAGACTAAAAGAGACTAAAACGAAGATCAACATGTTTCGAGATGCGAGAGCTCCACGTCCACGACTAACTTCCACTCGACAGAGACGCGAGTGTTGCATGTACTTTATTAGACAGGAGAGCAAATGTACATAAAACTAATCAATGTTATTTAGTTCAACATGATGAATATGATCTGTATGTTATTCTAATGTTGATCTAGCTTACTTAGTCTCATACAGCCAACAAACAACCCAACTAACAACATTCAACACACTCAAATGCGTTTAGTGTGATAGTGTAACTGTTAGAGCGAGTGAAACAGTGCTGCGTTACCTCAAGCTTCATTCCTCTAATACATTTCTGGCGGCCCGCGATAACATCTGTAAAACTGTTAAAACTGTAGGCCTACATTGCTTTGAAAAAATGAATATCTCCGTTTAGTGGTGTTTAGCGGCATCTATAGGCATAAGCGGTAATTACATGGTCCGACCGATCGCACTTGACCTCACTCCCAAGGCCATCAACGGAACAGTGGTTGTCTACACAGGAATAGGAACAGACAACAACCGTTCATTTTTCGTTTTTCAGTTACGGTTAAAAATATAGATAATAAGCAGATCTGCAATAATGGAAATGCGACTGATAAGCAATGATAGATATGAATGATGATGATGACTTGTTTGGTAAGCTTCTATTTTAAAAGTTTGATTTTTTAAAATTAAGTTGAGTTTAAAATTAAGTTTAAAATTAAAAATTAAAAACAACTGGTCATTCAAATTATTTCAAATGGGATTTTCATTTCAGTTTTTTTTTTTCTCCCCCGCCTCTTTGGCGGCCCTCAGTTCAATGTTGGGTTCCTAAATTGGCCCTCACCTATCAAAACTTTGAGAACCCCTGCTCTAATAAACTGTCCTGTGTGAGTATTAATTCAGCACTTGCGTGTAGTTGGGTAGAATGAAATGTCCTTATTCCTATATATCCGCGGGACTGGCGTTGTAAAAAAACATCAGTGTATTCACTCATCCATAAAAGATCCATCAGCTTGACGACAAGATCCATAATTACACTTAATGCGGAATATACGTCATCAATATACGCCTTTGTTATTGTAAGAGGATAGCGACCCCTGGTGGCGAAAAATCATACATATTGTACCTTTAAAGGGATACTCCACTTTTTTTGGAAATAGGCTCATTTTACAATTCCCCAAAAAATCAAAAAAAAAAATTCCTACTATGGAAGTCAATGAGACCAGAAACTGTCTGGTTACTGATATTCTTCTAAATATCAGAAAATCAGCTGAATGGATTAGAAAACGGTAAAACTCAACTGTCTAAATCTGGGGGAGTTGTAAAATGAGCCTATTTCCAAAAAAAGTGGAGTATCCCTTTAACACTGAAACAGGAAATGTGGTGTTATCTGCTTTTGCCTAACACAAAATATATATATACTATAAGAAAATACTTTCAATGAACTTTAATTGTACAAGTTACCTGTATTTTTTTAGTTGTTATTACTTAATCAAAACAACCCAGCTGCAGTTAGATTGATATTCAAATGCACAATAAAAAAAAAACATATATGAAACGGAACAAGAACGAAGTTATCTCTCCTATTATAGAGTTCATTTGCAAAAAAAGATAACTCCGTTATTGTTCATTTTTATATATCATGTTTTTTTTTACTTGTAACAAACAACTTGTAGATGTCCCAATTGGGAGAGGGTGTGCAATTTTCAAAGAGTTTAATTAAACTTACATGTTATATATTTTTGGTTGCATTTGTGAATTAATAAATGTAACTGGTTGTGTAAACTTGGCACATAATATCTAAATATGGATAAATCGATTGATATAGCCCTGCAGGAGGACAAACAGGTAAAAAAAACTGCCAATGGAGTGAATTAAGAAAATATACAGGCCAAAAAAAATCCTATCATTCATTAAACAGCATTATTTTCGTTATAAATATTTGTCATTATGACACTATAGGATCGAATGAAACTAACCTGTTTGTTCCTCAGTTTCTTCATGTTTCACGCTGAACACTTCTTCAATCTTTATGTCTTCACTCTCTTCTTTAATAAACGCCATCTTTATAATAGTGTCACGTGGATCTCAGATGTTTCTCCAGGAGTTTTCCTGTGTGTTTGGACAATTTGTCATGTTTAAGATGAGAATAATGAACAGAAAGAGAAATAAATCCACAGTAAATCTCTGAGTGCGTCTCAATCAGCTCTAGTTCAGTAGTTCAGTGCACTGGTGAGGGAGTCAGTCAGAGAGAGAGAGTTAATGGACTTACATCAACTGATCAGACAAAAATCACTCAAAACAAGCAGTGAAAATTAATAAAAGAGCAAATAGACACTTCATATTTAGGCATTTACGATGTATAAATGATTTTGAATGATTTGTAGACTACATTTAATAGATTACACTTTCATGAAAACATTTGCTATTGGTTTGTAAAAGTTGTCATTGCATGTGTGTGTTTGTGTTCTCGTTGCATTTACACTGTTTTAGGCAGTTCGAGCGACTCGAATCAGTGAATCGTTTTGCGGAGCGATTGCTTCAATTGACTCGGTGTAAAAGAAGAAAACATCTGTTTCTCCTTCACTACTTGCCAAATACTGCCGAATTCATTTTTACAATAAAATGATTGACTATATGTGGAACGAAATGAGACGCGCCTTTTCTGATTTATTAGGACTGTCTGTAATACCTAGTCATAGTAAACAAATCACCCACGTGCTTAAGCGCTTTATTCACAAAACATCGTCCGTTATGTTCACATAAATAGTAACAATGTTTCGTTCACCAATAAATCATTAATGCAGATGGTTTATGTTGATATAAACGCTTTACAACAAACCTTTCTTCAGGCCAAACACAGCACTAGCAGGAACGCGACGCAGACATATGAGGTCAAATCGCCAGACCAAAATAAAAGTCCCTTTCACTCCCTGTAGTTTAAAATCACACGCGTGTGTGTGTGTGTGTGTGTGTGTGTGTGTGTGTGTGTGTGTGTGTGTGTGTGTGTGTGTGTGTGTGTGTGTGTGTGTGTGTGTGTGTGTGTGTTATGTACATTAACATGTTAGGTGAGTATAAAGGTGCAATGTTGTCAATGGCTTTTTTTTTTCATTTTTTTTTTTAGAATTCAATTTACAAAAAATAAGTCATCACAATCCATAAATAAAGATTTAACATCAAATAAATACAAATAACATAATATGAATAACAAGTAAGAATTTATGCATTTAATAAAAAAAAGAAAAAAAAGAAAGAAAGAAATTCACTTCATTAGTGATAAGGATAAGAGGATTTTTTTAAGTTTTGAGTATATATCAGTTATTAACATAGCTTTCTAGTTTTTAACAATTTAAGAGAATCAAAATATATGTCAGTTTAAATTTGGAATAATTTAAAACATGGTCTTGATTTGGAAAATTTTGCTTTATGAATGTGGAACTTACCTAGTAAAATAAAGAGATTTACAATATTACATACATTTCTATCTTTACAATCAAAACAGGTGATAATCTGTAGTAGTAGTACTTTATTGTTCAGCCTTGGCTGAAAATTGGTCTTTGGTCTCGCCACACAATCACAAAACAATTAACAATACACAATATACATACATAAGAATTAAAATATTTGTGTATTTGTATTATTTATAATTCTCATGCTGCACTCTTATACCACTTGTATAAACAGAAAATAAATAATTCTGTTTCCCTTCAAGTGTGATTGTGTGTGTTTTAGATGCCAGATAATTTTCAACACTTTTCCAGAATGTAATACAAAATGAAGACAATAAAAGAGATGAGTTAACGATTCTTCTGTCTTACAAAAACTACAAGAATTATCAATAGGCCTGAATTTTGAGATAAACAAGTTTGTGGGATATATATTATGCAATATTTTCAAATGTAATTCCCTAAATTTGTTTGTGATACAAAATCTAAAAGGAACAAGCCACGCCATGCCAATTAATCTCAGTAAAATGAGAATTTATTTTCTTTAAATTTAGAAAGCATTTCCTGATATGCTCATTAGTACAATTGCTACTCATAATATACTTACCATTTATATAAATAGTAAAATTAAAGCCAGGAACTGCATTTTGCTTTTTATAACTTTTTATAACTGTTCATTAGTTCTAATATGCCATTCGGTATAGATTTGAAGAGTTATATTCTTTGAACGTTATCGGGAATGCCTTCTCTCTGAGAAAGGATTCATAGTTAAGTAATTGGTTACTACAATCAAAAAGATAATATACCGATCCTTCTGCAAATAGAGTGACTTGTTCCCTTTAGTGATGCCTTCATTATTCATAAGATGGACCTACGCTATACAAATGCTGTTGAAGATAAAGTAGCATAAGGACTCTGGTGCTCTCAAACATTCCTTCAACCATTTCACCTTAAAGGTATAAAGTTCAAATCCAAAAGTTCAAATCCACCTTCATCCTTAGAACCAGAGAGCACTGTGTGTTTTACATGATGGTGTCTGTTTTTCCACACACAATTCATAAATATGGTATTTATATCTTTGCATGTTGAATCATGGACATTAGAGGTTGTATCAGTGATTTTAGGCCCAAACATAAATGATCACATTCATCTAATCTTTCCTAACGATCCACTGGCTGCCCGCCCCAATGCGTCTCTGTAGGCAGCCTAGGCTCTGAGATCTGCACACAAAAACAATTGGTTTCACCAATCACTCCCTGGCATATTTAAGGTGGAGTTCATGCCACCTGGGTATGTGCCTTTGTCATTGCCACCTTTGTTTGGGTGCGCGCGCATCTCTGCTGGAGGTATGTACCTAGCTGTTTGGCTAATGTTGCTGCTAGTACACATGCACTATTAATATTAAAGTGGAAATGTATTAAAGTGGAAAATGCCGGATTTGTGCAACGTTGCTGTTGGGTGCAGGCTGTCCTCATCACAGGTATGTGACTGCTAATGGATTACTGTTATTTTTGGTTTCATCTCCGGTAACCTATGTTTCCATCATAGTACAGCTTATGTGTTTGGTCAGATGAAACACCGGTACAATTACGGTTTGCCTATTATGAATGAGGCTGTGAGTAGCTGAGTCTTCTGTGGGTCTAGCGATCTACCATTGGAAAGGTAAATTTAATCACTGATTTTTATGTGTTTTTTTTAATTCATTAATTAATTGTTTGTTTTCTTTAGTGTGTCAAGCTGTTTGTGAGCGGTTCATCTCGGTGGACTGCAGGGCAAAATGCTCCATAGACAACGTCGTTAAGACTGCACTGTTTTGTTCTGCTGTCATTAATCCTACTATGTGATCGTTTTATTATTTTGATGCATTTCTCGTTTTCTTTTCTTTAGTTTATTTTGTTGAAGCTTGTTTTAAGCCAATGTTGGTGGTCTAAGTGAGTGGCTAGTCTCAGAGCCGTCATTCAACGCGAGACGTGCTATCAATTGTGTAATTTAGCCCCTACCGTTTGTAAAATTGCCACCAGCATTTTGGGTATTTTGCTCTTCGACTAGTGCTTTTCTTAAAGACTGTGAAGATATGAGCTACATTCTGTTTTGGATTTGTTTTCTGTGATTTAATTCATTGTTCTCATTTTGTATTGCACTCTATTTCTTTTGTTTTCTATAGCATTTGGCTGCGCTAATGTTTATGCTGATGTGAATTCCTTGGGAAACACTAGCCGGTTTAACTTCTGTGACCAGTAATCTGCCAAGTGTTGGCTTCTTTTATAGTCAGAATTTGTTCTACTATAATTTGTTGATACAGGTGTCTGCAGCTAATTGTGAAATTGTATTGTGCCCTTTTTTTGTTTCTTTCAGGAGCTGAAGGCACCAGGGGGTGTGGGGAAGCTAGCTGGTTGTGCCCTTTCTGGTGGTGGTGTTTCCTTCACCGAGTGTTTTCTTCCATTGGAACCTGCGTTTCTTTCACTTAGCTAGTGTGAGAGTGTTTGTGAGGAGTGGAGTTTTGGGAGTGGTGTGGTCTTAGGATGCTCACTGCCCAGCTAGGTCCCTACAGCTGATCCAGGACCTCCTCGTTGACCGTAAGCTGGACTTCCTCTGTTTCACGGAGACCTGGCAACAATCTGGTGACTTCTCCCAGCTCAACGCCTCCACTCCACCTGGGTTTGTTTACCATTCTCATCCTCGTGGCTCTGGCCGCGGGGGAGGTCTCGCGCTGCTCTATCGCGAGAAGTGGAAGATGTTGCCAGTTTCCACTCCAGTTTTCCGCACTATGGAATGCCTTGTTTTTAAATTGCCTGGTCCCACTCCCGCGGTTATTGCCACAGTCTACCGTCCTCCCAAACCACACAGGGACTTTTTAAACGAATTCTCCACACTACTTACTCACCTCTCTACTCTCTCACCTAATGTCATTCTCCTTGGTGATTTTAATATTCATTTGGACAATATAAACCTTCTACTCACCAGAGACTTTATCTCCTGCCTGGACAGTTTTGGATTCTATCAGTATGTTGATTTTCCCACCCACATAAAAGGTCATTCACCTGATTTGATTTGCTGTTCTGGTTTAATCCCCTTTAACTGCTCTGCTGATGATGTTCATATTTCTGATCATTTTCTTTTATCCTTTAATATCTCTCTGTCTCTGGCTGTAATCAAGCCAGTCCACCGGATTTCATTTCGTAATATTAACAACATAAATACAGACATCCTATCCTCCTACATTGATAATTTGCCTATCCCTGATCTTTCTTCTCCGGACCACCTTGTCACTCATTATAAATCTGGACTTTGCAATATTCTCAACTCCCTTGCCCCTCTTAAAACCCGATCTGTGTCTTTTTCCCGTTCTGCCCCATGGTTCTCATCAGAGCTTCGCCTCATGAAAGCCAAAGGTCGCCAACTTGAACGTCTCCATAAAAAAACTGGTCTTTCCATTCATAAAGAAATGCATAAAACTCATCTTCTTCACTACTCAAACTTAATAGCTGTAACTAAGTCAAACTACTACTCTGATCTCATCGGCTCCAATGAAGGAAATTCCAGGTCTCTCTTCTCAATCATGCATAACATTTTTAACCCCCCTGATTCTTTACCCTCTCACATGTATTCAAGTGAGACTTGTAATTCATTAATCATCTTTTTTAATAAAAAAATCAACTCTATTCACCAGCAATTACATTCGACCCCCTTGCCTTCCCCTCCCCCTTTGCCCCTCCCCAATAGCCACTCATTTTGTTGCTTTCGACTGCCCTCCTCCTCCGAAATCTCTGATCTCATCCGTAAATCAAAGTCCTCAACCTGTTCTCTTGACCCCCTTCCCACAGCTCTGGTCAAAACCTGTCTCACTTCCCTCCTCCCCTTCATAACTTCCATTATTCATTCCTCTCTTTCCTCTGGTATTGTACCCGCACTTTTCAAAACTGCATCTGTTTCCCCGATTCTAAAAAAAACCTGGCTTAGATCCCACTAACTATAAAAATCTTCGTCCCATTTCAAATCTTCCCTTTCTCTCTAAATTGCTTGAAAAAATAGTGTCTGCGCAACTCCACACCTTTCTTACCCTAAACAGCCTTTACGAACCTTTTTAGTCTGGCTTTCGCACCTCCCATAGTACTGAAACTGCCCTAATAAAAATCACCAATGATCTACTCACAGCTGCTGATTCCGGACTCATCTCCATCCTGATCCTTCTTGATATCAGTGCGGCCTTTGATACCATTTCTCACTCTATTCTCCTGAATAGATTATCCTCTCTTGGTATCTCACACACCCCTCTTGATTGGTTTCGCTCATATCTCTCCGACCGCACTCAGTTTATTCAACTCAAATCTTTCACATCCCACCCTTCCCATGTCACTACTGGTGTCCCTCAAGGTTCAGTTCTTGGCCCACTCCTTTTCATCACCTACATATTGCCACCTTGGTAATATTTTCCGCAAATTTAATATCAATTTTCATTGTTACGCTGATGACACCCAGCTCTATTTATCCAGCAAACCTACTTCATCGCTCCCCCCCCCCCCTGTCCCTTACAAACTGCTTATCTGAAATTAAAGACTGGCTCACCTCTAATTTCCTTAAACTCAACAGTGATAAATCTGAACTCCTCCTCGTTGCCACCAAATCCACCATTTCCAAAATCAAAAGTTTCACATTACCCATTGATAATTCCTTGGTCTCCCCCTCCCCTGAAGTCAAGAGTCTGGGTGTAATCCTCAATTCCACCTTATCTTTTCAGTCACACATAAATAATGTTTGCCGGTCTGCATACTTTCACCTACGCAACATTAACCGCCTTCGACCCTCCCTTACCACTCACACTGCCTCCATCCTTATCCACAGCCTCATCACTTCCCGCCTTGATTATTGCAACTCCCTTCTTTTTGGCCTCCCTCAGAAATCTCTTCATAAACTTCAACTTCTCCAGAACTCAGCAGCTCGTGTCATCACCAGAACCCCCTCTTTTCATCATATAACCCCTGTCCTTCAGCAGCTCCATTGGCTCCCGGTTCAATTCCGAATACAATTTAAAATCCTTCTGCATATTTTCAAAGCTATCCATAACCTTGCTCCTCCATATCTATCTGTCCTCATTCACATCGCCACCTCCTCCCGCTCTCTCAGATCCTCCTCCTCTATTCACCTCACTGTACCCCCTGCTCGACTAGTCACTATGGGGAGCAGGGCCTTTAGCCGCTCTGCTCCCCAGCTCTGGAACTCACTCCCACCTGACCTCCGCAGTATCGACTCACTTCCTCTGTTCAAAACCAGACTCAAAACCCATTTGTTCCAGCTTGCTTATTTGTAAATGCACTGTTCTGTCATTTTTCATATTGTTTGTTTGCACTTTTTTGTTCTTTGTACTTGTTTTTATTATCTGTAAAGCGACCTTGAGTGCTAAGAAAGGCGCTGTGAAATAAAATGTATTATTATTATTATTACTGGTAAGCCTCAGCCCGAAAGTGTGTTTTTGTTTTGGACGCACACTGAAGTAGTGTAAAACTCTTACTCCCCCGGAGTCAATAGTTTTTATATACATTTAAAATAAGTAGGATTGTGAAAAAGTATTTTTGTATTCAGATTCACGTCTCTTGTCCTCTGTGGTAGCGAACCTGTGTGTTCTTGTGAAGTTTCCCCGTTCAGTGAAACGGTGGCGTAGTCTGCTTTTCCTTTTCTTTAATTTGTTATACTTTTCCCATAAGTGTAACTTTTGCCATACCACCACCTCGCCACAATAGGAAATATCAGAGATTAGCTTACCGCCAAGTAGAAAACTCTGAACATGAGAACCTCAATTAACTCCTAAAATTCGTATTTGAACTATTGGAGTGAACATATTGCTCTTTTAATTGTATACAAGGAGAGCAAATTAACCCATAAAGATTGGGTGGCATAATTAGCTTGAAAATAATACCTCACATTAAGGGAAGTTTAAGAAGTTATCTCAGGTGAAATAGCTTGAACATAATGTACAATGGTACTTGGAACTTAGCCTAGGCTACTAAAACGAACACCAAAACGTAACAGCAACTATTAGGAATTGTAGCAATTTATGCTAAAAATCAATGGAAAGCTGACAACCTGCACACTTCTCACCTCGACTTTGCCCCTCATGTCTGGATTGGATCAGTTTTCACAAATAAAACACACAACCTTTACAATATATATATATATATATATATATATATATATATATATTTTTTTTTTATTTCTAGACAAATATAAAAGCACCTGAAAATCATCAGGTCTGTTGTATAGGACTAGATGTTGATATCCCTCAATACATGCATACTTGAGGCACCGATTGGACTCCGTGGGATGGTCAAATGAGTGATGTCACCCTTTGGGTTATCAAGTGGGCGCCCTCCTTCTTTGGTGTTTAGCTGATAGGCCCACGACACCTCCAGAGTGTTCAGCAGTGAATCCCAGCGTCCTAGGTTCTCTCCCTAGGTGCCATCAATTCATTTGAAGGCCTTCCCTTGCACTCCCATCTCCCTGAGTAGCCTGGATGTTGAGGTGGCTACGAACCCTCTGCAGCCTACTTCCACTGGGCGTATGTTCGCTGTCCAGCCTTGTTGTTGCGCGTATGTTCCTTTCATAAGCCTCCTCCACTGCACCCTCCCAGGGCACGGTGAGCTCGATGATGTAAACAAGCTTGAGTGAGGCTGACCACAGAACAAGGTCTGGTTGCTGGTTTGTAGCTGTGATCTCAACTGGGAAGCAGAGTTTCTTGCCCAAGTCTGCCAGCAGCTTCCAGTCCCGTGCTCTCCCCAGCTGACCAGTGTCTGGTCTTGTGGCGGTGAGGCTGGCTTGACCCTCACCCTCTCGAACAAAAGGTATCAGCTGCCCCCAGGATGAGGGGAGAGGAAGGGCATTCACACTTGCCAGTCGACTTTCTAGCACTGCTGCAAGACTCTTTAGCACCTGGTTGTGCCGCCAGGTATAACGACATTGGGTGAGGCTGATCTTGCATCCCACTAAGATGTGCTTCAGTGTTGCTAGACTTGGACTTGGGTCTTCGGGCATATCACTGGCTTAGGTTTGCGGAGTAAGGCAGGACATCTTAGAGCAGCCCTGATTGTAAAACTTGCCCTGAATGCCTCCATCTCCCACAACTCTTTCCAGGAGATCTTCCTCTTCTCCACTCCTTTCCATGCCATTCACTGCCCTTGTTTTGCCTGCGCCACAGCTTGGACACACCTTCCTGCTTCCTCCTCCCGACGTATCTCCTGGACCACCAGCTTGCGTCTCTGAGATGTAGAGGCCTTGCTCCACGCTGGTGTACTGACCCCGAGGCCTGGACCACTCCTCCCCTGCTGCACTCGGCCCACGATGTCCTTGTGTCTGAGTGCTGCCTTTGCCTGCTCAGTAGCAGCCAATGGGGTCCACTTCCTCCCGGTGGCCAGGATGGGGGCCGCTTTGGCTACAAATGGATCATTCGAGTCCAGCAGCATCATCTCCAGTCTGACTTTGGCGCACTTGTACTCCTCTGTCAGACTGGAAATGGGTAGTTTTAACATCCCCTTGCCGTAGAGCCCAATTCTGCTGAGGCACCTGGGAAGGCCAAGCCACTTCCTTATATATGAGCTGATCAGTCTCTCCAGCTTCTCCACCTTTGAGAGCGGGACTTCATAAAGAGTTAGCGGCCACAGGAGACGTGGAAGTAGTCCATACCGCATGCACCAGAGCTTGAGCTTGCCAAGAAGCATAAAGGATGTTTGTGATGTTGTATGTGATTTTAATGAGTTCAGTAACTTTCTGGATTAGATGTTTAAACCTGTAAAATAAGCACTTAGAACAGTCAGTAAAAATATGCGTGGATAGTGCAAAGTCGCATTTGTGATATGTTACGGAGTGCATTATGTTCATGTTCATGAGCCCCGTCTGATTGGTCGTGGTGGCGGTGTTGCAACAATCTATAGAGATATTCTCAATGTTACTCAGAAAACTCGTCATAGGTTTAATTCGTTTGAAGTACTTGTGCTAAATGTTACACTCTTAGATGTAAGAAAGAAATCCCTCTTATCTCTAGCCTTGGCTACCGTATATAGACCCCCAGGGCCTTACGTCGATTTCCTAAAAAAAAGTTTGCAGACTTTCTCTCAGATCTATTGGTCAATGTCGATAAAGCAATAATTGTTGGAGATTTTAACATACACGTACAGTAGATAACACAAATGATGCATTAGGGGCTGCTTTACAGATTTATTAAACTCCTTTGGGGTCAAGCAAAACGTCAGTGGTCCCACTCATCGTCTAAATCATACACTAGATTTAATTATATCATATGGAACCAATCCAACTGATATAAATATTATACCGCAAAGTGACGATCTCACTGATCATTACATGGTAACTTGCATAATACGTACTGCTGAAATTTGTCATGTCGCACCATGTTATCGACCAGGCAGAACAATCCTTCCAAACACTATAGAAAGATTCTCAAATAGCTTACCTGATCTATCTCAGCTGCTCAGTGAACCCCAACAAACAGATGAACTAGAGGAAATGACTAGCAGTTTGAGCACCATTTTCTCTAGTACACTAGATATTGTTGCACCAATTAGATTAAAAAAATGTTAGAGAGAAAACTAAAGCACTGTGGTACAACAGTGCTACGCATGCTATCAAGAGAGAAACTCGTAACTTAGAGCGTAAATGGAAACAAACTAATTTAGAGGTCTTTAGAATCGCGTTGAAAGACAGTGTCACGTTATAAAAAGGCTCTAAAAACAGCCAGGGCTGAGCATATCCGCAAACTAATTGAAAATAACCAAAATAATCCAAGGTTCTTATTTAATACAGTGGCTAGACTACCAAATAAACAGACATCACCAGAGCAAAATATTCCGTTACAATATAGTAGTAATGATTTTATGAATTACTTCAATGAGAAAATAGAAAGCATCCGAAACACAATTATAAATGTACAATCCTCCATGGTGTCTTATGATTCAGCCTCAATTATGGCCCCTCTAGAACAACTACACCGCTTTACAACTATAGGACAGGAAGAGATAAATAAACTTACCATTGCATCTAAACCAGCAACATGTTTATTAGATCCAATACCCACTAAACTACTTAAAGAAGTGTTACCTGTAGTGGAAGAGCCTCTTCTCAATATTATTAACTCGTCTTTATTTTTAGGTCATGTTCCAAAAATATTCAAGCTGGCAGTAATAAAACCTCTCATTAAGAAACCACAATTAGATCCAAATAACTTAGCAAATTACAGACCCATTTTAAATCTTCCATTTATGTCTAAAATACTTGAAAAAGATGTGTCCACTCAATTGTGCTCTTTTTTGCAAGTAAATGATATCTATGAAAAATTTCAGTCGGGATTTAGACCGCATCATAGCACAGAAACTGCGCTAGTTAAAATTACAAATGATTTACTCTTAGCCTCTGACCAAGGCTGTATCTCAATACTAGTTCTACTTGATCTTAGCGCTGCGTTTGACACTATAGATCATAAAATACTCTTGGATCGACTACAAAACTACACTGGTGTTCAGGGACAGGCATTAAGCTGGTTTAGATCGTACTTATCAGACCGTAACCATTTTGTCTGTTTAAATGGGGAAAAATCGAAAATAAAATCAGTAGACTATGGAGTGCCGCAAGGATCTGTTTAAGGCCCTCTGCTATTCTCAATATATATGCTGCCACTTGGTAATATTATAAGAAAACATGGAATTAATTTCCACTGTTATGCTGATGACACTCAATTATATATATCATCACGACCAGATGTAAACACTAACTTATCTAACTTGACAGAATGTCTAAAAGATATAAAATACTGGATGACGTGTAATTTCCTGCTATTAAATTCAGATAAAACGGAGGTATTACTTATTGGTCCAAAAAACTACCCACAAAATCCCTTACAATACAACTTTAATTTAGAAGGATGTCCTGTTACTTTATCCACTACAGTAAAAGACCTGGGTGTTATACTAGACCGCAACTTGACTTTTGAAAATCATATTTGGGGGTGTATTGGGGGTGGTGATTGCGCAGTGGATAAGACACATGCCTTTGGTGTGAGAGACCCGGGTTCGAATCCACTGTGAAACACCAATGTGTCCCTGAGCAAGACACTTAACCCCTAATAGCTTCAGAGGCGTGCAACCTCTGAAATATAGCAATTGTAAGTCGCTTTGGATAAAAGCGTCAGCTAAATGAATAAATGTAAAAAATGTAAAAATATTTCATATGTTACAAGAACAGCCTTTTTCCACCTTAGAAACATTGCTAGGCTACGTAATATGCTATCAGTCTCTGATGCAGAAAAGTTAGTTCATGCATTCATGACCTTGAGACTAGATTTGTTATGTTCTGTTGTTTTATCTGGCAAAAGAGAGACCTCTTGTGGCTAATCCTAACATAGCGTGTTGTTTACATTTACTAGTAGTCTCGCGTCAGTTCAATGTCTCTCGGTGAATTAAGCGATCTCATATTTTTTCTCTCTGGATTTAATTCGGCCAGAAAACACGTTTGCCTGTAAGTACAAAGTCATACAGTTATATTATCATCCAGCACTAAGAATACTAATAATGAGATCCTTTGTTTATGAAGTTGAGTTCGTTCTAAACGTGTATTTTGATTGCATATGCTAAACGTTAGCTTCGTAATGTAATTTCCCAGAGAAGTTAGCATTAAGCTAGCGCATTTGTGTATGTTTAACAGACTATTTCAATATTGTTTTTGAACAACAACTCTATTCGAGTGAAATACTGAAATGTATTGTTCTTTGCAGTTTTACAGTGCTTCCTGAGTAAAGTTTGGAAAGGATATGCAAGCTTCATTCTTTGTCTTGGGGAAACTGTTAACTATCTGCCGAGCTGATGTAACAGGCTAGGCCGCACAATACACACACATAAGCGGGGGCAGAACAAGATTACTGTAATGCTTTATTAGCTGGTTGTCCTGCATCCTCAATAAACAAGCTACAGTTAGTGCAAAATGCAGCCGCTAGAGTTCTTACTAGATCAAAAAAATATGATCATATAACACCAATTTTATCATCACTTCATTGGTTACCTATAAAGTTCCGTATTAATTACAAGGTATTGCTTCTGACTTATAAAGCTCTAAATGGTTTAGCTCCAGTCTATTTAACAGATCTTCTATCGCCCTACAATCCATCGCGCTCTTTAAGATCACTAAATTCGAGGCTTCTGGTCATTCCTAGGATATCCAGATCCACCAAAGGAGGCAGAGCATTTTCACATTTAGCTCCGAAGCTCTGGAATAGCCTTCCTGATATTGTTCGTTTGCTCAGACTCGCTCTCCCAGTTTAAAACTAGACTGAAGACGCATCTCTTTAGCCAGGCATTCATATAAATTTTTTATCTTACAGTTACTGTAAATTCGGCCTCTGGTTCATAAACGCCAGAGGAGAACTGGCCCCCGACTGAGCCTGGGTTCTCCCAAGGTTTTTTTTCTCCATTGGGTCATCTGATGGAGTTTTAGGACACCATTAGGTCACTTGATGGAGTTTTTCGGTTCCTTGCCACTGTTGCCTTTGGCTTGCTCAGTTGGGGATGTAAGTGCCATTTATTAGTAGCAAGTTTGTTTATGTTATAATATTTGTTACTCTTTCATTATTGTGTTTATTTTGGTATATTGATGCAACTTCTGTATTGGAACTCTTATTTTGAAGTTGTACTGGAACTCTTATTTTGAAGTTTGAAGGAAGCTGTAAGAAAAATATATAAATAAACGAGTGTGGACGGCGGAGCAACATGGTTGTTTTACCGTCGTTGGTTCTATCCGAGCTGACTCAACGCGTAAAACTGTCTTATGTCGTTCATACAATGTGGTTATAATAAGAGAAGTAAGTTTAGTTGAAGTTTATAATTACGAACAGCAAGATAGCCACTACATAAGTAAAACAACCAGGCTCAACAAGAAGACGACGACGACGATGACAACGCGTCGCGAGAGCCACCACTGACTTCCCAAGAACAGAAAAGACCTGGTCAAGAGTAAAGCTGCAGATAAGTGCCCAAAGAACTGCTGGAAAGAAGTCAAAATTATGCATGAGGACAAGAGTTGTGAAAAAGTAAAGAATGCTGTTATGCCGCAGAAATGTGCCAAAATGAGGGTGCTGCTCAACTTCTTGTGAGAATAATACGACTAGAATGTTTTGGTCTTCAGAAGATGACATTAATTACAAAAGCCTGGTGAGCTTTATGTCATAGACCATCATTTGTGAACTTTTGTTGAACTAGAAGTTGTGTTTACTGCCATAATGGCGGACGATTCACACGATGCAAAATCAAGAGCTCAGAGCTGCTGCAGCGGAAGTAGCCACAAGAGGGCTCCAAAGTACACCGAAAAAGGTTTGGAAGAAAAAGTGAGCAGGCTTATATGTGCAAGACGATCCAAGTTGTCACAGTTAACATCAAAAAGGAACAAGATTGAAAGACTAATGAAAGATAATGAAAATCCAGACATTGTTGATGAACATTTAAATGAATCTTCAAAACTGCTAGAAGAGTTCATTTAAATGATGATGTACTGTTGCTGTTACCTGATGATGAACACGAACACGATGCTGATCAGATGTATTGGTTCAAGCCAAAAATGGAACAGTTCAGCATTTTCATAACTGATGTTAAAACGTGGATAGCTACATCTAGGCAACAACATCAGGAGGATGTGAGTCCGGATGACAGCGTGTCTGTAGCTGCCACACCAGCGGAAAGGAAGTCTGCAGTCAAAAGCACAACGAGCTCAGCTAGTTGCCGCTCTTCAAGATCATCCAAAGTCTCATCTATATCATCGGTGCGACAGAAAGAACAAGCAGAACGTGCTGCCTTACTTGCACGCGCAGCATCACTAAAACAAAGGCAGGCGTTAGACATCGAAGAATGCAAATTAAAGGCAAAGAAGGAACAACTTGAGCTTGAGATAGCTATTGCTGCTTCTAAAGCAAAAATACAAGTGTTGGAAAACAGTGAGTATGACAACTGCAAAGGTGATGTGGGTATTCATCCTGAGACTGTCTTACCAGAAATGCCACAGCTATATAACCAACAGCCTATGGTAAATGATGAGTACATTGGTCAATTAAAGGCAGATGATCTTCAAGTGAAGCATGAAACTGACACACAATCTTATGTTAACAGAAGTCCAGTAAATTTGTGTGAGGTAATGTTGAAACAAAATGATATCACTGAGATGTTAGTCAAACAGCAAAGACTGTCACATTTGCCCAAGAGAGATGTGCCTCTTTTCAGTGGTGATCCATTTGATTTCAAAGCTTTCATAAGAGCTTTTGATCATACCATTCATGACAAAGCTGATAGTGACAGTGACAGGTTATATTACCTAGAGCAGTTTACCAGAGGGGAACCCAGGGACTTAGTCAGAAGTTGCCAGCATATGAGTCAGTGTCAAGGTTATAGTGAGGCGAGGAAGTTGCTAAATTATCACTATGGCAATGAATTAAAAATCGCAACTGCCTATATGAATAGAGCATTCAGCTGGCCACAAATAAAACCAGATGAAACTCTTTGTTACTCTTTGTTTCTCACTGGATGTAACAACGCCATGCAAGACATTACCCAACTTACAGAAATGGACATTCCCACTAACCTCAGAAACATTGTCTCCAAGTTACCATACAAAATGAGAGAAATATGGAGAGTTTCTGCATTTGACATTCAAGAGAAACGTGGTACAAGAGCAAAGTTTTCAGATTTAGTCATGTTCATAAACAGACAAGGTAAAATAGTTGTGGATCCTGTTTTCGTTGACATAAAGGATGCTGAAGATAAGGGAAAATATTATGTTAATGTGAAAGCGACAAAATCATCGAGGCCAAAGGGGAGGAATGGAATTAAGACTGTAAGAAAAGAGCTACATGTGAATATTGTTCTAAGAAACATCCAAGCATGCTTCACTTATCAAAAGAAAAGTATGATAAAGGATCCTCTGGTTTTTCTTTTGTTGGATGATTCCTCACTGTCATTGTCTGTTGATCAAAGGAGGATTCTGTCCGCTGCTCTCACTGCTGCTAAAAAAGTTGTCCTAAAACTGTGGGTGGAACCAACTACCCCAGCAACGTTTATCTGGATGGCCTATCTGCTTGACATTGTTCTTCTGGAGTGTACCACAGCTAAAGTGCTTGGCGGCAACAGAAAGACAATACAATTTTGGCTGGACCTTATTGAGACTCTATCCAAAAAACTCTGAGATCCTTCTATGTGTAGTTTTGTCAAATTGTATTCTTATCTCATGTCATATTTATTATTTATTTTGGTCCTAGGATTATGGGCAGAACTTGGGCATTGTTGTAAATAGTTTTATACACACAAAATGTTTAATAAATAAAGAATCACAAAGAAAAAAAAGAAAAGGATGATGTAGCTGCAGAAAGCGGGCAGAAAGACACTGCTGTAAACACAGAGACTGGTGCAATAGCACACACTTAAGGTGGAGTTTGTGGAGCTACTGGGGCCGGAAAAGACAGTTGTGTGCTGTCGATTGTACCTGTCTGTGTCAAATCAAAGAAGAGGAATAATATCATTCAGACTTATGCATTCATGGATAGTGGAAGTCAAGCCACTTTCTGCACAGAGAGCTTGATGAGACAGCTCAACATGGAAGGCAAGAAAACTCAAATCCTGCTTCGCACGATGGGACAGGAAAAGTTGGAGTCAAGCTACCATATTAAAGGACTAGAGGTGTGTGGTTTGAAAGAGAACATTTACATTGACATACCTGAGATCTACACCCACAAAGATATTCCTGTGTCCAAAGAGAACTTATGCTTCAGTGCCTGAAGATTTGGAAAACTGGCCACATTTGCAAGGAATCCAGCTTCCACACATAGATTCAGACATTGGACTTTTAATAGGATGTGATGTACACAAGGCTATGGAACCATGGGAAGTAATTCACAGTGAAGATAATGGTCAATATGCAGTTTGAACAATCCTGGGTTGGGTCATCAATGGTCCTCTCAGGAGAGACAGTTGCAACACTGCATCTGAAAGTTTTCCCATTGTTTCTGTGAATCGCATTTCTATTGCTAATGTGGAGAACCTGTTGGTACAGCAGTTTAATTATGATTTCCCTGAAAAGGCCAGTGAGGAAAAACAGGAAATGTCAAGAGAAGACATTCAGTTTATGGACTGTGTTAGTGAAACAGCAAAGAGGGTTGATGGTCACCATACCATAGGACTTCCCCTAAAAAAACAGATACATCAAGATGCCTAACAACCGCAGTGTAGTTGTGCAGAGAGCAGAAAACCTGAAAAGAAAACTTGTCAAAAACAAAGAGTTTCACAGTGAATATCAAAGCTTCATGTCTGACCTGTTGAACAAAGGCAATGCGGTCCCGGTACCAGATGAAGAGACCCAGTCTGACAATGGGAGGGGTCTGGTATATACCTCATCACAGGGTTTACCATACCCAAAAAGGAAAGCTCCGTGTCGTTTTTGACTGTGCAGCATCATATCAAGGCAAGTCATTAAATGGAGAGCTTCTTCAGGGTCCAGATTTAACTAACTCACTAATCTGGGTTTTAACACGATTCAGGCAACATCATGTAGCTTTAATGTCAGACATAGAAGCTATGTACCATCACGTACGTGTACCATCTGAGGATAGTGACCTGCTGCGCTTCCTCTGGTGGCCGGAAGGAAACTTGACGAAACCTCTGCAAGAATATAAAATGGTGGTTCACTTATTTGGGGCCACATCCTCCCCCAGCTGTGCAAACTTCGCGCTGAGGAAGACGGCTGAAGATGCTAAGGAAAACATGGCAGTTGCAGCAGTGTTGAACAATTTTTATGTAGATGATTGTCTGTTGTCATTGTCAGATGAAACCCAAGCATGTGCTATGGTCAGGGACTTGACAGCACTTTGTGAGAGCGGAGGATTTCACTTAATGAAATGGATGAGCAACAGCAGAGTTGTTCTTGCTTCTATTCCTGAAACAGAAAGGGCTAAAGAGGTCAAAGACTTGGATCTTAGTCATGATGCATTACCTGAGGAGCGAGTACTAGGAGTGACCTGGTGTAGTGAGTCAGACGTATTTAAGATCAGGATAAATGCAAAACCAACACCACAGACAAGACGAGGTATCCTCTCATTTTTAAGTGTGATATATGATCCTTTAGGGTCCTTTTAGGATCCTTTAGGCCTTTCTGTCACCTGTCATTCTTCCAGCAAAGATGATCTTGCAGAAGCTGTGTAGCATGAAAATCACCTGGGATGAAGACATCCCTGCAGAACTGGCTCAAAGGATATTGTTGTGGCTTTCTGATCTAACAAAGCTTCATGGTTTTACTGTGAGTAGATGTCTGAAACCGACTGGCTTTGGAGCTGTGACATCTGCTCAGTTGCATCATTTCACAGACGCGAGTGAGAAAGGTTATGGAGTTGTTTCCTACCTTCGTATGACAAATAAAGACGGAGAAGTTCATTGTTCGTTCATCATCGGCATGTCCAGAGTGGCACTGTTGAAACAAACAACAATTCCGAGGCTGGAGCTAACAGCGGCTACTGTTGCTGTAAAAATGGATCGACTCATGAGAAAGGAGCTGCACATGCAGCTTGAAGAATCTGTGTTTTGGTGTGATAGCACTACAGTGTTGAAGTACATCGCCAGTCAAAATCTGAGATTTAAAACATTTGTTGCTAACCGAGTGTCACTCATTAGAGACAACACAGAGCCAAGTCAGTGGATGTATGTTAATTCAGAGTTGAATCCCGCTGACCATGCGTCACGAGGAATGCCTGCAGAAACATTCAAAATGTGTCAAAACTGGATTGGTGGGCCAGAGGTTTTGACAAAGGACAGGAAACACTGGCCAGTTTCACCAGACATGAAAGACATACCGAAAAAGGATGATGAAGTGAAAGAAGCAGTTTGTGTGACTGCCACCAACGTGCATGAGAATCCACTTAACAAGCTCATTTGCAGGGTTGGGGAGTAACGGAATACATGTAACGGCGTTATGTAATCAGGATACAAAAATCCAGTAACTGTAATTAGTTACAGTTACGTCAAAAAACGTAGTAATCAGATTATAGTTACTTTTTGAAAAAAGGGGGGATAATTTCAGGATTACAATGGTTTCATTTAAAACTAAATAAATCTGTATTTTGGCATAATAACACTATTAAGCGTTGCTTGATTAATGACTCACGAGTCCCACCCGCCGCTGGTGCATGCGCAAAATAACAGCTCTCTGCAACAATCTCCTCAGACACCAGTGATGCGCGGGTTGATCCAAAATGAGCGGGTTACCCGGGGTTACGAGTCATCCAAAAGTATTTTATACGTCTGAAATAAAGATGCCAATTAAATCTTTGTAATTTATATAGTAGCCTACTAGACACAATTTTCTATGAAATACATAGGCCTTTATTGGCTGAAACTGGCACGAAGATGACGCACGAGCTCAGTCTGCAGGTAGAGATGGACGCGGCAAGAGAAGGGGTGAAGACTGGGCAGTGTAAGCTCCGCAAATACCTACTAATACAAGTGGGAAATCCTTATTTAGGCTACCTTTTGAACGTTATTAACTTTTGAATAAATGCTGTCGCGGGACAAAATGCCCAATTTCCCAACACGTTGAAATGAGAAATGCCATTGTACCATTTTTATAGGCTACTTTTAATAATGCATATAGCTCAGTAATGTCAGTTTTTATGTATTTTCTGAGAGGGGGTGGGATTTTTGTTGGGAAAGTCGGAGGAGAGACGCACACTTCGATTAGACTGCATGGATAAACACATGCAGAATCTTAATCGTTAAGAAAATGAAACTAAATAAATGAATAGCCTAAATCAAGCCTTTATTACATAACACTAGGCAAAAGAACAGTTTGCGCTCCTAAGGGCAAAAAATGCGGGTCAGGAAGCGGGTTGGGTACAATATATTTTTTTTTTGCGGTCCGAGTTGCAGGCGGGTTAGTTGAAAACGTCGGTCGGGTGCGGGTTGTTTATACAGTGACCCGCGCATCACTGTCAGACACAATCACTGCTGCTAGAAACGATGCTGCACACGGGTAAAAATGCTTGCATTTCTCGGAAATTCCGCTGCTATTTTGTTTTTAAAGAAGAAAATGCAAACAACATGGTTGTACAGTGCAAACTGTGCCTTCCAGCAATGAAAACACTTTCTTTATCGAAGGACTCGACATCCAACCTAAAGAAGCATTTGCATTCTCTATTTTCCTGTTGAAGAAACATTTCCATTTTATTTTTTCCTTGTCCTTGTCAAGTTAAAAATAAAACAAAATAATCTGTAATACCATACTGTAGCCAAAAGATGTATAGTCCTTTACATAAATATTTATTCAGGGTTATTCAATATTCAATATTCATTTATTCAATAATTTATTCTTAATAAATAAAAGTTTTTTTTTTTAATAATATCTGTCCTTGAAGTAATCCAAAAGTAATCAGTTACATTACTTTCATATTGTGGTACTTGGATTACGTTACTGAATACTTTTTTTATAAAGTAATTTGTAACTGTAACGGAATACATTTTTAAAGTAACCCTCCCAAGCCTGCTCATTTGTTATTACTCAGAGTGGCATTGTTTGAAAAGGGCAGTTTCATGGATGATGAAGGTTAAAAAACTGCTTCAAAATCTGAGCGCACACCGCAAGCTTATCACGTCACAATTAAGTCATCATTTAAGTCATGAGGAGAAAACTGAAATCGTTACACACAGAATGCAACAGTTCAAGTTAACTGTCAAGGGGTCTCTGCTCACCACTGAAGATTTTGTTATGGCAGAAGTTGAGATTATCAGGTTTTGTCAAAATCAATGCTTTAGCGATGAACTTAAAGCTCTTCAGAGAGGTGACAAACTCAAAGGAAGCAGTCACATTGTCAAGCTTGATCCTGTTGTACAAGACGGGATTTTACGTGTTGGTGGAAGATTGCATCAGTCTGCACTGCCAACAGATGTTAAACATCCTGTGATACTTCCTAAAGATCATCATGTCTCCACGTTGATCCTCAGACATATCCACAAAGAAACAGGACATTGTGGGAGAAATTACATGCTATCCCGACTGAGAGAAAGATTCTGGATCCCGCAAGCAAACTCTGCTGTTAGGAAAATATTGTCAAAGTGTGAACCATGTAAAAGGATTTCAGCAAAACCTGGAGAACAGAGGATGGCAAATTTGCCACAAGATCGCTTAATGCCTGACAAGCCACCCTTCACTAATGTGGGCATAGACTATTTTGGGCCCTTCAAAGTGAAGCGTGGGCGAAGTACAGTAAAAAGGTATGGTGTATTGTTCACCTATCTCACTGTTAGAGCAATTCACATAGAAGTTGCCAACACACTTGAAACTGACTCATGCATAAACGCATTCAGGAGATTTGTTGCTAGGAGAGGTCAAGTGTCTGTTGTGAGACAGACAATGGAACGAATCTGGTGGGAGCAGAGAAAGAAATGCGTGAAGCAATTCACAGATGGAACCACTCAAAAATCTCAGAAATGTTCATACAAAAGGGCATTACCTGGATGTTCAACCCGCCAACAGGCTCACATTTTGGTGTCATCTGGGATAGACAAATCCGTTCTTTGAGAAAAATCCTCACCCACATTCTGAAACAGCAGCCTCTCGACGATGAGTGTCTTCATACATGTGTGAAGTCGAGGCAATTGTTAATGGCAGGCCTATAACACGAGTGTCAAGTGACCCAAATGATTTGGAGGCACTCTCACCCAACCATTTGCTTCTCCTTAAAGGCCAGCCTGTGCTGCCACAAGGACTGTTTGACAGAAAGGACTTGTATGTAGGGGCCGGAATGTAAGCGCCATTTATTAGTAGCAAGTTTGTTTACGTTATTATATTTGTTACTCTTTCATTATTGTGTTTATTTTGGTATATTGATGCAACTTCTGTATTGGAACTCTTATTTTGAAGTTGTACTGGAATTCTTATTTTGAAGTTTGAAGGAAGCTGTAAGAAAAATATATAAATAAACGAGTGTGGACGGCGGAGCAACATGGTTGTTTTACCGTCGTTGGTTCTATCCGAGCTGACTCAACGCGTAAAACTGTCTTATGTCGTTCATACAATGTGGTTATAATAAGAGAAGTAAGTTTAGTTGAAGTTTATAATTACGAACAGCAAGATAGCCACTACAGGGGATATTCAAATTAATTAACCAATCATACCATTGATCAGCTCTCCCAAACTTGGATGTCTTTTTTCCAGTAATAACAAACATTGTTAAGTTGTTTTGATTGATACTGTGAAGCAGGGGCCCGTTCTTCGTACGTCGCTCACTCACTTAGCTGGATTTGATTGTTGAAGATTTGGCATGATCTTGGATTGTTTGGTTCTTCGACGCTCATCCTGGACTTGCTGTCATAGCAACAGGTGCACTAGCTTGAACCTGCTCGCGAGCAGGCTTATTTCATCTAAACAGGATTAGATCGCGGCTTCATACGCGGAACTGATACGGAAAGTCTTTTAGCGCAGTGCAATAGTGTACTTTTTGAGAGATAGCCTATCATTTTTCTCATGACCCGTGGGCCGTGAGGATTTCGTTTACATCATTAATTTGTTGGAAACGCATAAATGTTCGATTCGTCGGAGTCGGGCTTTAATAACCGTGCAGGCAAGGCAAGTTACTATTGGGATTCTTATCCAGATTAGTAATATTATATCAAATTTTAAAAAGGCAGTTGACTGACTAAAATCTCTTAGATGGTGTGTGACTATGTTCCATATCACATATATGGCCAGGATCTGTGCATGACTCAAGAATTTTCAGAGATTTATGCACATTATTTGAACGTGGTAAGGAAAATATAAATATCAAGCTCACTGTATTACATGCACTCATGCTTATCCTAACAGAACTGAATTTTTCCATTAAATAGGTGATCCTGCTTGGAGACAGGTGTTTTATGACCCCATTCCCTGACCCAAACCCCAGACCAGTTACAATACAGCTCTAGCCAGGACAAGGGCACACAATGAAGTGAACTTTAGCCAACTAAAGTATCTGAAAAGTCTGAGGGTGTCACCTGACAGGGGCCTGTGACGTGGCATGGGCCTTATTACACAACATTGCACCAACAGAAAAAATATAAAACATTTCATTAATGTTTAATAAAAGACAAGACAAATATGCTTAGTTCTTTGAGTTTTATTTTAATTGTTCTTTGTAAAGAAAAGCCAGTGATCAAGTCATCTTTTGCCTGCAAATAATATATATTGTACTCTGTGTGAAATAATATATTAGCACTTACTGTGAAGTTCCTATGAAGCAACTCTATCTCTAGTGGCAGTTTTTTTTTTTCTTTAAGTTGTCAAGTATTTTCAAAACACTCTGTTTTCTAGGGGTAGGGGTAAACCTGTCAAACACATGGCTTATGCATCAAAAATTAAAAGGAAAATTACAACACTGCCCTCCTCTGCATCACTGCTTTGTGCAGACTCTTCTGTAGATATGGACTCCTGCAGCTCATATTGCATTATAGGTAGGGCCTACTCAAGTGTAAATTAAGTAAAGTTATTTATGCACTTAAACATACCTGAGAGGGTTTCTTCTCTGTCCTGTGCATTGGGGGGGAAATGGGCATTACAAAGTGTTGTACTTTCTTCCCTTTTGATGTAACGTTAGAAAAAGTCTTACCGCACATGCTTCAGACAACACTTGCTTGGGAACAGATAAAAGTGTTGGTGTATTGTTTAAAACTGCACAGAAGAGGAAAACACAATTGCATTACAATGAAGTACACTGGGGAAAATGTGATCAATAACTCATGGCTAAATATTTTTTGTACATTAACTATGTAGTTTCACAGTCACACATGTAGACTTTCTCAAGTCAAAGCAATTCATAGGTTTAACAGCTGATATGACTGGACAGCCATTTGGATTATAGGCTTACTTAATTTAATGCAGCAACAAATTATTTTACAGTGTACTAGGATCATTTAAAGTTCATTTACCAGCAGTGAAGGTGTTGCTGCTCCTGGCTGTGTGTCTGAGTAAGAGCTGAACCCAGGGATGCCCTCTACAAGGTTCACATTTAACCCAAGGGCCAGCTCTTCTGCCTGGGTATAATGTGGGGGTGCAGGACCACCACCTATTTGTTTTTCTTTTCTTTTTATTTCTCAGCCTTTTTCTTGGTTGCTTTTATAAACAGGCAAACATTTATTAACCGTGCCTATTTAAAAGAGACTAGTATAAGTAGTACAAATTACTATTATGTAGAATATTCTAGTACTTCACTTTTACTTGTTCCCATGTTCTAGTAGTGGGTGGTGACTCTGACATTACAATGAACAAAGTTATTAATTATTTAGAAATTATTAAAATATAAAAATATATACTGTAATAAGTGATAAAAACATCTAACTACAAACTTAATTTGTCTGATACTTTTTGCCAGCCCTCTCTCCTGGCTTTTGCACACTTTAAGGTGTTCCCTGGCGTTTTAATTAAGTTTTCAAATTCAGCATATCCTTAAAGCAATAACTCTTGCTCTTCTGTGGAGAAAAACTGAACGCGCTCTTTGGCCACGGTGAACAGCCAATAGCAACGTTGCTGATCAATATTTCTACTATCGATACATATCCTCTTTTAACCCAGCGCATGAACGTGCAATTATCTCAGATAACTCAATCCAGCTATACTAATCATAACCGGCAGGAGTGTTCGAAGAACCCAATTAGCCGGATCATGATGAGCACGATGATATTATCTTGGATGTCTCGTTTGATCTCGGATGTTTTAAGCAACGTACGAAGAACGGGCCCCAGCTTTGATACAATCTGTATTGTGAAAAGTGCTATATAAATATATTTGACTTGACTTGACTTGACTAGTGATTTGAAACAAGGCCTTTTATTCAACAAACCACACAACATTGAATTAATTGACTGGACTGATTTTTTCTTTTAACTGACTGACTATTTTGGGGGAATTTATTATTGTTTCCTATGTGTGTTTCCACAATCCTTGTGGAGTGTTAAAATGTTTTGATACTGCGTTTGCTATTCAAACAGAGGTCGTAGCCAATTCATTTAAAAAAAAAAACGAACCTAATTCTGATTTTTTTTTTATTGGAACAAACACAAAGTTATCATGGATGCTACAATATCAGACAGTATCACAAAATAATTCAAACATCTTTATATACAGTATCACACTTTCTTCAATGGTTTATATAATCCATTGTTACCAAAACTTGTTAAATTTTGTCATGATCCTGGTTTCTTTCTCGTTTCTCTGTCTCCCTCTCCTGTTCACTCACTCTCCGCTCCTCTAGCATACACACGTTACTCATGCTCCCTCATTACTCTCAGCTGTTCCTACTCTACTCCTGTAATCGCGCTAATTATTACTCCACCTGCTCCCCCTTTCCTCCTAATTGTGTTTGCTTCTTCTAGTCCTCATTCTCCCCTGTCTTGTCGCCGGATTATTCATGTACATGCTTGAAGTATCACCGCATACTCACCTCTCGTTCCTGTCTTGTCCAGTTGTCTAACAGTAACTGCGGAACGTGATCCAGCTTCAGGTAGTGATGGCCAAATGAAGTGTTTCGAAGCATTATTGCTTTCTGATACAATTGTGTCGAAAATGGTTCATTACTCGAAGCTTCATTCAGATAGAAATTGCAGCACCATCTCCTGGTGAAGTAAATGTAACGCAACAAAGCTGACAACCATAAAATGCAAGTAGGCTTATGCTAACGCCCCGTTTATGACGTGTTTACCGAGGCGATCAAAGCTGAAACAGTGTTAGTGCTGTGAAACTCATTTATGTATGTGAATTTCATGTGTTCACTTGGATAATAAAACATTAAGCGTGTGTGTGTGTGTGTGTGTGTGTGTGTGTGTGTGTGTGTGTGTGTGTGTGTGTGTGTGTGTGTGTAATTATTTCTTTAGACAAGGACAGAAGATCAGACCAGCTTAAAAAAAAAAGTTGGAAACCATCACAGAAATTCTAATGGTTTAAACTGGCTTTTACCATTTAAACCACTACAGAATTCTTTTTGCAGAATTCCATTAGGATTTAATGTCCCCACCAATAGAACCCAACACATAATCAGTAGAGACCCACAGACACCACAATAATTTCCATTATAACCAATAAAATTCCCATGAAAACCATTAAATCCAATAGAATTTCTGTAATGGTGTCTATAGTTTTTTTTTATCAGGGCAGTATCATGTGTGAAAGCTTTATCTTGTTTAGCTGTGGGAAGCATACCTCTATAACTTGTTAGCTGGTGGGACTGATATTTTTGTATGTTGAAAAGGATGTGCTTGTGTTTTGCACATCAACTGGTTGTAGTTTAGCAGAGAGTTTTTGAAGTTTCTGTCTTTGATGCATATTTTTATGTAACAATGAATGTTCATATGTTCTCAAATTAATAATAATAATAAAATGTGTCAGAGCGTGCTTTAGGTAGGCTACATCATATAGAAGGCTTATACAAAGTGTTCATTAAATGGTATGTTTTTTTATTCAGAAATATTATTTTCTCCACAGTCTTTGGTGATAGGTGATTTCTTTTTTTTTCAAACAATTTCACCAGCTTTAGAGATTATCCTCTCGCATGGAACAGATGATGCAGAAGTACACAAAAACAGCTTCACTTTTATAAGAAATACAGCCGCCCGGTTTCAAACCTGTCGACACTGGATTGGCCTGTCAAAGCAATCGGGTGGTTCACTACAGGAGTGAAGCAGTCTGTTTGCTTCAGACGTCATTTTCACGTGACTAGTGACGTAATGATACAAGCTCCGAAGCAGTGGTTCATTGCAAGGACCGTTCGAGTTTGAAGCAAGCTTCGGAGCGTCGGTGTCAGACGTAACATCACTAGCTGCAGGTATCAATCTGTGTATGCTATTGCTCGCACTCTGAACTCTACTCAGCTCAAACTATTGCAGAGACCAGCGCCAGTATCCTGCCATCCTCTGTGCTCTGGTATTACGAGGTTTCCTAAGCCTGCTGTTCTCCTCCTGAGACCACTCACGCAGTCTGCGCATCGCTGTCCAAGAGAGGATTTACGTTCCGTTTCTTCAGTCCACTCTGCTGGCTATTTATGTTCTACATTACTTATTGACTGTATATCTCTTTTACTACAATTTGCCTGTGGGCAGCATCCTGAGTTTATTAAAGACGGTTTCATTGCAACAGCGCATTTGGGTCCTTTCTCTCAAATACCTGACACATTTGTCAAATTTGAGCCTTAATATAAATGTAAGCCTCTCCATAGTGTAATTTTCATTTATGACCCCTAGCCAATGATCCTTAGTTGGAGGGTCCACCTGCACCCATTTACAGGTTATTGCTTTCCTACTGCTTGCTAACAATATTTTTAATAAATAATATGTATCCTTGTCTAAAACATAGTAGTGAATGAAAAATCCACCTCTACTCCCATAATTTCCCAATCTCTGCCACTACTTCTTGCCAAAAGAATTTTATTTTTGGGCATGCCCAGAAAATATGATAATGATTAGTTTCACATTGCCTCCAGCAAAAGCCACATCTCTGTGAGCCTGTATGAAGTGCTGAAATATAAAAAATCTTACTAAATTCTTCCATCCAAATTCCCTCCAGGATCTTGAGTTTGTGGTATTTGCCTGTATCACACATATATCTGTCCAGTCTTCATCTGTTATTTGTGAGTCAGACTCTTTCTCCCTTTTTTGTTTAATGTAGCTATATTGATAAATGGTTCTTGGATGCTTGTATACTTCTGCTGGTAAATGCTAGATCTCTAGCAAATAAGACTTTTGTCTTAAAGGATTTTTTCACGTCCCGAGGATTGGATTTCCTATGTGTAACTGAGACATGGCTGAGTGATGGTTAGTCCAGCGCTTTCACAGAATTTTTACACCATGATTGCTGCTACTTTAACTCCCCGCGAAAATCTGGCCAAGGAGGAGGAATAGCGACTGTATATAAGAGTCATTCTAAATGTAAGCAGATATTGCTGTCATCCGCTTTCAGCAGCTTTGAGCTGAGTTTATTTGAGATTGGTCGCGCTCACACAGTGTTGTGTGTTGTGGTCTATCGGCCCCCCAAGTACAATAAGGACTTTTTAAATGAATTTTCTGATTTCCTGGCTGAAATCATGCCTAAATATGATCGTGTTCTAATTGTTGGGGATTTTAATGTGCATGTGTGTTGTCCTGATAAGCCAACGACAAAGGGTTTTTTAAACCTCATTGATTCTTTTAATCTTGTGCAATCTGTGTCTGGACCCACACAAGAACATGGACACACACTTGATCTTGTTTTATCATATGGTTTGCCTGTTCTTAATCTAGAGATATGTGACGCAGTGTTTTCTGACCATATGTCTGTATTATTTGAGACTGCTCTTGCCTGTCATACATTTAAACCTTGCGCTGCTGCACGGCGCTGTCGCATGATTAACCCTTCCGCTGCTGCTCAGTTCTCGGCTGCTTTCAGTCAGAACACCATCACACCTGAGTCTATATTGCACACAGAAGAGCTTAGCTCATGGTTTCACTCCACCTGCCAAACTGTTTTAGACACTGTGGCTCCATTAAAATCCATGCAGCCTAAAACTAAATCTGAGCCCTGGCTAAATTATATGACTCATGTTGCTAGACGTGAGTGCCGTAGAGCTGAGCGCAAGTGGAAGAAGGACAAACTGCAGGTGTCTCTTCAAATGTTAAGGGATTGTTGGCGTCATTTCCAGGAAACTGTGAAAGATGCTAAAAGAAAACATTTCTCAGATATTATTCTGGCAAATTGTCACAAGCCTCGTGTTTTGTTTAACACCATTGACTCACTTTTAAATGCCCCGCAGAATGCTTGTATGGAGGCATCCCCTGCTATGTGTGAAAATTTCCTTTGCTTTTTTATTGATAAGATCACTTCTATTAGGTCTCAAATTGCACCCTCGGCTTCAGACCCTTCAATCTCTGTCCCCTGCTCGGCTGTTTTTGATAATTTTGAGCCGGTGACTTTTTCTTTTTTAGAGGAGGTTGTTGGTCACTTGAAGCCCTCGGGTTCTCCGAATGATGCTGCCCCCCCTCGACTATTTAAGGAGGTTTTCCCCACTATAGGACTAAAAAAACTGCTCTAGATCCGTCAGTTCTTGCTAATTTCAGGCCTATTTCCAAATTACCCTTCCTTTCAAAAATCCTGGAGAAGATTGTGCACAGTCAATTATTGGCCTTTTTGGAAAAACATAATATACTAGAGGTTTTTCAGTCCGGTTTTAAAACCTTGCACAGCACCGAAACTGCTCTTTTAAGAGTTTTTAATGATATCTTCTTAGCGACTGATTCTGGTGACTGTGTTATCCTTGTGCTTTTAGATTTAACCGCTGCATTTGACACAGTGGATCATGAAATATTGATTTCACGTTTAAGGCAGTGGGTGGGCATCAGTGGCTTAGCACTGGGGTGGTTTAGGTCATACTTAGCGGATAGAACTTTTTGTGTTAGCGTAGGTGAATCTGAATCCTCCTCTGCTCCTCTCTTGTGTGGGGTCCCACAAGGCTCAGTCCTCGGCCCTCTGCTTTTCTCTTTGTATTGATTACTAGTTCTGTGTGGTGACAGAGCTGTGACATTTCCTGTCTGTCTAGTGTTTATGTTAGTCTAGTTTCATGTGAGCACATGGCTCCTGATTATTTCTATGCCATGTGTTTTATGTCTAATTGTTAGCTCCTCCCTTCTCATTATCTGTTTAGTAATTAACATTTCTCACCTGTTGTCTCGTTACCCTCGTGTGTGTTTCCTTTATAGCCTCCTTTGTGTTTCAGTCCAGTGCTAGTTCGTTTGTCTGTGTTCCTGTTCCTAGCTCCTAGTGTTTTTGCCCTGTTAGTATTTGTTCTGGTTTTTCCCCCTCGTGGGAGTTTTGATTGTACTTTTGTATTTTGTTGGTTTGGTTAATTAAAATTTGTTTTCCTGCATTTGAGTCCTCGCTTATGTTTTCTGATTATTCCGTGACAATAAAGGCCTGGATGGCTCTGAACTTTTTAAATTTTAATGATAAAAAAACAGAAGTGATGGTTTTTGGAGGCACCACTGGGACCCCGCCTGCAGATCTGGGCACCCTGGCTCCCTATATCAAACCTAGCATTACAAACCTAGGAGTTAAAGTGGACCCTGAGCTTAAATTTGACAGTCAAATTAAAGCTGTTGTCAAATCAAGCTTCTTTCATTTGAGGCAGCTGGCCAAAATAAAGCCAATTCTGTCAAGACAACACTTTGAAACTGCAATCCACGCTTTTGTAACTACATGGCTGGACTATTGTAATGCACTATATGTGGGGGTTAGTGGGTCCTCCATCGCCCGTCTCCAGATGATACAAAATGCAGCAGCACGTCTTTTAACGGGCACACGTAAACATGAGCACATTTCCCCTATTTTAGCTTCACTACACTGGCTGCCTATTCAATTTAGGATCCATTCTGTTATTTGCTTATAAATCATTAAATGGTCTTGCCCCGCCATACCTCTCTGAGGTTTTACGCTATTATAAACCAGTCCGCACTCTCAGGTCAGATGATCAGCTGCTCCTGACTGTGCCTAAAACTAAGCGTAAGCTCAGAGGGGACCGTGCCTTTGCTGTGTCTGCCCCTAAACTTTGGAATGATCTGCCTTTCCATGTTAAGCAGGCTCCTTCTTTATCTGTTTTTAAAACCCTTCTTAAAACCCATCTTTACTCTTTGGCTTTTGACACTTAGTAAGAGGTCGACTCCATTTATTTGTTAGTTTGAATGTTTTTATTGTATGGTTATTAATTGTACAAATGTTTATGTTTTCTGTACAGCACTTTGGTCAACTTTGGTTGTTGTAAAGTGCTTAACAAATAAAGTTGGTTTGGTTTGGTTTCCATATAATCTAGAAACCAGCTTTTTGTTATCTAATGTGTACGAATTTGAGAATAGTAATTAAATTATGATCTTCCGTCAATGTACTTTTAATTTTTTTGAAAAAATAATCTCTGACCTGCAAGTCCAAATATATTTGAAAGTGCCTGATAACTTCCCACTAGAGATGATTGAACAGTAAGATGTGATACCTCTCCAAACCCATTGTTTAAATCTCTCGTCTACCCTAGCCGGCTTAAAACTCCAGTTTGATCCTTTCATTGCAATTTCTTCAATACTCTGAACCATACCCTCAATGAAAATACAGTCCAAGTACTCAATCTGTTATAGCTCCTTTCAGCTAGATTTTTATTTCCAAGTATTGACTGTAGGTGTATCTGTGAAACTTCTAGGGTTTTCCATCTTGATTCATAGCTTGGTATACACCAATTTACTAAGGGTTTCAATTGAGCAGCATAATAATAGTCCTGAAGACATGGTAGGGCTCTCCCTCCATTTTCTTTTGTCAACTGCAAAGTTTTAAACTTTATTCTAGGTTTTCTACCATTCCAGACAAACCTTGAAACCATACCATCCCATTCATTAAATTGTTTTTGGAATACTTCCAGAGGCAGTGATTGAAAAAGATAAAGTTTCCATGTTCAGTAGCATGTTCACTTTGATTATTTATATTCGATTACTCATATCTAATGGGAGCAGGGTCCATTTAGAAATATCAGATTTTACCTCCTTATTAATAGGACCATAATTACTTTCAAAGAGTTTCGATATATCTTTTGTTAGAGTTATCCCCAAATATTTTATTGACCGAGATTTCCAATTGAGATCATATTGTCATCTTATATGTAGATTGGGTCTAAAATTATAAATAAGGGTTTGAGTTTTTTGTATATTTATTTTATACCCAGAATATAAATTATATATTTTTAAAAGGGTCAGCAATTTAGGAATACTCGACTTTATATTAGTCAGAGACAATAGAACATCCTCTGCATACATACAGATCTTATATTCATCTCCTCTAATCAAGATCCCCTTTATCTCTGAATCCCCCCTATTGCTTGGGCCAAAGGCTCAATGAACAGGGCAAACAGAGCCGGACTTAAGGGGCAGCCCTGACGTGTTCCTCTTTCCAAATGGATTGTTTCAGACAAGTGACCATTAATTTTTATCCTAGCTACTGGTGAGGTGTATAATGCTTTAATGCATTGAATAAAATTATCTTTAAACCCGAATCTTGCCAATACTTGATACAAGTAATCCCATCCAACAGAGTCAAATGCTTTCTCAGCATCTAGACTCTTCAACATTGCGCTTAAATTTTCTGTTACAACATGACTCATTACTTGCAATGCTCTCCTTATATTATCCTGGGTTTGCCTGTTTTGTATAAAGCCAGTTTGATCAAGATCCACTACCTCAAGGATAATAACCTCTAATCTCTTAGATAAGATTGAAGCAAATCATTTATAGTCCACATTTAGGACTAATATCGGTCTATACGAAATGCATTCCTTCTTATCTTTCCCTTCCTTTGGAATAACTGAAATTACCGCTTCTCTCCATGACCGAGGGGTTTCACCTATTCTTAATATATGATTAAAGCAGTTAAGCAATATAGGTGTTACTTGGGATCTAAATATTGTGTACCATTCTGACGGATAACCATCTGTGCCTGGTGCCTTGTTTGCTTTTAGCTTTGATATGGCCCAATTTAATTTTTCTAACTAACTGCTTTCATATCACTGTTATGCTGACAGCACTCAAATGTATGTCCCACTACATCCTCTTGATAAGTCTTGTTCCAACCTTGTAAAGTGTCTTGATGAGGTAAAGTGTTGGATGGCTAAGAATTTTCTCCACTTAAATGAGAGCAAAACTGATGTTATTGTTTTTGGCCCTCTTGGCTCTTCACCACTCATCTCTTCCTATTTGGGGCCACTATGCAGTAATGTCCAACCATGTGCAAAAAATCTGGGTGTATTTTTTGACTCTGAATTAAAGGGGTCATATAATGGTACATGCACTTTTACAAGTTGATTGTACTGAAATGTGTGTTGGCAGTGCCTGTACACAACCATCAAATAATGATAAAAATCCATCCAGTGGTTTTGTTTTAATCTCCTTATGTTTTCCCCTGCCCCAAATTGAGCCGTTCGATTTTGTGACGTCACACACTCGGATGCCCCTCCCACGATTGTTGATTGACAGCAGCGTTTCAACACAGACCCGCCCTCGCTCGTGAGTGAGCTGTCAATCATAGTACGCGTGGACCGGTGTTGTGCCGAAATGTACACTGGAGCACTGTCACTGAGCAGAATGGAGTCTAAGCGATTGTGGTGTTCTGTTCTTGGGTGCAATAAGGAACACAGCAGTCATTTTAATGTTCCTAAATCCGAACCGCTGAAGACGCAGTGGCTGAGTTTGTTTTCGAAGGGAAATATTCCCCACGACGAACAACGTCTATGCTTTCATGTTTGCGCGAATCATTTCACACCAGACTGCTTTCGAGGAGGTATAAAGCTGGTTTTGCTAAGAAGCTGCTCCTGAAAAAAGGAATCAATATCAACTATTCGTGTTCCTGCACCTCGAGAAGAAATGAAGTGAGTGTAATGTTTTATTAACCTTTATATTAATATTTATATTAATCTTGGCAAATCGCTAGCTTCACAATGAATGCGGCTAATGTTTACACTCAGGGTACATTATGGCATGTTTCAGCCCGTTCTCATCCCAAGGCATCATACATGTGAAGCTTTTGACATTTCGTCGAAATCTCACGCACATGGCATCCTTTAGCGTCAATATGAGACGCAGAACCCAAGGCGTCATACAGGTGACGCTCGTCTAAATCCCACGCACATGGCATCCTTTAGCGTAATATGAGACGCAGATCCCAAGGCGTCATAACCGTAACTCTACCCCAGACCTAAACCTACCCATAACAATGCGTGTTATATTGACGCTAAAGGATGCCATGTGCGTAAGATTTCGACGAAATGTCATATGGCGTCACCTATATGACGCCAAAGGATGAGAATGCGTTGCATGTTTTCTATGTACGACGTTCTGAATATAATTCATAATCCCACGTTTATAATGAAAAACGCGTTATGGTTATTGTGTTACAAACATGTACGCACAGAACAGAGCATAGACTGTGGAACAGAGGGGCGGGGTGAGCGAAGCTTAAGTGAGCGGGGTGCCTCATTTAAAGGCACATGCACTGAAACGGCGTGCTGAAAACAGAGCTGTATTTGACCAGGTAAAATAAGTGTTTTCTTACAATACTAATGAGAATTTTTAATTAAAGTATATTACAAACTTTTAATTTAGACCCTAAATAGTTATATTAGCTTGTACGAAAATGGCATTATATGACCCCTTTAAAGTTTACAAAACAAGTAAGTGCTGTGGTGAAAAGTAGTTTCTATTACCTAAGATTAATAGCGAAAATGAAACCTATGCTCTCACGTAGGGATTTGGAGACGATCATCCACGCATTTATATCATCAAGACTGGACTATTGTAACGTGGTATATTTGGGACTCTCTCAGTCATTGCTGAATCGATTGCAGCTGGTTCAAAATGCCGCTGCTAGACTTTTGACCAGCATGAGAAAGAGTGATAGAACCACCCCAATTCTAAAATCTCTTCAATGGCTACCAATCAGATTTCGGATCGATTTTAAGACCTTAATATTCATTTAAATTTTTTTAAATGATCTGGCACCCTCCTACCTATCTGATCTTATTATTCTGCACCAGCCAGTAAAGAATCTGCGATCGGGAGATAAATTACTGCTCCAGGTACCGCGGTCCAGACTCAAGCGGAAAGGTGACCGAGCCTTCTCGATAGCTGGTCCTAGGGTATGGAATACTTTACCTCTCGCCATCCGCTCCATCCCCACGTTGCATTCTTTTAAAACGGCTTTGAAAAAGCACTTCTATAGCTTGGCATTTAACTCCGACCAAAGAGAGACCTAAATATATTAATTTTATGTTGTTGTGTTTTGTATCCTTGTATGCACTTGAGGCAGTAGAAATGTGCTATATAAAAAAATAAACTAAACTAAACTAAACTAAGCTTCTATTGTTATTTCAGCCCGCAGTATTTTATTCTGTTGTTCCCCTATTGATGGAAGATCTAAAGAATCCAAAAATCTTTTTATAGTTGGAATATCGGCCCTATTTGGTTGAGTATATAAGTAGTAACATATACCATGTGTCACTTTTTTATTGATTTATGGCCCATGTCACTCATGGCTGACCAGGGAATGAGGGGTTCCATGTGTCTCTGATTTATGATGGGTAGCGGGTTGGCCTCTGCGTGTCGAGTATGTATGGCACCGTGTGACATCCTCCGTGTCGATGTCCGGGGGCTTTTAAAATACAAAACAGATCAAACATATGTTAAATTTGACTTTTGACAGGCTTTACGACTGGTTTAATGAACTCACACCTCGCAACTTGCCATTGTAGTTTTTATGATATTTTCCGCCCTGGTATGCCTTATTCACAAATACGTCACTACCTACGTTTTTTGTTGCTGTTTTAAATAAGGTTAGGGGATACACTGTTGAACACAGAAGACATTCTACAACTTTCCTGATACAATGGCTGCTCCGAGAACTCCTAAAACCCCTAGAAAGGTTATGTGTATTTCACCAACAAGAGGACTTGCTGAAATGAGAGAAGATCTAACTTTTGCACCAAGGAAAAAGCTAAATGTTAGCTTGACAAAGTTTCTTCACGAGGACACTGCTCTTGTGAAACGGGATTTCTCATTATCTGGGGGTTGTGTGGTGAGATATGTGTTTGACAAGGTGATGCGTACTGTGAAACTCTACACAGCAGATGTTGAAGACGATTTTACATCACAGACCCCATGTGTGATTTTCCACAACAAAGACTGGTTTCTGTTTTTCAACTACGTTTGGAGAGATTTGAACGACTGTGGTGATGAACCGTTGTACATAGCCGAGTGGGATGGCTCAATTCCTGACACAAGATTTCGTGTGGTCGGAGACCATAGTAAAAAGTAACCAGTCGATTGTGTTTATATTTTTTGCTGCAGCAACAAGACAAAGCTCTGCGAACGTGCGTGGCCTATTCGTGAATCTGAGCATCACTCGTGCTACGACATGAAATTTTTGTTTTAAGTGGAAAGATGTTCATGTGCTTGACAACGTATTTACATGCATTGACAAGATGTTTAGATGGTGCGACATGTATGACCGTTACAGTTCTGTAAAGATTAAATTGTTTCACCCTGAGCAGGGCGTTACCAGCGCTGAAGACCGCCTCTTAAGCCCACCCACATATTACAGTCATTAAAAACGCCTGCAGGTCGGTACAATTGCTACATTGGTTCACCATGTCTCAAGAATCTACAACAGTCTACTGCTACACCAACACCCCTGAGGCTGCCCCGGCGATGCCTGATGACAATGCTACGCGACTGGAGCACCACCCACAAACTTGCGACAACAGTTGGTTGGATAAATTTTGCATGGATCTTGGATATCACAACATGACCTTCCTTACAACACCATACGGCAACACTGGTGCAATAGCTGGAGCAGCGAGCTTTGCTGGAATCGACGACACAGACAGCTGTATCCGCTCTGACGGATTCAAAATCACAAAAGCGACTGTTGTGGTCCTTCTGGAACATGTCATCAACAAAAAGCTGAAAGAAATCTGTTTGGGTTGTGAAGTGGATCACCCCAGTCAGATTAGACACTCCTGCTTGTTTGAACCGGGTCCCTATTTCTTTGACGCCTACTTTGAGGAACTGACACGTAATCTGGTGAAACCGGACCTTAAGCACATAGTTGCTCAAGCATTGAGCCGTTGTGGTTTGAGGGTTCACCCCGAGAGGATTCAAGGCTCAGTGGAGGCTATTTTACATGAACTGCGTGACAAAGTTTTCATTGTGGAAAAGCTTCGTGAAGTCAGAGAGAAAGTTGTGGACGTCAGCAGCGAACAAATTGTAGAAGCTGTATTAGAATAGCTGATATATTGTGCTTGTGTACATATGTGACCGATCTATGTGTAGACATGTTAGCAAGAAACAATCAGACTGATGTTTGTGAGGTTATTGAAACACTGGTTGATTACATTCTTGAAAAAAACATTGTGATGTGTATAAAAATTTTACACTACTTTGATGCTGTATGATACCTTTTGTTTCCTTTTACTGTTTAAGAAATAAAAACCCAAATTACTTAAACCATCTGTGTTATTGTTTTTGTGGAGCGTGAAGTGGAAACATGTCAGAAGAAATGAAAAAGACTTATTACACACCTTCTAACCCTGGTTCTTAAGGGGGGAAAAACGCTTAAAAGAAGCTGTTTTAAAAGAAACAGGTGTTCGTTTAACCGATAAAGAGGTTTCAGACTGGCTCGCTGGTGAGGATGCATATACACTACACAGAACTGCCCCACTAAAATACAAAAGGAATCGGGTTTTTGTCTACGGTATCGACATGCAGTTCCAGGCCGATCTAGTCGATATGTCTGCATATGCCTCGGTAAATGACAACAACCATTTTTTGCTGACATGCATCGATCTGTTTAGTAAATATGCCTGGACAAGGGCTTTAAAAAACAAGAGTGGTATAGAGGTCTCTAAAGCTTTTGAATCCATACTGAAAGAGGGACGCGTGCCAAAGAAATTACAGACAGATAAAGGAAAGGAGTTTTTTAACAAAACGTAACAAAAAAGTACAATATAGCCCATTTCGCAACAGCCACAGAATTAAAGGCATGTATTGTCGAACGGTTTAATAGAACCTTAAAAGGTAGAATGTGGAGATATGTAACGGCCACAAACTCCAATCGTTACATCGACATACTTCAAGACATTACACAAGAATACAATGCGAGCCATCACAGAAGCATCAAGATGAGACCGATTGATGTGGGGAAAGAAAATGAGTCTGTGGTGCTACATAACCTATATGGTGATACCACACCTCATAGTGTTAAACCCGTATTTAAATACAAGATTGGGGACGTGGTTCGAATTTCTAAAGTCAGAGGATCGTTTGCAAAAGGGTATGAGGAAAACTACACACAGGAGTATTTTACTATATCAGCGTGTATCCCACGAGAGCCCCCTGTTTACAGATTGAGTGATTCTGACGGGGATGTTATCAGCGGTGTTTTTTATGCGGAAGAATTGCAAAAAATATTTGTCAGTAAAAACAAGACATTTAAAGTTGAAAAATTTTTAGATAAGAAGACGAAGGGTCGCAAAACATTAGTGCTGGTACAGTGGCTCGGATGGCCAGCGAAGTTTGCGTCATGGATCGACCAGAAAGAATTAGTTGATGTACAGAAGCCATAAATGCAATGCACACACACAGGATGGATAGTTGTATAAAAACCAGACATGGCTGAGGGTGGATTTTGTCACACTACCCTGCAACGCTTCGCTGTCTGTACAGTAGGTAGCCAACCAGAATGCCTATTGCCGCCGCGGCGTCTACCGCGGTGAATTCACCGCGGCAAAAAAAAACAGTCGCATTTCTAAGTCATTCGCGAAATGACCGCCAGGTGGCGCAAAGGGACATTTAGCGAAAGCAAAACGTATGTAAAAGTAGCCTACATTTTAAATAGAATATAGCAAACTTTTAGAGCAGAACATTTTATGAATCAAAATTTAAAGGAGGCCTATCTCGCAGTCAGTGAAAATAAATTAGGTGCAATCAATGATGCTAAACTATTGAGGAATGAGAAGATTGAAGAGTGCATCAGTCGTTTGTGGGCACACTGACGCGTGAACAGCCGAGCTTGTGGTCGAGTGGTAGAGCTGAAGGTTTAAACAGTACAAAGACACGGGTTCGAAACCCGAATAAATATGTTTTTTATATAATTACCATGCATTTCCATTTTACACTAAGGAACAAATCTCATCCAACAGATTGACTGAATTTACGTCTTCAAAAACAGTTCTGTTAAAAAATAAACAAACAAACAAAAAAAACTTCACGGACAGGACAGCAGACAGCAGGACTGGAATTCTTTCCATATGCAGAAATAATTTAAAAAAAACATGGTTAAGCAAGGTGCGATTTGCCGGTGGGTGATTTCCCCCCTCCACAGTAGGCTATAGCGAATAGGCCTACCCTAAATAGACCTTATCAAATATAGTATATATATTTTTTAAATATAGCCTAAAACACGCACGTTTAAACAACAAACAATAAAATCTGAACCAGCGCTTCTGCTCCTGTATTGAGAGATAACATGCAGCGCATTTCAGTTACGATCCTGGTTCAAATTGTATTAATACATTCACGGCTTTTTAAAATGTCACAAAGCGTTTTGATGTGGTTTTGAACGAAATATTGAAGTTTATAATTAAGTATTTTGACACACCACGCCTAGTGCGTATTCTAAAATGGGTTTTCTTCTGCCATTGAATTAGAGTTCGACAAACGCCGCATTCACTTGAATTTCTTTTTCTGCTAAAATAACTTAATAGGCTATAGCCTACTTCGTTATTTTTGGTCATACAGATAGGATATCATATTTTAAAACTGTAAAAGGTCTATTTTATTCATGTAAAGTAGGCTACACTCACAATAGGCTAACAACAAAACATTCTCACTCATTTGAGCGAACACACACTGCATAAACGTTTGGGCTTTTCTCAGTGAGCTTCGACATGGCCGAGTGGTAGAGCTGACGGTTCATCAATCGGAAGACCTGCGTTCAAATCCCGAACAAACATGGACTTATGTAAATATATATATATTTTTAGGCTATTAATGCAGATTTGTTTAGTTCTAAAACTCTGTTACACCATATATTTTTTGCTTATATTTTTAAAATAATATTACCATGCATTTCCATTTTACACTAAGGAACAAATAGGCTATCCAACAGAACGACTTTAGATCTGTAGCTAATAATACCAATTGTTCAAAAGCAGTTTTGTATAAAAAAAAGATATATAGGCCTATATATATCTTTATTTGTTGTATTCCCTATAGCCTACATAGAGTTTTTAAAAACATGGTTTTAAGCAAAGTTTTCGACAAACGAGGCAGCGCGTTCATTTGATTTATTTTTAACAGCTAAAATAACTTAATAGGCTATACGTGATTTTTTTTGGTCATACAGATAAGAGTAGAGTAGCCTACATCGTTCAAAACTGTAAACTTTTTTTTAGGCTAATGACAAAAGTTTATCTGTCGTCTCTCTCGGTCTCCGGGAACTGCGCGTCACAAAAATAAACCGAAAGCCACTTGCCTCAGCTCAGACACGATAGGAAATCGGATATGTCTAAAGCCTTTACATGTCTAAATATTTAGGTTAATAAATGTTATCTGATTATGTAATCCATATGAAAACGAGAGCTACAGAGAATCTGCTCAAATATGTTTATGTGATTGTGAGCGCCTCGCAATGAGAAAATTACAAGGTGAAAATCTCGTTTAATTAAAATCGTCCTGAATTAAAATGTAAAAACAGATCAAATCATTTATTCGTCGAAGTGTTGCTATATTGTTTCATTTAAAGTTCATAATTATTATCTAAATGTTATTTAGTTTATCAGCAGTAGGCTACCACGAAGCACCGATATTTATTTGAATAATAATAATTTAAAAAATAACTAATTCACATTTTACATGCCTGGACCCAAAGATCCCTGTAGAATTTAATATTGAGCTGAGCATTTTGTTCATGACAACAAAATGAACATGCGTTTGAAGATTATATTTAGTTTTGCTTGGAAAAAGCTGGCCCAAACCAGTTTTATTTCTTAAATTATTTAAATAATGAAATATAGTAATAAACTTTTATGACAGAAATACCACAACATGTAGCTTAAATCATTTAATTCTTTCATTATCAACACTTTTATAGCCTAATGCTAGAGCGATTTAAGTGTGAATTGCGACTTTTCTTTATTTTAAGTCAGACTCAGACTCAGAGAGCCTGTGGGGGGTTTGGAGGGACAGACAATAGGTGTTAATGTTCCTCATTCATATGGAGAGTGTCGGATAGCCAGCCCGATGGCAAAGGCAAAATTATTTTAAGGATAGGCTACATCTCTCGATGTGTCCCCATATTTGATTAAATTATAAATATTGTAGTTTATTTATTGTAGCCTATTTAAAGTGTTTTCACACACAAATTTAAATTGAAGTGTTCAAGTTGTTTCAACTGGTTCTGTAGAGTTTAAGAATGTTTGAGCAAGGGAGACTAAATAAACTTGCTGAGATCCAGCGCGAGAGAGGCAAAACTCATGTTTTTAATTTATGTTGCTGTGGACTATTTTCGATTTGTACCGTTTCGTTAAATTTAGCTGCAATTTCTTTGGCAAAACAAATTTAAAATGTAGCAAGAATAAGATTCTGTGTTTCTTTTTTGCAGGGAAATAAAGTCTAAATGCAAGGTTGCCACCGGTCCCGGTTTTACCGGGATTGTCCTTCTTTTTAATAACCTGTCCCGGGAAATTGAAGCACTCTCCCGGGACAATGAATGTCCCGGTTTTCGAAAGGCTACGTGATTATGCAAGTTCAAACCATAGACAGGTTCAAACTGTGTAGCGCGCGGCCGCTTGCACAGAGAGCAGAGAGAGGGAGAGACAGAACACCGGCTAGATCCCCCCTAACTACAGATGGTAGTCGCCGCTCAAAGTGTGGGGCGCGCCCCTCTATGGGTGGGAAATAGCCTAGAGAAGTGACAGGTTGGGCGCGCCAACGGGAGGAACTTTTCCTTTTTATGCCTTTATATCTTTATTCGTTCATGGCGAGTCTACATCGCATCTTCATCTTTGCAGCGACGCAGAAAACACCAGTTTATTAATAAACAATTAAATGTCTCCTTGCTATTTTTTACACATTCACCTTTGCCGGCTCGTGCGCTTGAGTGCAGCTTTATAACACTCACTCATTACCCTGTATAGCCTATTTAAGTTATTAAATCAATATAAAGGGGTGATTTGTCCACTGATGGCTTAAATAAACAAATAGGCTACTAGTTGACTAGAAAAAAACTAGTCGGAGACAGCATGAGCGCGCGACCCTGAGCGGAATGAGCGAGCCGAGGAATATCCAGAAATGCTCACATGCTCTGATCGGAACAAAGGGATTTTGACATAATTAATCATTAGTTTATATCTCATGCACTGCCCATAATTTTAATCCCATATCAAACACATTAGCCTATGTTATGTCTATTTTAATTTTTTAATTTTTTTGTCTTGCCAAATGGATTTCTCTTCTTTTCTTTTTTTAACATTTTGACACAGCAGCACTTTAATTTTCTCTATTTTTGTTTTTGTTTGTTTAGTTTGTATTTAGATACTAGCCTACTTGTTACTTCAATAAATTGGAACATTTTAAGCTTGTTGCGTATTTCATTAGCATTGTGTTGGGGCGATGGGGGCAGTGGGGCTTGAAAATTATGAGTCTATCCATCGGGTGCAGAAAAAAGATTGCATGTGTGTGTGTGCGTGTGTTTATGAAGCGAATGTAAGAAGCCCCCCCCTAACAACCCCCCAGCTCTACTGTAGCAATGTTGTAATATGCCATTGATTATTAAACAAAACGCTTGACTTTAAATAAATAAACAGTTAATAAACTCGCAAATAAAGAGTCACCTATTTAAGCATCAAGAACGGTTAAAGATTAACGCTGTCGGCCAACATGGTGTTATATTGAGATTCGATCTCGGGTCTCTTGGATCTCCGTGTCGTTGCGTTAACCACAGAGCTACCGCCTGAACACTGTTACATCAACGTCTTATACTCTTCCAAAGCCTTGATGTAGCCTAATATGTTTCTATTGCAATGTTTTATATGGAAATGTTTTCATTATTTATTCAATTTAATTTAAGTATTGTGATGAATTATTTAACTACATTTCACTTAAATTCATCTGCTACCAGCTTTCAATCGCTCTGAATGAGCCGCGACGCAGCGGCAGATTACGCAATAGAGAGAATAAACGCACACTTTTCAAAGTCTGTGATTGTAGCGCCTCTTAGCGGTGAAAGGCAGCAAACACACCCCGAAATTCACCGCCGCGGCAAAGCGGCGGCGTTGAAAGTATTATTCTGGTTGGTAACCTACTGTATACCCTGATAATAAAATCTCTAATTATAGAACAAGACTGGCTACCCCTATAAATATAAAAGGAGAATGGGAGGTGGGGCTTGTTCAAATTGAATATCCTAGAAGCTTGTACACCTTTAACAGCAATGACGCCGTTTTCGAGATAAACATCGGACCCACCACGACCGATGGTGAAAAGTACACTAATAGCATGCGCCATGGCGTAGATGTGTAGAAGACCAGCTCATAGAAACTACGCATACCAATAAAAACTGGGTATTACGACAATGTCCCATCTCTAGTTAGTGTAATAAATGATTTAGTAGCGCCTCAGGGCAGGGCCGTGCACAGACCTTTTGAGGGGCATGTGCTGAAACTGAAAAAGGGCACCCCTCCCTTTTTTTTTCCCACCAAGTAATCAAAATTACAAAAAAATAGTACAAAAAAAGTACAAAAAATAGTTATATCAGTTATAATTATTTTTATAAATGTTATAGTTATAAAATATGTATGTATATATATATATATATGAAGAGTTCAGATGCAAAAGCTCTGCTCTGCAGAACAAAGTTCAATCAAATATTTTTTTAGCTATTCTGTTTGGTTTAATAAGCTAATTTGTATTATTTGGTTAAAATTGCTCTACCTTCCCCTCTTCTAAATGTCACACATAAACATGAGTCAAGTATTTTTGACAAACTATTTTGAAATATAATTTAAATAATTATGTCCAACTCAATTCCAGATTATAAGACACTATTGTCACGTTTTGATGTGTTCTGTTAATGTTTTGAGATCTTGTTTCCCCCTGTCTTTGTGGTTTTTGGTTTAGTCCTGTTAAGTTTTCCCGCTCCTCGTTTGTGTTCAGTTTCTGCACCTGTTTTCAGTTAATTATCCAATTATTCCTTGTATATTTAAGCCCTGTGTTTTCCCTGAGTGTTGGTCGATCGTCGTCCATGTGTGGTTGTGTGTAAATCCTGATTTCCTGGAGTTTTGTTCTTGTTTCATTTTTGGAAGTTTCATTTTGTTTATTAAACCTATTATATGGAAATTCCGTGTCCTCGTCTTCAGCACCTGCACAAACCCTGACAGAACGATCGACCATAACAAAAAAAAAAGGGAATGAACTATGAACTCTGTGTCCCACAAGATGGCCGGACTCTGGAAGAATATGCGGAGATATATCTCCATCTTTTTCGGGACTCTAATTGGGACGAGGAGTCCCTGACACATGAGTTTTGGAGTGGGATGGACGATACCCTCGCTCAGAGACTGTTGTTGGGAGATCTCCACCTCCCGTTAGTAAAATTCATTGCCCGTACGCTGTGGGTGTGTGGTTCCTCATTCACCGTGGGAGACATCCAGCCCGATCTCCACGGCCAGCCAGAGCAAGAGCCCATCACCTGCACGCCAACGCCTGAGCCCATTGCATGCACGCCAGAGCCTGACCCGTTTGACGACCTTCCAGAGCTTCTTCCCCCAGAGCCTTCACAGCTGGTCCCGTCCAGCCCAATCAAGCCTTCACCGCTGGTCCCGTCCAGCCCAGAGTTTCCTGATATGCTGGTCCCGTCCAGCCCCGAGTTTCCTGATATGCTGGTCCCGTCCAGCCCTGAGTTTCCTGATATGCTTGTCCCGTCCAGCCCCGAGTTTCCTGATATGCTGGTCCAATCCAGCACGGAGCCCGTTGACCCAGAACCAGAGCCAGAGCCCGTTGACCCAGAGCCAGAGCCCGTTGACCCAGCGCCAGAGCCAGAGCCCGTTGACCCAGCGCCAGAGCCAGAGCCCGTTGACCCAGCGCCAGAGCCAGAGCCCGTTGACCCAGCGCCAGAGCCAGAGCCCGTTGACCCAGCGCCAGAGCCAGAGCCCGTTGACCCAGCGCCAGAGCCAGAGCCCTTTGACCCAGCGCCAGAGCCAGAGCCCGTTGACCCAGCGCCAGACCCAGAGCCCGTTGACCCAGACCCAGAGCCCGTTGACCCAGAACCCGTTGACCCAGCGCCCGTTGATGTCAAGTCAGTTCCCGATCATGAGCCTGTCCTCCCCAAGAAAATTTTGGGGGGGCGCCATACGCCTTCGCCGTGGCCGGCCAAAGATCCACGGAGACCCGAAAAGATAACACCGCCATGGCCACCTGAAGGGTCTATACCGCCATGGCCACCCGAAGGGTCTTCACCGCCGTGGCCACCCGAAGGGTCCTCACCGCCATGGCCACCCGAAGGGTCCTCACCGCCATGGCCACCTGAAGGGTCTTCACCACCACGGCCACCCGAAGGGTCCTCACCGCCGTGGCCACCTGAAGAGCCTGCACCGCCATGGCCACCCGAGGGTCCCACAGCACCGCCCTGGACGCCCGAGGGTCCCACAGCACCGCCCTGGACGCCCGAGGGTCCCACAGCTCCGCCCCGGACGCCCGAGGGTCCCACAGCTCCGCCCTGGACGCCCGAGGGTCCCACAGCTCCACCATGGCCACGCCCACAGCCTGCTCCGCCTTGGCCACGCCCACAGCCTGCTCCGCCTTGGCCACGCCCACAGCCTGCACCGTCGTGGCCACGCCCACAGCCTGCTCCGCCTTGGCTACGCCCACAGCCTGCACCGTCGTGGCCACGCCCACAGCCTGCTCCGCCTTGGCCACGCCCACAGCCTGCTCCGCCTTGGCCACGCCCACAGCCTGCACCGTCGTGGCCACGCCCACAGCCTGCACCGCCGTGGCCACGCCCACAGCCTGCTCCGCCCTGGAGGCTTCCTGGACCTACACCATGCCCTCGTCAGCCTCCAGGGCGCCCACCCTCCCACCCCTTTGGATGTTATACGGCGCGAGGACGCGCCTTCGGGGAGGGGGGAGGTACTGTCACGTTTTGATGTGTTCTGTTAATGTTTTGAGATCTTGTTTCCCCCTGTCTTTGTGGTTTTTGGTTTAGTCCTGTTAAGTTTTCCCGCTCCTCGTTTGTGTTCAGTTTCTGCACCTGTTTTCAGTTAATTATCCAATTATTCCTTGTATATTTAAGCCCTGTGTTTTCCCTGAGTGTTGGTCGATCGTCGTCCATGTGTGGTTGTGTGTAAATCCTGATTTCCTGGAGTTTTGTTCTTGTTTCATTTTTGGAAGTTTCATTTTGTTTATTAAACCTATTATATGGAAATTCCGTGTCCTCGTCTTCAGCACCTGCACAAACCCTGACAACTATAGCCATGCCATTACTATAGCATATCCAACATCTATATGCCTACCTGGCAAAAAATTTATACAGTGGAGGACCAGGAATGTTAGTCTCTTGAAGGTCCCTTGTTCACTACACTTTCCCTAAAATAAGCCAGCAATGAAAATAAATAAATAAAACAATGTGAAAAGTACAGTTGCAGTGAAAAGGAGTACTGAACTGGAGTAATGATGCTGAAAATTCAGCTTTGATTACAGATATAAATTACTTTTAAAAAAATTTAAATAGTAAACAGTTATTTTAGATTGTAAAAATAGATCACAATATTACTGTTTTTGCTGTATTTTGGATCAAATAAATTAAGCATTGGAATGAATTAAATAATGGATTACATTCTGCATGATAAAATATAAAGATTTCACAGTGATCTTCTATAATGTTTTTTTTTTTTTTTTTTACTACTACAACATTACTGGAGTAAAACCATGTTTTACTACAATTATACATGTGAGGACGAGCGAAGAGTAGCCTATATAATAAAAAAACTACATTGCACGTTCATATCAACAGCCTTGAATTACCCATAATTTAATATTACCATAACAAGATGAAATGTTAATAAATTAAGTGTATCAGCAATCATAAATCAAAGAAGAAAATTTCTTAGAAAAATATGTTACCTAGGTGACGAGGATCACTCGTCGCTTTGTGTAGTTTCAGTATAAAACAGCGCGGGGGCGCGCCTGTGCTTATGATTTTCGATGGTAAAAACAAAGTATAATGTTGTTGTATTATGAATAATTATGAATATATTGTTAACATTTTACAAAAGTCAAACTCAAATACAGTTACGGGGTTTTTGACCAGCGAATGTGTGCAAATGTGCATTTTGTCCGTCATTAAAACGGCGCAGGCGGCATCAAATTACATTTTCATCAACGGATTAGCCTACTAGTTTGTTAGACGCTCAGTTTTTCCTGTTGTAAAATACATTTGGCCAAAATCGAATTTTATAAAAGCTGAAATGCTACTTTATGCACAGGCTATTTAAGTGTAGGCTATGTCTATTGATTATAACTAACGTTTCTAGCCTAGACCTCCCTCAGTCTCAGGTCATGTCTCAGTCAGACATGAAATAGATAAAATATGAGCTTTTATAGACAAAGTGTTTAGTACTTATTCAAACAACAATATCTTTATTTTTTTACCCTTGCAAAACTTCGTTCAGCTGCTGTCTGCTGTGCGGCTGCTGTGGAGCTTCAGTTCATTCAGTCACGACCGATGAGGGGGCGGAGTTATCAGGTTTACTGACCGTTTGAGGATGAACAAGATTTACACAAGCTCTTTTTAAGAATTTTCATTGGCTAAATATTTTTAAAACAGACAGGCGTAAAAAAATAAAATAAAATAAAAACCACCACCAAAAAAAAAGGGCACTTCGAGTGTAAGAGCAAAAAGGGCATGTGCTCTGCATAGGTTGAGCCCTACCTGTGCACGTGCCTGCCTCAGGGGGTATTCGGTTATGACCGTGTAAAAAACAAAGTATTTCTGAAAGCAAAACCTAACATTTTTCAATGACCTTCCATGGAAAACTAGCCATTATTTTAGGATTGAAAACAGGCGTCCCTATCGGAGATTCTGCAAAAAACAAATCCTGAAAAAACTAATTTTGAAAAGGATATTGTGACATATGCAATGCATCAGTCGGACATACACGGTGTTTTCTATACTCTTTATATCTACACGGACATTATCCGTTACCAATCCGTGGGTGATGCTTTTGTGCCACTCCTGGAGTGTGTACAAATAACAGGGGATAACAATAGCACAGTCAGTGTTCGATACGACAAACCCCACTACGCGTCTATCAACAAATCAGTCATCACAGATATTGTTATAGAAGTGAAGGACGATCAAAATCAGCACGTCCCATTTTCTTACGGGAAAGTGTGCATTAAACTTCACTTCAGGCCTGTAAAACACTTTGTTTAAAATGGCATATTTCAACAATCACAATGTTGACCCTATGCGTTACGTTGCCTATTACCAGAATCAGGCAGGCAGCGGGCTCCCCGGGTATGCAGGAGGAGTAGTCATGTATGGGGCCGGTTTGGGGGCCTTTTTAGAGGCCTCTTTAGAATGGCTATACCCCTACTAAAATGAGGATTTAGCATAGCCAAGCCGCATCTTAAATCAGCTGCAAAAAACATACTAAGTGACGTTGTTAGTAATACGTTATCAAGATCTTTTAACAACAACTATGATGCTCAAGACGGATCCGGACTAATGGTAATGGCTCGCAAAAGAGCATCACCGCCAGGGGTGCGGAGGAGTGGCCAGAAGCAGAAGAAAACAAAACAACCTCCCAAGAAAACATCAGTTGTAAAACGCAAGCGCAAGGAGACAGCTAAGCGTACTGCTTCATCAAGGAGACAGCTAAGCGTACTGCTTCATGGCGTTACTACACAACATGTCAGAAGAGTGTTTAAAGACTGAACTGGATCTGTTTACTGTACCACTAACTCAAACAGCAATTGAAAAAAACACTTATATAGAAGTTCCGCCACTATCAGCGATATCCGACACATCTCTGCTGGAATTTTTTATTGCGGGGAATGGTGAGGATTACATAGATCTAAACAACACATTACTTTTTTTGCTCCTCAAAATCACTAATGCTGATGGGACGGATATTGCAGACGGAGATCCCGTAGGTCTTGTTAACTATCCTGGAGCTACGATTTTTTCACAAGTGGATGTATCGCTTGGAGATCGGCTTATATCACAGAGTTCTAGCACATACCCATACCGCTGTATGATAGAATGTCTTACCAATTATGGTAAAGACGCCCTGGAAACGCTTTTCTCAGCAGGGCTCTTTTACAAGGACACGGCGGGGCAGATGGATGTGGCGGATCCGGCTGGGGGTAATCGTGGTCTGACAAAGAGAGCAGCCTTCACCAATGCTAGTAATGTGGTCGAACTACTCGCACCTGTTCACAGTGATATCTTCTTTCAGGAAAAAAACAATTACTTAATGGATTAGATCTTAAAATTAGAATGACTAGAGGTGAAGATGAATTCTGCCTGATGAGGAGCAACGCTACAGCCTATAAACATCCTGTCTGCATCGCTATTTGTGAATAAAGTGTCTGTGTCACCAGCTGTGAGACTGGGTCATGCACAAGCCCTACTCTCAACCACAGCCAAATACCCCATCGACAGAGTGTGTCTGAAAAACTTCTCAATACCGGCAGGCTCACGTGTCTGCAATCAAGAAAACTTATTCTTAGGAACTCTGCCAAAATCTCTGGTTCTAGCTATGGTTGATAATGATGCATTTGTGGGTGCCTATAATAAAAACCCATTTGCGTTTAAAAACTATGATTTAGAATTTCTGGCCATTTATCTGGATGGGCAACAGTACCCAGCGAAGACCCTGCAGCCTGAATATGAAAATGGTTCTGCAGTGCGGGAGTTTTACCAGTTAGCGCTGGCTTCTGGAAGGCATCTTAAAAACCAGCCTCTATGTATCGATAGAGAGGATTTTCTGCACGGCTATACACTCTACGCGTTCAATTTCGCACCAGATGAGGAGTGTAGCCAGCACGTATCGCTTATCAAAAGTGGCAATATTAGACTAGAAGCCCGTTTTAGACAGCCACTACCACGCACGGTTAACTTAATTGTTTATGCTTTGTTTGATAGTTTGATTGAGGTGTCAAATCGCCGACAGATCCTGGTTGATTACTACTAATACGCTCAAATGAACACTGTACAGCTTACGGCTGTCATGGATAAGGTTTCATGCGATACTTATTTTCTTGGAGTTCTACCATGTGACTATCTACCAAAAACCCCTTTAAGAAAACTACCAGCAATGGTTTTGATCAATACATACCCTTCAGGACTCCCAGGGGAACACTGGTTGGCTATCTACATAAACGAGGATGGTGTAGGATGTTTTTTCGACAGCTTCGGTAATAAGCCAGATTATCATGGTTTTCCGCCGATTATCAAAAACTTTTTAAAGCTCAACTCTAGTCAAGTACTACATTCAACTGTGCAAGTCCAAGATTTTTCATCAGACACATGTGGACAACATTGTGTGTTCTTTCTCTACCACATGGCAAAGGGATTTGATTATGATTATGTGATGAAATTGTATACCAACGATTTTATTAAAAATGACAAAAAGGTGTCAGCATTTGTGAGAAAACTAAAACGAGCTCCATGTAGTGAAAATGTTTTCAAATGTGTTCAGTGTGTACAAATGGGTGAAATGTTCATGTCTCATGCTTAATATTTTTAATAAAAACAACTAAAGAACGGAATTTTGTTTCTTTATGCCCACTTTTATTACATATACATCACATCATAAGTTCTCAAAAAAAAAAAAAAGAAAATTGAGAAAACAATACATACAAACTGTTAGTTTAAAAACTTAACCACTGACTAGGGTCTTTCTGTTTCTTACTCCTCTTAGATGATCCTGTTATAGTCGGGGTCGATTTGGTTTTGAAAGAGTTAATTGTATGTCTGACATTGTGGTTTGGTACCACAGAGTATGGTAAATTTAAACTAGCAAAAGCCTCCAGAAATTCACGCCACCCGCCAGGTCTCCGCTCGTCAGCAATCTTTTGTGGGGCCGTGACGCTTTTAACTAAGTCAAGCATGTGTGAACCAGGGATTGTTCTGCCTTTAAACACAAACTCCCCCGACTCAGTCCATGAAGTAACATCTTTAGTTTTAGACATTTTATCTAAAATGTAACGAACATTTTTCACACTCCTCTCTGGAATATTCTTTAAAATCTCATCTGCAAAATCACTTAAATCGTCATGGGCACTCACATGGCCTGTTGTGGGTGGGTCTTCTTTTTCAACATTACTAGGCTGTGGTAGACTCAATGTTAATGTGGTGGATTCTCTATCCCCTTGTCTAGTGAGTGTTAAAAACCGCTGCAAAACACCAGTGTACATCTTAGCTTTTTCATGGTGATCCAGATCAGACCTGTGCAAAATATTTCTTATAGTCGTGTCCAGGTCATTCTCCATAACCTGTTGTATAGACTCACGGGTGTTAGAGGATTTCAGCTTATTAAACTGGTGTTGTGGGACTAAAAACATCTTCTCAGCATACTCCATCACCAAACGTATTTAGATGTAACCAAACTGGTTATAAACGGGATTGCCACACTTAACAAAGGTAGTAGAAAGCCTCCTTGTTGGTTGATTAACCGTCTTTTGCGTCTAACTCCAACCTTTTTATCAGCAACAATTTTGATCTCGCTTCTTCTTCTCTTCAGTTTCTGATATTGTTGTGGTGTTAGCGGAATATTACCATGGACTACGTTAAGAGCTACTTCACACAATGCCACGATGAACTCGTCTGCAGCAGCCTTTAAAATAACACGTCTTTGTTAAGGCGTGGCTTTTAATAACAATTTTAAAAGAGGTAGGTTTCTTAAAAGTCTTGCAGACATTTTCAAATCTCTCTGTCAATGTTTTCTTTTCTGAATGTACACAACTGGATGTTGTGTCAGAATATCTGTTCTGAGACGGTACTGTTCTGGTGTTTTCGCTTTAAAGTCAATCAATAGATACCCGAAAGGGATGCTGGTCGCATTTTCATAACACTCCATAAAGTATTTTGTGTTCCTGGGGTACATCTGACACGCTAACACATTAATTTGGGTATTGTCTCTAGGGTTTTTAAACAAAACCAAATAATTAGTGTTCAAACTGATAGTCCTGCTGGATTTACCTTGAAAAAATAAGTTTTGTACAATATAAATGGCACTCAAGCTTCTATGGTGAACATAGTTGGTAAACAAACGTTCAACTTCTGAATTGCTACTAGCATCTTTCATAACATCATCCAATATCACAAAATTTGTCTTGTTGGTGGGAAACAAACGATCATCATTCAGAGTCTGCGGTATACCTTCAATAAATTTAATATCATACAGTTTCAACAATTCGTCATACATAGGTTGCCAGCAGTCATATATGTACACAATGTTTTAATTTTTTTTTAGAAATTACACTTTTAGCATTTTCCAACAACTTTTTTACAAAAAATGTTTTTCCTGAGCTAGATGGACCACTTAACACACATGAAAATGGATGTTGTAATCTGAAATTAAAACCATCAGGGTCTAGCGCACCCCGGTGCCCAAAAACGTTGTCAGTAGCCATATGGTAGCGTAGTTAGGTCGGGTAGCAGTACACGCTTGTTGTATACGACTTTACATTTTTTCACAACTGACTTGTTGTGCAATGTGAACTGCTTTTTATTCCTCACTATACTGTCGGTGTATGCGAGAATGTGATTACTGTCACCCCGCCCTCTCACATATTGATCGACGAGACCAATTAATGTGTCCAACCTAATGGTCTCGGAGTTTACCGCATTCAGTGTGATACCTTTGGCCTTCATACAGACCTTATCCTTGGCAGTTCGATACCCATAACTTTTCGGAGCAGTTGAAGCAAATTCCACAATATGGTCTCCATCCCCAACTTCATCAGTAAGGTCACCAAGATATGGCCCTAGTGGGGGCTCATATTCACCCTCTTTAGACGTGAACACAACACTATCTGTATCGCAATAAAGCAGTCTATCACCCAACCTGTCCATAAGTTCATAAAGCTCTAACCGTGCGTGAGCCGTTGTGAAAGCCCCGAGAAAGACGTTAATGTCACGAGTCTGGGGTCCTTTCCCATCCGCGTATCCCCACTGAACGATCGCAACAGTGTCTGACACAAATGAGAAATGCTTGTGTATTATTTCAGGATGCCCAATTGGGTAGCATTTTCGAGCCTGGCAGTAGGGATATAGTGATGTAAAGTCAACATACCTAATCTGTTCGCCCTCCGCAACTTTGTGGTACAGTTTTAACGCGTTAGTGCGCCCTCCGAATAGAGCTTCACGTGGTTTCAATCTTTCAGTGTGTTTGTAAGTGGACATGAAATCCATCACTGCTACGTCAGTCTGTTTAGCGCGGACCCAATCACATTCCCAAATCACCTCGACCTGAAGACCGTACGCGCGCTCCAAAATTTCAATCTTGTCATCACATTGTCTTCTCAGAACACCATAAGGCACTTTTGATAACGGGTTTATATCATTGGAGTTATAACAACGCTCACACCCATGAAAAAAACACCCGAGAAATTCGAATGCTTTTTTCACAACACCATCGTCATAGAAACCGTCCACATAGTACTTCCCAAATGACGCCTCACCGCTGTTAAGGGCATGTTGAACATCTATGGACCGCGATTTTCGGACAAACTCAAGCCATTCAATTGAGATGTTTGAGTAAGTCTTGTTCTGGTTGGTGTACGCATTGTTACGTGTCAGAGCTATTGTGTCTTTTGGGATGTAGTGTGTTTTATACGTGGCCATACATGTTGCTGCCAAAGTGGTGTAATTAAATGGATCAAGGCCTGTACACAAAATGAATTCGTCCCGGTACTTCATGCAAGCTTCCCTCAGCAAAACGACATTGTTTTTACCATAAAGCGCTAGTTCTTTTTTAAAATCAAACACTTTGTCAGATATGGTATTGTACCAAACATCAAACGCAGCCCTGTCTTGGTTCGACATTGTCGCATACCCGTAAAATTTCTTGTCAGGGTACGGGCCTATGTAGTTGTCATTTTCAATGCGGTTAAAGTGGTGCGGAAAATAACCGTTCTCAGCATTAGTCAAATTAAACGCAACGGGTGTCTTGGCCAGACGCATGGGGATGAATGAGTATGAATCAATAAAACGTTGCTTGAAAGCTGTGTCATACATTAAGATCAGCCTGCAGCCTTGCATTGTGATTTTAGGAGCAATCCCCATCTTAGTAAAGAATTCCAAAAGTATGAAATGATCAAATCCAGATGCGTTGAGCGCATCCATGTGTAATTAAGGTAACGTGGTTGTCTGAATTTTTTTACGAGACGATCCACACAATCAGTCCCTTCAGCCACGAATTCCTCGCCATTAAACGTGATAGCACATACAAAATTGGCTACATGTTTACCGTTTTCATAACGGGTCTCAAAATCGTAGAAAATGTAACGATCGTTCGGCATCTCCGGCTTAACTGGCTGGATAAAACATTGATGCACACCATCGGTAACCAAACTCTCACCACAGTGCACACAACGATCTGCAGGGCATTTATGGGGTTTGGGTTTAGTACCGCTGACATGGTAACGTCTATTACATTTACCACAATATTTAGTCACATCGCACTGCGCGGATTGCATACCTCGAACTGGTTTTTTATGCATCTCAAAACAATAGTCAGACTTACAGTAGCGCAGGCAGTCACCGCAATGTTTTGGCTTTTTGGGTTGTTTATGACATTCCGGGTCATTACAGACATCGCAGATGTACCGACATCTGTGATCTCTCCTACAGGTGAATCCTCGGTGGCAGAACTCACACACGTATGGGGTGCCAATAAATGCACGTAGATTTTTAATCATAAAATAATGATTGTCATGCAGGCACAAAAATGCTGTTTTATTGAAGATGCTAAAGACGCTAGCTCTACGTGTGGTTTCTGCGGATTTAGGAAATGTGCCAGACAGATTGCAAAACAAAGATTGTTGGAAATATTCGTGGGACAGAACAGATTAAGTCTGTTTTTGGTAATCACTTCATTGTGGGCAAGATCACGGATCTTTCGATAAACACCGCCGTGTTTACTTCTCGCTATCGACGGTCTTAAATTCAATCTCTCATCAAACCGGACGTCAGAGTTGCTCTGCATTATTTTTTCAAGATCGTTTATAAATAGATCTACACTATAACCATTGCTACCCATCAAAAGTGTACTAACATCTGATGTCAAGCTCGACCCCCTCAACGTAATGCTGATTAAACAGCCGTCTCCGCCTAACAGTCTGGAAAACTCCACAATTTCAGAAAGTGTGTCATGTAAAAACACTGTGTAGGCTGCTAAATCTGTCGAAGATATCTCTCGCAAATTTATAAGCCTGTGGATTTCCAGACCATTGAACCGAGCTCGTGGCAGTACAGTGTACCCACTAACATTACCACCCACGGTTACAAGCTATTCTATATCACTATCTGTGAGACCCATATTGGGTGCATCAGGGTTGAGTGTGCGCTGTGTCTGGGTACCGGGGCCCTCTCCTGACTGGTGAAAAGACATAAGATGATCAAATGCAGAATTTGGTTCTGGAGGACGTTCTAACACCTCTCCTGCTTGTTGGGTATTTACAACGTGTTCAAAATTATTATTTGGTTCAGGATCCTCATCGGACATTGATCTCACAATGTTTAATAATTCTACCAACGTGCCAGTTGAAGACTCAGACCTTTTCATATCCTCCACAGTCTGTATTAAATAGAGCAATGTTTCTGTGTTACTACACTGTTCAAGGGGCACCAAACTACCATCGTTTCGTCTAAACCTAGCTACCGGACCCGGTTCAGAACCATCTGGCACCTGAAAACGTTTAGGCATTTTTAAATCAGATCTTTTTATTTTATTTATTTAAATCACATGTGGCCATACCTTAAAGACTATGGATAATAAACCCTGTTCATACAGTGGAAAAGATGGAATGAAAAACTACCTAACAAACAACTTTACAGTCAGACTAAAATTACACACAGCGTCTGACAAATGTTGAAGAAAAAAAAAGAAAAGAAAAAAAAAACATAGTATTAAAAAAAAATATATATATAAAATGTTGTCAACTCACCCAAGTTTCTTTTTAAGCATGAGCACAAGTTGCTTTAGCAATTCTATAGGCACGTCTTGTTCTCTGGCTACTTTTTGAATAGTGCCACTATGCAACCGTTGCAGCGCTATGCCTTGTTTAATCCAAATTCCCTGTTGTTGTTGCGTTGACTCATAAGCATCTAAACGTCTCTCAATGGCATTAAGGCGTTTGTCAAAACGTACCTCGAAGCAGGGGCGTAGCAAGCTTTTCAAAAGTGTGGGGGATGGATGTGAAATTTAAATTTCGGCATTAACAGCTATTAATGACTAAAAGCTTAAAAGGAACTTTGTTGTATATGCTGGGGCACAATTTATAATGATTGTTCTTTCCCACTTGATTTTGTAAAACTATGTTGTGTGGTGTGGACCTCTGTCCCTGTATGGGGGGTTCGGGGGCATGCTCCCCCGCAATTTTTTTTGTACATTTTAAGGTTAAATGCTCAATCTGATGCACTTTGAGAGCTCAAAATTAAGAGCTTCAACCGGGTTCGACCCATGACTTGTGCACATTGAACAAAGAAAAAGCATTGACTTGTACATAAAGAGGGCTCAAACTTATTTTTAGTTATGATATAGAGTCTCAGTCTACATTACATTATCACTGGTGTTTTAGAATGCCAAACATTTATTATAATAGAATAATGATTTATATAATTATTTATTCCTATGATGGAAAATCCATATAGCCTATAAATGTATGCTATTGTATAAATGAAAATGAATATTTCAAAAGTATATTTTATATTACGCTATAGAATAGGAAAATTACAATACTTTTGTCCTAATTTCTTCACTTAAACCCTTGAGCTTTTATTTTGGAGAAAAGTGTGAGCAAAGTGCACACTTTTCTTTAAATCACCAACACAAACAGAATGCCTAAGTTACTTAATTAAAGTCTTGTGCTGTTTAGTAGTCTAAAAAACGAAATATAATACCGAAAACACTCGACATGTCAACAAAACATAAACATAACATCTTCCCAGACACATATCAAGCTTATATAAAAACATCGAAAGCATAAAGACTCATTCAAAGTACCTGGAAAAGGGAGATGTAAATGTAAACCATAAGTTCCTGCCTCCTCAGCACGAGCTGACAGATAAATCTAACACACCAAGAGAGGCGGGACTTAAGGCAGAACAGCCAATCATCAGCCGGTCTCACTCAAAGCCGCTGTCATTTTTGAGAGGGAGAGGAGGCAGCCGCAGCGAGCGCCGCACACACAGAGCGGCCAGAGAAACGACTGAACGAGAGCGATTGTAGTAAGGCGTTTGTGCAAAACTGCAGAAAAGGTGCGGGTGTTGAACCCTCTCACCGGGAAAAGTGTGGGTGTTAAAACCCCCACATCCCCCACGGGTGCGACGCCCCTGCCTCGAAGGCATTCAATGCGGTCTTGACAGAGTCCTGTATCAGTCCGGCTATGTGTTGATTGTCTACATTGGTTTGTGACTCCTGTTTGTAAGCCTCCTGATTTGAAGGCAACTGTTCTGGGTCAGATTCTTCCACGGCCACCACACGTTCGCTGGAAGGAACAGACTGCGGTGATTCTTTAGGGTCGTTTGTAAATACACAGTCATCCCACGATTGTATCAGACCATCACTCCAGCTCTGAACATCATTTATATCGGGAACTGCATTGTCAACTACGACCGTCTCTGTTAAGAAGTAGAAAAGGGTGCAAAACAAAAAGTTAGTACAAATGTGTGTTAATATTATAATAATAACAGTAATATTATTAATTACTATATTTTCTAAGACAGATATATAAGCAAATAAACAAATAAGACCAGGCTAACAATTATGGAACAGACCCTTTAATACTAGTGCAACCCTATAGATGGCGCAGTAGGCTAAAAAATCAACATGTCTACACTTTTTACACACAGTTTGGCATTTTCGTCATCTAAAATTATAAATAAAACGCATACTCTACGAAATAAGGGTTGTGTTTTATGTTTTTTCAACAATTAATGCAAATGTATGATAACAACAGTTCTAAACTAGCGTATTGACACATTATACACCTACAAACACATTCGAACACACACTAACACATCCAAATAAAAATATTATCTTTCTGATTTAGTGTGAACAGAAAACAATCCAACAGCTTTTGTTCGTTACTTACTTTTAACAGCTGACCGTCTTGGCTTTTTCGGGACAGATGTCTGTGGTACGTCACTCGAAGAAGAAGCTTTTGCTTCCGCATGGAACACACTCGCTTTACGTTTCAGCCTATTTTTCGGCTTTACCACCTTCAAACAACCCTCATCCGGATCATTCGCACATTCAGACGCACCAACACTGCTTACAATGTTTGATAAACCATCTGGAAATATATATATATATATATATATATATATATATATATATATATATATATATATATATATATATATATATATATATATATATATATATGTTAAAGTTTTAAAATACGTATTATAAAGCACTTACCGAGGGGCGTAACATCTACGTTAACAGGCGTGCGACCTCTCTGAGGCGCGTGTACAGGCCTTGATAGTTACCCGTTTCGACCCTAGTAAAAACAAAAACCCAGAGATGATAAGGTATTTTTTACATATCCACAACACTGTTTAAACACACGGGCGTAACAACATTTAACATTACCGTCCACAACTGCTTCCGAGCTCACTCGTGAGGAGGCACCCACATTGTGCGACACAGCCGCGGTATGGCTATGAGCACCCCTGGCGAAAACAAAACAAAACAGGATTATCCATCACACACACACACACACACACACACACACACACACACACACACACACACACACACACACACACACACACACACACACACACACACACACACACACACACACACACACACACACACACACACACGTATGCAACATTTAAACATAATTATACGTACCGCTGGCCTGATTCAGGAAATTAATCTCTTCAACAAGATCGAAGAGACTCAAACTATCACCATCTGGAGCTGGCAGATAAAACCTTAAGTAACGCAATAGAACAGCGACACTCATATAAATAAATAATCTTCCTTAACATGTTACTAAATAATAAAAAACACTTACTGTTAAGACAGGCTTCCATCTTCTTACACTCACGTATCCAACAACACAATCTGGCTTGGAAAATAGTTTGAGAACGAGGATAATACTGCAGAGGAGTGTGACGCGTGACACTGCGCTTCAGTGACTGTGTTCGCGTACTACGCACCTTTATACACGCAGCTTTTTGGCAAAGTGTGAACGCTGGGTCTCCCCAGCAGAATACACACGGACATAACACCTATCTCGCGCAAGTAGACGGCCAATAAACCGGGAAGGCCATGGGCCAGACACCTTTCTTTACACCTCCGGCCAGGATGTCCCCGCAGGAGGATGTCACATGGCGTCGCGCAGCCTAGACATACCGGAGCCTGTCAGCGACCCATCATAAATCAGAAGCGCAGCAAATAAATAAAAAAGTGACACATGGTATATGTTAATACTACTTATATAGATCCTTGTAGTATAATTCAAAAGATTTTTGAATATCTTTTAATGTTGCATACCTTTTGGGTTAATTGTACTTTTTGCCTGTTGTTTCTTTATCCTCCAGGATAGAAGTTTCATTGCTTTAGGGCCTGTTTCATAATACCTTTGTTTAGCAAATTTGATCTGTCTCTCTATTTCCTCATCATAAATCCCATTTAGGTCTTGTTTAACTTTTCTTATCCGAGTCAGTATCTGTGGATCTTTCTGTTTGCTGTGTTTGATCTCCATTTCCAGTTTTTCATTTCCCCCTGTAAAGCTAATATTTAAGTTGGCTTGGAAAAGCCAACTGTATTTAAACTTATTATTATTATTCTTTTTCTTACCCAAAATTTTCTGACTCTAACTCCTAGGGCCCTATCTTGCACCCAGCGCACGATCTGAAACGCAAGTGTCAAAGCGCAAAGCGCAAGTAACTTTGTGGGCGGATCCCGGCGCTGTTGCTATTTTCCCGGCAGGATAAATGCCTCTTGCGCCTGGCGCAAATCTAAAAGAGGTTGGTCTGAAGTAGCTTCATTATTCATAGGTGTGGTTTGGGCGTAACGTGAAATAAACCAATCAGAGCGTCATCCAACATACCCTTTAAGAAAAGGTGCGCATGTTGCATGGCGGATTGTTATTATTATGGCACGCGCACCAGGCGCGCTTCAGAATCGGTTCACAGCCGAGGAGATCCATGTTCTCGTCAGGGCCGTAAAAGAAAGAGAAGTGACATTGGGGATGGGACAAACCCACCCAAATCAATAGAAAAAAATATGAGAAAGCTCAACTTAACTGGTAAGTTAAAGAGTAAGGTTTTTAATGTACTTACATTATGGTAAAGGTGATTTCGCAGTCTTCAGATTTTTTTCCCTAGTTCTTGACGGACAAACAATTTGTCAGATGTCCTTATATACATATGTGTCTTGCCACTATTGGGCAAACAGGTCTGATCCGTCAATTTGCCTGAAAAATTACCAATATACACTGGCAAATGTGTAAGCTAGATTTATGCCTATTTTTTCACATCTTCATGGACACCACACTGATTTCCCTCGTATGGTAATATATTTCCTTGTTATAATGTATGATTTGCAAAAATAAAAACTGCTGCATCTGTGTTGATAAGAGAATCAAAGTGTTTGCGCGTTGTGCACCCGCTACATTATGGCCAAGCATGCGCGCTTAAAATAGCATTATGAACAACGCGCAACGCGCCACTGAGTTTAGACCAGGTTTTTTTTGGTCAGTGGCGGAATTGTTTTCTGGAACTGCAAAATAGCACTAGGGAATGTTTGTGCCGAAACACGCCTCCTTTTTGCGCCGACCCGCCCAGGGAGCGCAAGTTCATTTCCTAGTTTACCAACGTGCGTCTGTGGAGGGAAAAGCCCGCTTTGCGCGGGTGCAAAATAGGAATGATACATGCGTCAGTGTACAAAGTCAATTGCGCCGGGTGCAAGATAGGGCCCCTAGAGTTTTAACTCTACAAAATCCAAACTCGGCTCGGACACTCAAACTGTTCTGATTCGAGTTGCTATATCTTTTCAGACTGATTTGACTTTCAGATTTCTTAAAAATTAATATTAAAAACCATAAAAATCCCATTGACTTTCATTGCAACATGTTCAAATTGAGCCAAGACTACGGTGGCCCAGTAGTGTACAACACAAAAACTCAAATCTAAACTCCCTGAAGCCCTAGACTCAATTAAACTACCATTTCATATGCACTAATGAACTTATCTATCTATCTATCTATCTATCTATCTATCTATCTATCTATCTATCTATCTATCTATCTATCTATCTATCTATCTATCTATCTATCTATCTATCTTTATAACTAATCTCTTTCTTTCTAACTAATCTATCTTTCTTTCTAACAAATCTATCTCTATCTTTTTAACTAATCTATCTATCCTTCTTTCTAACTATCTATCTAATCTATCTATTTTTCTTTCTTTCTAACTAATCTTTCTTTCTAACTAATCTTTTTTTCTAACTAACATTTCCTTCTAACTAATCTATCTTTCTTTCTTTCTAACTAATCTATTTCTCTCTTTCTAAATAATCTATCTTTCTTTCTAACTAATCTCTTTCTTTCTTTCTAACTAATCTATCTTTCTTTCTAACTTATCTTTCTTTCTTATTTCTTTCTTTCTAACTAATCTATCTATCTTTCTTTTCTTTCTTTCTAACTAATCTATATATCTTTCTTTCTAATCTATCCATCTTTCTTTCTAATCTATATATCTTTCTAACTAATCTATCTATCTTTCTTTTCTAACTAATCTATATCTTTCTTTTCTAACTAATCCTTCTTTCTTTCTTTCTTTCTTTCTTTCTTTCTAACCTATCTATCTATCTATCTATCTATCTATCTATCTATCTATCTATCTATCTATCTATCTCTCTATCTATCTATCTATCTATCTATCTATCTATCTATCTATCTATCTATCTGTCTTCCTTTCTAACTAATCTATCTTTCTTTCTTTCTAACTAATCTACCTTTCTTTATAACTAATCTATCTATCTTTCTTTATAACTAATCTCTTTCTTTCTTTCTAACTAATATATCTGTCTAACTAATACATCTGTCTTTCTTTCTAACTAATCTATTTCTTTCTAACTAATCTATCTTTCTTTCTTTCTAACTAATCTATCTTTTTTCTTTCAAACTAATCTTTCTTTCTTTCTTTATAACTAATATATATTTCTTTCTAACTAATTTATCTTTCTTTCTTTCTTTCTTTCTAACTAATCTCTTTCTTTCTAACTAATCTATCTATCTTTTTCTAACTAATCTCTTTCTTTCTTTTTAACTAATCTATCTTTCTTTCTAACTAATCTATCTATCTTTCTTTCTAACTAATCTCTTTCTTTCTTTCTAACTAATATATCTATCTTTCTTTCTAACTAAGCTCTTTCTTTCTTTCTAACGAATCTATCTGTCTTTCTTTCTAACTAATCTCTTTTTTTCTTTCTACACTCAAAAAAATTACTCTTTGAATGAACATAAAAAAATCATGGCAAGGATTTCCATATGATTAACTTGCTTTATTTCAGCATTATGCAATTCTATTATTCCAATTTAATGTTCTTGCGTTGGGTCAACTTAATTTATTAAGGTTGATTCAACTTATTTACTATGGTTGGGCACAGCTTAATTTAATAGTGTCAGCCCAACTAGTTTACAATGTTTTAGACCAACAAATTTACTTACAGTTTTTCTCAATCGATTTGGTACATTTCTCCAAACTCAGGTAACTGCTCTCAAAACATTTAACACAGTGATCTGTACACTTCTTAATTGTCCTAAACAGATAGTAAATTCTCCTTCATTTCATACAAATTACAAATCAAAAGCATCATTTTATCAAAACACTGTGCACAAAATTCCCTAACGTTATCACAACAGTTCATACAGCCAACCAAATCTTTAATATATCAGGAAAAAAACATTTGCAGCTTTTTTATTGGTCTTCACACAGATCACAAACATTTGTGTACCATTTTCAAAACATAACAAACAAAACTCTGTGAATTTTAAAATAGTCAGTTGCACACCTTATGTCCTTAATTAACCCCAAATTGATATCTGATTAGTTAGTAATCCACTCAACACAGAAAATGCAAATCTCCTAATTGTTCACACATCTGTCTTTATTACAACAACTACAAAACAGGAAGAGAAAAACAACAAAGAAGACAAATGAGGAGAAAAAACAATAAAAAGAAGAAGAATGAGCGGTGGAAAAGGAAGTGTAAGAGAGAGGTGGTGGACAGGGTAGAGGGAAAAGTAGAGGAAGAGGAGATGGAGAAGGAGCAAGAAGAGCTGAGGATGTAGGAGAAAGAAGAGCTGAAGATGTAGGAGAAAGAAGAGCTGAAGATGTAGGAGAAAGAAGAGCTGAAGATGTAGGAGAAAGAAGAGCTGAGGATGTAGGAGAAAGAAGAGCTGAAGATGTAGGAGAAAGAAGAGCTGAAGATGTAGGAGAAAGAAGAGCTGAGGATGTAGGAGAAAGAGCTGAAGATGTAGGAGAAAGAAGAGCTGAAGATGTAGGAGAAAGAAGAGCTGAGGATGTAGGAGAAAGAAGAGCTGAGGATGTAGGAGAAAGAAGAGCTGAAGAGGAGAAAGAAGAGCTGAAGATGTAGGAGAAGGAGCAAGAAGAGCTGAGGATGTAGGAGAAAGAGCTGAAGATGTAGGAGAAAGAAGAGCTGAAGATGTAGGAGAAGGAGCAAGAAGAGCTGAAGATGTAGGAGTAGGAGAAAGAAGAGCTGAAGATGTAGGAGAAAGAGCTGAAGATGTAGGAGAAAGAAGAGCTGAAGATGTAGGAGCAAGAAGAGCTGAAGATGTAGGAGTAGGAGAAAGAAGAGCTGAAGATGTAGGAGAAAGAGCTGAAGATGTAGGAGAAAGAAGAGCTGAAGATGTAGGAGAAAGAGCTGAAGATGTAGGAGAAAGAAGAGCTGAAGATGTAGGAGAAGGAGCAAGAAGAGTGAGGATGTAGGAGAAAGAGCTGAAGATGTAGGAGAAAGAAGAGCTGAAGATGTAGGAGAAAGAGCTGAAGATGTAGGACAAAGAAGAGCTGAGGTTGTAGGAGAAAGAGCTGAAGATGTAGGACAAGAAGAGCTGAAGATGTAGGACAAAGAAGAGCTGAGGATGTAGGAGAAAGAAGAGCTGAGGATGTAGGAGAAAGAAGAGCTGAAGATGTAGGAGAAAGAAGCTGAAGATGTAGGAGAAAGAAGAGCTGAAGATGTAGGAGAAGGAGCAAGAAGAGCTGAGGATGTAGGAGAAAGAGCTGAAGATGTAGGAGAAAGAAGAGCTGAAGATGTAGGAGAAAGAAGAGCTGAGGATGTAGGAGAAAGAAAGAAAGGAAAAGAAACGAAGAAAGAAAGAAAGAATGAGAAGAAGAAAGAAAAAAGAAAGAAAGAAAGAAAAAGAAAGAAGAAGAAAGAAAGAAAGAAAGAAAGAAGAAAGAAAGAAAGAAAGAGCTGAGGATGTATGAGGTCCAATTCCTCCATTCAGCACTAGTGTGATAGTGGTTTGAGAATCACCCACATTTCAGGATGGTGTTCCTTCCACCATATTCTCTTTTCCTGAATCCAGTTGAGGAATTCTTCTCCTCTTGGAGATGGAAAGTGCATAATCACAACCCTTACAACCAAGTAAGTCTTCAAGCGATGGAAGAGGCCTGTGATATTGGGGCAAAAGCATGTCAAGGATGAATACAGCATTCAAGGTGTTTTTTCCCACGATGCATGACTCGTGAAAATATTTGGTGTTGATAATTCTCTGGCCAGATGTAATTGAGAGGCATGATCAATAAATTAATTGATTCAATGAATGCAGTACTTTTTTATTTTATTTTATTTATTTGCATAGTAATATATATATTTTTTGTGGAGTGACAACTCATTGTTACAGTATACACTTTATACACCTTAACTCATCATTAAAGAACTTAATGAAAAACATGTATTTTCATTTATTTATTTGTGTATCTTCAGCTGAATTTTTTATAAAATCAACAGAGAACACACTTTTAGTTTTGATGTTAATATTGAATTTTAATAAATGCATTACTAGAATAAAATGCTGTGTTTCATTGTGCAGTGAATACTTATCTGTTTCGCCAACTTAAGAGTGCGTTTAGTTTGCTGTGTTAACTGTTTTGAGAGCAGTTACATGAGTTTGGAGAAATGTACCAAATCGATTGAGAAAAACTGTAATTTGCATTCAACTTATGCAATTTAAGTTAGCCTAACAAAAGTGTTTAATGCTGAAAGAAAGCCATTTAATCATGTGGAAATCCTTTCCATGATTTAATTACATTAATTCAAAGAATACCTTTTGTGTTAATAAATTAAAACCTTTTTAACAAACTCTAATGGTGGAAACAACACACAACAAATGAGAAAAGGTGCAATCAAATTGTATTTCCAAAATGATAATGTACATTGTTTTACACAGTGCAGTTGATTGTTGAAAAAACAAGTAAATATATCAAGTCTGTTATGAGAATACAGGGAAATGGGCCCTCTCACTTGCATCCCACTTAATCTACTCTTAACATTTGCACTTTGTACATCTTGCACCTGTGGTTTTATGTGATGGTGAACTCGCACAGAAGTTAAAGGGGACATATCATGCTAAATCTACTTTTTTAGCCCTTAAATGCCTTTTGTTGTATATTTGGAGTGTTTATAAGTACAGAAAAGTTGAAATCGGTCTCTTCGGGAACTTCGTTGATATCTTTATATTCCGTTTTGGTCACATTTTTCAACCGGTTTAGATTTTTCTATAATCTATGACGTTTTGTGAACTATTACGTCAAAGTATTTGCAGCGGAACTGCCAAATAAGGACATCGACTTCCGGCCAAACACTTTGAGCAATCCGCCATTTTTATTTCTCGCTGCAATTTTGTAGTCCAAGTATGCAGAAGTTACGAGAGGGCAAGTTACGTCAACATGTTCGGTTGTTGGATGTAGCAACCCACATGCTTCATTACACCGTATGCCAGCATCAGAACCTCTTCGAAGTGCCTGTTTGAGTTTTATTTTTCACGGAAATGTACCCACATCTGTGAGTAAAGTCATGTTTGTGTGCGCGAAGCACTTCATGGATAACCAACGTCACTTCAGCAACCTCCGCCAGTATAAAGAAGGATTTGCCGATAGACTTCGTCTGATTGAGGGGTCAGTTCCTTCTATCTTTGGAGACGACGAACAAAGCACTTCGGTAAGCTGTAAATAACGTAACTTACTACTCTTCTTAAAACACTCGGTGGTCATGGTTTAGCAGTTGTCTTGTTAGTGTGCTTGTTTTAAGAGAAATAATCGACTTTTCTTTAATTGTTTATAATATAACTTATATTTTGTTTTGTGAGTATTAAATAGTCGTTGTAAATCATGCAGTATTGTAGTAGTGGGCATGGATGCAGAACTTACTGTAAATACAGTAACCACACCATTGCGATACATCCATATGAAGACGTTGTTCTGCAGGTTCGTCTTCTTTATTTTCATCTCGCTCCGACTGTGGCTCGAACATGTTAGGCTTGATGGACAAGTCTTCCGTTTTTGACATTTTGTTAATAACATGTGAATAAAAAGTTTCTGTTCAGCTAGGCTAGATAATCGCATCTCTATAAAACTACAAAAATTGCCGAACGGGGTGGAGCTGAACCGAGTGTCACCTCTGCGAGCTGGAGAGGGGGCGGGGTATGAAGTGTCGCATTTGGATTTAAAGAGACCGCACCAAAACGAGTTGATCTCAGACGCACATCAGAAAAGCGGTAGAAAAGTGGCCTGTGGAGCTATAATAATGAGGAATTCAGACCCAAGCATTGCAGTTCTGCTTTATATAGACCACAAATATATGATTTATATGTAAAAAGGAAAGATTTAAAAGCATGATATGTACCCTTTAATTAAAAGTATTTACCAAAGTTAGAATTTTTTTTCACATATATATATTTTAAATGTTTACATTGAAACGTCGCTAGGGACATTATTTAAACAAGTTTCAACAATGTCTACAGTATGGTTGGCATCAAGGGTAAAAACAAGACAAATGGAGATCCATCAAGTGTAACTCCCGAAATATGTAAATGTTTAAACGTAAAAACAACTTAAACATAGGTTAGTCTTAATTTTGTTATGAGAAACTGAAAAATTAATTCAGCATACAGCTTTCCTTAAATGCCAATAGACTGGACCTTGTATCAGAGAGAACATTTTTTAATAAAAACAGAGCACAAAAAATAACCCAGATGAGCTGAACACTGATATACTGGGAAATGGGGCCCTGTCTTTACACTCACATTCCTCTTATAGATTTGCACTTACTAAAACCTGTAGTTTAATGTGCTGGTGTACCTAAACAACAAAACAGAAGGTACAAGTTTTCTTATTGTTTTTTAGCCACTGGTGGGTGGTCTTGGGCACTGTTTTTAGGATAGAAATCAAATTCCAAATATAACAAAGTAAATAAAGTATCAGTAAATTTGCTCAACTCTTAGAACTATAACTACTTTTAAATCTTTTGTATTGCATAGGGTCTTTAAGGACTGATTATAAATGGTGTAGCTTTTGCTATGGCAATGTTTCTTAACGGGAAAGCAGTGTTTTGAGAACTTGCCCTTTGTTGGATAGTTTGTTTCCATTCAATTCCATAATGATCTTCTGCAGAACCTCAAAAGTGTACTTGAGCTCTTGGGGGTAGCTCAAGTTTAGCGCGTAGACAAGACCCAGCAACATCACCACAGCAAAAGCTACATTGCCCAACTCACTCATCACTTCCACCCCCTCCAGGACAATCCCAACATCCGCGGGGTCATCGCCAGGCTCTGCACCCTCTTGTTGAATGACAAAGATTCCAAATACTGTCTCCGCTATGGCCATTTGAGTTTTTTTACTGATGTGCATTACATGCATATTTATAGCACACAATCTTTACAGTATTACTGTAAAACAGCTATCACTAACTTAATCCATATTCATAATATAATAATGCAAATGTAATAGAATAACCAATTGACATTAAAATTGTTTCACTGAGTCTGTGAAATACTTCAACAACTAAGCCATACCAAGTGTTGTAATCATGAGTTCAGTGTTAGTTATTCCATTCGAATAAAGGTATATTGTCTTGCGACAATCCTCTTCTCTCATACAAAGGTATCATCGAAGAAAATATTTTTGTGTTTTTACATTTTCAGAAAACATCATTCTGTATGATTTATAAGATTGTTTCCATGTAATTTACTGGTATTACTATACGTTTTGGGGTAATTTGGTCCCCATAACCTAGGGATTACCAGTACAAACATCATTTTAGAAGCAAACACACAGTACATCAAACACACAACCCATGAATTAATACAAACAAAATGTGATGTGACGTTATACTGCAAAATGTGAACACTAAGATTCAAACAGGTAATGCTTTACAAAAAGGTATTATTAGTTAACTCCTTCATTTAACATGAACTAAGAATGAATAATACTTTAAGCATTTATTAGTCTTAGTTAAAGTTAATTTCAACATTTAATAATGCATTATTATATTCAAAAGTTGTGTATTAAAATTATAATGCACTGTGAACTCTGACTATAAATTGTACTGACTATAAATTGTATGAACTAACTTTAACAAACTATATTTTAATTAACTAATATTAACAAAGATTCATAAATACTGTAAAAAAAATGCTAATTTTTAGATCATGTTTTGCTAATACATAAACTAATATTAACAAATGAGACCTAATTAAAGTGTTACCGAACCTGGTTAATTTTATCTCTTAAACCTTTTCATAGCACCAACATTAAAATGCTTACTTCAGCATTACAGTGAATATAAGTTTGTCTAAAAAAAAAAAAACCTGAAGAAATCTAAAGGCACAAAAACAAGAAAACCAAAATCATTTGTCACCAGATGTTTTGAAGTAGTTGGAAAGTGCTGTTTATGTCAATGTCCCGGTGCTCTCCAAAGTAAACGTGAATGGATTTGTTCCAAAGAGGCAGGAAAGTCAGAAAAAAATGTGAAGGAAAACATTTGTTTATAAAACAGATCCAGTCCATTATTATATTTGGCTCAAATGAATGAAAGTGATAGATATTTTCCCTTTAAAGTTTATATACACTTTGCAGTATCTGCAAAATGTTAGTAATTTTAGCAATAAGAGGGAACACAAAAATGTATATGTTGTCTTTTTATTTAGTACTACCCTGATGAAGCAGTTTATTCTGCAAGGTGTACGTAAACTTTTGACTGCTAACTGTTGATGAATGTGTGATGTGACGAATTACCTCATCAGGGTCACACCGTAGTAGAAATCTGGGCAAGGTTCCTCTATTTCCAACAAACACCAGGATTGCACTGACCACGCCATCTTCACTGACACTGGGCTTAAAGTCATTAAAAATAGAGAACATTTATTTTGCTACTTTACAAGGAATTAAACATAACTTTATCAATTACACAAATATAGGTTAATGACCCATGCAAACCCAAGACCCATGCAAATTGAGAAAGGTAATCTTGAATTTTAAGCTTGCCACACGTATCTTCATGAAAGATGTTCCTGTATTTACACAGTAATGCGTGGTATTTACCAAGCCTTCTTCATTTGGTTTGTTACCTGTAAAATATATGATGATTATAGGGGCATATGTAAATGCACAGGTGGGAATGTATAACAAATGGAAAAGATACAAAGCATTAAAACTATAGGGATACTTGGTGACTTGATAGCAGTGTTTTAGCTTGGTGTGCTGGCTGGGCAAAAATTCATAATAAATCTTGTAACATCACCTCATCCATACAGGTCTGTGATTCCACACTGCTTACTCTGTATCTCCAATAACAAGGTGAACTGATCCTGCAAAATGAATGTTTAATCCAGATAAGCACAAAAATATTACATATTACAAAACAAATAGTAACTGAACAACTCACTCTTCAAATGCAAAACGAAATTAAATACATTACAAGCATTATTTCTCGAGGTGGGTGAAATATTAAATATGTATGGTGGTTAAGATTGATTAATATAAATGTCTTCGAGAGTTACAATATTGGATCAGCATTCAGCATGCACATTTAACTTAAAGTCATTTAGTTTGTTTAAAATTATTTAAATAGTCGGTTTAATAAAAATAAATAAATGAATATATTTTAAAAAAATGCATTTCAGTAGACAAATTCCTCGAACACGCCCACACACGCGAGCACATTACGATGTAAGATATTATTAGAATGCAATCATAGATAAATTATTGGAAACATGATTAATTTACCTCCCGAATCTATTGCGTATAGCAACGTAATTATCTGCAATTAAAAAGCACTCTTAATCGCAATATCAACTGCGGTGAAAAAAATGTCAATAAAGAAAGCATCAAGATATACTTACTTGACTGATTATTTGCAGTATAACATCTCATCTGCAAACAGCCAAACGTGGCGCTCCTTTTGTTCTCTTGTTGTTTGCAATAATCTTTCCTCGTGCATCGCGATGACAGAAACATAACAGCGCATTTTTCAAACTATAGTTAAGTAGTGCGTCATCATGACGTAGTATTTCTGGCGCATGCGCATTAAACACCATGTTCGTATAGAGTATATTTTTTTTTATTTTTTTTTATTTAACAGTCAGACATACATACAAACCAACATAGTACAGTAGTGAGCAATCTTGTAAATCCATAATTCCAGAAGTGACATAAAAGTGATATAATTGTTTGATCTAAGTGTGTATTTGAGCGGGTGTGAGTGTGGGTATGTGTATGTGTGTGTATGCGTAAACAAAGTAACCATTTATTATTTATTACCATTGTCATTACCATCACCACCCCACTCCCCACTACCACCATATTGCCAATATTGTGTTGGTCGATTTTTATTTCCATCCTTCCTCCTATGTAACAATTGCCATTGTCAATGCCGCATAAAATAAAAGATGGTATAATAAGATGATAAGATAATATAAGATAACCTTCCCCCACATCTCAGCAGTCTCTATCTTTTCCTAATTTTTTTTGTGTGTTATGTGCAATGTCTAAGGTGCATTAAAAGAGGGAGTACAGTGCGAGAGTGTCTCAAATTGGGACAGAGATGCTGTCCCGATGAAACCACTTCTCGTCTGTCTTGCCTGCCCTGGTGTTTGTGAGGTTTTCCATATATACATATTCCTTTTTTTTTTTTTTTTTTCTTTTCATTCTATGTTGTGGTGCATTAAAAACCCATGAAGAGATAAGGGGGGAATTATTGCAGTAGTGATGATAATGACATTTAATTCCAATACAGCATTGACAATGGCAATATTGATGATTATAATAATAATGATAATAATAATATTATTAATAAATGATAATGATGATGGCAGTGGTGACCGCAATGGTGAGAGCAAAAGACAGCAACAACAGCAATTACAACAATGAAAAGATAAAAGTGAAAATAGTAATCATAACAATAACAGTGAAGATAGTAATAACAATGATGACATAAACAAGTTCAAACAGCTAAAATGCATTAATATTCGTGGGTTGGTTAAGAAGGTGGGAGGAGTCGGAGATGAAAACAGATAAAGGATTCATAGCTGTAAGAGGTCAGAAAGTGTTGGACGGCAGAGGTCAGTTTCAGATGCGTAATCATGAAGGGGAGATGCGTATTCCATTGCAATGAAGTCTGAAATAAGATTTTTCCAAATGTTAATGTGTAATTTATTTCTAGTTTTGCAGTTCATGAGGATAGTTTTCTTGGCGATGGTTAGAGCTATGAGGAGTATTTTAGAGTTTAAAGTTTTATCAGTGATTATTGTCAGGTCCCCCAGCAAGCAAAGAGAAGGCGACAGTGGGATGTGGCAGCCGACTATAGTGGATAGTGACTGTGTGACCTCTTCCCAAAAGTGTTTGATTGGAGTGCAGTGCCAGGTTGCATGGATGTATGTATCTGTAGAATTTTGATTGCAATGTGTGCAAACTTCTGATGTGAAACCCATTTTAGCTAATCTGCTGCCCGTGTAATGTGTTCTGTGAAGTATTTTGTATTGTATTAATTGAAGATTCGCATTTTTGGACATGAGATAGATGTTTTTACAGATTTGGGTCCAGAAGTTGGCATCAGGGGCTATTGAAAGATCGTTTTCCCATTTTATTGTTGGTAAGTATATGGTCTGAAGTTGGTTTGAAATGATTTTGTATATTTTAGAGAGAAGTTTCTTTGGGGAGGAAATGTTGACCAAGTCTGATATTGCCGGTGGAAGTTCTAAATTTGTGTCTCTGATGTTGATTTTTGTCAGAACAGAAGATTTGAGTTGTAGGTATTTTAAAAATTCGTTGCTCCCGATGCCATACTCCTGGGCCAGTTGCGGAAATGGTGTAAATGTGTTAGATTTGAAAATGTGCTTAATGTGGGTGATACCCTTTTCCGCCCATGTGTGAAAATTTAATGTTTTTTTATTGCTTATAAAGTCACGGTTGTTCCACAGTGGGGTGAGGTTAGATGGAGCTAATGTAGAATTTGTGATTTGGTGAAATTTCCACCAGGCTGTCAGAGTGGCAGATATAGTTACTGCATTAAAACATGTGTGTTGTTTAATTGATTTGGTGAGGAACGGTATGTCAGCTATATTTAATTCTTTGCATAGTGATTGTTCTATATCTAGCCATATAATATCAGATTGGGTGGGGTGAATCCATTTGTATATGTATTGCAGTTGGTTAGCCATTGAGTAATATTGGAAATTTGGTGCTTCTAGTCCTCCTTGAACCTTACTTTTTTGTAGTGTAGTGAGTTTAATCCTTGGTGTTTTATTTTTCCAGTAGAAGCGAGTTATAATGGAGTCTAGTGATTTAAACCAGGTGAGTGTGGGGTGGGTTGGAATCATTGAAAATAGGTAATTAATTTTCGGTAAAATTGTCATTTTTATTGCTGCTATCCTGCCGATTATGGAGATTGGAAGGTTGAGCCACCTGAGCAAATCTTCTTCTATTTTTTTTAGCAGTGGTGTGAAGTTGAGTGTTACCAACTCTGACAGTCTGGAGGAAATCTTAATGCCTAAGTAAGTGATGTGATCATGACATATAGGTATCGGTGATTGATGGTGTGCCACATCCCATTTGGCTTTATGTAAAGGGAGGATGAAAGATTTATTCCAGTTTATTGCATAATCTGATATTTTTGAGAAGGACTGGATTGTTTTAATTATTTCTTGAGTAGATGCTAGGGGTTCTTGTATATATAGTAGGATATCATCTGCATAAAGTGAGATTTTATGTGTTTGTTGAGGTGTTTCAATACCTTTGATTGCTGGGTTTTGACGGATAGCTGCTGCTAAAGGTTCAATAAAAATCGTGAATAGGGATGGAGAGAGTGGACATCCCTGCCTCGTCCCCCTGTGCAGTGTGAAGCTTTGTGATGTTAGTCCATTGGTTGTGACTGTGGCCGATGGTGATGTGTATAAAATCTTGATCCAGTTAATAAATGACTCTCCAAAGCCGAATTTTTGTAACGTGGTGAATAAAAATTTCCAGTTGACCCTATCAAAAGCTTTTTCGGCGTCTAATGTGGCAATGAGAGTATCTTTCTGTTGTACTGATGAGTAGTGCATTAAATTGTATAATCTGCGGGTGTTATTGGATGCGTGTCTACCTTTTATAAAGCCGGTCTGATCAGGGTGGATTATATATGGTATAATTTGTTCAATTCTATGGGCTAGTGCTTTGCTAATAATTTTTATGTCGACATTTATAAGTGAGATAGGACGATAGTTAGATGTGAAGGTGTGGTCTTTGTTAGGTTTAGGAATGAGTGATATAAGTGCTGTATTCATATGGGAAGGGAACTTTGCGTTATGTTTTATTTCTGTTATTGTTCTGCTAAATAATGGGTATAAGGTTGACCAAAAATGTTGGTAGAACTCAGCAGGGAAGCCATCTGGACCTGGTGCTTTATTATTTTGCATGCTTTTCAATGCGGAGTGAAGTTCCTTTTCTGTGATTGGTAATTCTAGTGTGTTTACTTGTTCCATGTTGAGTTTTGGTAGAATGGTGTTATCGAGGAATTGGGTTATGTCTTCTTGGTTTGGGTCCAGATCAGATGAGTATAATTTTGTATAGTAATCTTGAAATATCTTGTTTATCTCAACTGGTGAATTGGTTAGCTTCCCTGCCGAGTTTCTGATGGAGGTTATTGCTGTTCTTTCTTTATTTCTTTTAATTTGACTGGCTAAATATTTTCCGGATTTATTGCTATGGTGAAAAGTTTCTTGACGGAGCCTGTGAATCAGAAACTGGTTTCTTTTGTTTATTATTTCATTAAGCAAAAATGTTTTTTCTCTAATTTCTTTATAGATGCTTTCTGATTGAGTATTTGCATGTAAAATTTCTAATTCTTTTATTCTTTCTTCCAGTTGGACTTCTTTTTCTCTGTCCTTTTTTTTATGTACTGAATATGATATAATTTTTCCCCGTAAAACTACTTTCCATGTTTCCCAGAGCAGTGATGCTGACGACTTTGGAGAGTCATTTATTTCAAGGAAGGATGTCCACTCTCTCTTGAAGTAACTGTCAAATTCTGGATCTTTCAAGAGTGATGTATTAAAACGCCATCTGGTGCGGTGCTTTGGTATTGCAGATGGATTCCATGTCAGAGTTACTGGAGAGTGGTCACTAATAATGATCGGATGTATTTTGGTTTCTAAGATATTTGGTATGATTGAATTACTGGTTAGAAAGAAATCAATGCGGGAGTAGGTTTGGTGGACATTAGAATAAAAGGTGTATTCTCTAGCGAGTGGGTGTTGTAGCCTCCAACCATCACCAAGACCAAAATCACTCATGAACTGTTTTATTGTTTTGGAGGACTGCCAAGATTTTCCTGTATGTTTTGACCTGTCAAATGATGGATTGATTACAGTGTTATAGTCTCCCCCTATAATTATTGGACCGTTGGAAATGTTTGAAAGAGAGGAAAAAAAATTTGCAAAGAAGGAGGAATCATCAGAGTTTGGTCCATAAATGTTGCCAATTGTAATTGGATTATTGTTGATTGAAATGTTAATAATGATAAAACGGCCTTCAGGATCTGAAATGGTTGTATGGTGGTTAAACTGTATTTTTTTGTTTATTAAGATGCATACTCCTCTTTGTTTTGAATTATAGTAGGAGGAAAAACAGTGGTTAAAATGTGTAGTTTTTAAGCTGTTTTGTGTATATTGTGAGAGGTGTGTTTCCTGTATTAGACATATATCTGCTTGTGTATTTTTTAGGTAATTTAAAACTTTATTTTTTTTTGTTTGTGAACCAATTCCACGAATATTCCAGGTTAAGAATTTTAATTGCATGAACCTATAATGTACATTTCATAGTTACCTTGTGTGAGTATAAGTCTGTGTGTGTGTGTGTGTGTGTGTGTGTGTGTGTGTGTGTGTAAATCTATAACACAAAATGACAAATAAAACAGGGAAAACATAGATACCTATAACCAACAACAGAACATATAAACAGTGAGCAAGGCTATTTAGGTGCATTTAGAATACAATGTGTGTGCGTGGTGCGAGTGGTTTAATTAAACAATATAAAGATTATGATTTGAATATAAATTGAGCATAAACAGATTGGATGTGTTACATTGCTAGTTTCAAAAATTAGTAAAGCCAGGGAGTAGTGTCTTTGTCTCTAAACAATTGTCCATCAATATATAATTTGTCTACTGTGATGATTGCTTTTTTACCTTGACTGATCATTGTCTTGCGGATGGGGAAAAGTAGCTTACGTCTGCGGATGATCTCTTGTGGATATGGTCGTTGAGTCCGTAATGAGTCCCTTTGAGCTGCCGTCCTTGTCGCTGAACCAGTACTTTTTGCTTGAAATGTTCAAATTTGGCGATGATGGGCCGGGAACGGGTGGAGTTGATGGGTTTCTGTCCTAAACGGTGAACGCGATGGAAAGTGATGTGCTCTACAGTCTCTGGTGTAAGTTTGAGCTGGTTAATCATGAAGTCCTTAATAGATTTTTCGGGGTCTTCGGTGGATGATTCGGGAATGCCGGAGAAGATTAGATTGTCTCTCATACTTCGTGACTGTATATCCAGGATGGTTTCTTGCATGGCTTTGTTCTCAGCGATGACGGAGGTAAGTTGAGTGTTTACAGTGGAAAGTGTTGTAGTGAGTGTGTCCACGGAGCTTTTCAGTGATTTGTTTTCTTCTGTGAGCGAATCGACTTGTTGTTGACTGTATTCCAGGCTATGGCGGAGGTTTTGAAATTCTTTGTGCAGTACTTCGATTAGTGAGAGTCTAGAGTCCAAGTGAGATAAGCGCTCGTTGATTGAAAAAAGTATGTCGGAACAGCAGTTTGTTTTGGTAGGAGTGGATGCTGGTGATGTTGGTGACGGCGGTGAATCGGTTGATAAGGGAGAATCCGAAGTGCGTGGTTTTTTGGCTTTGCGTGATCTGCCCATTGTACAAAGTCTGTTGAATTGATGGTCAATGTAATCCTCCAGTTGGTCCAGGTCCGAGTTGAAATCCAGGTTTTGAATTAGGTTTAAAGCGGGTGATATTGTTACAGAAAAAACGAGAGAGAGAAGAGAAAAATAAAATAAAAATAAAAAAAGTTTATCTTTTTTCTAGCAGCGGCGCGCTGCCATTTTGAATTTTCGCACCCAACGCACACACACACTACACACTACGTCAATACGTCATCATCAGCTTTTCTGTTTAAGTTGAAGTTGTTCTAACTCATTGTGTTGTTAGACTCTGTAAGTTCACAAACCTTTACTCATTCACCTAACTAAAAGTCAATATTTTTGTTCAGTGTAGTGTAGATTGCAATTAAATGTGTTTAATTGACTTAGAACAACATAATGATATTAAAAGTATTCTCACAGATGTAAAGTACAACACATTACTGTTATGCTGCTAAGACTCCTCTCATAAATTACATTTTATTGTCATATATTATGTAGAAAACTGACAAAAATGTCAACAATAAATTGTCCTGGATTTTACTGTATTGCAAATGTATTGGGAAAACACATTCCAAGTGCATTAATGCACACAGTATATATTATAGACTAAACACATTTAAAATAAATGAACAAATTGTTTTTGGACAACACACTTGAGTTGAAGTTAAAATGAATTACTTTCTATGTTTTCCATTAAAATTATTATTTTATTTAGTATATTAGTCAATACATCAAAATAAATTTCATTTAATAACTTATAACTTGAATAACTTTAAAACACTATATATGTTACGGTGAAGCAGGAATGAAGCGGATAGAATCCAAGTGCAAGCATAAATTTAATAAACAAACAAATAAACAGATACTCCAGGGGAAACAAGGAACTCAGAACAGGACCGAGGAGGACAACAAACAACGACCGATAAACACAACTGAAACACAGGTATAAATAGACAGGCAAACAAGATAACAAGGGGGCGTGGCTAATCAGAAACACAGGTGAAACATGAACACAAACGAGGAGCGGGAAAACTAGACAGGACTAAACCAAACTAAACCAAATACACAATAATGGGGGGAACACAAGACATACAGGAACAAGACTTGAACCCACACCGTGACACAGCCCTCCCCCTATGGGCGGCTCCCGACGCCCATAAAACAAAACAAAAAAAAGAGTTCAGTAGGGTGGTGAAGTGGAGGCGGTCTTGGGGGAGGGAAGGAGGGCCAGGTCTGCGCAGGGGCAAAGCAGTTCAAGGAGCCAGGGTGGACCAGGCGGTGAAGACCCCTCGGGCGGCCACGGCGGTGAAGACCCCTCGGGCGGCCACGGCTCAGGAACAGCAGACGCGACGCGAAGCGTCTCTGGCTTTGCGGACGTGACGTGGAAAGTCTCTGGCTGGACGTGGCTGACGTGAAGCTCTGGCTGGACGTGGCTGACGTGAAGCTCTGGCTGGACGTGGCTGACGTGAAGCTCTGGCTGGACGTGGCTGACGTGAAGCTCCGGCTGGACGTGGCTGACGTGAAGCTCCGGCTGGACGGCGGTCTCCGGCTGGACGGCGGTCTCCGGCTGGACGGCGGTCTCCGGCTGGAGATCAGGTGATGACCTGGCGTACCGCGGAAGGAAGCTCTCCAGACATCGGGCGAGTGCCTCTCTCCAGTTCAGACCCGAGAGGTCGGGGAGCTCCCTCGGGTTGACCTCCTTAGCCCCCAGCCGGTAACATAATTTTATCGCCTCATCCTCTAGGGAGCAGGAGGCAGCAAGTGAAGCAAACCCCCAGGTGAACTGGAACAAATCAGTGCTCTTCAGGGCTAAGGCTGCAGTCTTTCCTGCGAACTCCCGGCTCATGCTGGGAAGATCAGGCGAGATCCATGCTGCTGGATTCATTTTAAGGTCGGTCGTTCTGTTACGGTGAAGCAGGAATGAAGCGGAGAGAATCCAAGTGCAAGCATAAATTTAATAAACAAATAAACAGATACTCCAGGGGAAACAGGAACTCAGAACAGGACCGAGGAGGACAACAAACAACGACCGACAAACACAACTGAAACACAGGTATAAATAGACAGGCAAACAAGATAACAAGGGGGCGTGGCTAATCAGAAACACAGGTGGAAAACATGAACACAAACGAGGAGCGGGAAAACTAGACAGGACTAAACCAAACTAAACCAAATACACAATAATGGGGGGAACACAAGACATACAGGAACAAGACTTGAACCCACACCGTGACACAGCCCTCCCCCTATGGGCGGCTCCCGACGCCCATAAAACAAAACAAAAAAAGAGTTCAGTAGGGTGGTGAAGTGGAGGCGGTCTTGGGGGAGGGAAGGAGGGCCAGGTCTGCGCAGGGGCAAAGCAGTTCAAGGAGCCAGGGTGGACCAGGCGGTGAAGACCCCTCGGGCGGCCACGGCGGTGAAGACCCCTCGGGCGGCCACGGCGGTGAAGACCCCTCGGGCGGCCACGGCTCAGGAACAGCAGACGCGACGCGAAGCGTCTCTGGCTTTGCGGACGTGACGTGGAAAGTCTCTGGCTGGACGTGGCTGACGTGAAGCTCTGGCTGGACGTGGCTGACGTGAAGCTCTGGCTGGACGTGGCTGACGTGAAGCTCTGGCTGGACGTGGCTGACGTGAAGCTCCGGCTGGACGTGGCTGACGTGAAGCTCCGGCTGGACGGCGGTCTCCGGCTGGACGGCGGTCTCCGGCTGGACGGCGGTCTCCGGCTGGAGATCAGGTGATGACCTGGCGTACCGCGGAAGGAAGCTCTCCAGACATCGGGCGAGTGCCTCTCTCCAGTTCAGACCCGAGAGGTCGGGGAGCTCCCTCGGGTTGACCTCCTTAGCCCCCAGCCGGTAACATAATTTTATCGCCTCATCCTCTAGGGAGCAGGAGGCAGCAAGTGAAGCAAACCCCCAGGTGAACTGGAACAAATCAGTGCTCTTCAGGGCTAAGGCTGCAGTCTTTCCTGCGAACTCCCGGCTCATGCTGGGAAGATCAGGCGAGATCCATGCTGCTGGATTCATTTTAAGGTCGGTCGTTCTGTTACGGTGAAGCAGGAATGAAGCGGAGAGAATCCAAGTGCAAGCATAAATTTAATAAACAAATAAACAGATACTCCAGGGGAAACAGGAACTCAGAACAGGACCGAGGAGGACAACAAACAACGACCGACAAACACAACTGAAAACAGGTATAAATAGACAGGCAAACAAGATAACAAGGGGGCGTGGCTAATCAGAAACACAGGTGGAAAACATGAACACAAACGAGGAGCGGGAAAACTAGACAGGACTAAACCAAACTAAACCAAATACACAATAATGGCGGGAACACAAGACATACAGGAACAAGACTTGAACCCACACCGTGACAATAGAATCATAATTATTTAAAATGTAAAACTTAAGTAAAAAGTGAATTTTTTAAAACATGCACTTTAGTGTGTTTAGAAATATTATCATGAAAGTGTACTTTCTTTAAAGGGACACTTCACCCATTTGCATTATGAGGTCCATTGTTAGACAACCAGTCATAGTATTTAATGGTCATGCAACATTCTTTCATTTTCCCCTGAGACAAGAGAAATCCACTATTTACCTTTTTCACTTCCTCCTACAATGACGCAAAAATCGTCATTTGACGTCATTGTAGGAGGAAGTGTAAAAAGGAGAAATTTCTGTAAAGACTACAAGCTCAAATTCCCACCCTTTCAAACCCGCCCATAGGGGTTGTACCTAATGCGCTAACAGACCTATCACAGATCAGTGCTAGGGGTGGGCGATATTGACAAAAATGAATATCTCGATATTTTTTTTCAATATCTCGATATCGATATTCAGACGATATTTTTGCAGGGGGCGGGGGGGGTATTGCATAACTCCTGACACAAATTAAGACAAATACTGAAACTTGAGTCTTATATCTAGTAGAGAAAATGTAATAATAATTATTCTCTCTAGACCAATTCAATTAAGATTATGAGAAATTATTGACATTGCACTCTTTAGCAGTAGCACTTGTGCAATTCTACATATCCCTTTTCCTTAGTTCAGTGGTTCTCCAATGTTTTAGAGTGCCGTACCCCTCTTCCACTTAGACTGCAGGCACAGCTTTTCCATTAAGAGACAATATTTTGCCCCCTTTAATAAATTTTTCCATTTCATTTTTTACCTTTGTAATACCTTTAAAAAATAAATAATTCCTTAAATAAAAACAATGTTCACTAAATAGGCAATGTTAAAAATCGTTTAATATTAATAAAAATGTTATAATAAAATCGCCAGTAGGTGGCGGTAACTCATTGTCTTTATGTGTGCGAGTTATCGAGTCATTCATTGAATCTCACGGTTCGTTCAAAGCCACAGATTCCGTTGCAAAATAGAGCAATAAGCCTGAGTATACTGTTTTAAATTTAGTAAATCACTTAATGTTACCCTTTTGTTTTGTTTTTTTAACTGTTGTATAAAATCAATGTCACATTTGAAATCTTGTGTGGATATTCGGTAAACATTGCATCAACATTAAAAACACTGCCGGAGATCAGCAACCATGCGCGCTCTCTACACTGCTGAAGAAGCGCGGATGATCTGAAAACACAGACAAGTAAGCTGGAGTTCAGCAATCTTCATTTGAGATTTTCAACTTCAATTGAAGTGTCGTTCAGTCAGTCTATGTTCTGTCACGAGCCGATTGCGCTTGCGAACGGCTGCCTGTTAAGGATTTCCTTTAACACCCGGAGTGCTAATGCCCGAATGACGTGCTGGTTGTCCTCAAAACAGTAACACGGCGGTTATCGCTCATATCATTTTTTTTGCCAACGTATAGTTAAGGTCCTTTCACACTGGACGCGATTTTGACGCACGAATAATTCGAGCGATGGTTTTATTTTTTGATCAGCTGTTTGTGTAATGAGTGCTTCCACACCGAACGCGAATGTGCTGCGGCGAAAAAACGACTTTTATTTTTTTCGCTTCGACGTCGATTTTTTTGTACTTTTGCAGCGACAGAAACGGCTTCAGCCAATCACATACAAGGAAACAAAGGTGCTTGTTGACGCTTTGGCCGCTCTGACGTAGCAGCATTATGTGCGAGAGAAGAGAAGTGTCACAAGTTACATGAAATGTAAACTAAAAACAAGCAATACATTGAAACTATAGAAACCTTTTATAATGACAGCATTTTTATATGCCTTGTATTGCCTATTCCGCATCTCAACGCACGCATGACATGACGTTGTTTGCTTATATGGACCAGTTACAAAAGAACGAGGCATAGGATAAAATAGCTGGGATTGTTGGTGTCTCTCCGGTGAGTTGAAGTGCGTGCTGATGATTTATAACATTTAAAAAAAAAAAGTAAAAAAACTTAAACATAGGCTACGTTTCATATATATGTTTAAATAATATAATGTTTTTTTTATTTCATCTATGTTGATTAGCTATATGAAAAGGGAACCGCATGAGATGAGTAAGAGGATCATAAGATGCCCAATATATCGAAAACATTTGGAATGGGTCAGACATAATTTTGGCCACTTATTAAGTTGTGTTTTGTAGAAAGCCTTTCTTTAAAGTTAATTTCGTTTTGTATAAATTGTATCTTAATTTTAATCAATGTTTCGTCAACAAATTGTCTAGATTAATAAATAAGAAGAATATAGACAATATAGGCTAATCGAGGCGACTGCGCGTGAACTGCAGCGCGTCTCATACCGAAAACTGACAGAAAACACTAGTTTATTAATAAACAATTCAAATGTTTAATGCATAATCCTTACTTTGGTCGGTTCTTTGTGGTAAAGTTTTAGCTTCTTTACAAGATTAGCATAGGTCTACTCCCCTTCAGACTCTCTGTTCTTTAAGATTGGGTGCACACAAAGCCTTTCTTTTCTGTCTTTTAAAGCAAATGAAAAGCTTGTCTTCACTGGATGATGATGATGAAGTGTCCATGTTTTCTCAGCGTCGGCGCGAAAGTTTTGGAATGTTGAAGCTCTGAACGTCGCAAACTCGCGTCGCGGCTGATGTGAATGGTTTTGACGCGAACTATTCGCACGCGAACCATTCGCTTTTCCGTTTCGCTTTTTCGTTACGCGTCCGGTGTGAAAGGGCCTTTAAGGCGGCAGGCGTGAGTTGCTTAGGCGGCCGCCTTAGTTTTTTTGTTTTCTCTTTAACTTCCTTCAGCTCTTTTCATGTTTGGGGGGTTGGATTTTTACAAATTATGAAATATTCGATATCCCAATTTTGCATATCGTCCAGACAACAATTTGGATATTATCGTCTAAACGATATATCGCCCACCCTAATCAGTGCCAGTGCGTTTGATTTCACTGGGAGAAACTTTTCGAAAATATGGAGGAAAATACTGATTTTTCAGACGGATGCATTGGGGAGGATTTTGATTTTGACAAAGTTATGTTAGAAACGGATGTTCGTGGCTACCTTTATGAGCCACAGTATAGCGACGAGCAGCTGAGGTCTATGGAGGAACAGGAGGCGGCTGAAGCTGCTGCCACCACAGCCGATGCAGACGATGTGCCTGCCGCGGAAGAGGAGCCCGCAATGGCTCGAGCTGGGGCAGATTGGTGGTGCCTGTGTTCTCACTGTGCGCCAATGGATACTGAACAAGAGTCTGTCTGCTGCCAAGAATTCCAGCGGTGCCAATTTCTAATTAACGAAATTACAGAATCGGAGGATGACACGGACGTGTGTGTTGTTGCTCACCCGAGTTTCGCACCCCATATGGACAGCGGCGTTCTGGAGACTTACTTTAGAATACCCAAGGTCAACTGGCAACGTCAGCCAAAGCCTACAGGGTTAAATGGTCGTCTTTCTGTAAAGTAAGTGTATTTTCGTTTTGTTAACACGCTAACGTGGCAGTTTCATTGCACAAATATCTTGCAGTTATGCTAGCTATTGTGGCACGCTAGGTTGAAAGACCACATTGTTCTCTATGTTTTGTCCAGACAATTTCGCCTAACAGCCTACCGGCACTTTCTTGAGCACTTTCTTGAGTCAGCTTGTGTTGTGCTGGCTATCCGTCAGAAATACCCAGCTCCAGACGGCAAGTACTGCGTGCATAAAGAAGCGGAGGACGCTCAGCAGGAGCTGTAGTTTCATTTTTTGTATAGTCATTCAGTATTGTTATTTAATGGATATAGTAATTTAAATAAAAGGTTAAAATGTACGTTGTTGTAGTTCTTTCTTAGTAGTGTTGCTCAAATTATTTTCTACAAACTTATCAAAACTGA